>OY728143.1:1340620006-1341870006 GCA_963277665.1 Viscum album
GATGACAAAAAAATTAAGGATTCATCATTTGATATATAAGAGTCACCTAGAACAAAATATGTGTGTCTTGATAAAGATCATGTGTAGTGATAAAATGAATATTTTTGGGAAATATAAACATTTTTATGTAATTTATTTACAAATAAACAAAAAAAACTAAACCAAAAATATTATATATATATATATATATATGTTTCAAAGTGAAACCATGTTATAAATGATGTAATTATAGGTTAAATAATTTATGAGGTTTCATAGTTGTTATTAGGGGAAAGGTTTAGATTCTAGTAATGTATAAGATAAGGTTAAAATAAATATTAAAGAAACTATAATTTGTGATTATATTATTATGAGATAAATTTCAAAGATTTTCATGTTTCTCTGTCAAGTATGTTTCTATTTAGAATGATTTTTGAAAGAGAAAATATGGAAGATATTTTAGAAACACATTAAGGGGATAATGAATTTAAAATTAAGCATCCTAGAATGGTTGGAATAATAAAACTTGTGTAATTGTTGAAATAATTAAAATGTGATATTAATAATGGATCTCCAAAAAAAGAGAGTCTAAATTCACTACAAAGGAATGTGTCTATAGTATATAATTGCATAAAAACCCTCTAGATTTTGGTCATCAAAAACCCCAATCAAATATAATGTATGATTGAATGAAATGGAGAAGACATTTGATGTGTTTTTATTTTTTAAAAATCTGATGGTAACCCTTAATATTAATCATTTAAATGTTTGAGCTAATTAATGGTTTTATTTTTCTAAGAATACCTAGGAAAATTAAGAATATTAATCAATGGAATGGACTATATTTAAATATCTCTTCAATGAAAATTATTTTCCTTAATTTATTTGACTAATCATTGAATGTAAATTTCTATAATTGAATAATTATAAGGAAGAATCTATTGTAATCTTTGAATTAAATTTTAATAGGATGGATAGGTAAGCACCAAAATTTATTCAGAACCATAAAAGTAAAATTGTTTGATTTTAATCTCTATTGAATCCAATTTTATAAATAAATTTATTTACTTATTAGTTACAAATTTTTTTGTAAATTCTTTAGTTTTTTGAGAATTTTAACATAGAGATCATTAAATTTTACAACAATAAGGATAATAACCAATCAGGTGGGAGATAATAGGGAAGCATTCATCAATGAAACCCAATGTTAAGTAAGTTCAATTAACCTCTTGTGATATGTGTAGAAAGAAAAATTCTACAGAATGACTTAAGAGATTTTGGAAGTGTTTCTTATTTGGAAATATTAGACACATGGATCAAGACTAAATAAATAGAGTATTGGAAGTTATTAGATGGGTAATGAAAAGTAGCATATAAAATGTTTTAATTTCAATGAGTTGGGACATTTTTTAAATCATTTTTAATTTTTCTACTCAATTTGGTAATAATTAAGATCATAAGATGAATGGTGCATCAAATTATTTTTCTACAAATGACATGCTCACATTTACATCACATGTTTATTCAGAATATTCAAATATATTTTTTTCATTCAGAATCCACATATTATTTTATATTTTAGAAACATTCAAGTAAAAAAGAAATACCATCTAGATAAATTATGTTAGAACATTTGGTAAAAATTATTAGTGGAGGTATAAAGGCAATAATAATTTATAAAAATATTATTGTTGTCATCTATCGAATTTTCTTCCCTATAAATGTAATATACTTGCTTATTATAGAGTTTGATGTTATTTTGGGTATGGATTAGATCACAGTTTATCATGATAGTTTAGATTATAGATCTAAATATTACATATTATATTTTTAGATTAAGTTCCAATTCATATATAATAATGTTTTTATTTCTTTTATAACAATTCATGATGTTGATAAACTGATAAAAGATAGTAGTGACTATTATCATGCACATATTGTTGAAAGGAAAGAACTATTTAAAATGGTGATGTTCCAATAGTGGATGAATATATTGTTGTATATAAAAATGATTTTCATGGTGCTATTCCTATTTGAGAGGATTATTTTACTATTTATATATTGTTTGAGGATAAAATATTTCTATACAACCTTTTCAAATAAATTTAGTTTAGTTGTAAGAATTGAAAAAAAATATACAATAGTTTTTTATAAGGTTTTAATCTACCATTGAACATCACCATGAGGTTTAATTTTTTTTTTGTTTTTTAGAAAATAGAAATGGTTCTATGAGGATTTTAATTGAATATTGAACATTCAATAACATCACTGTTAAAAAAAATTTAAATTCCACTATATCAATGACTAATTAGATCAGATCCATGGTGGATATACTATTTAAGAAATGGAATTTAGGTTTGGTTGTAACCAGATGAATGTGAAATAAGAATTAATGATGAATAAGATGTTCGATAATAGGTATAGACATTATGTTTTTGTGGTTATTCCTTTCATGTAAACATACACACACAGTATTATTATGGATCAAATGAATAGAGTGTTCTTTGAGTATTTTGATAAATTTTTATTGTGTTTTTTAATTATATTACGAAACTCTATAAAATCTATAAATACAATGAGAAACTCGAAAGTATTGTTTTTAAATCATTAAAATAAAATTGGTTTTATGGAAAATTTAGTAAATATGAATTTGGATTAGTTTTTTTCTACTATTGGGAATATTGTTTCTAAATATGGCATCTTTGATGAAGCTGATAGAAACAATTTTTTTAAAAAAATGTCCAATAAAAAATAAAATTGATATAAAGATGTTTTCTAGGATTTGAGGATTACTACTGATGGTATGCTGAACATTTTTCTTTGTTCTATTTCCCACAAAATATGTTAAATTGAAATGGAGTTAAATTCATGTTGGTAAAGGAATGCGATTAATGATTTTAGTAATTGAAAATAATATTGTTTAATTACCCAGTGTATGAAATTCAAATAATATATGGGGAATGTTTTATTTATAGTAATACATTATTAAAGGGATTTGGTTGAATCTTGAGGAATAATGACCATGTTATCATTTATTTTTCTAATTAATTGAATCCTGATGAGTAGAATGTTAAGATATATTATCCTGAGTTGGCTATAATTGTTGGTTCTTTAAAAATATCGAGGGATTACATATAAAGGTATTAATATGAATACATATTGATCATAGTAGTTCAAGGTATATACTCACTAAAATAGAGTTTAACAAAAGGAATAAAAAATGGGAAGAATAGATTAAGTAAAATGATTAAAAAACCCAATATCACATATGTAAAATAAATAGGGTAGTTGATTCTTATAGTATAAAAGCTAATCCACCATTAACTATGTTATAACTAGAATATGATCCTTTATTTATTTATTTAATTATTGTTTTATAAGAAATTTTCTAGGTATAAAATTCTTTTGTTTTGGATTAAGTATCGGTGAACTCAAATTTTTTCGAAATAGTTATGGAGGATAGTATGTAAAATCATTGTTTTCAATAATATAATATTCAATAAAAAGGTTAATATTATCGATTTTATAGTTAAATAAGAAGGTATTATCATATTTTTAATGTGCTTGTTTGTTCCATGTGATTAATATTTGAAGAAGGATTTTTTTCGTTACGATCATAGTTCCCATTTTTCTATTTATATTTGAAGAAATAAGATGTTCATAGACATTCGGAAATATTTTTTATGGGAAGATATAAATTTTTTTGATTATGATATTATAATGAAATATTCAATTTGATTATAGGTTAATGCTGATTGAAAATAGTTCAGGGGGATGCTCAATCCTTTTCCATGGATTGAACATAAATGGTAGGATATATATATATGGACTTTGTCTTGAGATTACCAAAAACATTATGAAATAATAATATAATTGGGGTTATTATTTATTATCTGACTAAATCAGAAAATTTTCTATCAATGCAAGATATTAGGTCTCTAGATTATCTTTCAAGAATTTTTCTTAATTAAAATGTTCGGTTATATTGATTTCACTACTCTATTATATCTGATAATGATCACAAGATTTCATTTATTTTTTATAATTTAAATCAAATATTTATGGGTGAGGAATTAAATTATAGTACATATTTTTATCCATAATTCGATGAAAAATCAGAGTATACAATTAAGAATGTATAAGATATTATAAGAACTATATAATTTACTTATTATGTAATATGGGTCAACCTATGTCTTTATAAAAATTTCCTTTTAATAATATTTTTCAATCAAATTTATGGATTGAACCTTTTGCGTAATTATATAGAAAATAGTGTCAGACTCCATAATGATTGCATGAGTTCAGAGAATTAAATTTATTGTGTCATGAATAGGTAAAATAAATTGTAGAGAATGTAGAGATGATTCAACACCACTAGTAGGTAGAATAGATTCGGTAGAAGAGTTATATAGAACATAAGAGGAATGATCTCTTTTTTAGGATGGTGAACGTGTTTTTGATAATGTATCCATAGAAAAATATTATATGTTTTGGAGAAAGGGAAAGTTCATTCTACACATTACAGTTCATCATGAGACTATAGAAAAGGTTTGTATCATTTTCATACTACGTAGCCTTATATACATATTTATCTTAGGTGTATTATGTGTTTGATGTTTCTTTTCTAATAAATTATGTCCCTTATGCATCTCATCTTTCATGAGTGCATTAAAATTTTTATTTCAAAAGGGTTTCCAACATATAAATATGATAAATATTATGTTATTATAATTAAAAATGAAATTGCATAATAATTCCTTTTACCACGACAGATAGATCAAGGTGGTTTTCAGATTTTAAACAGAACGACCCCAAAACATCCAACATGAATGTAAGTATTTTTATAATTAAATAAAAATGGTATTAAAAAATGAAAGAAAAAATGATAATGGAATTAAAAAAATATCATAGTAATTTAGTAATTAATTTAATATTATTTACTAGTAATTAGGTAATGTATAAAGCTATACTAGAATTAAGGTAAGGGAGTTTTCTTTGAATACTTGTTTTAAATAATTCCTTGAAAAATATTTATTATTCATGTTTATTTTAATCAAATGTTGATGAATTTTCATATTTATAAATCAAATATTTTTATAAGTCATATTTAACAACTTTATAATTTCAAATTATTGGTTTCAAAAGTTATATTTATATAGTTTACAACATGGGAAATTTTGATGTTTTTTAACAAAGTATAAAAGAATTTATTTTTAATTTAGAATATTATACAAATTTTTTCTACTATTATATAAATTATTAATCATTAGTTATCCTTTAAATTTTTTAATTTTTATTTTAAAAAAAACATCTTTTATTAATATTTTCTGAATGTTTTGTTTTTTATTTTCAAAATGGAATCATTTTACTATCATTATAAGAGTAATGAAAGTGTTATTACATAGGGGATTAAATGATTATTCAAATGGTTTTTATGAATCATTTTAAATATATAATTTGTTTTATTAATTATATGTTTCTAGAAAATTTATTAGGAAGAATGGGGTTGCCCTATATATATTTTATAATAAGTGAGATAAATATAGCTCTCCAGTTCAGTGGGTGTAGTGACAAATTTTACTAGTGATAGGTTAGACTAAAGATATATAGTAATTATATAGTTTTGTGATTTCAATATAGTGGATATTATACGGGTGAGTGTAAGGATAATTCCCCATGGAACCTTAATGATATTATTATAATGGTTTATGATGAAAATATTTTTATTTAAAAAGGAAATAAACATGAACTTATGTATTTATAAATTTTTTATAAACATATTTAATAAAGGTAAAAGGATTGTTTTATTAAGAATATAAATCATGAGTTTTCTTATTTTCTATGTAACACTTATAGATGTGGGTTTTACATTATTATTTTGTATGGAATGTATCACTAATTTTACTATGTAATTATGTTGTTTTAATGGAAAATTAAATGTATATTTGAGTTCAAATATTCATTTTTTAAATGGAAAAAAATCTTATATTTTTTTAGAATTATAAATGGATTAATGGGTTTATTTTATTGTAGTTCTATTATAGAGATTTATTTTTGTCATCCCATTCTTTCAAATTATTATTCACGTGGAATAATGTTGTGTAGAAAATGTAAGCATATTTTTTATAGATATGGTAGTTACCTGAAAAAAAGCACGTGTGTCTATATAAAGAATACATAATTGTAAAAATTGGATTTTGTGTGGAAACTTCCACTTTCTAATGTAATGTTTTACCCAATTATATAAAACTCTAAACTGAAAACATCTTGTAAATGTAATAAAGTTAAACCCTTCATATAAATCATGAAATTATGGGTTTAACAATGTATGGGTTGTTATATGTAGGTTCATTATTTTGGGAATTTTTGATGTCTTGTAAATAAAAATATTACACAACTTAGTATGGAAGCCAATTAGAATTATATACTTCACTAAAATTTTCACCTCATTCTTTTTAACACCAATATTTTCCAGAGTCATGTTATATAAACCCAGAACTCCTTAAAGATCCATTAAATATCATAAATTATTTTATATTACATTGAAAACTTTATTTTATGTGATTTTTGAAATGATTTATATATTAAAAACAAAATAAAAAAAATATTTAAATAAATCTTATTCTTCTTATTAAATATTTCTCAAGATGGAAAACACGAAAAAAAATATGGGATACCTCTTCAACTCTAAATATCATTATTTATTCCTTGGATTTAAAAAAACTACATAAGGAAGAAATAGTTTTAAATTAAAAATATATCTTCATTGGATCAATAATCTACCAAAACAAGTCTTTTCCCAACTATGTACCCATTTTTATTTTGCTATCAATTATATAAGATAAATCCTTTTTAAGCTAGTTACTATTAATTGTGAATAATTATTAAAAAAAATATTTTTACATGAGATTACTCGTTATAATAAATAAATTGAAAATATTTTCATTTAATTCATAAAATTGAATTACATTATTTTCTTCAAATCCTTTACAAAATCATCCAAAATGAGCACGAAATCCAAATTTTAACTTTTTTCTTGCACATTTAAAAATTGTTCCTTGAATACATATATAAAATGTTATTGAAAACATGCTCCCTATATCTAATAGTAAAATAAAAAAATAAAAAAAAATCTTTCACACAAAAATTACTTCACATCTTACCACCTTTTAAAAAGACAATCTAAATACATTATCCTAATAAATAAGAGATTTCACCTCTATTAAAATGAAAACATAATATAATATATATAAATCCAAATTTTTATTTTCTTTTACCCGATTTAAAATATATTAAAACAAAAAGTGAGAGATGGAATTGATTAACCATACAATGGCTATTATATGAATGAGGTTGAAATCCAAAAATCATCCCCAATCTATAAAATTATTCCTTTTTTAATGGTTTAGTGAATATGTCTTGAATTTAATCCAATATTTGAAAAATTTCATGATTTAAAACATTTTATTCTATATTCTTATTAACGAAGTGATATTTTATATACATTTTCTTTGATTAAAAATATTAAACTATATTTCATGATTAATTTATTACATCTATATTATACTAGACTATAATAAGTGGAATGCTAAAATATGCCTCATTATCTTCCAATTGAGTCCACATCAAAATAAATTAGGATTTTTCATGAGTTATAAAAAATATTCTACTTTATTAGTACTTGGTGTTGATATTATTTGTTTCCCTATGTGCTAATTTTCACTACTTTAACCCAAAAAAACTACGTATGATATTGTTTAAAGATTATCTATATTTTTATATGAATATATATCTATATATTGAAACAGATCAATAATTCTATTTCTATTATATTTATTTGGATAATACATTGTCCATTAAAAAATGTAATAGCTATCTTTCCAATAATGAAGTGAGACTCATTCAATTCACATGGATACCTGAAACATATTATATAAAAATAGAAAAAATTTGTTTTTTAAAGTATAAAATATTAAAATACATTAATAGGATTCAATAATTATTTGAAATATTATTATATTTTTCAACTTTTGAAATATTGGTTCCCAAAAGAAAATTAAAAACTAGATTCATATCATCTATTCCAATATTCTTAACAATTTATAAAACATAAATATCTAGGTAATGAATGATTTTAACATCATCTTATTAATTTATAAATCATATGAATTATTCTTATTCAATAATCATACACAACTCACTCATATTCAACATTTCCAAGTAAAATTCCATGCACATTCAATAATTATTTCCTTAATATATAATTTCATAAACATAAAAAATAAAAATAAATCATAATTTTTTTTTCATTTTAATATATAGGTTGTATTCTAATTATCCCTTTCAGAAATGTATGATCTTATAAAAAGTTTCTATCATGGAATACCCTGATCTTGGGATTTATTTTTACCCATATAGAATCTTATATAACTTGTAAAAAATTTGATAATCTTCAATAACAAAAAATTCTTGTTTGTTGATGTAAAATTCATCTTTTAACTCTAAATTGAGGGAGGAATACTTCAAATCCATTTGTAGAATCATGTATCACCTTTGTAACATAATAGAATAAAATATTATAATTGTACTAATATAATAAAATGGTTAAATATCCTAATCAATATCAATCATTTCATACCATGAGTATCAATTTCACATTAGCTTAGTCTAAATTTTAACAACATCTCAATTTTATTTTTGATTATAATGAAATTACCACATATTTCAGATAACATTATTTCATTCTGGTTTTGGTACCTATTACAAAGATTCATTTTTCTCAAAGTGAATTAATTTTTAATTTATAGAAACTATATAATCATGAAATTCTAAAGATGTTTTTATATCTATTTTTATATATTGATAAAATAGTGGGGAATGAGTTTATTAACTTGATGTTATTCTTGTCTTAAACACCTTCCCTTATTCTATATTGATATTTTAGACCTCCACCTATATCCCAATAGTTTCCCCGTTCACAAGTATGATACAAGGACTACTAGAGAACATGAAATATATAAAACTCATGTACATAAATATCAATTTCTTAAATATATAAAATTTTTCAAACTGATAAATGGATTTTAATGTGAACCACTATACATATTTCATATCTCCATAATGAACACGAATTATCTTGCTCAAATTACATGACATACTCCATCTGCACAAAACATTTTTTAGAAACACCTTTTTATTATAATGTGTATGGTTCATTAAGTTCATGGTGAACACCATGATTCACAAAATATTATTAAAATATTTCACTATTATATTCAAAATCATTGTATTTTTGTATCTTCAACAAGGATAAACTATAATTCCTTCCATTAATTCTTTTAAAACTCATGGACCTTTTTATATCCTCTAACATATTCTTCAAGAACATATTTCATGTGATATAATTAATTGCATATATAAATGATAAAAAATTATTATCTTTACATGAATATTTATTCCTTATAATCCACCAAATATTTTATTTAATAATACCCAATGATTGATAAGTGTGAATCCTAACTTTATTCTATGAAGGATAAAGTATATTACCATTTTTTCATGTGGAGATGATAAAATTTATCTCTAATGTTTTCATAGGAACATAGAAAACATTATATAATATGGTAATATTTCTTATCTTCTTATAACCATTATTACAAATACATTGATTAGATAATTTATTTTCCTCCTTTAATCTTAGTTTGCATGAATTTTCATTATCACCAACCTGAAAAAAGAGTCCCCTTATTCACATTCCTTTTATCAATTCAAATCCATCTTCAAACCTCATATACATGAAACCATATTTTTTATGAAAGAAATCATTTTCATCATAACATATCTATGATACACTTAAAAATTTTTGTTTCGTCCAATAAACATATAATGTGTTCTTGGGATAGAACTGTCTAATCCAATCATTGTAGGTATCGATCCTTTATTTTTATTTAATGAATCATTTAAACATTTCATCTGTCCATACATTAATTTATAAATAACATTCAGTATATCATAGTATCTTATGATGTGTGAAGAATATCCATAATCTAAAATCCATGGGAACCACCTTTTGAAGCTTTACATAATGAATGATTCCTCAATAAAAACCTAATTACATAATTTATAATAATGTTTTACCTTTCATGAATTTTTTGGATTCTTTTAATTTTGTTTTTTAGATTATTTGAAAGAAATATCAAATATCAAACACTTAAAATAAAAAGGGCCACTACAAAAAAAACACCATATACCCATGGTTTGGAATTGTCGTTATAGCCTCTAAAACCGTGGGTATAGCCTTTACCCATGGTTTTTGGAACTATCGAACTATGAGGCATCAGTAGAGACCTATACCCCCAGTTTGACCAATTTGTGTTTATATGCCACCTATAACCATGGTTTATAAAACATTTGTGTAGGTAATTTAAAATTCATCAGCTATACCCACTGTTTGCTAAAACCGTGGATATAGGTTATTTATTAAAAAATAACAATCCAATGAGATTTGATCTCAACTCATCCTGTGTACAGTACAATGACCTTACCATTGTCCAATAACCTATTTTTTGTTCTTATAGTCAATATATATATATATTATTGTATTTATTGTTATTTTTATATTATTCAAAAATAATGGGTCAACCAATACTCATGGTTTGGTCAAAATGTGGGTATAGTTCTTCTAGAATTTTTTCCCATGAAACCTTTTGTAACAGTTTATAAAAATCATGGGTATATCCCATGATATACCCTTGGTTTTTGTAAACATTGGATATATGTCCTTCCTGTGAGTTTTTCCCTATGAAACCAATATCAATAATTCTCCAAATACCTTGGGTATTGGTCGTTCTTGTAAAAATATTCCACCATAAAACCAATACCCACGGTTCCCTAAATACTATGGATATAACCATATTTACTAGTAGTGTGGACACTTCCACACAATATTCATTTTTCTAAAAAAAAATATTATTCTTAAACTCATACTCATGTTACATTCAATACATGTTTAGTTCTCAAAATACAATACCACATATCAAAAAGATGGACCTTTATATAGTTAATAATCATCTATAGAGCCTATTAAAAACATTAAAAAACATGGTATGAGAAAAAATATCATTAAGGGAAATAAAATAAATAATCTCATTAGACCATTTTTAAAATCATGAAGTCCCATATGAAATTGTTCACTTTTTAAAAAATAAACAATGAACTAAATTAATCATCTACACCGTCAAAAAATCAACATTACATCCCAATGATTTTCATAAAATATATCATACAAAATCATAATGTAAAAATCTTAATCATGATTATTTCTTACAAAACATGAGTACTCATGAATACATTTTGTTAAAAACATACATTTCAACCTTAAAAGTGGTATATTATATCTGTTAAACATAAGCTCAATAGATTAGTATATTAAACCAAAATACATACATGGAAACTAATTTTTAATCATACAATATAAATAAAGGTACCTCGTTTAATCATATTCATATCACTCATACAATGACTATTTCAAATGTAATATCTTAGTTAATTCATATATATATTCCTTGGAGAACAAAATCATTACCCAATTAAATGAATATATATATTAGGATCAAAACCCATCATGAAAAATGTCCATGGTTCCTAACATAGATAAAATACATAAAATAAATCACTTGAATCATAAAATCTTCTAAAATATTCTATTTAATATATATGCAGAATCACTTTCAGGCCACACATAAAAATAATAATAAAATAATTTTTATATGAAATATATTTAAATTAAATTTTCCCAAATAAATGAAAATTATGAGTTTCATTGAAAAAAATGAAAAATTGTAGAGGAATATTAAGAAACTATAATAATCACGAGGATGAGAAATTACACTCATGTTGTATATTTTAAATCAACCTTATTTTTTACACTTGTAATAATAGTCAATAGTGGCCCGAACAAAAAATGTTAAAAAAATTCACTTTTATAACATTGTTAAGATTTAATAAGTAGTTAAAGGCACAATTAAAATTGTTTGATTTATAAATGTGAATATTACTTATCAATTAAAATAACATGGATAGGGAATAGAAAAAAAAATTAAATGGGAATCCTTTAAATAAGTTTTTAAACAAAAATCAATTGTTCTTCCTTCCATATATACTTTAACCCATGTAAAATAATCATATATAAATTATTTAATTTTCAATGAAAATATTTTTATAATATTCCCCTATTATTTTCCATTCTATTACATTTATTAGTGTTCATTATATAGTTATTAAACCCTAATATTTATGTCAAATGTTATGAGAACATTCAGTTCATTATCGCAAAATAGATATCAGTTCGATTACCACGGGCAAAGTGGCCATGGTTCCATCATCTTCATAATATTATTCATGGAATAATTTTTAATTTTATTCATTAAATATAATTTAATAACCATAAATTAATTATATATATGATAAAAAAATATCAATTCTTTGTGGAGGTGGTATTGCATATAAATACATGGAGGAATTCATGATTTACTAATTGATGTATGGTTATGAATGGAGAAAATATATTATATTTACCAATTATAATTATATCATTAATATATTTTATATTCATTCAATATATCATATTTACCATAACTTTTAGTTGACAAGGTAAAACAAAACACATTACTTCATGGAATTGGTAGTCCACATATATACATATAAAAAATTTTCATTTCTCATAGGTTGAATAAGGATATTAATTTTTTTTCTTCAATTTAATAACATTGAAATATATTTAATCTAAAAAATATATTATATAATAATGGTTATATAATATTAAATATATGTGGAAGTATAAATAAACATGGAAACACTCGGTTATGTGTCATACGTATTCTTTGAGAACATTATTTTATCTGACACATACTGCCTTAAAGGATAGTATATTAGGGGGAGGAGAATGTAACAGCCCAAGATTTTATAAAGAAATATTCTTTTTAATTTTACTAATGTCTTGTGTTATACGCTACACCAAAAGGAGCTTGCACAACACGCATCCTTGACTTGCCTTGCATTACACGCAATCGCAACCTTCCTCGATAGCGTGTGTGGTACGTAATCCTGAGTTTCACGAAACAATGATATGCTATTAAAATATTATTAAAACTAGCCGTTATGAATAGTAATAACCACTTTTTGAAATCCAGTAAATCTTATTTTTCAAAATGAACTTTATTTTTGGATTCGGAGTATCGAATTTAGCCTAAGGTGAAATTTTGGTACTTTTCGGATAACTTTCATATTTTGATGAATAGTGAAAATGACTAAATTTTAATTAAAAACAACTTTTTTAATCGAAATAATTAATAATGATAAATTATTAATTTGAGTGATTTTAATGTATATTTAGAATATATTTTTACAATTTAATACAATTTTGGTCATTGAATTTAATTTCACATTTAAACCAGACATAATCAAGTGTCAATCTTTTGATAGATATTGTTTCTTAAAAACACGCTATTTGTTTTAACAGCGGGATTTAATTATAAAATTAATTAATGCAACTTCTATGTTATGAATTTGGTTAAATAGATTTCATTTTTGAATTCGGAATATGAAATATAGCTTAGGATGAAATTTTGGCATTTTTCTGAAAACCTTCAATTTTTGATGAATAGTGAAACCTCTAAGTGGTAGGTTAAAAACTGAATTTTGCATAAAACTTAATTTTACCGCTTCTGTGAATGGAATTTCAAAAATCCGAGAGACACGGTTAATATCAAGGACTAAAATGTGGTTCAATGAGATGAAAATAATTTTTGGTGAATAGTAACTTTTTACTTTTTTTTACCGCGGTTAATAGTAAATAGGGTAACTAAGGGTAAATATGATATTAATATTACCCTAACACATGTCCTAATTCTATTGGACAAGTGTAATTCGACCAAAAACAAACTTAGGAATAAAATAAGACCATTTAGGCCCACTTGGATTAGATTAGGACATTTATTATTAATTTATTTAAAGAAGGGTTAAAATAGTTAAAATCAAAGTTTAATAAGTAAATCATTTTTAATATGGGGTTATACATAAGATAAATTAGACTATAAATATTCATTAGAAAGCTAAAAAGATTTCCTACATGATGGTATTTTATTTGTAATTTTTAGACATCAAATAATTTAATTTATTTATGACACAAAGATGTTGCAGTAATTATCTTATTAATGAAATATTGACATAATTGATAATATAAATACCAAAATAAATGTAATTTAAGACTTTTTATGAATTACAATAATTTTATAGGTTACTATGATATATTAGTGTTGATTTAATCAACTTGTTTCGAACATATAATTCTGTTATGACTTTCACAAAAATCATATATCAAATAGTGTCAAAATTGACACAAAATAGTTTTTAAATCAAATATTATATTATTAATTGTTATTTTATTCCTAAAAATCTAAGGTCCGGCCAAATGACTTAGATAAGGATATATGTATTAATAATATACAATTTGGGGTTCTTTTGGCATGTTAGAGTAAGTTTATTAACCATATAGTGAAAGAAAACAAAAAGACACGGTAAAAGTTAAATTATTTAACTTAGAGTTAAATCTAATTGATAAGGTTAAAATAATACCCTAAACTTGTCTAAATTCTATTGGTTGATAGGATTTCGACCCATCCCCACTTTAGCTTCGAAATAAGACCCTTTGGAACCATTATAAACCGATTTTGACTTTAATATAAAATAATATTTTGAGATATTCCTAAGGTGCCCCTCTCCTCCCCTATAAAAGGACACCTCCTCCCCCTCCTCCTCACACCAATTTGAGCACTCAAGCTCGGCCATCCCCTGCCAATTTCTCCTCTCCACTTCCCTAGCAACATCCTAGAGGTTCTGGTCTTCCTCAAAGACCAATTTTAGTGCCCTAAGAGGAGGTCTCAAAGAGGCACTTCAAAGAAGAGGTAATTACCGTTACCAATTCTTTCATCTTTATTTCTTCTTCCACTTCTTCTTATTAGGTTGTTTCATTATGAAGTAATAACATCAGTATCACTCATATACTGATATGTTATTATAAGTATGAAACAACCCTAATTCACCTTCTATCCATCCTACGGAAAAAGAAATCACCGCGTGTGCGTACGTACGGAATACCGTCTCCACGCCGTGGTGTAATCTATTTTCCACCACCACCTTACATGGATGGGTATAATGGTGTAAAGAATAACTATACATAGTTATTACAACATCATATTGATTCTGATATATTGTATAATCCACTCCAATTCAATTCAATATTTATAGAAGTGATATCATCGCTCGTGCGTACGTACGGACTACCGTCTCCACGACGCGATGAGATTCATTCTCCATGTTAACCATTTAAGAATGATTATAATGTATATATAAGAAATAATAATGAAATATATGAAATTATAAAGCTACTGGATTTATGTATATATATACATATGTATGTCATCTACTTACATCCATTTCAAGACAATAAGGAAAGTAAAACAACGTTCATGCGTACGTACGGACTACCGTCTCCATGAACGGTGTTTTTCATTTTATTTATCTATCTATTATATATATATATATACTGAATATATATGATATATAAATCATATTTTATATTCTGGAAGTAAGTAGATCATGATATGAGTAATAATGATGTCAAGAACAACAAGTCAAAACACCTACGATAAATGAAACGATTTTACCCAAAACGCTTCTTTAACATGGAATTTACAAAAGAACGGGTAATATAATGTCATAAGTGAACCATATATGATATCATAACAATGAATATGATTCTGGAATAAGTCAATAACATGATTTAAATCATTATACAGGAGGTTCGGACACTTACAAAGCAAGTCGGACATAAGGTAAGGGAAATATCACAATCTCATTTTTATCCGAGATTGTTTATTCGTAAGTATTTACTGGGGTGTATTTTATCATCCACATCCATGTTTCATAAATATGTAATATTATTTCCATCTACCTACAGTTGTTTAAATCCATTTTTACCCTTCGGTGAGGTTTTAGTAATACGTATGAAAGGAATCTTTTGTCGTTTTTCGTACGAGGTACTTTTTGACTTTTCCGACAAAAGTACGAAAAATGTTTTTTTTAACTTATACGGCACGAACGGATTTTTACGGTTTTATAAAGCCTTATTTTCATGAACCTTCCTCCAAAATATTTCATGACTATTTTTAATAAAATCTCTTTCTTTTAAAATTGTATTATGTTTTGTGAAAATAAATTGATTTTGAAGAAGAAAGGATATTTTCCTCAAGAATTCATTTCAAGTGTTTTATCAAAATTATTTTCCATCTAAGATAATAAAGGGTTCTGTTTCTATCCATATTTTTACATTGATTTGACTATGTTGTGATGGAATTATGTTTATGAATTCCTTTATCTTATATGAATGGTTTTATGATGTCATGTTGTTTAAGAATCCCATTTTTATTACATGGGTTATGCAATGATGTATGATTTATGATTTTGTGGCACACATAAGAAAGGATTCATTAAGAGATGGGTGGGACCTATATCTCCCTCCAATGCATTGGGTAATGATTTTATATCTCATGAGATAGACATGGCTGGAACGGAAGGTTATTTCGGTTCAGTGATACAGGACTGAAACGAGGAGTGAACTCGGTTCAGAAAGGGACTTTGTCCACTAAGATAGTATTGGCAATGAGTCATGACTAACAAGAAATGATTTTCCATGATTATGTGTGTATGCCACAAAGTTTCACGTTTTATGTTATGATTATTGGGATTACATTTCACTTCTATGATATATCCCATGTTATGATATTATGAGCTCTTTTGCAGGTTAAGATTTCCAAAAGCTATGTATATGATGTGATTGATTTTTCTTTTGTTTACCCTTACTGAGCATTTGAGCTCACCCTTTTATGTTTTCTTTTCCCCAGGATATAAAGAAAGGTTTTAGGTAGAAAAAAGGGATGACCTTTATGGGAGATATTGAAGAACTTTCACCACGATTAGAAGATTACGTTCCGAGTTTCCAAAGACACTAAACTATTACGATCCTTTAGTGTGTGTTTTTGTTATGTACTATCTATTCCGCAAATGTAATGTAATGTCCATGTACGTCAAGCTTCGGGTCTCTACAGTTGGTATCAGAGGAAAGGTTTAGTCAACCTTTGGAAACTAGGATGCGAGAACTTTAGTGAGATCCCTAGAGATATTTCCAAGGTATGTCTAGGGATGTCTCTAAGGTTAAGTATACGTATAGGTTATAGTCCTAGAATTGCGCTAACGATCTTCGAATTTAACCTAAGATGCTAGATATTGAGGATACTGACCCTTTATTATGTTGTTTTCCCTAGCATGATTTTTTCCTCTCACACAATTCTTTTGGGGTTTTAGACGATGGCTGGAACCCGAAGGAACCGTGTTAATGCGGAATGTGATGGGCAATGCAATGATTGTACCCCTGAGCAACCAAACGATATAGGAACTGGAATGCAAAATCTTGTAGCCATGCTCACACAACTTTCTCAAGCTATGAATCATGCAGGACTTCCAAACGAGCAAAGGAAGGAGCAACATTCTGTTGAATCCTTCATGAGGCAGCGTCCACCTTCTTTCAGTGGGTCTACTGATCCATTAGTTGCTGAACAATGGATTAGTACTACTGAAAAGATATTTTCAGTTCTTCAATGTTCTGAACATGATAAATTCATCCTAGCAGTGTATCGTTTGGAAGGAGATGCTGATCAATGGTGGAATCTTATTAAGAATACAAGGCAAAGGGATGAAATTGAGTCTATGGAATGGGACGAGTTCAAGAACATATTTTTCAATAAGTACTTCCCTCGTATTCTTCGAACAAAGATGGAGAAAGAGTTTCTTGAACTGAAGCAAAGGGACGATGAATCTGTTGGTACCTATGAAGCAAATTTTACAAGACTTGCAAGGTATGCTTCTGGAATTATCATCCAACCTGAAAGTAAAGTTGATCGATTTTTCAGTGGCTTAAAACCAAGTCTTCGAAGGGCATTAGCTATAAGAGACTTCAGTAGCTATGAAGAAATTGTGCGTTGTGCTATCAAGGTAGAAATGGAAGTTGGTGTTACATATCCATCTCATGGTTTTGACAAGAAACGAAAGATGGAGTTCAAGGAGAAATCTCAGAATAATGGTGAAAAGAAGATGAATGTTTCCTTATGCACAAAGTGTGGAAAGAAGCATGGTGGAGATTGTCTAAAAGGGACTAGAAAATGTTTTAAGTGTGGAAAAGAAGGTCATCGAGCAGCTGAGTGTCGAAGTAATGGAAAAAGGGTTTCTAATGATAAAGCAAACACTGCAGAGAACGCACCGCCAACACTTCAATGCTTCAAGTGCAAGGAAATGGGGCATTATTCTAATAATTGCCCTAATCCAAGGGTTAGTGATGATAAACATGAGCAACCACTGAAGGCAAAGGACAAAGGGAAATCACATGCGATCACTATTGGCAATGTTGAATATGACAACGATGTGGTGGAATGATTAAGTGTTTATGTAATGGGATTCCAAAATAATGTTGTATCATTGAGTATTGCAATATTTATTGATGTGGTATTCAAAGTGATTGAGATATTTTTTGGAAATAAGATGATATGCGCATAATGAAGACGAGAAAATGAAATGTTTAATAGTATTCATGAGCTCATGATTGATATAAGGACTAAGTGATATCATGGTTTGAGTATATAGAATTTTGAGGATTTTGGTATGTGGAAAGTGTTAACTTTTAACTGCACTCATGTTTTCACTAAGGTATTAAAGAGAATACACGATTAAGGACTTTGAATGTTTGGAATGTGACCAACAAGACATATCTTATGATATGTGGGGATCAACGACAGTATTAAATCTCTGGTAATCAATGTCACTATATTATGAGAGTGGACTGCAGTATTATGTATAAGCCTAAAGATTAGACTGGATTATGTTGGACATAAGTTAGTATTGTTTAAGGATAGAAGATTTTCGATATTATTGATGGGATGTTATAGTAACGTAGTTTTAGAAAAAGGACAACCTGCAGGACGGGCGACAGCCCATCGCTTCGGACAAGGCTGTAGGAATCGAACCCACAACCGAAGTGCGACTGGCCTTTATCGCCTAACACTAGCCTACAGGAAGTCCCTGTTTAGTAGAAACTAGTTTTATTATATTAAGCAGTATGATATATGAAGTATAAGCCCATTTTAGGAACCATATATGATTAATCTCACTATAGAATGAATTATGTATATTTAATAACTTTTTCTAACCTTTTGTTTGAGACAGATGGAATGAACAGTCATTCTATCACATGATCTTCTAACACTTCACGAATAACAAATTCAACTTCATTTTTTTAAGAGATGAAGTGGAAATTGTTAAAGGCACGAACAACAGTGAGATTGTACCAAAATAAAGTAAGTATTTATTCTAATTCAAATTCTTTAACTTTAGGGAAATGATCTTGAAAACAAAAAATGTTGTCCTAGTTCTCTTATACCTGATGAATCAGATGGTACCTTAGATCGTCACAAATTTATGGATTTGTGATTACTGGCTTTTCCATAGCCATGTTCTCTACCACTCTCCATCAGAACATGATGGTTAGATTTCTCTTCCATATCCATATTTTCACCTATGTGGAAACCCAGTGATTAGTTTATTTGGGTAATCGTTACATTTCATACTTTAGTTTTTAAAGCCAAGTTTTGGTATTCCCTTTTACGATGTGGGTTTCTATTAAAGAAACTTTCAAATAGTAAACCATTTATAACCCCGACAAATTTCGAGGGCGAAATTCATTTTAAGGGGGGTAGAATGTAACAGCCCAAGATTTTATAAAGAAATATTCTTTTTAATTTTACTAATGTCTTGTGTTATACGCTACACCAAAAGGAGCTTGCACAACACGCATCCTTGACTTGCCTTGCATTACACGCAATCGCAACCTTCCTCGATAGCGTGTGTGGTACGTAATCCTGAGTTTCACGAAACAATGATATGCTATTAAAATATTATTAAAACTAGCCGTTATGAATAGTAATAACCACTTTTTGAAATCCAGTAAATCTTATTTTTCAAAATGAACTTTATTTTTGGATTCGGAGTATCGAATTTAGCCTAAGGTGAAATTTTGGTACTTTTCGGATAACTTTCATATTTTGATGAATAGTGAAAATGACTAAATTTTAATTAAAAACAACTTTTTTAATCGAAATAATTAATAATGATAAATTATTAATTTGAGTGATTTTAAAGTATATTTAGAATATATTTTTACAATTTAATACAATTTTGGTCATTGAATGTAATTTCACATTTAAACCAGACATAATCAAGTGTCAATCTTTTGATAGATATTGTTTCTTAAAAACACGCTATTTGTTTTAACAGCGGGATTTAATTATAAAATTAATTAATGCAACTTCTATGTTATGAATTTGGTTAAATAGATTTCATTTTTGAATTCGGAATATGAAATATAGCTTAGGATGAAATTTTGGCATTTTTCTGAAAACCTTCAATTTTTGATGAATAGTGAAACCTCTAAGTGGTAGGTTAAAAACTGAATTTTGCATAAAACTTAATTTTACCGCTTCTGTGAATGGAATTTCAAAAATCCGAGAGACACGGTTAATATCAAGGACTAAAATGTGGTTCAATGAGATGAAAATAATTTTTGGTGAATAGTAACTTTTTACTTTTTTTTACCGCGGTTAATAGTAAATAGGGTAACTAAGGGTAAATATGATATTAATATTACCCTAACACATGTCCTAATTCTATTGGACAAGTGTAATTCGACCAAAAACAAACTTAGGAATAAAATAAGACCATTTAGGCCCACTTGGATTAGATTAGGACATTTATTATTAATTTATTTAAAGAAGGGTTAAAATAGTTAAAATCAAAGTTTAATAAGTAAATCATTTTTAATATGGGGTTATACATAAGATAAATTAGACTATAAATATTCATTAGAAAGCTAAAAAGATTTCCTACATGATGGTATTTTATTTGTAATTTTTAGACATCAAATAATTTAATTTATTTATGACACAAAGATGTTGCAGTAATTATCTTATTAATGAAATATTGACATAATTGATAATATAAATACCAAAATAAATGTAATTTAAGACTTTTTATGAATTACAATAATTTTCTAGGTTACTATGATATATTAGTGTTGATTTAATCAACTTGTTTCGAACATATAATTCTGTTATGACTTTCACAAAAATCATATATCAAATAGTGTCAAAATTGACACAAAATAGTTTTTAAATCAAATATTATATTATTAATTGTTATTTTATTCCTAAAAATCTAAGGTCCGGCCAAATGACTTAGATAAGGATATATGTATTAATAATATACAATTTGGGGTTCTTTTGGCATGTTAGAGTAAGTTTATTAACCATATAGTGAAAGAAAACAAAAAGACACGGTAAAAGTTAACTTATTTAACTTAGAGTTAAATCTAATTGATAAGGTTAAAATAATACCCTAAACTTGTCTAAATTCTATTGGTTGATAGGATTTCGACCCATCCCCACTTTAGCTTCGAAATAAGACCCTTTGGAACCATTATAAACCGATTTTGACTTTAATATAAAATAATATTTTGAGATATTCCTAAGGTGCCCCTCTCCTCCCCTATAAAAGGACACCTCCTCCCCCTCCTCCTCACACCAATTTGAGCACTCAAGCTCGGCCATCCCCTGCCAATTTCTCCTCTCCACTTCCCTAGCAACATCCTAGAGGTTCTGGTCTTCCTCAAAGACCAATTTTAGTGCCCTAAGAGGAGGTCTCAAAGAGGCACTTCAAAGAAGAGGTAATTACCGTTACCAATTCTTTCATCTTTATTTCTTCTTCCACTTCTTCTTATTAGGTTGTTTCATTATGAAGTAATAACATCAGTATCACTCATATACTGATATGTTATTATAAGTATGAAACAACCCTAATTCACCTTCTATCCATCCTACGGAAAAAGAAATCACCGCGTGTGCGTACGTACGGAATACCGTCTCCACGCCGTGGTGTAATCTATTTTCCACCACCACCTTACATGGATGGGTATAATGGTGTAAAGAATAACTATACATAGTTATTACAACATCATATTGATTCTGATATATTGTATAATCCACTCCAATTCAATTCAATATTTATAGAAGTGATATCATCGCTCGTGCGTACGTACGGACTACCGTCTCCACGACGCGATGAGATTCATTCTCCATGTTAACCATTTAAGAATGATTATAATGTATATATAAGAAATAATAATGAAATATATGAAATTATAAAGCTACTGGATTTATGTATATATATACATATGTATGTCATCTACTTACATCCATTTCAAGACAATAAGGAAAGTAAAACAGCGTTCATGCGTACGTACGGACTACCGTCTCCATGAACGGTGTTTTTCATTTTATTTATCTATCTATTATATATATATATATACTGAATATATATGATATATAAATCATATTTTATATTCTGGAAGTAAGTAGATCATGATATGAGTAATAATGATGTCAAGAACAACAAGTCAAAACACCTACGATAAATGAAACGATTTTACCCAAAACGCTTCTTTAACATGGAATTTACAAAAGAACGGGTAATATAATGTCATAAGTGAACCATATATGATATCATAACAATGAATATGATTCTGGAATAAGTCAATAACATGATTTAAATCATTATACAGGAGGTTCGGACACTTACAAAGCAAGTCGGACATAAGGTAAGGGAAATATCACAATCTCATTTTTATCCGAGATTGTTTATTCGTAAGTATTTACTGGGGTGTATTTTATCATCCACATCCATGTTTCATAAATATGTAATATTATTTCCATCTACCTACAGTTGTTTAAATCCATTTTTACCCTTCGGTGAGGTTTTAGTAATACGTATGAAAGGAATCTTTTGTCGTTTTTCGTACGAGGTACTTTTTGACTTTTCCGACAAAAGTACGAAAAATGTTTTTTTTAACTTATACGGCACGAACGGATTTTTACGGTTTTATAAAGCCTTATTTTCATGAACCTTCCTCCAAAATATTTCATGACTATTTTTAATAAAATCTCTTTCTTTTAAAATTGTATGATGTTTTGTGAAAATAAATTGATTTTGAAGAAGAAAGGATATTTTCCTCAAGAATTCATTTCAAGTGTTTTATCAAAATTATTTTCCATCTAAGATAATAAAGGGTTCTGTTTCTATCCATATTTTTACATTGATTTGACTATGTTGTGATGGAATTATGTTTATGAATTCCTTTATCTTATATGAATGGTTTTATGATGTCATGTTGTTTAAGAATCCCATTTTTATTACATGGGTTATGCAATGATGTATGATTTATGATTTTGTGGCACACATAAGAAAGGATTCATTAAGAGATGGGTGGGACCTATATCTCCCTCCAATGCATTGGGTAATGATTTTATATCTCATGAGATAGACATGGCTGGAACGGAAGGTTATTTCGGTTCAGTGATACAGGACTGAAACGAGGAGTGAACTCGGTTCAGAAAGGGACTTTGTCCACTAAGATAGTATTGGCAATGAGTCATGACTAACAAGAAATGATTTTCCATGATTATGTGTGTATGCCACAAAGTTTCACGTTTTATGTTATGATTATTGGGATTACATTTCACTTCTATGATATATCCCATGTTATGATATTATGAGCTCTTTTGCAGGTTAAGATTTCCAAAAGCTATGTATATGATGTGATTGATTTTTCTTTTGTTTACCCTTACTGAGCATTTGAGCTCACCCTTTTATGTTTTCTTTTCCCCAGGATATAAAGAAAGGTTTTAGGTAGAAAAAAGGGATGACCTTTATGGGAGATATTGAAGAACTTTCACCACGATTAGAAGATTACGTTCCGAGTTTCCAAAGACACTAAACTATTACGATCCTTTAGTGTGTGTTTTTGTTATGTACTATCTATTCCGCAAATGTAATGTAATGTCCATGTACGTCAAGCTTCGGGTCTCTACAGAGAACCTCAAGGTAATAGGTATGATGTTTTAGAATATATATGGTATGTTATTTTGTAAATTACACAACTTCGGTAACCCATAATCTATAGTTAAATTATTAAATTTCCACTAGTTACAATTCATTTCATCTAAAAGGATTGAATATATTAGTAGTCTTAGGAAACTAGATTCATAATTGAATAACATATTACATTTGAAAACATAAAATACAACACAATATATTTTTATAACAACATTATTATTGATATAATATCATTTAATTCCATTCATAGTAAAAATCCTAGGTTCTATGGTAAAAGGAAACATAAGAAATCGGTGATCTCAAATGAAAAATAAGGGAATGTGTATAGTGGAATCCATTATAGATTAAATAAGGGATGAATAATAAGGTAGGAATAAATAATGATCAAAGAATACCATATAAATAAAAACAAGATCATGAATCTTTTCCATGGATGACATAAATATTTTAATAATCACATAGGCATAAAAAATTTATTTTATAATAATGGAATTTATAAAATCATACATATTAAATAAACATTGAGGCCTCATACAAAGGCATATTACATAAATGGGTAAGGCCTTAAACCAATGCCTGACCAATTTATTATTATGAGACTTATCAGTACACAAATTATATTTTTAATTATGATCCCCAAAAAACACTTAATGATTGTAATTCAATCATTATGTGAATAATTAATGCAATATAATCACCATTCATTAAAATTATATTATAGTCTGAATTGGAAGATGTAACATACAGAGTGACAATATATTCCCCAACAAAACTGATCATAAACCATTCACATTAGTGTGTGGTGTCAATAGAATATGTCCTCAGTAAAGCATAAGATCAGAAAAATTATGTTGAAATATATGAAAATAAATTTGAAATATCATTATAAAGAATATTTAGGAAACTAAACATTTCATTTTTAAACCACATATTCAAAATCTATAAAATTTCTAAAAAACATTGTGGAAAATTATTTGGATCTTATAAAGGAATCATATAATGTAATCATAAATTAAATTATTATTCCAGAATATAGAAAAATACATTCATGTAGTTTATGATAAATTAAAGATATTAGTTATTCCTTTGGTAAAACGTGCTTCAATTTTTACGATCCTACGTTTTGGACCAGTTCGAAATTTCCAATGATATTCGAGCCATTCGTTTAGTGCACATTACAAATTCTAATTTCAGACTTGGAATGTAAATATTAGCATTGGAAAACATAAATGTGATGTTTTTAGATTTGGGTTAAGTCCTGAGTGGTGTCTCTAGAGTTTAGATGCGTTTTGGGGGCATAGGGCACTGAAAACATCATTTCTGAAGAAACAGACATATGAGCATGGTTATATCATTATAAGTAGGAACCATATTGCCTAAAATGTATGATTAGTTTTCTCTAGGGTTATGGGTTTAAAAAAAATCATCCTCTATAAGAGAACATGCATCATAGTATTGGGGCCTGGTGGGTGTTGTATTATTTTTCAAAAAATGCAAATATGGTCGTGTGGTCATGCATGTGGTCTATCGTAAATTACAAATGTGGTGCAACAGTTTTTCATAGGTATGAAAATTATGCACTTATCCTACATTGTTAGTTCCATATAAGAAGTGGAATTTTACACTAGGTTCATGTTTCTGTAAACCATCTTGTCAGACTGTTATTCTCATTTAATTATGAAAAATGACTAATTTTTTCCTCTGAATCTTTAAGGGGTTTCACCCTTTTTACTTCCAATTTTCTCGCCATAGGTCCCATGTGCACTCCTCCTCCCCCACCCTCATCCATGGATGGAAAATCTTTATTATTGAATATATTTCATCACTATAAGATGTGTTAGAAGCCAATATATAAGTATAACACTCCTCTTTATTCTTTTCGTGTTTACCCAAAAATATCGAATGCTAACACCATATGAGAATTGTTACCATATTATCAAGGTTCTTATTGATTAATTTTATTTCTATACACTTGGATAGATCCAAAGGATAATAATTGATGAATAACTCATCAATGTCATAAGGTAAGGGTATAGTTTTTTCCTATAGAAGTTTCTTTATTTATAAAATATAATGTTTTTCCACATGCCATATATTAATTGCGTTTCCTCATATATGTGAAATTTATTTCATAGATGAGAACACATTATTTAATTTTTCCCTATACACATGAATGTCATCATTGAATCTAATCTACTGATACTTGGAAAAACCTATCATGTATGATGATTATATTCCCATGTCCCTTTATTTTATCCTTTCAAATTAAAAACACCCTCTATGTATAATTACATTCCTCTTTTAAAAATTATGTGGTTAATGGAATTAAATATATTATTATCGTCGAGAATGACTCATTTAGCTTGAAAAATTTATTATATTGTTCTTGAGTTATCCTTTATAAAATAAACGAATAATTGGATTAAATAGATTATTAAATATAAAGGGAACATATAATGTCTTATCCCATATATTATATGTAAATTCTTGTCCCACCATAAGGGAAATAGAATTAAATGACTCATTATATAGGTTGGACATAACTTTTATTACCCCTTGGCCATTGAAATTTCACGGTGGATCATTCAAATTAAGTTTTTGTAATGTACTATGGTATTATTTCTATAAATTCCATATGATTAATAACTAAAAAAAGTTTTATGCATATATTATTCACAATACTCAGGCATGGTGTCCCTTATTATTCATGGGCATGGAATCAATCATTATTAATGGGCATGCAATCCTTTATTATTCATTGGCTTGGAACCATTGTTTATTCCTAAAACATAGTCATGGAGTCCCTTATTAAATGTGACAATCAGACATCGAATCCATAATTATTCATGACACTTGGGGTTCGGCGTCCCTATGTATTCATGATAATCATGCATGGGGTCCCTTATTAAAAGTGATGCATGAAGATGATGTACCTATTTAGTCATGATACAGGAACATGGTCCCTCATTAAATGTTATACATAGGCATATCATGGTTTATGATTCATGACAATCATAAATTGATTCACTTACTACCCTATGAGACTCTTATGACTGTGAATGGATGCCCAAGTTATGCCTCAAATCATGGTTATAACTATGTATATATATATATGGATATATATTTGTTACAAAATAAACATTTCATATTTATAAAAACATATTTATATACTTATATATTTATTGGTACATCGTCATATATATTCCAACATAATCTTGAGCCAGTATTTTTAGTCAGGTTTCCTATAGGGAGTTTGATTTTGACCGGTTATTATTTATTTATTTAATCTCTTATTAATATACATATACAATAATGTGATTTATATTAAAAGACTATATATTATTTTGACATAGTTGGTGGTTCCCTACTAATTATTTCTCACACCCTATTTAGGCAGTTTCTTGGTACCTGAACAGACCTAATGGTTTCTAGTTGAAGATCATGGTTCATGCTTTCCTGTTGTTATCCCATTGGGATATGATATAGGAAGGGATAAGAGGACCTAGCTGATACAAATGATGCTATATGAGATATCTATCAAGTCTTTTATGTATTTAATTTCCATTTTAGTTTATCCATGTGTATTTTAATCTTTGTTTTATAACATATTGTCATGTTTTATATCTTTCATATTTACATTCTATAATGTTCCATCATGATAATTTATTAATTTATTATTGATGTTCAGTCATAATTATCTTCTGTTGACCTATAAATATTTTCCCAGAATTCATTATGTATGATTCAGATATGTTGTGTACTAATACATAGGGTGTATTACCCCACTATATGATTACTAAACCCTCACTATAAGTAAGTAGACTCTGGAATACGGGGAAACATTCATGTGGTCCAGTGGAAAACCGAATCAGTGAACCGCTTTAGTTGATCTTAGATCTGGATGATACAAAGAGATTAAGAGCCATTATTTTTTGTATTTTATTACTATTTGGGATGGTGGACCATGTAAGTGAACAACCAAGATCATGTATCACTGCTAGGGGTGGTGTGAATCGGTGATATCATTTTCTTTTAAGTTTCCATCTTTCTAAAACAACCTTCACCTCCAATTAAAGAGAAATCACTTTAACAAAAAAAATAAAACAATAAAACATCAATATGAATAGAATAATTTAAAAGTTTCACTACTCAAAATGATTATCCATTTGCATAGTATGGTTTGGAAATAATCTATTACCACATAATTCGTTAGAAGACAATCTCTTTGTGTCGAATACAACAAGTCAGATATTTTCATACACTCATATAGCACTATAATAAATACAACAGTTCATGTGATTCAAGTATAAAGATATAATTTAATCCTAATTTGTGTAAAATGTTTAAAAAGATTTTTCTTTTTGTCCTTCTAAAAAATCAAAAATATCATCTTCAAAAAAATCACATCTATGTTACATAGAAGTAGGGAAGAATAACTTTAACATCATAATGATAGTCAGTCAGATTTCTGATTTTCATTTTTCAATATGATAATATTACTATACTATTATAATAATGAATCAAATCTGAACTACTTCTCACTTAGTTTGAAAATCCCCATCTGATTGCTAAGGCCTAATTCCAGAAACTCTAATTATGATCATGTATCTTATTCCTTCGTCTTTTTTCTATCAAACAACCTCAAGAATTCTTGAACTGTAAACTCATTCTCTCTATAATTCATCATCACATAACCTTATCACTCAAATAGTACATATATGTTAGAAATTAAATAGTACTTCATCCTTTTATAGGTGACATAGAAGCTGTTTAGGTAGGATTATGAAAAACATTCCCGCTAAAACAAAATTTCCAAATCATAAATTTTCCATACATTTTGGAAGAATGTTCTTCTTTTTCAGCTCTTCTATACTCACACCAAACCTTCAAAAATATTCTCAATATTTCATCTTGCATCATAGTTTCTTAATAATATTATGTATTTTTAGGATTTTAATTATGATTTTCCCATGATGATGGAATTATAAGCTCTATCCCATTCTCTTAACCCTCTGGAACACATACCATAACTAAAGACATATCACTACGTTACTTGGTACCATATATAACATATGAAAAACACATGTCTTCTCATTGTGATTCTCCATAAAAATTAATAAAACCCAAAAACTCTTTATTCAAAATCACTACTACTCAACACTTCAACATTCAGGCTCCCCTTGAAAAAACTTTTTAGTTTTCATCAATCATTTATTTTTTCTTAAAATTGATTAACATGTGCATTATGAACAAATTAGTATTAGCATTTATCTGATAGATCAATCTCTAGTTCACTCTGATAAATTGTTTCATTTCCAATCTGATGTATCTTGACCCAAATATTAAAAATATATCACAGTTTTTCTTTATAATGAATCACATGAAAAGAAAAAAATTCAACTTGATGATACTCGTTTTACATATTATTGATACATTTCAAATCCATTTTTCGTCAGTCCCAACAAAATCTATTTTTTTCCTTCTTGTTTGTCTTAAAATTTGCAACCAAAAAACATTTCCCTTTGATTTTCTCTTGGTGATCAGTGTTAGTATGACTCTAATTCATGGTGGCACACTGTGTTTGATGGACTGGTTTTACCATCTTTGAATTTAACAACTTCATTCCTTTCATGATTATGATACACTAGATTAATTATATACATATTCTTTTCTTGTGGATTATTGGAATGACTGAAAACCAAAATCCATATTTTATCATGTTCCAGTCAACCTTCTGAGACTTTGAACAATTATATATGTGTTAATCTCAAAAAGATGATCTAAGACTAGGTTACTTCATCTCCTGCAACTTTCTTCTTCCAAAAACCAGAAAATGAATCATGAATTCATTATGACTATTATAATGTTGAAGGATTAAAATAGAAACACATGACTTATATTGGGAATTACACTAACTTATAAATATTCTTGAAATATATTTCATTCCAACCAATCCTTAATTTGATTTGTTTCATCACATCACCCCCTTTATGTCATAAGGATTGCATCATAAGTCTCCAAGAAACATATGATTTTGTTTTGAATTAAAATTAAGAAATAGTATCATCATATTTACATTGGATCCATGTAGAATTTGATTCAATTTCTCATTATGATGAGATATTCCTCCAGGGGAAATGTGAGTATGATGGTCCTTTTCTTTAAGAAAACTTCTTCCCAATATTATGTCCATTCTTAAATATTTTTATTATGAAATCCCGAATATTGTGAGTCTTCTGACCAAAAAAATACAATGTGAGATGAATTATTTTCTTAAATATTTTATTTGACAAAAAAAGAGATCCCAAAGCATCTTCCAACATCTAAAAAAAACTTTTTTTCAACTTGGTAACAAAAATATCCCCCAATGGATTTTTTTCAACAATGATTCATAAAACATTGAACATTACATGATCATGCTATGGATTTCTTATCAGCAATTTTAAGCCTATGTGAGATAACTCATTGTAGGAAACCAGAATTATTGATAGCAAAACCATTCTATCCAAAAGTAGTGAATCGTGAAAAAATAATCATTTTTCGTCACAACTTCTATCACTTCATCAATTTTACTCTCATAAAATGTTTCATACAAGGATTAACACATATCAATGGATATATTTATGAAATATTCTTCCCATTTAAAACACTATCCAATGACTAGATCTAATAGGGGACAAAAAATTTACTTATACCTTGTTGAGAAGGAGGTTGGATGCTCATGTTGAACCAATTTTTTTGAAATGGTTTTTTCAAAAATGGTTCTCTAAAAATGTCCTAAACTTTTTATAATGTTAGAACATAAGATAACCTCAATTCATTCATTTACAAAGGATCTTTGATTAAATGGTGTTTGATATTCTTATGTTATAAACAAAATGGTGTACCATATTTCACGAAAGGTTGATGGAACCTTGATTATCAAAACACAATTGAAAGGGTAAGATAGCATCAATAAAAAAATCTTACAATTGTGTCTTCATTCACATAAGATGAGTAGTGGATTAAGAGTAATAAACATACTAATATACAGTTATGACAAGAGTTACTGAAATTTGATTATTTATATTCCAAATAACAATTTTTTTTTAAAAGAAAACCCCACCTTTTGGGGATCTTCTTTCATAAAAAGTTTATTCCCAATCAGCATATGAATACAAAAACAAGTCAATAATTTATTATATATCTTACCTAATTCATAAATTTGGCATGGATTTGATATATCATAGAATTGTTTTTTACATCCAATAAATGTGATTCTTTTGAAGAACATTTAATTTTTGAAAATAAGGTGAAAACATAAAAAATTTTCTGTCTTGAGGTAGTAAAATATAAAAAGCATCCAATCATCTAACAAAACTCATTAGTTTCAACTTAATTTACTTCACAATATTAGGAAAACCTATATCCCACTAAAATTTGTGTGGAAACTGGTTTTAAATTTTTTTTATTTTGAACTTCATAGGATCTTCCATAGAATAATTTTCTTGGGAAATAAAAATGTGCTTATTATTTTGTATGATTTATAAAGAAAGAAAGAATTTTATTTTTTCCATCATGGAAACATCAAAAAATCAACTCTTCAAAAAATCTCTGAAATGGTCTTTTATTATTCCCTGCCATGATAATTTAACCAACATAAACAATTACTATGAGAGAAAACTCTTGAATTTATTTGATATATTTATTTTTATCAACACATCCTTTCTTAAAACTCATATTTATTATTCAGGTATCTAATATGGAACATCATGGTCTTAGAGATTGTTTTAACCCATTAAAGCCTTTCTTTAACTTTCACATATATATTTCATGCTTCCCAATAAAAAATCCAAATTGTTGTTTGAGGTAAAATTCATCATAACGATCACCATTGAAAATTTATTATTTCATATCCATCTAATTTTTTTTGAAACTTAATTATTTCGAAGTATAAATAAATTTATGTTTGTTTCTCACATTCACACCAAATATATTTTTTATCAAATTCAATAACTTCAATTTTTGAGTGACCTTTTCACACCAATCTTTCTTTGATTCTTATCACTTCACCATATTCCTTAATCTTGTTTTGGAAAACCCACTTACTTCCAATAATATTTTTTCATTTGGATTAGGTATAATTTCCCATTTAACATTATTTTCAATCTGACCAATCTCTTCATTCATAGCCCAAACCAGTTAAGGATTCATAAAAGATGAATTAAAATATTTGGTTATATTTTCAAAATAAATAAGTTTTTTTAATTGTTATACGTATTTGAACCCATTGAAGTTGATCACCAATAATTGTTTTAGTTTCCATGTTATTCCTGAGCTTATAATGAGATTTTAAAATTTTCACAAAAATGCATGGAACATCTAAGTTTGATTATTCTTATGGTGATGGGTTAAAATCATATTCATCCATATTAGAATCCTTATCAAAATTTCATTCTTATTTTTCTTCTACCATATCTATATTAGTCTCTTTACATTCCTCATCTTTTTTAATACCTTTATAATCAATAGAGTAAACTGATATTCCTAACACTATTTTGAAACCTCTATATCTTCTTCTATATGAAGTATAGTTATGAAAAATTCCATATCCACCACTTATATCATGTTTAAATGGTTTTTAAAATTGTTCTTCATGATACATGAACTCCAAAAAAATACTTGGTGTTTCAAACATGGAGTCTTCCCATAAAACATTTCAAATTCACTCATATCTAAGAAATTCCTATGGAATCATCTATTTTGAACATACACTGCAGTGCTCGTGGATTTCTACCAAAACTAATCATAAAAACCATGTTCAAGTAACATTGTTCTCCCCAAATAAACAAAACATTATTATTTATTTTAGAAACACCATTTTGTTGAGCAATGTATGTTATCCTGATCTCATTTTGAATTTCATGATTATCAAAATAAAATTTAAATTATTCATTTTTTATTCACCACCATTGTCTGTTATCAAATTCTTCTCTAAATACTCACATTCCTTATTAGTATTCCTCTTAAAATGTTTGAAAATTTTTGGTGCATCTGACTTATGTTTCATATAAATAACCAAATTAGTGTGAGTCAATTCATAAAAAAATGTAATGATTTACTTATCACCATGAGTTGATTTTTTTATAATTGGTCTACAATTATCTGAATGAATAAGTTCTAGGCATATATTAAAAAATGTTAACATTAATATACATAGAAATAATAAAATTTCCTTTCTGAAAACATTGTGCATCACCAATATCTTCATTTGGACATATTGTGAAAATTGTGAAAATTTTCCTTATCTAATAACATTCCCATGTTTCTCTAACACATCTATACCAAAAATTTATTAAATTAATTATCTTCTTTCACCATTCCAAAGTAACAAGAGTTTGGTATCACACTAACTTGGAGCAAGTTTCCTTTTGTGTGTTTGCCTCTTATAACAATATTTTCGATCTCCGTGTATTTTTTAAACAATCCCATATTGTCATAATTTTTTTCCATTACCACTATGTTTTATAAAACTTATCAAGTTCTGTTTTATTCCATCAACAAACAAATCTTTCTTGGAATTCATCTTTCTATCCCCAATAACATTTGACCCAACACCTTTGATTCAGATAGATTAATTATTTCCAAATTTCCCCATTACATCACCGAAATATTTCCTATAATATAAAATTTTCAATACTCATTTCATATAATAAAATAACACACAATAAAGAATCTATAATTTTAATCCTCTTGTATTATTGAAAGTAGTTTCTAAAACAAGATCATTTTCTTTCCCTTTATCTTGCGAGAATTTCGTCTTTTGAGAATTTTTAACTAACTTTTGTAGTGCCAATAACCAAATAAGTTAACCATGTTCTATGTTTCAAGGTTTTACACATATTTCATAAATATTTTCTAAGGACTAGAAACTATTTTATATTTTTACACCAACATTATATAATTTCCTCAAATTATCATTTTTAGATTATTCCCTTTCAGATGACTGAATCCCCCTCAAACTATTCAATCAATAATTTTTGGAATGTTGGTAATGTCTTTTATTGAGAAAAAACATATTTAATATGTTTTTGAATGCACTATGACACCATAAGTATCAATTGAATGGATATTTTCTTCTAAAATATCCATATTATCTAGAGTTGTGACCATGTTTATCAGAAACCTCTTTATCTTTCTTACATGAACATTATTGGCCACCATTATTTTTTTTATCAACTAGAATCATATATTTCTACCTTTTTTATTTTATAATTTATCAAAATGATATGTAATAGAAAAGTTTTTGGACTCCATATTTTTATAAAAATCTAAATTCTTCACATTATTAGTCATGTCCACATAAATAACATTCCCATCATTCTTCTTATAAGATAAAATTTCATATTAATTTTAAACCATTGAGTGTATCTTTTTATCCTTCTCAATTTTACACTTTTCTGATCTATTACAAACTCTATAAATATAATTACTAAAACATGTAACCCTTTTAATATTTAGAATATTTTTGTTTGATATGTTCCTACTATTCTTGTTTTTTCTTTCATATTTACTTCAAGATGTTCCTTATAATTCTTTTCATTCCAATATATTTTTTCAAACCATAAATCTCTTCCAATTGGATCAATTTCTCATCTGAAATACCTTTTTTTATTTTTTTATTGATTTATAATATTTCATCTTCTTGATTTGTTTCTTAACCCCCCACATTGAAATTATTTCAATTATTCTTTCAGATGAAAATCTAATTTAGTTTCTTCATTAGAATTGAAACATCTGAACACTCCATTGTTAACTAATATAATTAAATTATTATAAACCTTCCCAATATAAATTTTGGGTTAAAATCTATTTTATTCATATTCATCATATTTGTATAATAAGTATATTCTTTAAAATCTCAAGAATTTTTTATCCTTTATTTTGGAATAAGATTTATCCTTATGACTCTATTTCTTTCCTGATCTTATATTACTTCTGTCATCTTCATCATTATAATACTAGTTATTTATTTGAGGAAAATTATCCTCAATGTTCCAAAAGACTCCAAATTCAAAACATTTCATTGTATTTTTACCATATATTTTTATGTACCTATTTCCATATTCTTATAAAAGAATGGATAAAAATTCATCAATATTTTTACGTACCTAATTTTATGAACCAAATTCACCTATCTCTTATTCAACAAGATTTTTCATTAACTTTTCTTTCTTGGAATACTTGAAATAATTTTCTCAATCAACTTTTATTTTACCATTCAATAAATTTTCCCTTCTCATCTCATAAGTAAATAGTATGCTAAGAAAATCATATAGAGATGATGTGTCTCAATATTTATCTTCTAATTTTGATACTTTAGAATCGAACGTATCTAAAAAAATTGTAAAAATATTTTCAACAACTATAGAATCTTCTATCTTTTCAACATGAAATATAATAGTTCTGAAGTTTTTGTTAACCCTAGTAAAGAAGTTTCCAAAAGATTCATATTGACCCATAATGATATCTTCATACATTATCCTCTATATTTATAACTTTGATGTATTTAATTTTTCATTATCTTTAAAAATGTTTTTCATCTCATCACAGATACCTCTGGTAGTAGAAACAACCTTTACTTTTAAAAAAATACCTTTAGACAGTAATGAAAATAAATAATTCTTATACCTTCCACAATTCTCAAGATTCTTCTTATCAACAAGTGTATGAGAATCCTTATAATCAATAGGACGAAATCCATTTATTTCTTCATCAAAAACATTATACCCAAAAGATATATAATAAGGTATCATTTTATCTTTCTTGATAATATATTTCTTACCATCGAAGACATGAATCATATTTTTAACACAATTGACATTATCCATCACAACATATTTTTTTAAATAATTAGTATAGAATAAACGAAGTCAAACATCCCCTCTAATAACATTATTATGTTCCCAGTAAATATCAAGTGTCAGTGAGATGGGGAAGAGAATGAATCTGTGATATAATTTTCTTTTATGATAACTTTTTTCTGAAAAAATATTCATCTCTTGTTAAAGAGTTATAACTTTCGCATAAAAAAAATATTTCATATCCACAGAAAAAAAGAATTGACAATGTTCACTACTCAACAATTGTAACTATATCCTTGGTATGGAATGGAAACAATCCAATACCACACAATCCACTAGAAAAAACCATAATGTGTGGAATGCAATGAGTATAATATTCCCTTACACTCAAGTTGAGGTATGTTCAATACAAAAGTGAATGTTCATTATGTAGCACATAATGATGTAATACAAACATCTGTAATTATTTTTGAAACATATGATTTTTCTTCCTTTTCAACAATCAAAAATATTATCTTCGAAAAAATATTTACTTACTTAACCAGTAATAGAAAATTACATGACGCACTTCATAATGATACCAATTCTGATTTCCCAGTCTTATTCCACAGTTTTATTGCTCCGTCAAATTATATAACTGTGCTAGAATACCACTTAAAAAAATATAAAGTACTTATGTCTCAGTCCATAAGTCCCAATCTAATTTCTCAATCTAATTCAAGAAACTCTGATTATGATCTTTCCACTCCTCCATTCTTATTATGTCTAGAAAACATCATTATGAATGTTCAATCCAGAAACTCATTCTCTCTAGAATTCTTTAGTGCTACACCTTATATCTAGAATTGTACATCCTTGTTAAAAAGTAGAATGTAAATACTCATTTATAGTCATCCCAAAACTTGTTTATGTGGGATTCTGAGAAATATTTCTTCTAAACCAAATTTCAAGAATCATAAATTTTTCATACTTTTTGGATGAATCGTTTAATTGTTCAAAACTTCTTAACTCTTCCCAAGCCTTCCCAAAATTTTAAATTACTTTAGATCTATTTTTAATTTCATAATAATCTTTTTTTTAATTCTAATTTTCATTATTATTTTCCCATTATGATAAATTATAAGGAGACTTTCATTCTATTGAACCTCTTAAAAACAAACTATAAGAGAATAATCCTCACTACATTTCTTGAAAGAAATTTTATCATATGGAAAAAACATGCATTCTCGTTAAGATTATTTTTACCAATGGATAAAGATATAAAAATATTTTTTAAAAATACCTTCTTCTCAATACTAAAATCATCAATATTCCCTTAATATTACATTTGATTCCATATTAAACATTTTTTATTTAATTTTTTTCTTTAAACTAATGAATTTAGTATGATGAACTAATTAGTATTAACATATGTCCAACAAATCATTCTCTGCATCACTATGATAAATAGTTTCATATCTAGTCTAATAGATCTTGATCCAAATGTTAAAAAATTATCAACATTATTATTTATCTTGAACCACTTGAAAAGGAAACAATTCCTCTAAATAAAACAAGTTAATTGTATAGTTGATTGATTGGAAATCTATATTGCATCAGTCCCAAAAAACTCTACCTTCTTTTCCTTTATATTGGTATTAAAATCTACAATTAAAAAAATTATTCCTAATATTTTCATCTGATGATCGGTATTAGTATGACTTCGATTTTCAATGTCACACCGTGTCTACTGGACAGGTTCTAATAGTTTAAAATTTATTAAATAATTTAATTTTATGATTTTGATACAACAACTTAATTCTACAAATATTTGTTTCTTGTGGTATATTGGTCTAACTAAAAAACATTATCTTCATATTCTCACATTTTGATTAAACATCTCATCTTTCAATCAAATCTATATCTGGTGATCTCACCCCAATGAACTAAGATCATCAATATTTATCTCTAGAAACTTCCTCCATCCACAAAATTATTATTATAACCTTATTTTTTCATGAATTTGATAAATTTTAAGTATTGACCTAGAATCATCTAATATACCTTAGTGTGTATTGAATGTTCCTAGTCTTCTAGCCACATATTTCTTTCCAACCAATCCTTAATAATATTGGCAATATCTTCTCACCCTCACTCCTTAATGTCTGAATGACAAGTCTCCTAATAACATATACCTTTAGGGAATTACAAAGAAAAAAAGAATTATTATAAATATACTTTATCCATATAGAATCTGATTCTATTAACCATTAAGACCATAACCTCATTCTATACCCATGCTGAGTCTGATGAGAATTTTCGTCTAGAAAACATCCTCTCAATATGAGGGACGTTATTATGAAATGTGAGTCCAAAATCTAGAATAAAATTGTGATTATGATCACCAACTGAGAAAATTTAAGGTTATATATTTTCTTCTTCATCATATTTTACATGAAAAATCAACACCAAACATCTTCCAGCTTCTAGAAACAAATTTCATACAACTTGGTCCCCACAGACAGAAGACTATGAATGTGTCGACACTTGGAAAATAACTCATTCCTAGGTTCATCCAACTAGTGCATGAGAGAAATATCATGATAATAGGGAAGTTATTATCAATGTTTTTTTTATTATAGTTGAATAGTATTTCAACATCAATGATCAATTTATTTCCACTACTTACTGATATATGGATTTTTACCTTTTTCCTAGCATGGATTGAAATTATTGTTATATGCATAATTTTAGGAAACTATAGACTCACATGTAATGCATATACCATTCTAGGTACATTATGTTGTAGTAATCCTGATTATGTTCCATTTTTATCTATATACCATTTTTAGGAAAATATTAATCATTCTTGTATATATTCCATTATTTTGTGATCTTCTACGTACATGTCTGATTTTATTGCTTGTGATATTTTCATTTATTATATTTGTGATATATGATTGGTTATTAAAATTTCAATATTATGATAAAAGATCTTTTCCTATATAAATTGATTATAGAACTTTAACTATCCAACTCTAATATGTTTGAGCCCTGGACTATTGGTTTCATGGTATGAAACATTTATGGTTGTCATTAAATGTGTGATAATGAATATTTATATGGTTTATGAGACATTATTAATTGGGAAGTGTAAGTTTTGTAATCAAACCATCATATATGAGCTATTTGTGTTATGTAATGAAATGTAAAAGTATGTTTGTAGTTACCTGAAATCTAATAGTAACTAATAATGAAAAGTAGAGTTATAATTATGTAATGGTATTGCATATAATTAATCAGAGTGTACATATATATAAAAACTTGTAAATATATAATTTAGGAATCATGGCCCATATAACTAAATTCCATAGTGCACAACTACACCCAATAGGTTAGTTAGGGTATGCCACTTATGAGATAAACCCATTAAAGGTGTTTCAAAATTGTGAATGAAATAGCGGTACCCTCATAGGTCACCTAATTCTTTTTTCCCATTGGTACACAACCACATTGGGGTATGAATATGATAAATGTATGGTAATTTATGGTTCATGTAGCCACTTATATGTGTTATTTATAAATATTTGGTAGTATCTTACTAAACCAATTTTTTTAAACTGAAAAAATCATTTTTATTCTACTAGTGACATTTATTATTATAACAAATCAATTAATTAAAATTATAATTACAACTTAAATATTTTATTCCATTATACATTTGAATGGAAATTCTCTATACCCTAGCCTAGTTGTGATAGCATCAGGCTAAATAATAATAAATTGTTTAAAAAGTGATTAGGTTAAAATTTTCATATTATGCATCATAGAATCATCCATACAAAGTGAATAGTATTGTTTTCTCTATAATGGTAACTTTTTATCCCCTATGATTTTTCTTCTTAAATGTTTTAATAAATGATAATTGGTTTAATTAATGATAATTGGTTTAATTACACAAAATGAAACCTTTTAAAGGTGTTTATTATGTGATCCCTTGTGTAAGGGTTAGCTTTAGTCATCTTTGATAGATGATTTTTGTGAAAACATGAGTATTTTACTTATGTATTAGTTTTCTTTTGACCAATTTTTATTTGATCATAAAAGATATACAGTAAGGCCCAGTGATTTACCAGTATGCCTCTAGTTTATAATTTTATGCCTTATCTTAAACCACTGTACAATTTTTTATAGTAGTGGTCTTGGAGATAATAAATTGATAGACCTTTGAGTAGAGTTTTTAATCATAGTAAATGTTGTTCGTTAACCATTTTAGTTGGGTAAGACTCTTAGTTGATGAAAAATTCCCTCTTGTTGGTAGGTGGTTTTCTTGTGAGTTAAAATGCTATGGGGATATACCATATGCATATTCATGTTGATTATTGTCCATTACCCTTTTTTTGGTGGTGTAACCCTCAATAGATAACTCCCCAATTCGAATGATCATTGATGATTAGGAAATGATATGTTGATGCTCAGTTGGTGATGTCGTTACACATATATTGATGGGTTTTAACCCTTATAGGTCAATTCCATTCTCATTCATGATCGGGTTTCATCACATTAGAGGTATTTCCGTGTGCATTAGAAACCACATAATAATAAATTCCCCTAAATATAATATAATTCTCAAACTATATACCATGAGGATAAGGGTATGGACCTAGATTCCATCACATTCGACACAGACTATAGTCAGTTATCGTTTCATTTTTTCTATGAAACCATGTGAGAGAGGATGTATTGAGGTTTTTGTTTTTGTTAATGTCAATGAACTTTTATATATGCTCATATTGAGATAGATTCCTGAACGATGCTTAGTTCTTTTGATTCAGGCATGGTGATGCATTTTTATTTCAAAAAGTATAATGTTTTTTTTAATTAAAACTATCTTCAATGGGAAGGAAATTTTGGTTACTTATTCTAGTTTAATAGTAGTATTATGTTTTATTATTTACTTATGAAAACGATGTAGTGACAATGGTGGTTTTTTTATAAATACTGACATAAGTACATGCTGATTTGGAAGATGAGTTCAAAGGGAGATCGAGGCATGTTAGAAACTAACATCTCATAGAGCATGGTTAACTAAACTCGTTGATGTTAAAATAATGGGAGTGTGAATTGGGTCTCAAAATGTGTTGTATAAAAAATTACACTTGCTGATAATGATCATTTAGATTTTTCTAGTGGTGCATGCTAGCAGTTTTATAAAATTGAAGATTGGTGAGTCTCCAGGTGTGATATAAATTCCAACCGTTTTAAGGATTTTATGCTTATGGAAATTGATATCTAGATATTGTCATAATTAAAAAAATTATTAGTGGCAGTTAATAACATGAAAATAACTATGTTATGTGTGTCATTTGACCCATGAATGGACCTTGACATGCATCATGAAGAGATGGCTTGATGTTTCTGGTATAGAAAATATTTCCTTATTTTATGTTATGATGGAAAGACATGATCTAAAAATTCCTATCAATAAAATTTAAATGTACTCTTAGATGAAAGGATATCATTCCACATATCTTGAAAACATTATTGAGTACAGGGAGAGTGTGTTATCTATACTATGATATGTTTAACCAAATCGCTTTTATTGGTTTATGAGATAATACCTTGGATGTTTTGAAAACGGAGTTGTTTAAAATAAGTGATATGGTTCAAGGTACCACAATGTCTCTTTAAGGGTAGTGACCTGCATTCTAACTTGGAATTATAAAAGGGTGATAGAAACTATTTTTATTGGGAAAGAATTATTGATGACTGGTGTTTATGTTAGCACCTGAGGATTATCTGTCTCTTAGAAAGGCTCGTTTCTATATTTAGATTAAATATGGATTAGGCATTGTCAATCAGTTATTTCATTTATTTTTAGTGATAATCATGTTAATATTGAGGTTGGTAGTTGAATTTTGATCACTAGTGGGTGACCCTCATGAGAGAATATTTACATGATATCGAGTTCAGTTGTTGAACGATCATTTTTTCCATAATATGATGTATAATTAGATGATTAATGTATAGTTGGAATCCATGAGAAATACAATGAATGGGTTTTATTATTGATTTTGGTGAAATCCAAATGTGGTCATTAAACCCAGGGTAGATTATATAAATATAAGGATGTTGGGTCGAGAGAGTGTTGATGTTAGTGAAATTACATGATGAAATTTTTTATTCGGAGATGGTTTAACTATAATATTTCACTAGAATATTGGTATGGGCATCAGTGAGTGTACTAAAATTGTCTTGGCACACCTTTGGGTAATAGATTATGATATGATTTGGTGGAGTGGCAGCCGTATGAGCCATGTTTTTTCAAGACTGTTGAATGAAAGAAATTCACCTTGAGTTTCTCTTTTATGGAAGGATGTTGTTGTAGATGAATAACATTGGAAACATAATCAGGATGAGACAGGTGAAACATAATGGATATTTTGGGTATTTTCATGGAAAATCCTACACAACTATATTGAGTTGGGTAAATTTGGTGTTTGACCATTTCAATCAAATAAATAACTAATGGTAATTTCCTCACTGGTGATTCAATAATTTTTTTGTGAGTGTCACTATGACGTTATGGATGTGAAAATGTTGGAAACTCTAGTGGTGGTAGCACCATGACTCCAAATAATCAATATAAAATCTATAACCTACGATGCGGATTACTATAATCTATTTGATAAAATAGACGACGAAGTGGTCATGTCTTGGGGTTGACAGGATCATGTAAGCACCATTTTTATTTTTATTTTGGTTTATGATTATTCTCTTGGGTTTTTGATATTTAAATTTTTATTCTTCAAATGACTATTTAATGTGTGTTAGGTTTTTGGAAATTTATCATGGCTCTTTGGATGGAAAAGTATGGACCCAGGTCGTTCAGGTGATTTATTTTTGTTCCCTAAGGTTTCTAAAGGATGAGATGTTTTATGTTTTTTTGATTATATGGTCCCACATTTTGGGCTATGATGAAACTTCTTATGTAATTTTAGCCAATCCATCAGTGGATAATCCAAATTCCAATTTCCACCATCATAATGTAAATATATGACTTGGTTAACATAAATGTTTTATTTTAGACATTTATTTTTCTAGAGTGTTTTCTCATGAGTTTAGATGGGTTTTTTCTGTCATCAATCACTAAAAATCCTACTTCAAGAGAAGTAGAAAGACACACATTATAAGAAAATAGTTAGTATAAGTTGTGAAGCCTTAAATATATGTAATGTTTTATACAAGGAAATTATTCACCCCTAGGGGAAACAATGTGGCATGCTTTAGGTTCAGAGATGGTGTCACATAGTTTTTCAAGCTGCGCACTCCTGGCTACATGGTCGTTTGGGCAGTCTATTGTAAATTTCAGAGGTTCGAGCATGGGTTTGATGTTGTTTGGAAAACCTTGTGCCTAGCCCACATGTTTAGTGGAACTTGGGAACCTTTACTATATAGTTGGTTCATGATTTTTGAAATAGTGTAGCACATAAAAAGGGGGGATATCCATTTTAACATCTAAACAATTATGGGTTTTCCACACTTTTTCCTTCCCCTGAACTCTCATTAGGTCCTATGTTTAATCCTCCACTTCATAATTATCTCATGGATGTATATCCTTTATTCCCGATCTAATTTAATCACTATTAGAAGAATTGTAATCCTCTTGGTAAGGATTAAATTACCCTATATTCTTTTATATGTTTATCTTCCCATATTATATACTAAAAATGTGTGAGTTCTCTTACTCTATTTTCATGGTGTTTTTTAGTTCCTTTAATTTTTCAAATTTTTTCTTGAACCAAATGTCGATAAAGGATGAGTGATGAATCCTTAGTATAAGTGTTGTGGTCAAGTTTCTCTCTCTTAAAATTTTCCCATTCAATAAAATACATCATTTAGTGGCATTCTGAACCTTCCACGTGTCATTACATAAATGTAAAATTTATGAAATAGATGTTATCCATTAGTTTTATTAGTCTATTATCCCTTAATTGCATCATCATAGTTTTTCTAATGTGTTATGGACCACCCAATCAGGTGTTTCTCTTATAATCCCTTGGAATTTTATTATTTTCAAAGGAATAAAACCACCATCAGAAGTATAATAACCTTACACTATGAAAAATGATGTAGTCAATGTAATTAGATATATTATAATCATAGAGGGGGACACAATTTGATTTAACTGTTGATTGTATTATGCAAGAATCATTCCTTGTAAATGAAATGTCAAATTGAATTAAAGGATTGTTAAATAGAAGGGAACCAAATTTAATTGTATCCTATATATTTGATGTAAATTATCCACCCTCTATACAGGAAATATAATGGTAAATTAAATTAATTTAATTTAAAAGCTAGTTGGACATAACCATTTTTACCTCTTGGTCCTTGAAGTTTCGTGGCGGACTGTTCCAATTAAATTATTGCAAGGTGTTTTTTCATGCTTACTAAATGTTTCCAATTATTAATTATTAAATTCACATGCATATATATATTACTCATGATACTCATGAATGGTATCCTTTATTATTCATGGGCATGGTTTCACATACTATTCATGGTCATGGTGTCCCTCGTTTTTCATTGGCATGGTGTCCCAAATTATCCCTAGGCATGGTTCTCTATATCATAATGACACTTGGACATGGTTTACATTATTAAATGTGACACTCAAAAATGGAATGTTATTTATTTATGATACTTGGTCTTGGAGTACCTTTTTATTCTTACTACGTAGACATAGAATCCCTAATTTAATGTGATACTTGATCATTCCATCCATATTTAGCCAAGATACTTCAATATGGATCCCCTTGTTAAATGTGATATTCAAGAATATCATCTCATATGATTCATGTGTTGGAGTTGGTTCCCTATAACCATATTTTATATATTATATGATAACTTGTATTAATAGTTTTGAATATTAACAAACTCGATATCACATCCTGATTTTTCTTCTATGTAACATATTATGTGATAATGTCTTAAGAGTAGTTTCCTTTAAAAGTTCATGGTAGTTCCCTGCTATGATGAGAACCCAGCAGTTTTATGATGATATTCATAAATATATGTTATATATCCGAATGATATCATTTTAGGGACAAAAATGATATAGGCTATAAGGGTGGAGACTCATAGGACTTTGAGACAACTTATCATGGTGTACGCCCTTGGTAATATCTAGTGTAGTATATTAAAATAATGAGACCCTCTAGTTGGAAATCCACATTTATATGTGTCATTTGATTTTACTATATGGGGACATATATGTTGATCCTTATATTTATTTATATTATAATTAATAATTATTATGAGTCATGTAGTCTGATATTTAAATGAAAAACATGAGGAAATATGTTCATGATGAGTTAGGATTTGTTTTGTGCATCATGATTAATATTGCATTAATGAATAATATGATAAATGATTTGTCCCTTATATTATTTAAGTGAATTTTATATCTAAATCCTAATCATGGAAATGTTATAACCGAAATATATCCATGGCACTCATAATCTATAGGAAATTATGGTTTCTAGGTACTCAAAGAAAGAAACATAGAGTACATAGGATGATGGAACTAGTGTGAAATCTTCTTTATTAGATATATTAGGAAAAGAGGATTATATTACACATTAAACATCTATATGAGGTATTGTTCCATTACAACATTAAATTATTTCTCTATGAGTGGCTAGAAATATTTCTACATGATATCCTTGGACATTAGTCTGCTTCTCCTGATGCCACTAAGAAAGGGACCTGGAAGGCCACACAGAAAGTGTATCCAAAATCTCAATTAAATAATATATTATTATTATCTTTTAATAAGTTGAATAAAAATTATTCCCACACATGGTTTAATAGTTATTCATGTTTTTTAATCTCATATATTCCTTCACCATTTCTTTGAGATATTATAATTTGAGGAAAATATTTAATAAATATTTATCAATTAATTAGAGAATATAAAATTTATTTATTTTATGGGAAATAATGTAGAGATGTTTATTAATTAAATAAATATTTATTATTCAAGGTCTGAAAAATATTATGGAGGAATTGAAGACGGTATATTTTTATGTTTGCTGAGAAATAATATATATTAAATAATATATGATTAAATGATATTTAATATAATTCTCATGTTAAGCACATATTGAGAAAATAATATTATTTTTATTATTTTGGACACGAGGTTCTATAATGGATTAAATAAATATTAAAGGTCACTTGTGAAAATATATATTTCTAAACACTAGAGATAATTAAACCAATTATCTAATTTTTTTCAAGAGGGATAATTAATTTTTGTTGTGCACAAACACTGCAGGATAGTGTCTTCTCAAGACCTAGAGGGTTTCCTCTCCATCAACACTCCCAAGAACAGATAGTGATTTCCTCCACCTCCTACTATCATATATATAGATATATAGGAGAATTGTTTAGATATGGCTCTCATGGAGATCAAAGGTGAAGGACGCAAGTTATAGGATCTGTCGTGCTAGAACCCATAGATTCCCATGACGATGTTCATTGATTTTTGGAACACATGTGGATCAAAACTATTGGGAATATAATCATGATTTTCTCAATGCAATAGATGGTTCAATGAGAATATATTTTCATATCTATCAAAAATGAAATAATTTATTCAAGGTAATTATATATTTCATTAAATTAACTATATATAATATGTGTTGATCCTTTTTCTAGATTTGAAAATTTATCTATTTTCTATTTTCCTTGATTCAATTCAGTTGATCATGATGTTTATCAACATGCATGTATAAGATTGGCCAACAATAATGAAAAAAATAAAATTTTTATTAGACCCATCACACGCTTTCACTACACCGAAAAATAATAAGTGGTATTAGATCACTCACATAATTATTTATAATTATTAAAAGATCATTGATTGATTTAATAAATTTAAATTTAGTTCTCAATTCAATTTTAATTATTATTTTAATCTGAATTGAGAGATATAATTATTTATATTTCATTTCTTGTATATGTAATCAAATCGATTAATTTTATTAACGAAATAAAACAAATGATCTCTTTCGAATGTGGTAAGGAATATATATGAATAACACAGGTGTAAATGTCATGTAACTGGAGTTACATATCATGTAATAGTGTTCAATTCACTAGGAATTAATTATAAATTAATTCAAACTATGTGCATTGAATACAAGCTTTGACTTTAATTTCATAGACCATGTGTTGGCCATGAAATCCTAGAAGATGGTCAGCCGAAGTAAACATCGCCTATCCCACATACACAATGTGTAGTCCTTTAATTTATAGACGGGTCATGTATTTCCAAAAACATCCTACCTGAATGGTGACTATGTCACACGTCGACCACATTCCATGTATCACATTGTACACACTATCTACACCAATTTTTCCAAGGCATGGTTTACACACCGAGTCCCTAAACATGTCCCTTGGATACACAGTGAGATATGAACACATCGTGTAGCTCCCCTATACAAGATGTGTTCTTATACCACATTATAAAAGAATATAACATTATGTAGAATATTTTGTATACTTAATCTACATGTTCTTTCAAGTGGTCATTAAGTTGATAAGACATTCCATGTGATGTGTTTTATTTATATATAAATGTTTGATTAATTTATATTTTATGTTCAGATCAATATATCTAGTTTGATTCATATTACAATTATTAATCTATTTTATTTGAAGAAAAAAATGTGATAAAAAAATAATTTAATTCTTTGAATCATTAATTTGATATTATATGTCATGACTGTATGTTGTAAGTCAGGTATTCCATATGTTATATGAGTAAACAGTGTACAAGTATAATTCATGTTTTGATTATTCGTATGCGTATTCATTGTACTTCCTTTTATGTATATTTAGGAACACAGTTTATTATAATGAAATTCATTTAATTTGTTTGAAATTATTATGGATAATAATCTGATCAAAATTAGGATGAGAATTAAGATAAAATAATTTGTTTATTAAAGAAGATAATTAATTAATTTGAGCATGATTTACTATAAATAAGAATTATTAAGAAATGAACACTTATTTTCATAAATGCATAATTATTTTCATGAATGTGTATGATTATATGGCCAGACTAGACCTTTGAATGTGATTGGTTTCAATTAAGATATTATTAAATTAAAATTTTGGAAAACAAGTCTTCTCTTATATCATTTTGAAAGATTCTGCATGCCCATGGTTTCTTTAATGTAAACATTTTCCCATCACCTATCTGTGTGTAAAAGTATATTTAATGGATGGATATCCCAATCTAGTGGTGGTATTACATGTCTGAAGTTGAGCGAAAACTAATCCAAGAGAGATATAAATGTGTACATGTGAAAACATGTAACCCAAACCTGAATTGGTTCAAGGTGTTTTTCCCTAGGTTCACAGTTATTTTTTCTACCACTATATAAAATTGCAGTTTTTAAAATCTAATGATCATTCCACATTATTATTTTATTTATTTATATTTCCAAAGTTATCTCATTATGGATGTTTTTTCATGGTCACATGAATTAATGAAATTAATAAACATGAAATATTGATCTTCAATAAATTGTCTGATACATAAATTTTATCTAAGACATGGTTAATTACTTATTTAAATACACATAATATTAAAAATATTATGATAAAATAATATTTTCCTATTTATGCATAAAAGATAAATCCCACAATTATATATTATGTTGTTATATCCTTCCACTACATTAGTTAAAACCCAGCCGTAGTTCAAGGTGCTTGACTAGCCAAAGATGTAGTGCTTTCAATTATAAGATAATTCTAACATGATGTTTGGGATAACGTAACATATTTCATGTCATGGGTTGACTTCGAAAGTAAGATATAGTGTAACTAAGAGGAATATGTTGAGGAAATACAATTTAAGGATTTCAAGATTGAGGAATCCTCTCAATATATCAATGAACTATGCATTAATGCATTTTACATTTTAACATCCTAACTTAAACCAGTCATGTTACTTGAGAAACCAATGTTTGAAAAATGATAAGGGAAATATGGATCCTTGACATAAGAATTTAAAAGAAAATGTATATTCCAAATCCAATGGTGAGGGCTATTGGGTTTCGATAAAATAGTGGGAGATTAATAAATATAATATTTATTTATGTATCTAAATTTTATCAGATAAAGTATTAAAATAATCCTCATATTATTTTTAGAAAAATTAAAAAAATTACATCAAACATGCCAGAGAGATCCATATTTAAGAAGGAAAATCTTATCAATAAAATAAATTTGAAAGATTGTGAAAGGTTATCTCTCATTATTCTTAACCATGAATGGAAATTGTATGTATTGGGAGAACCTATTCTTGATAAAATTATTTATAATGTTAGTGACCATTATTTAAAAAATTATGAGGAACATTTGAACTATTCTATAGATGTTCATGGTTACATTCTATCTTCTATGACCAATAATATTTTGAATAATCATGAGGTTATGGATACATAAAACATGAAGTATCTTATTTAGGATCTCTATCAATATAAGGTGATAAAATAGAGTTATGAGATCTCTAATGATATATTTTCAACTAATCTTATATAATCTGTTATATTTAGGCCTTATGATGTCAGTCTTATTGTCTATATTGTATGATAAGACATTTCATATATTAAATATCTGGACAATTTGTGTATATATATCATACATTCATCACATCCCAATACCTTATACAAATTTACTATTAATTACAATAGGGAAAATAATGAGAAGATCCATTCATAACGTCATAATTATATTTTGTATATGGATAAGGACTTAGGGAATTATAAAATTGTGGTCCTTATGGTGACTAATAAAGGATATAATAATGAGAATGGGCCTAAGACTCCAAAAATGTATAAAGTTATCAAGTACCATCCTTACAAGAAGAGAAGGATTTGGAGGCATAAAACGGAAAAGAAGGTATTATGTTTTTTAGGTAGCAAGCCAGGCCACTGGGAGAGGAACTACACCCAGAATCTTGGGGAAGCTAAATGTACTTTCATTATTAAGTGTAATATTTCAATATCTACACAGATGGTATTATATACAGCTTATGTTTATCATATATGTATTGAAATGTGGGAACCAAGTATATTCAGAATCATTTTTAGATGATAGGTTGATTTTAGAGATATTAATTGTGAAAGAATATATTCTCTAGCCATTGGTGACTACAACCTTTCATTGCAAACATAAATGATTATAGTTTTAACATATTTTTATTATACATCAATGGGTACCATGATCATAACTTTTGTATCATTACCAGTTACATATGGTTTTATTTTCAATATTTAAAATAGTAATGACAAAATATGTTATGGTGTGGAGAATTTAAATAACAGTCTTTATGTATTAAATTATGAAAACCAAGTATTATTAATTGATATTGAATCAACCTCAAATGAAGCATCTATAACCTAGCTATAGAATCATCATCTTTCTCATGTAAATGATAATCATTTAATAAGCTCTATCAAGATGGTTATTTAGACTCTAATGAGCTAAAAAAATGTGAATGATGTCATGATTTTTTGTAAGGAAAAATGATGAAAACTCTATTTGGTGGACAGGTTAAAAGTGCTATAAATATTATATAATTGGTGCACACTGATTTGTGTGAACCATTTCTAGTATCAACTAGAGGTGGGTATTCTTAAATAATTACATTTACTATTTACATTAGTAGATATGGATATGTCTATGTAATAAAGTATAATACCGAAATCTTTGAGAAATTCAAGGAATTCAAGAATGTAGTAGAGAATCAAATTAGAAATAAGATAAATAATATTCAATCACATAGAGGAGTAAAATATATTAACTATTAGTTTAATGTTAATCTATGGGTGTTTTGGATTCTATCTCAACTCAATCCACCATACACACCATAGTAGAATGGTGTTAGTGAGTAGAGGAATAGTACCTTGTGAGACATGGTAAGATCTATAACGAGCCATTTAGATCATCCAATATACTTTTGGGTATATTTGTTACAAAATGTGTCATATATAAGAAAATTATTACCAACTAGTCTGGAAAATGTAATTACCTTAAAGTTATGGGGTGGAAAGAAACTAATTTTTTCATATACATGTGTATCAGGTTGGGGGATTTTGTTAAGAACTTATCAGGAATCAAACTAGCATCGAGGGGAATAATGTGTATCATTACAATGTATTCCTAGGAAACAAAGGGATATTTCCTATTGAACACCTCAGACAAGAAGAAAATGTCACCATATAAGTCATCCTTCTTAAGAGGGATCACATCCTCAAAAAGGATTGTGTGAACATGATAAACATTAATTAAGTTGATGCTCAATATACACAATAGTTGTTACAATAATGGATTCATAAGGTCTGTGGGGAAGAATTACTTCCTAAAACATAACTACTACATAATGGAACACGAAATGTAAGTGAACCAGAGAGATATGGTTTTATAGTTACCAAAGGTGGAGACTCATTATTATTTTACAATGATCAACCTTTCTCCTACAATGAGGTATTGCGTATCTCAAAACCTATAATGTGGAATGAATCATTGATTTTGAAAGAGATTCGATGTATTATAACCATGTCTGGGTTCATGTGGATGCACCAGTTTATTTAAATCCAGTTTGGTGAAAATGTGTATTCCAGAGAAAAATAGACTTGGAAGATATATTAAATTCCTATAAATAAAGGATGGTGGATAAACTATTTAAAAAGATTCATGTTATTGACTACGATGAAACCTTTTCAATAGTTTCCATGTTTAAATTGATCAGAATTATACTTTCTATATCAACTTCCCATGATAATGATATTTGGAAGATGGATATCAAAATTGAATTCGTTAATAGGATCCTCCATGAAGATTTCTGTAGGACACAACCTGATGGTTTTTTGACCTTATGTGATGCAAAAAAATGATTTAAAAGTTATATAGATCAATTTATAGATTGAAGTAAGAATACAAATCATTGAGCATTCAATTCGTTGATGAAATAAAAGAGTTTGGTTTTATTATGAATGAATGTGACCCATGTGTTTACAATATGATTAGTGGAAATTCAGTCATAATCCTAGTAGTATAAGTTGATGAAATATTACTTATTGGAAATGACATACTAGTCCTAAAATTTTTAAAGGACATGTTATACATGTTTATATCTATGAATAACATCAATAAAGCCACTTATATTCTAGGGATCAAAATAATTCATAGTAGATTCAAGAGGCTTGTTATATTAATTCAAAGTATGTATGTTGACCGGATACTAAAGATATTTATTATGGAACAATACAAGAATATATTTTTTCTATAGACAAATGAATTAAATATTTCTTATAATATTTATCATCAGAGACAATATGATAAATAGATAGTTTTTAATATATTATATTCTCTATAGATAGGATAAATAATGTTTTCCATGTTATGTAGTAGACTTGAGGATTCTTATGCATGGATCATTGTAGGAAGATAATAAGATTCTCCAGGTGAACAACATTGTTTTTCAATTAAGTATATCATAATGTATTTGAGAAGAACTGAGGATATGTCCATAGTGTTGGAAGGAGATGAGTATCTAATAAAAAAGGATTATACTGATTCTAGTTATAAGACAAATTATATTTCAATTAAGGATCATTCAATATTTTTTCTTTCTAGATGGAGGAGTTGTGAGCTAGAATAGTTCTAAGAAGCTAGTAGTCACTTATTATAAATTGAATTCTGAGTATGTAGTGGATCTAATGTATCAAAAGAATATATTTTGATACAATACATTTTATAGGATCTTAATATGGTACCATGCTTTAAAAACTCTATAACATTTTATTGAGATAATACTCCAGCGGTGGATCATGAAAAAAACCCTTGGTGACATCAAAGGATAAATATCATACACAAGAAGTATCCCCTCATGAGGTCTTTCTACCATATAGGTGAATTTTATGTAAGGAAAGTACCCTCATATGATAAGAAGGTGGAATCCTTGACTAAATGAATATATTATAAGGAGAACTAGTATGATGTGAGAGCTAGCAGACTGAACATTATTAATATTTTGCTTTAGAGAAAGTGGGAGTCAGATCGAGTTGGTTACCTAGAACCAACATATGTGTTTTTTATGATAAAATGTATCCATTTTTTAATATTAATAAGCTCTTTATCAAATAATCCTTGTTTTTATGTGTAACATAGCATGTGATAATTTACTAAGAGTATTTGTCATGCTAAAAGGTCGTAAAATCACCTCTATGATGAGAACCCAAAAGTTATATGAATGTATTCTTAAATCAATGTTCAATAGATAGATGATAAAATTTGAGGAACATAAGTGATGCGTGATATTAGATGTGGAGGCTTATAAGACATTGAGGCACCTTCTTATGGTGTACACCCTTGGTAATATCCAGTATAGGATATTATGAGAATAAGAACAATCAGTTTGAAACCTACATTTATAAGTGTCACTCGATATTACAATCTATGGATGTGTGTATTGATCCTTATACTTTAGTATTATTATTATTGAGTATTATGAGTTATGTATTTTGATGTATTTTTGAAAATCATGACAACATATGTTCATTATAAGGTATTATATATCGGGTGTGTCGCATGTAATATTGCATTAATAGATAATGTGAGAAAGTATTATTCCCTTCTATTCTTTAAAAAATGTTGATATCTCATTCCCTTTTATGAAAATGATATATCCTATCTATGTCCATGTCCATGGTGATCAATAGTCAAGTTCGATTTTTGGCAAGTCAATGAAAGAGATATCGAGCCTAATGTTCGATGGAACTAGTGTGCGCACTGCTTGATTAGAGATATCATGGTAAAAGGATTATTGTACATAGTAAGAGTCTGTATGATATATTGTTTCATTATAGCATTAATTTTTTTTTCTATGGGTAACCTTTCATATTTCTATACAATAACATTGGGCTTTAGGTTGCTTATCCTAATTCTACTAAGAAATGGGACTAAAGGGTCACACATTAAGTGTATCCAGAATCGTAGATAAATAATATTATATTATTTATTATTTTATTTGTTGAAAAAATATTATTCCCTACTATGGTTTAATAATTGTCTGTGTTTTCCTCATCTTATATATTCTTTCACAGGTTATTTGAGAGAATATAATCTGATATGAATATTTAGAAAATAATTATTCAATTTATTGAATATAATATTTATTTATTTATTGGGAAATAATTTAGAATATTTATTTATTATATAAATAGTCATTTTTCAAGGACCTTCAAATATTATGGAGGAATTTCTAAAAGTGTATTTAGGTCCAGTGAGAAATAATATATATTGAATATTATTTTACTAAATAATATTTAATTTTATTTGAAATTTATGCACATGATGATTAAATAATACTATTATTATTTAATATTTGGGTTTCCATATGGGATTAAATAAATATTATGGGGAACTTGTGAAAATATTTATTTCTAAACCCTTGTGATATTTAAAACCAATATTATTACATTTACAGAAGAACTAATTCATTTTTTGTGTGAAATGATAGCTAGAGAGAATCTACTAATGAACTAATGAAATCCCTCTTTAAGAATTCCCCCATGATTATAGATAAATTTTCCTCCCCATCCCACTATTATGTTTGGAGAGATCAAGGAGAAATATTTTGAATTTATTGTCGTGTAGATCAAAGGAGAATGATGCAATTAAAAGGATCTTACACACTACCACCTAAAGAGTTGTACAATGATGTTCAAAGACTATCATAAAATGTGTGGATCACCGCAATAGAAAATAAAATCTTGATTCCTTAAAAAAATAAATGTACAATGTAGATCATTTGTTAGATCCATTAATAATGAAGGAATTTACACATGGTAATTATTTAAAAAAATAAATAAATTATAAATAATATGTGATGATCTTCCCTTTAGTTTCAATTTTATATTCATTATCTCTATTCATTGATTTATTTCCATTGTTCTTATTGTTTGTCATCATGTAGATCATAGATTGTTCATTGAAAATAAAAAACAGAATATTGGGGATGACCCATCACATGTTTCTGCTACACCTCTAACCAACATTATGATACTCGGGCATGGAGCCCCATACTACCCTATGAGACTCATGTGACTATGCATGGATGTCAAAGTAATGCCTCAAGTTCGGGATAACACTACATATCTATATATATGATAATATATGTTACAAAAAATATTGTTTATACATATGTACTAATATATATATATATCGTGACACATCATCAGAGATATTCCTATGTAAGACAAAGAAGGTGTTGTCGGCTAGTAGTCCCTTAGGTTACCCTAGTTTAACATTTTATTGTTTATTTATTTATTATGTTAATGAAATACTTGGAAACTAATTTATTTTATATTCATGTACTAGATAAAAAATAAACAACACTGGTGGTGGTATTATAAGTATATCTCACACCATATTCTGGCCCCCATTGGGTACTTGAGTAGACCTCATGGTTACAGCTTTAGGATCTTGGTTTTCTTCTTTCATTTTGTTATCCCACTATGCTAGAATAGAGTGTGGGATAAGAGGAACGAGCTAGTACTGGTGATTCTATTAGATACAACTTCTATGTATTTTATTTATTTAATACCTATTTTTGTCTAACCTTGTGTATTTTATTATATTTCTTCTTATATGTTCTATTATTGTATATCTATGTCTTGTGCATTCTATCATGTTCATTTATGAAAATTTATTCATTTATTATTTATGGTCATTTATTATTATCTTATGTTTACCTACTCAAATGTTACTATTGTAATTTATTTATGTTCCAGCTATAGATTTAAATAATATTGAGGGTATACTCTACCTAATATTCAATTATAGGAAAATCACTTCTAGTCAATAGCCTCTATAATATGTTGAGGTGCACTAGAGGCATAGTGTTTAGCCTACTCGAGGTGATGTTGTAATGGTTCCTGAGCCATGACACTACAATACAAAAAACAACAAATAAGTTTTTTTTATATAATTTTTATAAGAAGTAAAAAAATAGTGAAATTAATTTAATAAATTAATTTATAATATTAAAAATTCATCAAAACATTTAAAATAAAATACGAATATCGAAGAAAATTTTCTTGATGGAAATATAAAAAAATTATATTTTCTAAAAACAAATTCAATCATTTGAGTACATAAACAGAGAAATATTAAAGGAAAAAAATATAATACAAAAGAATAAATAATGCATAATAAATTAAATTTGGTTTAATATTTAAATACTGAATAATTCCCCCAACAGACATTTAAACATAAACAATATCGAATAATGATGAGATTGTGAAATAAACTCGTACCTTTGGTCTGAATTGCATTGTAAGTGATTTTGACCTCATGTATAATAAATTTAAATTTTTTATAATTTTATTAATGAAAATAATACATTCTTATAATATCATATATGATATTATTATCCCATTTCAATAATATTTTATTAATAATATTTTATTGAAATAATCATTTTTGAGTGTTAACTGCCTCAATTTTCATATAAGTTTCTGTATGGTAATTTATTTCATTGAATATTTATCAGGGTACCAAAATCACCATTTATTTAATAATTATATAAAAATATTATATATTCAATATATAAATATTGGATTCATACAAAAAAGTATTATATAGATTAATGATTTACACCATTCATGAAGATGGTAGGTCTTGCATACACATGAATATTGTTTTATATTCTAAAAAAATAAGGAATGAAAGATAAATATTATTTTATAATTAAAGAACCATAATTATATAATATATATTTATATATAATAAATATATTCTTATCACAATCCATGTAAATAAATAAAAATAATGAATCACATCACTTCATGGAGGTGGTAGTGTACACATAAAAACATTTGATGTTATCATTTTACAATGTAATGGAAGGTAAGAAGGTAGATGTGATATTATAATTTCATAAGAATAATTTATTCCTAAATATCATATATAAAATTCAAACCCCTCATAGTAACCACCCATTAATTATGGAGACTGAAAATTAATTATATCACTACTTAGAGATGGTAGTCCACGAGTATGCAGAAGTAATAATTTTTCTTCCCATTTGACAGAAATATAGTGAATAATAATTGTTATATAATCTTAATAAAATTCATGTATATTAAGGATACATAATTTTTTATTGAGTTTTTAATATAATTCATTTAAAAGAGTTATATGTATATGTAAATTGAATGATTTTGGGCAGGATGATCGCCTCTTCTTCAGTAGGCCTCATTTAGATCCCTTATTAAGGGCCACTGGAATGGTATTTTATGAAATAAAGAACCTAAAATTCATGTATGGCTAACTTGAGAAGTAAATTAGGTAGGTTTTTAATGTGATATATGGTATAAAGTGGTGTAATGTTATCAAAATATTCATGTCCTTTTATAATTGGGGGAGATGACACGCTATGAATTACATAGTATATTAAAACATAATAATGTCATAATTAATAAAAATGATTCCAAATTGATATGTATTTGAAGGTGGAATTTTATTAAGTATCAATATTTCAATAATATTTTTTTACACTAGTTTCATTGAAAAAATTAAACTTATCTCTTGGTTTATCCCATAATAAACCTATTTTTACATTAACCACTGTGAGAAATTTTTACTGTCTTTACTATTTATTATGATCAATAAAAGAAAAGTCGAATAATTAAAAATTATGAAAATAATTATAAAATATATTTATTAAGTTTTATATAATTCAATTCAACTAAGTTGATGTTTTCTACATTAAATTAATCCTTAAAAATGTGATGAAAAATTGTTTTGTAGTAAAAATGGTTTTCTTAAATATAGAAAATTCTATACAAAAATCAATAAAATAATTTATTTAAAATGAACATAATTTTATTATTATTAATATAAATGAAATAATTTTATTTTTAAAACAATATTAAAACAAAAATTGAACTTTCAAAATGAATAAATTATAATATAGTTTTCAAAAAAATTCTATATTCTTCACAATACATAAAAAAATTAATGAAAATTCTGAAAAAATCAATCATGACATATTTTTACATTATTAGTTAAAAATGTAATTAATTTTTGAATATAATATTTATAAAAATGTTAGAAATGATTTATATTTTTTTCTCCGAAAAATTAATAAGAACCATTTTTGTGTAAAGTGTATATTTCAACCATACAATGAATCTACTAAAAAGAAACATATTTGAATTATATAAATAATTTATATTTTTATAATTTTGTTAATAGTATTCATACCACCAATTTGTTGGATATGTTATTATGGTAAAAATTAACTAATAATATCTTTAAATTTATAACATATTATGCTTAAAGCATTGTGTGTCATGTTAATAATGATATCGAACACTTAATATTTATTTAATGATAAATATATCATAACATCTCCTGGTGTTAAATTCCACCCCATTATAATAAAATCCCTCAAAACATTACATCACATTGACACAAAAAAATTGAGGATGCATCTCCATCTTCGTATCCTTATATTCCCTCATAGAATCAAAATATTTATAGTTTTACCAAAAAAATTTGACTAAGCCAGTGGCCTTGTTTCATACCACTTTCTCTCTTTGATCTAGGATATCCATAGGTTTTCTCTCATATGAGAAATGTAAATCTAATGGTATGAAAACATAGTTCATTACATGTAATGCATCATGTGTATACTTCCTTAGTAGATATGTATAAAACACATCGTGGATTTGAGAGAGATTTGGTGGAAGCGTAAAGTGATAAGCTACAATCCTGATATAAAAAAAATTAGAAGAGACTAGTATAAAGGTGGAATAACATTCCCTCCTTTAAAAATATCATAAAATTATTCTTGGGAAATATTTTAGGAATACCTTTTCACCATATTAAATCATTATATTTTGTCCATAATTGTTTTCATAATGTTTACGTTTACTCTAAGATTGCCTTATGTGCAGTTGAAGAACACTAACACAATATTATCTTTCCTCAATTAGATCAGGTACTAATAGATTTATTTATCCAATATCATTCAATCATGTTGCATTTTTATATCTCCTTACAAATATCGGTTTGTAATGATCCTTCTGAATACTTGATTGAAAGCTATTTTTGTATGATGATTCCAATAATTAAAGGTGTTATTTTAAAAAATAGGTGAATTCCACAGAGAAATAATATGAAATTTATTTTAGATTTTTAATGGTCCTCAGAATGGAAATAATTATAAGGATGATAACTAGTAATTAAACGTAGAAATGTTTCAGGGTCCCATTGAATACCTACCCAAAACATTGATGCAGACCGTATATGCCAATCTGATATAATTGATATTACTACTCCATAAAATCATACTAATTACTTAACGTATAATTGAGAATGTTGATTAAGTTATAAACCCTATCAAAAATAAATAAAATTTACAAATTTTTTAATGAGATCAATATAAACACATATATAATTTTTCCTCGTATATTTTTTGGTGTATCTTATGATGAAATATGTGGTAATTTTTTCCAAATTCCATTATAGTATGGGTATTTTTAATAACATCCCCTTATAATTATATATCTATTCCTTAACATCCCAATATAATAGGAATCAAGAAACAAAATCTTCATTTTTCTTTTTCATGTTACCCCTCTAAAAATTATCTTTCAAATGTCTACACATATTCATACTTCTAAAATGAATAGAGAATAATGAACTATGTGATTTATCAAACAACTCCATATTCAACTACATTATTGTAGGGACACTTACTCATTTCCAAAAACATATTATTCTAGTATGAATATATTTTAAATCAGGAACATACTCACCTTTTTATATGATTGAATATTATATTTATCCACTTAATTAATCCTCTCACGTATTGATGTCTGAACATCCATTTGAGAAAGATAAAACATACCCCCTTTCCTCATGATATTAGGACCTATATTCTGATAATCTATAAATATTGTCTCCCTATTAATCCTCATCATGGAAAAACTATATTGGTATTTCTGATATAGAGTATCATCCACCTTGTTCACCATTTTTTCGATGAAATATTTTGAGTAATCTTAATCTTTTATCAAATCCAATCATCTTATCTAGAATATATTAAAATTTTTCATGGTAAATATGTACATTCAACTTTTATAATATGTACATATATCTTAACATTCCTTAAATAGGTAATTCCTTTATCTCTTCATTTAAAAATTTAACATTTCCATCTCCATGTCATGAGTCATGTAACTTTACTTACAAATTTTTAATTGGTGAGTGACATTTTCTATTAACCTATAATTTTCCCAGAAGAAGCATCATAATCCATTATTTTATGCATCAATAATGATAAACAATCTGTCTCCACAATTTGTACGGGTAATAAAAAGAACACTAACAATCATTCCAAACAGTTATTTGAAATTCTATTCATATTCATATATCGACAAGAACTTAAACCCCTTACAATTAAAATTAGTGAGTGGATTATGTTTTTGAAAAATAACTCACAAGGAATCTATGGTATATCACCAAACTAGTAAAACTATATTTTTAGTTATAATGAATTTTCTATTATATTTCTCATTAAATCCCACAATTTTTGGATTCAATGATATACACTCACATGAGATTGACCCAATAATGAATCTTTTTTAATCCAAAATTCACAGATGGAAAAATTAGTATACAACTTATTCTTATTCGTAGTCCTTACAACATTAATCAAATGTTCTTCATTATAATCTCTAATTTTTAATATATAATAATATCATATATAAAAACCTAACAAAAAAAACTCATGGTAATCTATAAATAAACTATTTTTAATTATATGGTGATGGTAGAATAATTAGTTAGTCAAAAGGTATAACTATAAATTAATAGTCATCATTATTCACATAGAACATTTTCATCAATATATCCTCCATATTAACATTTAGATGATGACATAAAAATAAAATATTAGTAATGGAGAAAAATATATATACCTAAAATTGACTTAATATACCATCAATATATAATAGAGGATGAGTGTTTTAAAAATGATCTTTTTCTGGATCCCATTAATCAATGGAAAGACACATTGACACATATTCCTTCCTAAAAAGAGGAATATGTTCACCCCATAGAGAATCACATGCGAAAATGAATCCCCAATATAGATTATTTGGGAGTTTCTTATTATATTAATGAAAATAATTTGATATCAATATCCCTCAAGAATACATATAAAAACCAAAATGATGTAAGTAATTTGCATTGTCTATTTAGGTTCATCCTTACACTAATACACAATCATAAGTCGATATGTAATAAAATGAAACATCCCTTCCTCAACAATTGATATGGGATCTATACTGAGAGATCCAATCCATTCCCATATGTACATAAATTTTAACTATACAAAGGATAGAAATATAACCATGAATAAAATTTCCCAAAACATATATGGGAGATGAGTTATAGGTATGATATGTGGTTATCATTCCATTTTCAGCTTTCACTTCCAACTCAATATATATTAATTTAGGAGGTGATTTGATACCCTTATAAAATTATCTTCATATATAAGAGTAGGTAAAATTATAATTAAATAAAATATTCTCAAACCCATAGTGGATGATAAGTGTACCTATGAAAACATTACAAAGAGCTTCCACATCAGTTGTTTCACTTTCATAAGTTTAGACATATCACCATGTGTTTTTTTACGGTAAGTTCCCCTTAAATTTGGGGTATTTATTGGAATGGTGTCCCATGTCCATACAGTTAATTCACTTTAAATTGACATTTTTCCTCATAGCAATGAATTTGTGAGAATGAGTTACATTTTCACTACACTTGTAGAAAACTTGGTTTCCCATTAACCATATACCATGTTGTTTCCTTCCAAAAGTATCACATGTTAGAAAATACCTCTTTATATTCTTCCCCTTATAAATTTTTTATTAGTTATCCTCCTCTTATATTTCTTTCCTTCAATCCAAAACTCATAGAGAATTTTTTAACTATATTGATTTTTCATGATATTGTATCCTCATATGATGAGAAAATTTAGGAGAATAGTTCCTATCAATGGATTAGCTTTATCCCATAAATGAAATAGTTTATCATACTCTTTGGATTACATATATAGTCTACAACATGCGTTGAAAACATTATAATTTTAGTTTCATACATAGCAACATTTTCCTCTTCCTTTTGACTCATACTGAAGAATAGTTTCTTGATATCTTCTCGTTTGTTTGTGAGGAATGTTTTTTAATAATTAAAATAACCTAAAATCATTCAAACCCTTAAATTTTATTACCTCTAAAACATTATTGTATTAAATAAATTACCAAAATTGATATGGATCCCCCAAGAGACAATACATTTTTGTGACAACCTTCTCAATTTCATTACACCCCAAAGAATGAAATTTCTTTTCTAATGAACTTATATATTTATGGACCTTAAATATATTATTGGTTCAATTGAATGATGGAGGATGTTTTAACATAAAATACAATAAAATTTCTGAACAATGTTTTGAGTTATTAATATTCACCATACAAGAAAGGTTATAGGTTATAAATTGAGTCAGTTACCCCAATAAAGTTATGATTTACTCAGTTCTAGATCCATCAACATTATCATTCATAAGAGGGAAATCCATAACTAGATTTCATGCATTGATAAAATTTATATCCATTACACTAGGTTCCATTTCTATATAATTATATACACTAGATTAGATCACAACAATATGAATCATAAAGTATAATTTTGAAACAAGGGAAAAATAACATAAATTGAAAATTTATACATAACCAATACCAGAAACATAGTCTTGCTTTCTCTAGGAACATTCTCAATTCCAAAAAAAAATCAAAATTTTCCAATTCTTTGTAAATAAAATTTGAATTATTCCTAGAATATCCCCCAATAGTATCAAAATAGGTGTGTAGTATTGTCTCATTCATTGTGCACTTGACTGATGGTAGAAATATACTCAATAAATCCTTTCTAAGTCATTTCCCCAAGATGCATCATTCCAAAAAAACATATCTTCTTATATTATTCTGATTGGGATATATCACGTGGAAAAAAATAATCACCACTTACCAAAAATATTATTTTATTTTTTAATTATACATATTCTCAATCTCTATCATAGGGTTATGTTCTTTAATCCTAGTTTTACTAAGCCTATTTCCTAAGGATTCTACTAAACATTCTCTAATACCAGCTATAAAGACCCTGACCCCAATAGCCTAGGTTTGGTTGCTATTATATTATATTGACATGATATATAAGTGATCAAATAAAAAAGAAATAAATATATAAGTATTCATTGTAAAGTATATACATACTTGAATTTGACATATTATTGGAATACACAAAATAAAACACAATATTTTCATTGAGAACACCATTATTCTTTCTAGTGAATCCATTTATATCATTCTTAGTAAGAATCCTAGAAATTTATAGAAAATGAGGCACTGTAAAAGGGGTGATATTAGATTCCAAGTAAACAAATACATAGAGTGGAAGCTATTATGGAATTAATAATCTATGAATAATATAGTATGAATAATTGATGATCAAATAATAACCTATGAATCATCTTATGAGATTAAAACATATCCATGGAAAACATTACATTTTTAATATTCACATGGACATAAATAATTAATTTTAAAATAATATAACTCATAATGTTTTAAATCATAAACATACCATTGAGGCCTCAGAAAAATAAAACATTCAGAAATGGGTATGGATATGAACAGATACATAACCGATTTTCCCTTATGATACATATTGATACTTAAATGGTATTTTTAATTAATATCCACACCCATTACATAATAATTGTAATTCATTCGACATATGATTAAAATTTATAACACAATAAACATTTTTTTTCATTCAATAAATATCTGTATTTAATGAACTAACACATAGAATGTTAATAATTTAACCAGTTAAACTAATCATGAACTATCAAAAGAAAAAAATGATGGATTTTATCATTTTAATGTATCATTATTAATGATTAATATTCAATAATGTATATTGACATAAATGAAAATACATTAAAAAGATTGCTTAAAAAATTTCTTGATGAAAATACACAATTTATTTTTAAATCACATACTAAACATATAAATATTTTTTAAATATTAGGAAATGAAAATTATTTTGAAATAAAAATGGATACATGTAATTGGAGCTTCAAAAAAACGATTAGTCATGACGGTGGAGAAATTCATTCATGTGGTATGGTTAAAAACAATAATCTATTTACACTTTTGATAAAAAGTACCATGTCTAAAAATTGGTAAGATGAATCCATTTTAGAATTTTAGAAAAATTAAAACATATGTAAAAATAAATTAAATAAATAATTATAGAATAGTAAAAATATTATAAGTTTTTTTAATTAAAATATGAAGATGGAAGAAAATATTTCAGGATGAAAGAAAAACGAAGTCGATATTCCTCAAAAATATTATTTCATCATTTTTAAAGTAAAATGAATGGAAAAAATATAATTTAAAAAAATAATGAGATTAGAGGAAATTAAATTTATTTTATGATATATGGGTAAAATAATTACCCCATTGGATACTTTAACATAAAAAATCCCAAATAATAATTAGATTATAAAATAAACTCTTATCTTGAATCGGACATGCTTTGTAAGTGCGTTTGACCACATGTATAATATATTGACATTTTTTATAATTATAAGATGTTAAAATATATACACATATAATATATTATATTATCCACTAGTAATATTTCAACACGAACTCATTAACAATTATTTATTAAAATAATGGTTTTTTAGTGTTAACTGTCTCATTTTTTAGGTATGTTTTGGTTTGGTAGTTTCGATATTTGAATATTTGACATGGTTAAATCATATTAATGATTTTATTGATGATATAAATATTATATAAAATTATTATATAAATATTAATAATTATCCATAAAAGGAATACATCGAAAAATACAGTATTTTGTATGTACGTATATAATATAATTTCATTTTCTATGTAAAAGAAGGAAAGAAAAATAAATATTATATTATCATTAAAATACATAATTATATCATAAATTAAATTCATAGAGATTAAATAAATCCTTATTACCATCCAATTAAATTAGAAAAAAACCAATCAAGTCACATCATGGACACAAATGTCAACAAGTACGCACAAGTGAGGTTGTTGTTTTCCAATGGATGGAAAGGTAAAAAAGTAGATATGATATTATAATTTCAAACACATGAACGATGATTTCAAATCCCATTTAATAGAAAAAGTGGGTTAATAATGGTAGTAAAATTATTATAATAAAATTTCATTAAATTTATGTTATTGAAGTTATTATGTAAATATTTATACCATAAATTTAAACAAATAAGAATAAAAATACATTAAAATAGGTTGGGTGGGGTGATTACCTCTTCTTCGGTAGGTCACCTTTCGATCACTTCTTAACGACCATTGGATTGGTATTTTGAGATGAATAAAACATTGAATTAATTTCAAGGGAAGTGGTTAAGATAATTTTTTAGGTTATTGGGGATATATATGTCTCAAAGTAATGTAAAAAACAGAATAAGAGTGTCCTTGTATTAGTGGGGGAGAGGACACATTTTTAATTTTCTAAAAGATAAACATATAATAATGTCACAATCTATCCAAATTCATCTAGAATCAATAGGAGTTTAAATTTTTGATGGTATGAGGTAAAACTATTTCTATTATATAAGATTTATAAATGTTTTATTGGAACACATACCCATGTCTCTTCGTTTAACAACCACCCCCCATAAACCTGTTTTAACCCGTGCTATAGTTAATATTTTTTTTACTTTTTTTACTATTAATTCTAAAAAAATGAGAGTAAACTCATTAAAAAAATTTAAAAATTTTATTGAAAAATATAATCTATTTTTTCAAATTAAATTCATATATGTTTTATAATTTAATTTGAAATTAAACTAGCAAGACAAGACAAATAAATATTTTCTCAAAAACAAATGATCTCTAAGTTGTAAAATGTTATTATATAAAAAAAATATAATTAATTTCATTTACATTAATTTTATAATAAATAATATAAATTAACTAATGTTACTTTTAAAACTATTTTAGATCAGGATGAAACATTTTACATTATTGAAATTAAAAGAAAGTTTTCAATAAAGATATGTTTTTTCACTATCCATAAAAAATTAATATTTTCATAAAAATATTGAAAATACCTTAAAATATAATTTTGAATGGTTTATTAAAAAATAGTTTTATTATTTAAAATAAATTTTTTTATAGTTGTAGAAAATAATTTTATTATTCTCTAAAAAACCAATAATGTTTTTTGTAAAAATGTATTTTTAAACCATAAAATGACCCAAAAAATTAATTAATTTTAATTTTATAAATACATTATCTATTTTATAATTAGTTAAATATAATAAACACATAAATTTTAGTGGATGTGTGATAACAACCACATTTAAAAAGTAATATTTTTATAGTGTAACATAGTTCGTTTAAAGCTCTATGTTGAATGTTAAGGAAGCTATTGAACACTTAAACTTTTCTTAAAGAGGAATACATCCTAAAATATCATGGTGTTGTATATTATTATATATATAAGGCTCAATAATTTTGAGGAATAGGGGCCATGTGGTTCCCTTTTATAACTTAGGTGAGTGCAAATCTTTTAAATTCATCAAATATTGAAATATTATTTGTGCCTAACTAATGTCTAACATCCCCAAGTTCCCCATATTACAAGATAAAGAGGATAAGGTATGATTAAAATCAACCATAAATTTATGTTACTTAAACTTTTATTTGATATTTTTTATTTTGGATCAACCCTTCATTGTCCCTGATTAACCTTACCAGTTGTAACACATATTTAAATCATTAAGGGACATGAAAGTAATTTTAAAAAATACAAGTTCCACGTAAAACAATTTCATTATATCATATATAATTTTACTTATAATTTATTTATTAAAATAATTTTATTACTTTATAATGAATAATGATAAATTTTATACATTATATACCATTAAAGGAAATTTTTGGGAATTTTTTTGAAAAAATAAAATCTAAACATATCAATAAATAAATGGAATTCGAATATAAAATCCTTCAAAATAACTTATACTTTATAATTATCAAATAAATTATGGTAACACCATAATTAATCAAGTAAATATTCCTTTGATATGATTTAAAATAATATACTTACTTTTTCAGCTATTTTCACAAGCACTGTGTCATCATTGCGTAACCAACGAAAGTAATTATACCAAAACTAAAAATTAAAAATAAATTTCTATCATAATTATAGTTTATAATTAATAAATTTTACCATACAATTTCATAAATATATCATTTTTATCTATATCCATCTCCAAAAAACATAATAATTGTGGGAGAGTGACAATTATAATTACACTTAACCTAAAAAATATAATAGTCATAAAACAAGGTATGTGGCACCAAAATGCAATATCAACGAATATTGGATTACGATGGTAGAATTAAAATCATCTAAGGAATTAATCTTATTTTTTTATTTATTTTTAAAACTTATACCATGATATTATCCATATTTAACAAATTTTACCTCTTACTGTGATAATAAATTGTTACCATAGTTACTTTTCATTATGAATAAAAATAAAAAAAAACCATATTTCCAAATATGAAAATTTTGATTCCAAATATGAATTCCAGTTTTCCTCATTCATATTTTCAAGGTGTTACATTTTTATTTTAATATAGGTGAGTTTAATGAAATGAAAAACATTTTATAAAAAAAATAATGATTTTAAGAAGAAAATTGATTTTATACCAAAATAAACTATATTGTTGATTCACATGAAATTATCTGAATTTTTTTAATAAAATTAATATTATGGGTTGTTGAGAAAAATCAAAACCAAAATAGAATATTAAAATTACATTAATGAAAAGAAATGATAAGACAGTTTTTGCAAAATCAGTAATTTTCACTATTCATTAAAAAAATAAACCGTTTTGAAAAAATAAAAATATTTATATTAAAAATATATTCATATTGATGATTTAAATAATTATGAACATTTGTTAAAATAAAATTTATAAAATTGGAAAAAATTAGTCATAATATTTACGTAAAAAATAAAATATTTTTTTTTGATGAAAATGTATTTTCGAAGTATAAAGTAAATTTACATTCATTTAATAACTCATAAAAATCAATACATTAATTTTGATATAGTATATCAAATATATTAACTATATATTTAATTTAAATCATTCCTCTATTTTTACTAAATTAATTCAATTTGGAAAAAGTGCAATATGTAGAAAAACCAGTTTTCTGAAAATTATCTCATTTTATCATATCAGATTTTATTTAAAACTATGTTATTATATTGTAAGAATTAATCAATAATTTTTAATCAAGGAATAATATCTAAAAATATATCATAATTAGTTTACTCTTATTTATGCTCACCATACCAACAATAAGGTTATAATAGTCTTATTTAAATAATGTTATTTATATAGTATATCATCGATCTTTCATGCTTGATGTTTCATATTCCACAAGATTCTAAATGGAGTATTATTAAAAAATATATTATAATTTTTGGGAGTTACATTCTATAAATTGAATTAATAGTCTTCTCACAATTCAATATAGTTCATGATATAAAGGGTTTAAAACATTCCTAAAATCAATTACAAGGAGTGGAATAAAATATGAAAAGTGGTAAGAATTTATTTTACTCTACATTGAGAAAATTTCATTTGGAAATTAACTGTAATTCCTTTGTTAGGAATTTTTAACCTATCATTTCATAAATATTTCAAAAACCATGTAATTACAACTATGAAAAAGATCAAATTAATAGTTGATTGATGAAACTAGAAATATTTATGTTCATCTTTCATGAGTTGAGGAACTCTTTTACCATTGAGATGGATAATATGGTAAAGTATGCTTACATGATTTATTTAGATTCTATAATCAAAATATCTTCTGTTTGTTTTTATTTGATTATTTTCCACTTTGATCTTATATATTAATCCATATAATGAATATTCAAGATAAATATGTCATTATTAACGTTTTTAAATAAAATTCAAATGGATATCAAGACACAAAAATGGAAAACAAATTACTTCTATCTTTATACATTAACCAACCCCAAAATGGTAATCATAAGGAATGATAATATATAGTGTGATGATATATTACATTAATCACTCAAGCCTCAACAATAACACCCAAATTTAAACATTAAAAATTCTATAAATAACTAACCTCAAACCTATTCAATATATTCATGACTAGATTTGGAACCCAAAATTATGAAATATTGAATCACATATTCTTCCAAGAAAAAATTATAATTAATCTCCTAAAAAATTTAATCTCTCATAAAGTCACACACAAAATGTAATTACAATAATATTATATTCTCCAAAAAAATTATTATCATCTCTATAAATAACATGAATGACCACAAGGACATAATATAATCATATACTATTCCAAAATATAGTTAAAACTTTATTCCTAAAATATAATTAATATTTCTATACACCATATTCATATATTATTCCAAAAATTGTAATATTAAAAAATTATATTAATCACATAGTCACCAAATATGTATTCATTCCCATGGTTATCTATACAATAAATCATAAGTTCGTAAAAATTAACAACTCTTTCATTCCATTTGACCAAAATTACCTCATCATAAAATACTATCTAATCCATAAAGGTTATAAAACTCTTTAAACATATTTCCATAAAATATAACAGAATTGATTTCCAAAAAATCCTTTTTTCTCATGATCAGTTGAAATCAAGGGGTTTTATTCCCATTAATACATCACAAAATATCCTTAATCATCGTATAATCTTACCACATAAAACCTCTAAATTATATATATTCTATTAAAATATTGATCAACCATACAATTATTAACCCATGCTAGTATTAAAAAATCTTAATTCATCTTAATAGAGATCCTCCTAACCTCTAAAAGATTCTAAATCCTTTCTATAATACTAACTAAAATAACTTATTCCTTAATAAATACGTAATTTCAAGATTTATAACAAGGGTTACACTTTTATAAAATTAGGTTTAGAGTTTTTTATGATTATAAAAAACTCTAGCATATATGAAAATTACAATACATTGTGGAAACTTCCACCGATATCCATGTTTTACACAAAAAGTTGATTCTTAAATTTAGACTCATGTTTCATTAAAAACATGATCTCATATTTTATAAAGAAACATCATAGTAGAATTATAGAGCTTGATATAGTTTCTACAAATCATTATTAACATTAAAATACATTTGAAAACATGGGATGTACAAAAAAATATTAGAAAGGGATACAGAAAAAGAAACACATTAGTCTATTTTGAAAATCATAAAATCTTAAAAGTTATTTTTTTTATTTTTTCAAGATGAATATTGATCACATATAATTATTTACTTATACATTAGGTAAAATTATCATACCAAATATTTTTTCATAAAACATTATATAATAAATATTAATTGTATAATCATAATCATGTGGGTTTTTTGGTAAAAATGGGTACTCAGAAAACATTTTCATCAAAACATACATTTCCAAATTAAAATATGAATAAAAAATCCTTTAATCATAAGGTAATTAGATTACATTAAGAATTACATAGTCTTACATTAAACTCATTTTTAGGTATATAATAGTCCGGTAGGTACATTTTAAAGCCATATTTATATCACCCTTATATGATCTCTTCAAAATGTAAAAACCAATTTGGTTAATTCCTACTTTTATTCATTAAAGTGAAAAAACCTGGCCAAATTTGTTATAAATCTATATTAGGATCACCCTTCATCCAAAGAATTTACAACGACCATATGATATAAAAAAATAAAAAATATTTCAATTAGATCATAAAATATAAAAAAATTATTCTATTTAACACCTAGGTTGAATCCATTTTTGGTTTTAATTTAATAAAAAGGATAAACCTTTTTCCATTGAAAACACTTCAATAAATTAAAAATTGAAAAAGAAGAATTTTTTTTTATTTTAAAATCAATGAAAAAATAAAGATTATTATTCTTATAGAATATTGGTCTTTGTTGTGGTGATTTCCACTAATTCCTTATACATAAAAAATGTTCTTTTTTTACTTATGTAAAAATAGTCAAAAGTGACTCATTTGGATTAAATTATAAATATTCCATTTTTATCCTTTGTAATTAGAGTAAATAATGATTATAAAATAAATTTTAATGTAATTTGAAGTATAAATAACAACATTATTTAAATATTTAAAATATAATTTTCATGGAAGATAAATATCTTTGAAGGAAAACTATAAAACAATGTTTAAAAGAGATATAACATACCTAGAGTTTCACTCACTGCATTCCTACTTTAACTCTTTTATAATAAATAAGATTAATTAGTTTCTTCCATAAAAACATTTTTTAGGTGCATTTGATTATTATTATACCATTTATTTTATTTGTTACTATGATTTATATACATATTAAATCATTTAAGTACATGTTGGATGAGTTGAGGATGTTCAGTACATAATTCGAAAACAAAATCAGTAGGTTTACCAAGGCCAAATGGGTCAATATTCTAAAATCTCAAAAATATTAATCATGGAATAATTTTATTGCTTTTAAAATAAATAAAATTTTATAACTATACATGAATGTAATATATTTAGAATAAATCAAATTAATTCATAGTGGTGGAAGTCAAAAAAAACAAAACATATTATATATATATATATATATTCATTATAATATCATTAATATCATATATATTCATTAAATCCATTATAATAGCCATCATTCTGATGTGGAAATGAAAAAAAAACATATATTCTTGTGGATTTGGTAGTCCACATGTGTGTGTGCCTGAAATTTTCATTTCAAATTGGACAAATAGATGAAAAAGTGTTTTTTCATAAACATAATAACATTTATGTATATTCTCGATAATTAATATATTATATAATAATTATTATAAAAGATTTAAAGGATTCAAAATAATATATAAACATGAAAAAAATAGTTAAGAGTTACACATCTTCATTGAGATACATCCTTTGGGATATAAATTAATCATTATAGGTTTGTCTTTTGGTTATACCTGAACATCTTGGGGGTGGGTTGGAATTATAGGAAAGGATATAGGTGTATTTTTTATAATATAAATTGCTCATGATGTTTGAGGAATAGTATATAGTTAGTTAACTTTAATAAGTGACGTTATTGGAAAACATTTAAATACATGAAGTATTAATATATAATATGTGTTTAACTCATGTAACATTTCTCTAAAGATCCATATCAAAAAATATAAGGAAAATATTGTAAAAATAAATTCATCTAATAAAATTTATACGTGTTTATGAATAATTTTACACCATATCATTTGGTTTAACCCCCTCATTAACTTTGATTACTCTTAACCATCATAACAGAATTTTCTATCTTTAAGGGTCCAAAAATAAATTTAAAAAAAATAAAGTGTCAAAATGAAGTAATATTCCTAATATCCAAACCACATTTGTTTATTATTTATTTATTATGATATTTTTATGATTCTGTAATTATTTAATAATAATTTTTAATCATCAAATACAATTTATGGTCATTTCAGGATTATTTAAACAATTTATCATTAAACATATCAATAAAATAATGGAATTAGAATATAAAATGTATAACCAAAAGATAGAAATTATATTTATCCAATTAATTCATTTTACTGCAAAATTAATCAAAAAAATATTACTTTTAATTTTCTCAAATTAATCGACTTTTTTTCTACTTATTTCATAAGTGTTGTGTCTGTGTTCTACAAGCATTCAATTTAATTATACCATTAATATAAATTTAAAATAAATTTATATAAAAATATACATTATTATGCATAAATGTTATCTATTATACTGTTGATATATTATTTTTATGATTATCTATAAAATGAAAACATAATTACTAAGGTAGAGTGACATTTTATAATTACTTAGAACATAAAATACTGTAATGTTTTTAATCAAATTAAGGTTGAAAAAATTAAATATTCTAGAAGATATGATAGTTTTCATTTAATTAAAATCATATTTTTCAATAAAGTAAAGTTTCTAATTTATTTTGAGACTATATCATATAGTTTTGACCATGTTTTACTCATTTTACTATTTACTATGTTAATAAATTTTTAGCATGGTTAGTATTCATTATGACTAAAAATGAATGTTATCATTATATGTAATTTGAACATACATATTCCAAAAATGAAATAAATTTTAGATGATTAAATTTTTAGAAGTGTTAAAAATTAAATTTAATATATGTTCTTGATATGCAATGAAAATTAGTGTTAGAAAAATACACCTTTTAATATTAAAATTGATTTTATACCAAAATCAGGTATACTGCTGATTCTCAATGAATAATTTGGATTTAAAAAAAATTATGTTACACTCAAAAAAAGTAAAATGTATCATTTAAACAAGTTTTATTAAAAATATATAAATTTATATTTTTGAAAATTTAGTATTTTTTATTATTCATCTTAAAATAAACCTTTTCAAAAAAAATAAAAAATATTTATATTACATAATTATGTAGTTTTTTATTAAAAATTTAATTTAATTTTATAAATTAAAATTTATGAAATTGTAAATCATTAATCATAATAATAATAAATAATGTTAAATGAAGTCCATTTTTGAGAAAAATGAATTATTAAAGAATAAACTAAATTTAATCACATTACTTATGTTTTATCCACCATTTGATGAATGTTAATATATTTTTTAAGTGTAAGATCTATAAAGTTATTTGAAATCATTCATCGATTGATATTTTAAAAATTCAATTTTATATAAATATATTTCACACATAAATATGTTATTTACGACATTATCCTTTAATATTATATAATTTCATTTATAATTGAGTTCTTTTTTCCTAGTAACTAACAAACTATATTATGTTAATGAAAAAATTTCTACATATATCTCATAATTCAGTTACTTTTGTTCGGACCCAAAAAAATAAATATTTCGATATATTGATTTTATTTTTATAATATTTCTATTGTGTATTTTCATTTTTCTATGCTCGATGTCTCATATAGAACACACAATTGATAGTAGTTTTAATTAACTAAAAAAATACTTAATAAATGGGTGTTATACTTTAATTGAAACATTAACAACTAATTATTTATTGTTCCCATTTTATTTATTCATTTATCTTTTTTAATGTTTCATTCTATACTCACTTGAGTAGGTATAATGGTGAGACTATCATTTGTAGAGTAACCCCACCGTTCCAATATTCCAAAACCCTCTTCCAATGGTGGAACCATATATTCAACCATTAGTCTAAAATCTAAAAATTGTTTTTGATATTTTCTTATTAGTGTTGATTTAAACCCACAAAATGTTTTATTACAATTATTATAGTCTTTTATAAATAATAGTAAAAAACAAGAAACTAATTTTGATTTTTCTAAAGAATCCATAATGAAAAAAATATTTTAAAAACACATACCTTCCTCTAAATATATTTTTCTATCCATAAATTGAAAAATCAACTTATTCAATCATTTTACCATTAATGTTTTCTCATTTTATCATCCCAAATTTTTGTATACTAACATTATATGTCTCTTTACTCCATGATTATTTCCATTCATTCTCAAATCACACGTTGTAGTAGTTTTAAATTTTGATCTAGTGGTCCCATAATTTATAGTTTTCCCTAAGTTATTTTATATTTATGTAGATTTATCCTTCTACCCTTGTTAATTTAAATTACAATTTTCATTAATATATTAAATTCCTTTTACAACCATTTAATGCGATAATTTATTTCATACTTGATTCTTTCCATTCATAAAAAATTTAATAGTATTATCCTTTTTTCTTTCCTTATCTTATAGCGTAAAATTTTGAATGTTTGATTTTTTATTAATTGAAATACTTTTATCTTTTAACAAATATAGTGGGAAAATATCATGTTCCTATAGGTTCCCAATTTATATCCCTGACATTTAATCATTAGTATTAATCCCTTTATAATTTAACTTCTTCAAGTCATTAATTTCATTCATCATCTATGACTCTTTATTATAATGTACAAAATTCGTTTTTGATTATGATTATTTATTTTCATATAAATTCATGATCTCCTTATAAAATTTTAAGAACTTCTAAATTGATTTCTTATGTTATCACTTCTACCCAAAAAATAAATTTTTTCTACCTCACATAGAGAATAATTTCATTCCCTAATAGTGAATACTTCCACATTAACATTAAAATAAGTTTTCATCAAATTCAGAATATGTTTCAACATATTCATCATATTTTATGTATTCATAATTGTCAATCATTGATAAAAAAAATTATATTTTTAAATTAATATAATTTTTTACTATTCTAATTTTAATTAGACATTGAATTATTAAATTTTATCTATTTATTGCAAAATAAACTCCTTGATTTCTAATTAACATCTTCATAATCATCCTCAAACTGAAAATTTTATTTTTGTGATTTTCAAAAAGCCACATTAAGGTTTAGCTGTAACCATGTGTGGGATACGAATTCATAGATTCCTAATATAATGTTCAAAACTTAAAAAATAAAAATATAACATAATCCTAGTAAATAATGTTCCATGTGTGATCAATATCAGCTGAAGTCACTTCAAATCACCTACCACCATCATCATGAGACACCACCAATGTCATTATCCACATGTCACCACCATCGTTGTCAATGTCCTATCACCACCTTGTTTCTAGAGAAAAGTACCATATGAGACCATCATCCCCACTATAAAACACATATTATATCACCAAAAAACATTATAACTACTAATCAAATCCACCCCACAATTTTCATAAAGAAAAAATTCTAGCAGGAACTAAAGAGAAAAGATGAAGCCATCATAGGAGTCGCCTCTATTACCTCAATTGATCGCTCTAACGGCACATCCCAAAACACCTTGAATAAACACCGTGGAAGTTTACCTGGGAGGTGAGTGGTGGAATATTGGACCAAGAGTAAAGTATGAGTGATATTAGGCCTCAATAACGAGCACATCCATCTTTATGACCACCAAACCCTATCAGAGGATCCACCTCCAATAGAAGTAGACTAGAAACTATCATCTTCATCAAGAATAAAACACAAAAAATATCCTCCTCGTAAATATGAAACATGAATCAAATAAACCAAAAAGTCATCGATAATACATCAATTGAAAAGAAATTACAAGGATATTGGTTCGAAGGACCACATCCATGTGGATATAAATATAAAAAACAAAATTGAATGAGTAGAATTAAAATAATGATGGTAGGCCAAGGAGATAAGACACCATACGAATGAAACCATTGTGCCACTACTCCCACCACCAAAATCCCGACCGATCTTAAAAACCCAGAACACTCATCCAATATGGGTGAATACGTGTCATCCTAGGGCGATATAGTTTAGGTGAAAGAGAATAAATCAAGGCCGCGCTAGAGAGCCATTAAAAAACTAAAAGGATAGAAGCGTGGACCAAGTGTCATAGTGGTTTACCATAGTGAGCTACTACCAACCCATCCAAAGTAGAAAATCTCACCATTGTGCCTAACTATGAATGGGGCCAACAACTATGGGAGAGGATAAAATTGAACAACAATAAACTCATGGTAGAGGGAACAAGAGTGGAGAAAAAACCTAGATATGCAAAATGAATGAATGATTGATATATAAGATAATCATAGGAGGCCCATTTACAATTGGAGGGTCTAAAAAACCCTATAAGGATGTAAGACACTATAGAGAGTGGATAGTATAGCCAAGAGAATTATGTTCCATTTAAAACAACTTTTTTCTCTTTTCAAATAATATTAGTTTTATATTGATTATCCTATGAATAATTTTTTTAAATAGTTTAGTCGTAACCTTTTTCAAAAATTTACCTTCCCAATTCACACATTTCTTGTTATAAGTGATAATAATTTGTTATATTTATCTTGAACATATTATTATTCATCAAAATATTCTTATTCCAAAACAAATTACTACTAAATCTTTATTTTTCAATGATTTAAAGTAAATTTACTTTTCATCCATTACCTTTTTTATGGATATTTTTTCCTTATACATCTTATAAGTAATGAAAATATTATAGAGATAATGCATTTGGAGAGTACCTAGATAATGATCATTGAGTACCAAGACCACATCATGAATCCTTTTTGGAAGAATATAAAATATTTTCCTTAAAACAATATTAACCCCTATCTTCAAAAAATCACTAAATAGTTCCCAGAAATTTTTTATCTTGGTTGAAGAATTCATCAATTATTTAATCTTCTATTATTATGAAGTCTTTATACAATGGCCCCAAATCCTATAGTTTATATTTGTTCACATTATCATCGCCTTAAAAATATTTTATATATTATCCTAGATTTCTATTTTACCTTTAATAATTTCAATTTATAAAATAATTTTTCTAATAGTGATAAAAGTAGCATTTTAAGTATAACATACATTATATATTTCTATTTAATAAATACTATCATATAATCACCACCAAAATGAAAAAATAATCCATTAATTATATAATTAACAACATCCAAAATAGTTGATAATATGTAGGGAAACATACAATCTTTCTATATATAATATTTTTTCCTACTAAATGTTGGAATCCCATTATTTTTCATAGAATTAATATTATCAATATTTACAAAAAGAGTTGTTATTAATTATCAAAACATTTATAAAAACATTATAATAAAACATTAAATAGAATATCATATTAAAATGGAACTAGAAGGCTCTAATACCACTGGTAAAGGACTCACAAGATTATTGAAAATTAACTAACAGGTAGGTGAATCATTGAATTATATTTATTTTTATGTCCCTTTTAGAATAAAACATAGATAAAATTTAAAGTGAAAACATAGTATTTTGATACATATATTTTGATATATACAAATATATAATAATTTATTTTTGTTGTTTCACAACTGAAAATGAGTATCTAATACTTTCCACGATCTATATCACTGAAGACCAAATAATGCACTAGTTTAACCATTGTGGATTACTATAAATAAGAAATTTTATTGAACTCAAGTATCAGAGGAGTATCATAATCAGGTAATTTTATCCTTCATTAATAGGTATATTAATTTTTTTATCAAGATAATAGAGTCTTTTACACGATCAAATATCCATCGTTTTGTTTATTGATTATTCTTTTTTATACTATTATTAATCTTCGGTTTCCATATACATTAGATAAGTATATAATATCCTCTATTTCTAATATTAAGTCACTGTACATTATTCTCTATTTTAAAAGTCATTAATTTTTTCATAAATAACCCTTTGTTTTTATCCCAATGAGTATCAATTATTTTACCATGTTCAAATTTTAATTTTGAAATAAAATTTAAGTTGATTTTTCCCCTAGATTATTTCTATATAATATACTTCTTCTATCACTCCATTATTTGATTTTATAAATATTTTAAGTGGAAAATAATAAATATTATTTATTGGATCTATTATATTTAATTATTTAATGTTTTTATAATTTCAAAATTTTTATTTTAATCGCATTAACATGAGTTATTCTTCATGAAAAGTGTGTAAAAAATATTTTTAATTATTGTCTTCATTTTTATAGTATATTTATTTTATCTTTTGTTTTTTTATTTTTTTTTATGATTTATAACTCATATCATGATTTTTATCTCTATTCTAAATTATTCATATAAAAAAGGAGAACGACTCTTAAAAATAATAATAAATGACTAAAAGTATAATTTACTTATATGAAAGTTGAAATTTCACAATTTACTATTAATACATCAATGAACTGAGATGATTTATAAGTAAAATAAAAAATCTCATAATTAAAAAAATTAAAATACTAATTTTATGGGAAGAGTGAATTTTAGACACTTTCATTCATATATAGAATAGAAAAAAAATATTTATATAGAATATGGGATTATTTTAATGTGGTTATAAGTACATGAATTTTCGATGTACACTACGTAGTTCAATCTTATATAAAATAACACTTACATAGATTGAATCTTACATGATTCAATTGTTTGTTTTTCTAAAAATAAAAATGTGCCGTATTTTTCTTATATTTTTATATTTTATGTCAATATATAATTTTTTAAATAATTCATTTAGTTTAGGTGTACCATTAAAATATTTATATTTGTTTTTATCCTATGGAAAAAATTGATTGATTTTTATGGATGGGTTAAATTACAATTGAATAAGATTTTATAAAATTTCATATTGTATATTTATAAATTATTAGAGTTAAATTTGAATGTATGAAATTTAATGATTTGGTCTCAAATTATTTCTATGTTTTCCCAAAATTATTTAATATTGATTATTTTTATAATATGTACTATTATATTAAATTTGTACTTATTCTAACGAGATTTTTTATCAGATTTGTTTTATAAAATATCCAAGTTAATTAAATGTCATTAAATTTTAATATTATTATTTTCATTTTTATATAAATACATGTGAGTAATTATCATAGAAAAAATCATTAAAAAACTCTAAATTACTTTATTGGTTTCAAATTTTCAAATACCACATTGAGAAAAAAATACTCCACATCTATAATATTCAATTTTATGTTAATGAGGATTTAAACCTAGTAGTTACAATGAATAATGAAGATCTATAAATAGATTTTAGATATAAACAGTTCATTGTATCATAATATTAAGAAAATTTACACTATATATTTTTTTCATCACAACTATTAGAATCATCTTTGGTTGGGGGTCATTAATCAATAATCTTCTCCTTAAAAATGATAAAATATCCCTCAATATTTAAAACCATTATAATTAATTTTTTTTGAAATGTATCAATTTTTTTAGGTCTTCTCTATATTTTATGTTTTATTTAATATTTTTCATTTTAAATGTGGACCTTAGTGTTATGATATATTTCCATTAATAGAGTATGACTATTTGTTCTTTGGACTGGTAATAGGAATTTGTTTTGAGTTATTACCTATTCCTAAAAGGGACATATAGATTCTTCCTCATCTTCAAAAGGAAGTTTCTGGGTCATAACTATATGTTTAAAAAATATAGGTTTCTAGTTGTGTTCCTTAAGGAGTGAAAAATACATTTGTAAATGGTTGTGACTCCCCTTTAAATGTCAAGACAATTTTAGAATAGTTTTTATACACAACCATTTAGAGTGTAATCCATATCATATGATTAATTTGATCTTAACTATTATAATAATAATAATTTTCCAATTTTTTTTCAACTACACAATTATATTAATTGTCATAATTATTAAATTTTTTAAAATATTTTAGTTCATCCCCACTTACTTATTTTAACATCCTCAAATAAGGTCTAATAAATTTTTCTAAATTATTGATACTTTGGAAGTCTTACTATATTATTTATATTTTTTGTGAAAATAATTTATACTCTGTAATTCAAGATGTCCTGGGATAACATTTTTAGATAGAAAGAACAATTTTTTGTGTTGGACGAATACATTAATGAATGCTATTTTTTATGGTAATGACTACAATTATTAGTAAATAATGATTGAAGATTACCAAAAAAAAATTAGCACTGATCATTAAACCATTATTATGAAATCATAAAACATACCTAAAATTAAGATAGAGACCCAGAATGGTAATAATGTTGTCAGATATATTTTAAAATATAAGGTATGGAATATCATATATACTATTATTGGAAAAAAAAAATTCAAACTTCATATTTGGATTATACTTCATGTTACACATTATGGCGTTGAAAATAATAATAATGATAAACATTGTATGTCAAGGGATGTATTCCAAGAATCTAGAATTGGTGAAGAATAAATATTCAAAAAAATTATTTATATATTATCTAAAAAATTTATTTAATTTAGTGCCTTAAGACTAGAACTGGATAACATAGTTCTGGTTAAAAGAGTTCACAGAAATTTATGTAACATGTTTTATCATAAAATATGTATATTGATGAATGTAAAAACATTAACTAAAATACATGTAATGAACATACTGGCTATTTTATTTAATATGAGTGTGAATATTAAACTATTACTCAAGAATAATCATTGAAAAGGAAGGAAATATTATTTAAATATAGGATTATTTATACATAGTCATTATATTAAATTATACAAATAAATTAAAGGGATAAGGTTGAAAAAATTTCTAAGGGGTTTTATTAAAATAATAAAATATATTCATGGATAACTATAAAGGATTTTCCCTGAAATTATCACCAAAGGAATTGAAATTTTAATTTTTTTCTGAATGAATTTTTAGTATTAACTTGTTCAAAATGTAAGATTAAGTGGAACATTAAACATAAATTCCCAAGGATAATTAGGAATTAAGAGATAATCAAGAAGTAAAAGTCAAAACATTCAGTTGGATTGGAATATATTTAAGAATTACATTTGGGTGAATATCCTATATTAAAAAAGGAATTTTAGAATCATTTCTCAGAGTATTATTCAAATTAAGAATATTAATTTGATTCCTAATATTATAAATACTATATAAAAAGCATAAATTGATGATTTATATAATTAAATTTAGTTTTTATTAAATGTATTCCAAAAAATTTTATAAATTATTATGTAAATAAATAATATTAATAAGAATATTATAGATAAAAAGTATCACTATTGAAGAATATGAGAAATTAAGGAATACATCTCCAACCACAAATGATATAATTAATACATATTTAAATTTTTTTAAAAAGAAAAATTATAAACTCATGGGTTGTAGTTATAAAAATGATGAAACATATGAAATAAAATTTAATACCATTTTTTATAAAAAGGAATCCTAAAAATTGAAATTGAATGTTTAAATACACAAATACTTATATTTTTGAAAGTAACTAAATATTATGATAACACTATAATAATGACCAAAATTAATATATGTAAAATATTCGTAGAATGGTTATCAGTTACCTAAAATGTATACTAACATATTTCTTAATTATTTTAAATTTATTTTATCCACATCTACTTATTTTAGATGTACGATGAAATAAAATTATCCAAGTGGTTGTTATTTTAGATTTTAATAATATATTGGATAGACCAAGGCCTATATTTATAAATCTTTATACACTAAATTAAATATCTATAAATTTTTTAACTCAATATTTTTTCCTAAAAATATTATTATAACCCAATTGACCTAAGTATGAATTGGTACATAATTTATTCTAAATATGAATATATTAGAAATTTGGATTTATATTGATAAATGAAACTTAGTAACTAAATACAGGATAATCTAGGAACATAAAATGTGATATATATAATGTTTATCATTTAGTAAATGAGAATTATGTAATGTTACTTTCTATTATAATTCAAATGGTACTGTCACTGATTTCGGAGATGTTGGTATTTCGATATCTATTATCATTTAAAAGTATTATATATCATGGATCTAGACTATAATGTTATTATAATATATTAATTAGTTGATGAGGGGATTCATGTAAATCTAAAAAATGATATGATTTTATTTTTTAATGATGATTCTCATATATTTTATTTAATATAAAAAGATAATACTCATTCAATTAATATGACTAAATTAATTGAAAATTTATTAATTTTTTATGTTTTATAGAATTAGATAACATTAAATAAAATATAAGGCTTTTTAAGGTTTATTTTAGGAACTATAACAGTTCAAAAAAAAACATATTCCAAATTGATGTTGGAAAACACATATATTTCCAGTTCTTGCATAAATGGTAAGAATATAAAAGTTTCATTTAGAGATGATGTCGAATAGAAAAAAATAAGGCCAATAAACTCATTCATCATTATTTAATTGGACCTAAACATACTTATATTCTCCGTTGTAAATGTAATTTGTTTTCCAATGATGAAGATTTTTTTATATGGGATTACTTTTTACCTTAAAAATATGAAATTGGGTCAATTTCTTTATTATATTGAAAATTAGTTTATAATTAAAAAGAGAAATAATATTACCCATTAAAATTGATTGTATTAATGGATTTTTAAATCACAAATTTCATAAATTCATTAAATTAAAGGGTTATTCTTATAATTCCTAAGCCCCTTGGACAAAAAAATAGAATGGTGTCAAGGGAAATAATAAAACTTTATATGAAATGGATTGAAAATAGATAAATGATTTTTAATCACCAAAATATTTTATGGGTGAATCAATAATAAAAGATCAAAATGTGTCTAATATAGTTCTCTTAAGACATATTTTAAATAAAACATCTTATAATATTTCGAAGAAAAATAATCTAAAAATGGATATTTTAAAGTTTTTGGTTGTAAAGATTATATTTTTAATCTAAATGATTCATTATAAAAATTTGATTTCAAATCAAATGAAGTCATATAAAACTATAATTCTAAATATAGTAAAACTATTATATTTTATGATAAAGTTCCATGATGGTTGAAGAGTTTACACATTTTAATTTTGATGAATTTTTATTAAAAATAAAGATGAATTTAATTATCTTAAAGAAGAGTTTATAGATATTTATTATGGGTATTTTGATCCTCAATTGGAAAATGAAAATTTTGAATGGGATATTCAACATCATGATAAGTCATACAAAAATAATAATAATCACGCTATAGATAAATTAATTTTAAATGTTAAATAAAAAATTCAATCTAAGAATTAATTATGGAATGTATTTTCTCTTTTTATTTAATTTTATATTTTTTACCAATAGATGTTAATTAATTATTAATTGATTTTAATTGGAAATTGGATATGTGGTAAGAATAAAATTATTTATCATGTAATAATGTATGGATTTTAGTTTATCTACCTAAAGAGATACAAAATGTTGGAAAAAAATTGAATTTTAGTAATAAAATTGACGATATTACAAATATTGTTAGGAATAAGGTCAGCTAAGTCACACAAAAAAATTTCCATGAAATATTATATATAATGATGAAACAATATCATTTTTTATAGATTAGAATCTATTAAAATATTGTCATCATATTTTAATTTTCATGGGTTTATTTTTTTTCAAAATGGATGTGAAAATTTATTTTTAAAATAAATTTATTTTTAAAAAAGTATATATAAGAGATCTCCCGGGTTATGAATTCATAATGAATCTAAATCATATATTAATACTTTATAAATATCATTATTAGATCAATGATGCTCCCCAAGCCTTGTTTGAAATGACATATATTTTTAAATTGGTTTGGAAAATGAATTGTTTATCCTAATTGTTTTATTGAGGAAATTTATAAAGAAGTTTTTTTGTGTCCAAATTTTGGTGAATAATGTAATTTCTAGATATTTAAATGGGTTTTAATGTAATAAATCATCCAAATTATTAACATATTCTTTATATGATTCTTATTATGAAATTAAAATTATTCCCTAAAATACAATTTTTTAAATTGAATAGTGGAATATTTTTAAATAAATCAAAATATAAAATGTCACTTTTTAAAATATTAAGACTAGCTAATTTTCAAAGTTTCAGTATCGCCATATGTACGTAACCAAATCATGATATTGGTTAATATATAAATATATATTAATAAAAAACTATATCATGTTTTTATAAGTAGTTTACAAAACATCTAGATGAATTAATTTCACATTAAGGAGTAGAAACTTTTAGTACTACATTTTCCTTGTTGGTCATTATATAATCCTCAACCACAGCTTTCATCTCGTCTTCATAAATCATGACATTACCAATCAATTCAATTATTTTTAAATCTTAAAAAGGATATGACTATATAATTTAAACATAAATATCATTCGATCTAGTGGGTAAAACTTTGAGAACATTAAAATCTTGATTATGTTCAGGCATAGGGATTCTAAGAGAATAAACATGAATGACTATCTAAGTTAATATTCTATTCATCGAAGTAATACATTCACATTAATACATTAAAAAGTATCAAACATCAAATTATTTTTATTATATATTTATTACCTAATATTATCAGTTTCACCATAGGTAAAAGCTGTTATTATTAAAATTTCATAGAAATTGGAAAATTGAGAAATGTGATTAAAATTTTCTAGTAAAAGTACATGAATGATTTCATTCATATCTCCTTGATTCAGATCATATTTATCTTCATTTATAGGTTCCAACTACTCTAGTTTATCCATTTGAATTTTATATATCTTGAAATCTTTTAAATAAACTATCTTACAACAGATTTTAAAAGATATGACTTTGGAGGATTTACAAGATACATAATTTTCATTATTTAGATATGGTGGCCTGATCAAAGATATACCTTCTATATGATCATCCTTCAACATATTAATTTTCTTGATAAGAAACTCAATAATTTTAAGGATAAAAAAATTATTCAATATAGAACTACTCTGATGCCTATTTTTATCGAAGAATTTTGATGAATAAACAAAGGGGTGAATTATATTTTCTTAAAAACGCTTTATAAATAGAAAAAATACCTCTTGAACAATTAAAGTAATATTTTTGTCCTTTTTAAACATAATATGTAAAGTAAAATAAAATATTGTAACACATTAGTTTTTATAGTGATTTGTGGAAGAATATTCCTTAGTCCACTCCACAAACAGTCTCTCTACAATCATAGGTATTTTAACTAACCACACATTTTCCATGAGATCTTGATAGTTGAGTAAAATAAACTGCAACATGATACAATATCTTTTACAAGGATTTATATCATGAAAAATATCTATCCTTGAATGACTATATATCAAAGTGTTTATAACCAAAGTAAAGTGACTTGAGTTTGATAAATTCTCTATGAAATTATTAAGATGCATATATTGAAGCTGAAAGATGGTGATATCTTCAAAGGACTAAATGAGTATCATCAAAGTGAAGTGAAAAATAAGAATATCTAAATTTTTTATAGAGATTAATAATATAAACTAGATTTAAAAACTAATTAAATATTTTTATTAGTGGGATGAATATAATATATTGGTTTAATACAACATGCATGTGTCTAAAATTTATTCTAGAAAAACATAAAGAAACTAAAATTTTCATATCCAATATAATAAGAAGTGGTTTTAGTAGATAGAATAATTTATTCTATAAAATGAAATATACCAATGAAATTTCTGAGTAAGGTATTCAAATCATAGAGCTTCAATGTAATAGATCACTGGAAAATCAGTTTTACAGACCATCCAAATATATATATTAAGAATAAATAATCAACTTGATTAAATTCATATCAAAGTTATTCAAATCATTCACTAAATAATCAGTGATTTCAAAACAGACAACATATTTTAAATTTTATTATAATTATCAATATAAAAATATAACATCCCTAAGAAATTAGAATAAATTGATTCATTATAGAAGATTATATTAAATGGTAAATAAATCTTTTTAACAAGTGATTTAATCCAATGATATCAAGAAAAGGTGGATACTCCAAACAATTCACACTAACAATATTAAAAAAAGTGGTTTTACATGGTAACAAACATAATCCAAATCTATTGGTAAAACATTGTTTTACTAAATTTAAAATCGAAGAGAATTTATAGAAGATATTCTATAATAAATAACAGATATCAGTACTCTTCTTAATAGAATAATTATTTGTTTTAAACTAGTTCTATCATCATCTTATTTTTTAAGAGACTTTCACTTCTTTTAGATCTCCATACCCTTTATCTGGTAATATCCCTTACTGTTTCCCCAAATCCAGAACAAAGTAAACATTGAATTCTATATGATTATTATATTGTAACTAATTTATCTTACACATAGCTCTATGGAATCAAATATATCACTTAGAGAAAATGGTTTGTTATTATTATGTATCTTTAGAATTATTCCTATGTTATTTTAGATATTTTTCAAAATTTGAATCCTTGTATATCTAGTATTAATTAACTATTTATACATAATGAATATTTCACTTCCACTATTCAATTCACTTATAGACTATCCATTTCACTAAACATTCTTTTATATAGTTCCACTATGATACTTTCATAACTACACCCATCAGAAGTTATATTGAATTAGTAAGAATCAATTTATCCCACGTTAAACCTGATGTAATCTTCTATAGTCATCTAAAAATATGAAATGAAATTATTTTATTAAAGAAGACTGTGTTATGGTCTTTCAAAATTAAAAATTATAATACTAATGTGTTCTTTCAATTTTTTTTTGGTACCTGGAAAAACTCATTTACAAGTTTCTTTCAATTATTGTAAAATCAAATCAACAACTAATATATCTAATCTGATACAACCAAACGTTTATTTTGGTTTGAAAATGTTCCAAAACACGACAGAAAACAACACCAAAACCCATAATTCCTATGATATATCCACATGTTTGGAATAAAATAAAATAAATAGATTAGCATACCTTTCACCAGCTAATATAATAATAAAATATTAATTTTATATAAATCAATGAGGAGAAATAAATAGTTCATTCTGTCTTATGGTGTCTAAAAATAACATGAATTTCATGATTATTAGGAAGGATCTACCTCTTATCCATGATCATGTGATACTTTTAGTTAAAATATAATGATAATTATGTATTAGAATAATTTTTCCATGAGTATTTATAACCCTAAAAAACTATTATATAAGGATCAACTAAACTTATATATCCATATAATAAATCCAATTTTTCCAAAATATATCCATACATTTCATAAAACTTCCATATGATTCAATAAATTGAAACACTTTAGTTCAATCTCAATAAAATAATTAAGATTTAAAAAAATATAAGTCATTTAAACTATACAAATTCATCCTCATATGATAAGAAACATTAATGTATTATGTCTATAATAGAATAATCCCACAGATCCAAGTGTTGTCTCATAATTCAGGCAATTCCATTCTATGCATTGTTCCTTGTTGACACTCACCACATCATGGTGAATATAATGGAAAACCATAACATGGCTTAAATAGATACATCATAGAGGTTCCATTTTTGTATTGTTCCATTAAAAACAACCAAAATTATTCCTACCACCCTAGAAGTTCCCTAAAAAAGAACAATAATTTCCTAGTAAATCATAAGAACACAACATTAAACCAGCACCAAGACTGTCGTCACCTAACTACCCCACATAGTATCCCTCACTGGTCTTGTCCCAATTAACCTATGTTTCACCTATAAATATTTTCCTTAATGAAATGGGGAATATAATATAGTTTTGATAACTATATCAAGAATTATATTCATTTTTATAATCCATATAGAATAATCTAGACCATAAGAAACAATATATAAAACCCACTCAAGATTACCCACCTTGGCACTGTTGAGTCAATAAGGTTTTCCTTATGACTTTTCCATTCCTTCTTGTTCTGAAAATCAAAAACACCTTATCTTTAGGAAAATTGCTTTTATAAGGAAAATTGCTTTTATAAGGAAAATTGCTTTTATAAGAAAATATTGCTTTTATAAGGAAGATTGCTTTTGTAAGAAAAATCACCCTTATCACATTTTCATTCATATATTTCTTAAGTATAAGATTCAGATTCATTTCTGTTTTCTCTGAATTGTTTGAAACATTGATATAAAGTATTCTGTTTTAGGATCAGAATTCTGGATAAGAACTGTAATAAAGTTTCACTCCGAAATCCAGATGATAACTGTGATAAAGTTTCATTCCAAACTCCGGATATAAACTCTGATTAAGTCCTACTCCAGATTCAGGATACGAATCGTTATGAAGCTCGACAATGAATTCTCTTTACGAATTCTGATAAGGAATTCTCATTATGAATTCTGATGATGAATTCTCATTACGAATTCTGATGATGAATTCTCATTACGAATTCTGATGATGAATTCTTATTACGAATCCTGATGATGAATTCTCATTAAGAATTCTGATGACGAATTCTCATTCCGAATTCTCATTCCGAATTCACCTATTAAACAGAATCTGATCATCTTTGTTTTATACACTCCGTATTTGTTTAGACTTTGAAAAATTATTTTTGTTTACACTCCGAACATTCATTCCAAACTTTTGAGTTAGAATTTAAACGGTGTCATACATTCTGTTAAACTTGTTTTTTTATAAAACGATGTCGTCTATTCTGTTATAAAATTAAAAGTTGGCTAAGTGACACGTGTACAGGTCCCTCCAATTTTTAAGGAAAATTTGACCATTGCGAAAGCGACAGACCTTACCTATAAATAGGAGCTCATTTGAAAGAGCTCAATACAATGAAGTTGATCAATATAGAGACCACACACTGCTAAGGTTATTTCTAGAGAGAGAAATATTTTCATGCCTTGTGCGTACTAAACCGCTCGTTCATTTTTTTCTTCGTGCGACTCCGAATGTTGGTGATTACATTCGAGGACTTCCAGGGATAGGAAGACAGAGGTGTCGACTACCTTGAAGTTCGAGGGCTTCCTTGCTGAGGAAGGCAGAGGTTGCCAACTACCTTGAAGTTGAGGGCTTGCAGGGATAGCAAGACAGAGACCTCGATCATCGTATCGAGGGCTTACCCTAGTGTGGGTAAGACAAACTTTCTTGAAAGTATAAATCAAGGGACCTTTATCCAAGGTTGTTGGATACCCTTCTCTTTGGGTTAAAAGACTTATATATTGTTACTTTTAGTTTTACTACTTGTTTATTTCCACTGCATTTTTTATTATAAGGAAAGTATAACTTTCTCATACTTCCTTACTTGTATTCTGTTTCATTTAGATTCTATACGCTTTAAGGTATAATCTCATTTTGTAATCTTTTGTTAAGTTTCAATTTCCAGAACCATATTTCCGAAACCTACTTTCAGAATCTCTTTCCAAATTTTCATTTGGTGTTAGAGGTGTTGTGAATTTGCTTACTCTAACTTTTTTAAACATTTCCCTTTCCTTTTCTTAAGGAAAACATAGTTATTCATAACTAACTTTAAAGGTTCCAAAGGAATTTTTAAAGTATACAATTCACCCCCTCTTGTATATTGAGCATCTACATCATTATTTCGATCCTACAATTGGTATCAGAGGAAGGTATCTGAAATACTTGTACTTACGTATAAGTTTTTCTTGCTCACTTTCCCATTCCGAACTTTCTCATTCCGAACTTTGTTATTACGAATCTTTTCTACTAACAAGTTTGTGTGCCAAAGGTTTTTAGTATGGTAGTAATTAATGTTGGTTCTATAGATAATCTAAATCCTACAAGACCACGAATCTTTGATGGTATTGACTATGAGTACTGGAGAGATCGAATGAAAACTTTTGTTATCAATACTGGAGTAGACAACTTTGTTTTGCTTACTGGAGATTATAAAATTCCTGATAAGGAAGTTAGAACTTTTACTAACCAGGAAAAGAAAGAGTATCAACTCAATTATAAGGTACGAAATACTTTACTTTGTTCAATGACTAGAAATATATATAGCCAAATTTCATCTTGTGAAGCAGCTAATTGTATCTAGAAGAAGATAGAAGTTACACACTTTGGAACTTCTAAGGTGATTGAGACTAGGAGAGCAATGCTTAGAGCAGAATATCATGGCTTCAACTTTCCTTATGGAGAACCAATATGTAAAGTTCAAAAGAGATTTATGACTATCGTCAATAACCTATAGTCTATGGGATAAAAATGTTTAGATGATGAAGCACTTGTGGATAAGATAATTGATATTATTCCCAATGAGTGGGAATCCAAAAGAACTGCTATAGATGGGAACAGGAAGGTCACTCAAATTTCTCTTGATGAGCTATTTGGAACTCTTATCCAACATGAAACTAGAATGAAGAGAGATGACGACAACATCAAGAAGAAAAATAGAAATGGTACTGTTGCTTTTACAACAACATCAAATCATATGAAAGCTAAAACTCATGAGAGAGTAACCAGATCCAAGTCTTAGAAGATAGTTGTTCAATCAGATTTTAGTGAAAGTGAAGTATCAGAAAATCAGTTAGCTAATCTTTCTCAAAGGATGAACAAGATAGATGGACAGATAAATTTCCAATCCAAGTATAAGAAAAAGGAAAGGAAAGATAGGAAAGATGGAGAAGTCACTTGTTATGAATGCAAGAGAGCTGGACATATTAGACCAGATTCCCTTTGCTCAAAAAGAAAGAAAGGAAATAAAGGCATTCAGATAGAAACAGAAAGAAGTATTATAAAGCCAAATCTAAGAATGTTTTGAAAGCTAATGATACCTGGAGTGCCAGTGGTGGTGATTCTTCAGATGAATCTTCCGATTACGAATCTTCAGGATAGTAGAATCTTGGTCTTATAGCCAGATTACCTATTGATAATCATTGTTTTATGGCTAAGGTTCGAAATGCTGAACCATTGACCGATGTTTCTTTAAATTCTAATGATAGTAATTATTATAACTCTTCTAATGAAGAATCATCTTCTGATGAAGAAAATACTTTACCTACTTATGAAGAAGTCTCTAGGTTTTCTGAACTTCTTGAGATTGAGAATTCTAAACTCAATAAGAAACTTGATAAGACAAACTCTAGGAATTCTATTATTACAAAAGAGATATCATATCTTTCTAAAGATCTTGATAGGAAAAATGCTGATTTTGAAAGTATTTCAAAAAATCTTGAGGAAGTAAGTTCTGAGAAGAACAAACTTTCTAAAGAATTAGAAAAAGTAATTTCTAAGAAAAATATTTTCGAGCCTAGCTCTAATTCTAAAACTAATTATTTTGAGGATAAAAACTTGGTTATAAAACTCAAGTCCAAAATTTTTTCCTTAAAGAAATGTTTATCAAACTTTACCCATGGTAATAAAATTTTGATAAAATGTATTCCCAAATACGACCTTTAAGAAATAAATCTGAATTTGGTTATACCTATGCAAAACCAATTTTCAGTAACAATTATTTTGTTCCTCAAAGTGCACCATTTTGTAACAAGTGTCAATGTGGTGGTCATTGGGCAAATAATTGTTCCTTAAACAAAACCCAATCCTTAGGATTTCAAAAATCTTACTTTTCTAAGAAGATGTGGGTACCTAAAATTTTGTTATCTGGTAATCTCGGATCCAAACACATTTGGATACCGAAAGTCTAATTCTCTTCTTGATTTCAGGAAAATAAAGAGTGTACCAGCAACAATACATGGTACATATATAGTGGATGTTCCCGGCACATGACTGGTAACAAATGCTATTTTGAAAAGATTATCAAAACGAAAGGAGGAAAGGTAAATTTCGGAGATAATGCTAAGGGAGAGATTATTGGTATTGGTAATATTGTTCTTCTTGGTAAAACCTTGATTTCAAATGTTCTTTTTGTTAAGGGTCTTAAGAACAACCTCATTAGCATAAGTCAGTTATGTGATGAAGGTTACCTTGTAAATTTTAGGAATGATAAGTGATTAGTTCACAATTACAAGGAAGAATTTATTCTATCAGCCAATAGGAAAGATAATGTTTACACTATGAACTTATAAGACCTTAGAAGTCAAGATTTACCTTGCCTAAGTGAAATGGAAGATCATTCTTGGTTATGGCATAAAAGACTAGGGCACTGTAACCTTAGGAACCTATGTAAACTCTCTAAGAAGAAACTAGTTAAGGATCTACCGGAGCTTAGATTTGATTCTTCTAAAGTTTGTGATCCTTGTCAATATGGAAAGCAACATAAATCTAGTTTTAAATCAATCGGTTAAGTCTCAACAACCGATGCATTATAGTTAGTGAACATGGATCTTTTTGGTCCAACACAAACTGGAAGTATTGGAGGCAAATCCTATGTGTTTTTTCTAGTTGATGATTACACTAGATTCACATGGGTCTATTTTCTAGCAAAGAAGTCTGAAGGTTTTTCTTATTTCAAAAGTTTTAGAGCTCAAGTTAAAAATGAGAAAAACCTTCCATTGAAAACTATTCATAGTGATCATGGAAGTGAATTTCAAAATTCTGATTTTGAAACTTTTTGTAGTAGAAAAGGTATTACTCAAAATTTTTCAACACCTAGAACTCCTCAAAAAAATGATGTAGTTGAGAGAAGAAATAGAATTCTTCAAGAGATAATGAGAACCATGTTGAGTGAATATTCTATAGATAGACATTTCTAGGTTGAAGCTGTAAGTACTTCTTGCTATACTATAAATAGAGTTTTGATTAGACATTTTCTTAATAAAACTCCTTATGAGTTATGGAATGGCAAAAAACCAAGAATATCCTACTTCAAGGTTTTTGGTTGCAAAGTATTCATTATGAATACTAAAGATAACCTACATAAATTCGCACCAAAATACGATGAAGGAATTTTCTTAGGTTATTCCACAACTTCTAAGGCTTATAGAGTTTTTAATAAAAATACTTATACTGTTGAAGAAAAAGTACATGTAAAATTTGATGAGTCTGATCCTTTTGTTTTTAAACCATCCCAGCCTACATCCTCGGATGTGTTTTCAAAAACTAATTGTCAACCTTTAACAGAAGAACCTTCTGATAAGGATAATGTTCAAGAAGATAATTCTGAAACATTTACACCAGAAGACTTTCTACCCTATGTTGATGAACAGGCTTTTCAAAACCCAAATCAAGTGTTTCTTAAGAATCATCCCAGTGATAGTATCATTGGTGATGTAAATCAACCTGTAAGGACTAGAAGTTACTTAAGAAATGAAGTAGAACATCTAGAATTTCTTTTTCAATTATAACCGAAAAGAACTGATGAAGCTTTAGGTGATGATGATTGGATCAAAGCCATGCAAGATGAACTAAATGAATTCGAAAGGAATAAAGTCTGGACTTTGGTTGAAAGACCTAAGTAAACTTCTGTTATTGGAGTAAAATGGGTTTTCAGAAATAAATGCGATGAAAACGGAGTCATAGTAAGAAATAAAGTTAGACTTGTTGCAAAACGTTATAATCAGCAAGAGTGAATAGACTATGAAGAAACCTATTCTCCAGTAGAAAGACTTGAATCTATCCATATTCTACTAGCCTTTGCAGCTTTCTTTAATTTTAAACTTTTTCAAATGGATGTGAAATGTGCTTTTCTTAATGGTTATGTTCAAGAGGAAGTTTTTGTTGAACAACCTCCTGGCTTTGAAGATACAAAACATCCTGATTATGTTTTTAGACTTACCAAAGCTCTGTATGGCCTTAAATAAGCCCCACGAGCATGGTATGATAGACTCACTGTATTATTTCTTCAAAATAACTATGTTAAGGGAAATGCAGATCCAAACATTTTTATAAATAAAGATAAAAAAATGTTTTGATTGTTCAAATTTATGTTGATGACATAATATTTGGTTCAACTCCGCAATCTTTAACCGACTCCTTTGCAAGTCTAATGAAATCTGAGTTTGAAATGAGTATGATGGGTGAGTTAACATTTTTCCTTGGTTTTCAAATTTCTCAAAAACCAGAAGGAACCTACATATCTAAACATAAGTATATTAAAGATCTTCTTAAAAAGTATGGTTATGACAACACTAAGAGTATAACTACTTCTATTGGTACCTCAAACTCTTTAGATCTTAATGAAGCTGGGAAACCGGTAGATCAAACATCCTTTAGAGGTATGATAGGAAGTTTACTTTACATAATAGCTAGTCGACCAGACTTAATGTTTATAGTATGCTTATGTGAAAGATATCAATCGAATCCTAAGGAATCTCACTTAAAGGCAGTAAAAAGAATTTTTCGCTATCTTAATGGAACCATGGATCTAGGATTATTTTATACTTCTGGAAATTATTTTATCTTAAAAAGATTTTCTGATGCTGATTTTGGTGGATGTAGAATGGATAGAAAGAGTACATCCGGAACTTTTCATTTCTTAGGAGATTTACTAGTTTCTTGGTCCTGCAAGAAGCAACATTTTGTATCACTTTCCACTGCTGAAGCCGAATATATAGCAGCTGGAAGTTGTTGTTCTCAAGTGTTATGGATTCAACACACACTCACAGAATATGGCTTGAGTTTTACTAAAACTCAAATTTTGTGTGATAACACAAGTGCCATTTCCCTTAGTAAGAACCCTGCACATCACTCCCGTGCAAAACACATAGATATTAGGCATTAATTTCTTAGGGATCACACACTTAAAGGAGATATTATTCTTCAGTTTATCAGAACGCATGATCAACTTGATGATATATTCACAAAATCCTTGCCTTATGATAGATTTAAATACATTAAATAGAAGTTAGGAATGATAACCGTAAGGTAATCCTTCTTAATTAACTTTCTGTTGAAAAAATCTCCTTACAGTAATAAACTCCTTTTCATAGGGGGAATACATTTGATTGTTAGAGTAACTAAATTCTTCAAAGATAGTATTTTTTAAACTTTTAGGAACTAAAATTCTGGAATGAAAATTTCCGGAACTAAAATTTTCCAGAATGGATATTTTCATATAGAAAACTTATGGAATGGAAATTTTCGTATTGAAAACTTCCGGAATGGAAAATTTTGTACTGGTATTTTCATAACGGGATTTTCGTACCGAATCTTTCATAAAGAGTTTTTCGTTTTCAAATTTTGTAATGAAATTTTCGTACTGAGTTTTCTGTACTGAGTTTGTTTTCTCTAGTGAGTTTTGTGAACTATGTCTTTTCATAATAAAGATTTTTTCGTAGTCATTTTTATATTACCCATTACGAATAATCCTCCTAAGCCAATCCGAAAGGTATGATTTCCTTACTCATGCTTTTGTAGTCATACTTTACTTGCTGGAGTTTTCTTACATTTGGTTTTAGTATTATAATTTTCTTAATTCTTTGTTTTAATAAAAACCTCAAAAGATCGGATTCAAGTTTTTCTTGAGAATTGGTTTTCGACCGTCAGATCTGATCTCATCTTGTCACAACCGTTCGATCAACCATGGAAGTTGAACCGTTTTCTCATTGCCTATATAAAGGGGACCCCAAATGGTTGTCCCACATCGTTTTTCAAGCTCCAGCGTCACGAAGCTCTACCTCTCTGTTTTAAGACCGTTCCGAACCTCATATTTTTCCGTTCCGAACTTCTCAGAGGTCTTCAAATCCGAATGTCTGTGGAAGTAGCTTCTCAGGACATGTCTTCCTCTAAGCCGATTTAGAAATGGTTGGTATATAGAGAAAGGCTGGTTCATAATGATTTCTTCAAAAAGTATGACTCTCTTATTTCCAAGAATATTAAGCTTAATGTATGGGAAGATGTTTCGGTGTCAAAACCTGGGAATCAAGATGAAGTATATTAAGATTTTCTTATAGAGTTCTATGAAACAATATCCTTTCTTAAGGAAGATGGAAGGGAGAAATTTTCCTTTAAGTCTTATGGTAAGACTTATAAGCTTTCATATGCCAAGGCATCCAGCTTGGTAGGGAGGAATAATGAAGGTGAAGCTGAATTCATATCTCATGTGTTTCCAGATTCAAAGGGTAGCTTCAAAAAGGAAAAGCATTAGAAACTCTCGGACTATCAGATGATAAGGCTCTGAAGATCGCTTCTCTTTCTACAAATTTTCAGATTCTAGAATTATGGGTACAAGGTCTTATCGTACCGAGAAATGGTGACAAAGATAGTTTGAAGAAGAGTGAGATTTATATCCTAGATTTTCTGATAAATCAGAGGAAGTTTAACCTGATGATGCACATTCTTATTACTCTTGAGAATGTGAAGAAAGGAAATCTGAGAGCTCAGATTATGATGTATCCAGCAATCCTCTCAAAGTCAATAGTTCGGTGCCTTGAGTCTTCCAAGGAGGCTCACAAGTCTAAGCCAAGAGTTTGCAATATTATGTTGGTGAGTGATGGTACACTCAAAAGTATGGATGTAGTCTTTGACAAGAAGAGTAGTCAGTTTATTGATTTACCTGCTCAAGAAGAAATAGTTCCAAAAATTGCTGATCCGGAATCCTCTAAGCCAGTAAGGAAGAGAAATTTTAAAGAATTTGAAGTAGAAGCAGAGAATCCCAAGTCTAAGGATGTTCATTCCTCACCTCCAAAACCAAAGAAGAAGAAAGCTTACCTAGATGAGGTTGTTGCTAAATGGAGGGAGATCAAAGAGAAGAGAGTGCAAGGGGATCCTCAGTTTGGCTTGGATCCTGCGAAGGCTAAGAATTTGAAGGAAAGAACTGCGGATGAGCTCGAAAAACAAGCGAAAGAAAAGAAGCTCAAGAAGAAGATATCTGAGGCTGAGGTAGCTCAGGCTTTGTTGAAGTTTAATGAGATGGTTTTAGCAAAAATTCCCGTTCTAAGATCTTTTTCATTGGAATCTATACCTGAGACTCCAGGAATAGACTTTGTTGCTCCGGAAGAGACAACTGCTAATCCTATTGAGGAAATAGAGCATATAGAGCAAGTAAAAGAAGAAGAAGCTATTGCTGAAGGAAGTGGTGAAACCAGAGATGTTTTAAAACAATTAGATGATTATAAGGGGACTCCTTTAAAACATTTGTCACTTAGAACCTCAGAAGCTGAGTCTTCTAAACTAGTCACTCCAGCAATGGAATAAGAGAAAGGAGAATAAGAAGTAGCCTATCATGTTGAGGAAGAACAACTTCTACAAGATATTGCTCAAATGGAGAATGTAGAGGTTGGTGCAAGGAAAGTTCCAATTGAGGAAGACAATATTGTTCAAGATTCTGATAGTGAAAAGAGAACTCCAGAACAGGATTCCATTCCAAAAAGAGACAAGGGAAAGAAAATTGTTGCTGATACTCCGAGCTCAGTAGTGTTGAAGAGAAAGGAAGTTGGTAGTTTTTCAAAGAGAAAGCTTGACCAAGTTGAAGAAAAAATTTCTCCAAGTAGAGTCTTGGATTCAGAGTCATCTTCATTGGAGCATGATTTTGTTGTTCAGTCTTTAAAGAATCTGGTAGGTTCTATTCTGACTTTCTCAAGCATTGATTCAAGATGCCAAATGCTCCAACATGATTTGAATCATAAATCAGACTCCATATCTATGGTTATGGACAAGTGCGTTGAAATAGAGGCTTAGTTCAAAACGTTCTTTGTCAGCTATGAATCCCACAAAATATCTTGCAAGAGGATGACTATATGGTCAAAGAATTCTATGGAATAAATGAGGCTCTTTGATGAATTTAAAGATAATATTAAGGATGCTTTTGAGACTGAGGACATGAAGATAAATGAGCTGACTTCTTCCTTTGAAGAGAAGAAGACAAATTAAAAGAACTTCCGGATTTAAGAAGTCATAGATCTGAATGGGAAGCTGAAGTCTGTCTCTCAAAACTGGAAGTTTGAAAGGGATCATCAGATTGAGTTTGAAGAGAAATTGAAGGCTCAAGAAGAAATGTTTAAAGCTCATGAAGAAAAGATTAAAGCCTAGGAAGAAAAGATTGAAGCCCAAAATGCAAGAATTGTTGTGTTAAAGAAGTAAGCTGAAGAAGATCATAAAGACTTAAAGAAGATAAAGACTATTCTTAAGGGTCTCATGGCGAAGGAAAAAGATCCAAAATAGACAGATCTGATCTTTTGTTGTATCTAAATTTCTTTGTTGTTGAGCTTTTCAAACTTAATGAAAATTTGTGCTTGCTCGTTTCTTGTTTTGTTACTACTAATTTTTCAGGTAATTAGTTATATTTTCTATTCCCTCAAATTCTTTTTGAAAATCACAAAGGGGGAGAAGGAAAAGAACTCTAATGAAAGGGAAAAAGAATCTTAACAAAGGGTGAGAAATAAAACAAACTCCAATAGAGTTTATCTAAGGGGGAGTTTCGCATTTAATAAGACTCTATTATTCGTAATGAAAAGTCATTTCGGAAATCTACAATACGATCCTTAGAGTTTCAAAGCCTAAGGGGGAGTTAGTCGTATTCATCAATATTCTTAAAGAAAAGGGAGATAAGCATTAATGTTTTCTTTCTTCTTAGAATTTCTTTTTTGTAAGGATGTTTGTGCTTTCCAAAAAGGGGGAGATTATTGAGTGAATAAGGTTTTCCATATGAATTTTCCATTCCTTCTTGTTCTTAAAATCACAAACACCTTATCTTTAGGAAAATTGATTTTATAAGGAAAATTTATTTTATAAGGAAAATCGATTTTATAAGGAAAAATTGCTTTTATAAGGAAGATTGCTTTTGTAAGAAAAATCACCCTTATCACATTTTCATTCATATATTTCTTAAGTATAAGATTCAGATTCATTTCTGTTTTCTCAAAATTGTTTGAAACTTTGATATAAAGTATTCTATTTTAGGATCCGAATTCTGGATAAGAACTGTAATAAAGTTTCACTCCGAAATCCAGATGAGAACTGTGATAAAGTTTCATTCTAAACTCCGGATATAAACTCTGATTAAGTTCTACTCCAGATTTAGGATACGAATCCTTATGAAGTTTGAAAACAAATTCTCATTACGAATTCTGATGACGAATTCTCATTACGAATTCTGATGATGAATTATCATTATGAATTCTGATGATTAATTCTCATTACGAATTCTGATGACGAATTCTCATTACGAATCTTGATGATGAATTCTCATTACGAATTCTGATGACGAATTCTCATTCCAAATTCTCATTCCGAATTCACCTATTAAACAGAATCTGATCATCTTTGTTTTATACACTCCGTATTTGTTTAGACTCTGAAAAATTATTTTTGTTTACACTCCGAACATTCATTCCGAACTTTTGAGTTAGATTTTAAATGGTGTCGTAAATTCTGTTACACTTGTTTTGTTATAAAACGATGTCGTCTATTCTGTTATAAAACTAACCGTTGGCTAAGTGACACGTGTACAGGTCCCTCCGATTTTTAAGGAAAATATTACCGTTGGGAAGGAGGCCGAACTTACCTATAAATAGGAGCTCATTTGAAAGAGCTCGATACAATGAAGTTGATCAATCTAGAGATCACACACTGCTATGGTGATTTTTAGAGAGAGAAATCATTTCATGCCTTGTGCGTACTGAACCGCTCGTTCAGTTTTTGCTTCGTGCGACTCCGAATGTTGGTGATTACATTCGAGGACTTCCGGGGATAGGAAGAAAGTGGTGCCAACTACCTTGAATTTCGAGGGCTTCCTTGCTGAGGAAGACAGAGGTTTCCAACTACCTTGAAGTTGAGGGCTTGCGGGGATAGCAAGACAGAGACTCCGATCTTCGTATCGAGGGATTACCCTGGTGTGGGTAAGACTGACTTTTTTTGATAGTATAAATCTAGGGACCTTTATCCAAGGTTATTGGATACCCTTCTCTTTGGGTTAAAAGACTTATATCTTGTTACTTGTAGTTTTACTACTTGTTTATTTCCGCTGCATTTTTGTATTATAAGGAAAGTATAACTTTCTTATACTTCCTTACTTGTATTCTGTTTCATTTAGATTCTATACGCTTTAAGGTAGAATCTCATTTTGTAATCTTTTGTTAAGTTCCAATTTCCGGAACCATATTTCCAGAACCTACTTTCGGAATCTCTTTCCAAATTTTCATTTGGTGTTAGAGGTGTTGTGAATTTTCTTATTTTAACTTTGTTAAACTTAGCCCTTTCCTTTGCTTAAGGAAAACATAGTTATTCATAACTAACTTTAAAGGTTCCAAAGGAATTTTTAAAGTATAAAATTCACCCCCCTCTTGTATATTGAGCATCTACATCATTATTTCGATCCTACAGGCACATGATTGACACTCTTTTAGATCATTAGGAAAAATAGACATAATAATTCCTCTATGATCACATTAGAAACAATCAATCTGTGCACTACCCTCATAATATTTAAATGATAAGACCATTTACTGACCACCCAAAAAATCTATATCCATGAAAAAATCAATACACTTTCTCTACAATACATTACCAAAACAACATACTCCATCCAAATTTATCTTCTCCTTCTACAAATCCTTTTCAACATTAATGTATTTGTTCTCGAACTCTGTAAAGGATTCTAAAAAATGGAAAACCCATTTTATGAATCTTTAGTTTTATCCCTTGTAGAAAATAATGTTGTTTAGATAGTTTATCTCCTCCCGAGGTTGAATCAAATAAAAATTAATTCTTTGAATTGGGAAATGAAATTGATGAAGGATAAATTTTATTTCTTCAACTCTATGAAATATTTACTTCTTTTATTCACAATATCGTAGGACATAACTACTCATATAATACTTCCAAAAATATTACCATAAAAATATTCTAGTCCTCATTCATGAAACTAAAACATCCCAAAAATAATTTCTAAATACATTGAGCATAATAATTAATTACATCACCATCATCCTTTAATGTTAATCAATCTAATAAATAAATATGATCCATACCCTCTATCAAATCCTGATAACCATGATTCATTTCATCTCCACTAAATATGAAATGATACTGGGCATTAAAATCCATGATCACATTAGACATCAACACTACATCTTATGGAGGTATTTAATCTATGTTTTTAGTCACATCCAATAGAATATTAGTGGTATTATCCTTCATTGAGGTCTCTAGATCACCCACCAAGTAAAAATTATTATATTCCCTTGTCACTCATCAGGATACTCAACTCAATATCTATTCTCGTTGGTTCAAAAAAATCAACTCTTTGGGGATATAATTTCATAAAAATCAACAAACTCATTAGTATAAACAAAAAAAATCTCAATAATAAAATAATTCATGCATGAATCCCTACACAAGGTCATAAAGTATTTAGTAAAACCAATAAATCTCATTATAGCAACCAAGTTCATAACAAAAATTTCAACCAGTAAATCTTTTATTAATAATATGTTCATAAAAACACTAGTATAGTTATTAATATTTCAATTAATTTCCTAAATTTTTTAGATTAACAATCAATCAAGACAAATGTTCCCACACAGTAATATCATATACCAACATTCAAAAATGATTCATGAATTTAACATTAATCACAATCATCTATGTATTTTTCTCCCCGATATCATTTAGTAAACAATGAATATTAACTCTCATACCTCTCTAGTAACATAGACTTAAACTATTGTTTTGTTTTCCAAGAACACATAAACAGATTCCATTCTATATACCATTTATTATTCAACACTCCACCATATTACAAATATTGAAAATATAAGAAAGAACTATCCATGATACATTTTGTAATTTCCTACCCTGGTAAAACATTTCCACTAATGAAAAACACCACATATCATCCAGTGCACTCCCCCATCACCAGTGATCCAAGACTAGTGTTGGAAGTCTATGAATATCACATAGAAACACATTTCAACTCTAATGGTACATCACATAATAAATAAAAAATAGTTATTTAAACATTTAATAATTATTGAAAACAAATAATAATGAACTACAAAAAAAATTACCATTAAAATAATCAGGTTCATTCATAATATGAGTGATAACTAAACTGACCAGACCTTCCATATTTTTATTCAAACAAACCTCGTCATAAAATTATTATTTATTAGTTTCTAAATATATTTTTTTTGTGAACCATTCATTAATATAACTTCATTGAACTAAATTTTTTTTTCGTTTAATGTCCTTTCGAACATCATTATAATATATTTAAAATCCTAATCCTTCATTTTCATACCCTATAGGGAAATAAGCTTCTAAATTTTATTCTATTTTTTTTTACCATTTTTATCTCTTAAAAATATAGAGAATGTTTATCAAAATAATATCAAGTGGGATACATTGAATATTATTTCAATGTATATTTCTTATATATGTTCATGTCCCAAAAGTTAAAAGAAACTTCTATTTATTATATATTTCACACAATATATATGTCACGACCTGTCCCCCGGGGTCGTGCTGTGACTACCCCAGGCCCGCCTTCAATAATCCAGGGGATAGAGACTTGCACCGAAAGGCATATTCCCTAAAACTAGGAAGGAATTGCATTTATATCCTTTAAACACACCCAACCAAGCACACAACAAGATACGAAAACAATTAAACTATACAAAAGAAAGTCTGCTGAAAGTAAATGGGGCCAGAATAAAAGCCCAATAGTAAAGTCACATGTATAACTGAAATAAAAAACAACTAAAGAAAGAGAAGGATAGATATTGAGTCATCCTCTATGGTTCCTACCTGAAGGGTAGTTTCATATCACCTCCTCAGCACTCCACTTCCACCTGTCTCCTCTACATACCGACACGATGTATGGTCCACCTCTGGCACCATCCAGTCCTGGAACCCTCAACCTTGATCAGCATTGTATGTCATCTACACCAAACAAAACAAGGTGTGGGCATAGATCGTGAAAGGTTGAGTATAATGATACTCAGTAGGGACCCCAATACCCTTATGGTCTCACAAAATCCCCAAAGGATAAACCACAAGCATGGAATCAACTGACCACCCTACTTAGGTATATTCCCATACATATACCTAAGTTAAAAAGTATACCCATCAAAATCATGGGGAAACATAGGGTCCGACCAAAAATCCCAAATCTCAACTGTTCCATAAAGGAAGGAATACCACGAAGATAAGTACCACAGAGGTACACCACACAGATAAATACCACAAAGGTTTTACCACGAAGGAAAGTACCACATAGGTACAAACTCAGCTCACACCAAGTACATCTTAGGTATGATTATAAAGATGATTAGATATATCTAAAAAATCATCTTACTCTGTTAAGAGGCACACCCACATAGGATCCTAAATTATCATCAGACCCACTGATGATCATATTACATCTTCAGACCCACGCAGGATCCTAGTACGACATCAGACCCACACAGGATACTAGTACATCATGAGACCCACAGAGGATCCTAGTACAATAGAACCACACATAATCCTAGTAAATATTGATACCCACACATAATCCTAGTACAATAGACTAGAACATGATCCTAGAGTAGTCCTATATGGAATCCTAGAGCGGATCCATGTGGGTTCCTAAAATACAGACCCATGAAGAATCACTTATCTCATGATACAACTAGCTACAGGTTAATTGTACTAAGCTTTCTCATCTCTAGGAGTGTTTTCCATTCAAGATAATGGACGATACTACAACTTCCATGAAGTCCCGTGAAGAAGTATTCCAAAGGACAACCACATCATAAGGGTCTTAACACAACAGATGGTGTGTCAATCGAACACCTGATCTTAAAGTTATTAGCCTTTTAGTCCCGAGGGCCTGGTTGGATTCATACTTGATCCAACCAGACCTTACCCCAACATTATCCAAACCTCATGTGGGGTATACCAAATGGTCCATCTAGCTCCAAGATTTTCGGCGTTGTTGACGGTTTTTCAAACGGACACCCATAGCTCAAGATATGGCTAGAAGAACGTATATGGTTGAAACTCGTCAGTATCTGGTCCGACCCAGTCGGACTAACCCGAACTAAACCAGCCTGGGTTGACCCGGTTTGGGTCACCAGGCCTGACATGCTGGGTTTGGCCCGGCCCGCGACATGAACCGGCCCGCGGTACGGCCCAGCCCGCACTGGGCGGCCCACGGTGTTGAGTGGTCATGGTGCGACGGTCCGCAGCGGCAGGCCGGATCGCTTACCATACTCTCCGCGCGATGCGGTCCCGCATCACACATTCATCAGCGACAGCCTCAGCCAACCATCCTCCTTTCATCACTACGACACAAGCTGAGACCCTTCCTCGCCGGGTGGCATGGATGCGCGCTGTCGCCCCTGTCGTGCAGCCGGCCTCAGTTGGCCGCCACCTTTCTCCACTACGTAGAATACAACAACCATAAATAAAAGCAGAGGGATCGGTCCATGTCCTTTTGGCCTGAATCCTTCACATTAGTTCGGTAGAAAGCGGTTCAAGAGGATTAATTCAACTCAAACCACAAAAAAGATACAACAAAACCCCTACTTCAAAGGTTTGTTGATGTTAGTGACGAGGGAAGGATGGACGTCGTTTTGTCATTCTGGAAGACGTCCCACGTTATAGGTGGCACGTTCTTCATTGGAGAAGATGGAACGTTCTTTGTTGAAAAAGATCATTATTGGGAGGTGTTAATCATTGGAGGGAATGTTCCTCCCCATGTTCTTCCCATATCCTTTACCAACAAAAAATCCGCTCCAAAGAATGCGGTGAAAATATAATTTAAATTAAGAAGATCAATTATGTTGGCACAATTTAAATGATGGCACAACACATTAATTTTTTTTTGGCTCCAATAATTAAATGGAGTGTTAAAAGGTTTACTCCGATTAAAGTGGGTTTGGGTGTTCCCCTCATTTAATTTCCAAATGGAGGTTTTGGGCTTAGTTGTCCCCACCTCCATAACATTCACATGGGAGGTCTCAATAAAAATAAAGTAGAAATTTATTTTAGTTTATTTTTATTTCCATGAAAAAGTAAAATACTATCATTCACCCTTGACCTACTGCGGTCGAGGTAAAGGACTTCGTAAGAGATTATCGGTGTTGCGAGTTCAATTGTGTCCTCAGATTTCAATTCTGACCAATAATTTAAAAGTTAAAAAAACCAATTCATATGTTTACTGAACATACCTGAAACAAAGTTCATAAATTTATTCTGGGCACCCCAGGCCACAAAATCATGCACCGTCAATTTTATTAGACTCATAAAATTCCCATTTAATTAAAAACAATTACATGGAATTTCCGGGTCATTACAGTATAAATTCTACTCAAAACTCTTTGTGAAATATGAAATTAATTTTCATTCTTCTGGTACTATCACAATTTTTTTTACAGCTTTCTAACCACTATATTTTGTTTCATAACACTGTATTCCCAAAATAATTTTCATTATTCTAGATAAACCAATAAAACTATTTGCTTCCAATTCCTTTCTATTATCATTCCACAATCATTTAAGCTATAAAAATTTCTATTTTCACCATGTTTCTTCATCAAAATAAGATTCAAAAAATTTTGAATGTGTTCCATATAAAGTGTACCCACACAATTTGGGGTACATCATTAATCAAGGTAAGAAAATACAAAAACCTAACATGAGGATGAACTAAATCTATCCCTCATATATCAGTATTAACTAACATTTACTTCTGGTTCTTTATAATTACTCATTTAATATTTAAGGAAATGTCATGTCGATTCCCATGTACACACTCTGCAAATTTTCTATACACCACGTGATCAAGTTTTATCATTCCCTTGGTAGTTAAAAATTTCATCACTTACACAACCATGTGTCCAAGATAATATTTCTACAAATCTAACATATTTTATTTCATTATTTTCATTTATGTTGAATATTCCAAAATCATGGTAAGATAAAACCATTCATATTCTATTATTTGGACACCACTACAAATCTACACATTATCCTCCATCCTCCTTCCTTCAAAATCATATATAATCCAATATCATCTAGTTTTTTAATAGCGAATATATTTTTTCATAATGTATATATGTTCCATAACACTTGAGACTCTAGTAAGTATCCACTTCTTGTTCAAACATTGACATCCCATTTTCTAAATATATCTAGAGATTTATAATTTCTATGATGTTCCATTCCCTTTATTCTTAAGACGTATATATTGATTATCCCCCTCTAGTAATTTGAGTGAAATAATGTGCCAAACTCAAGTATCCATGATTTAATTTGAGTACATACACGTAGTAATAAAAATTTCTCTTCATTAATTATCTTATTTTTAGAACAAATTTTTGAAGAAAATTTTCTAATATGTGAATTTATATCACTAAAATATTTATTTAATTCACCCTTATTTCCACAACCCTAAAACACAGGTATAGGGGATGTGTACTTTCATTGGCTCTCTTCTCAATCCTCCTTCCCCTTTGTTTAACATTAGTTTTCCCACTTAATAGAATATAAAAAACAATTGGAACATTATAATATTATATTAACACCATGAACTTCCTACTGCTATATCTCTTAATTGATAACAATATATCATATCTCCTTGAACACCAATCCATATTTTTCACAGGAATCACTTACACTAGTAACCATAACTTCCATTGAATCTAGAAGCGATGAAAGAAGAAAAAATGCATACAGTGCATCATCTGACCTAAGTCTCACCAATTCATATTGAATCTGAATTTAATATAATTTCTTCACATCTTCCAAAACTAGGTTTTTTTTCTAATATAATTATTCACCATTTTAACTCCACCAAAAATATTATATTTATAGTGGTTTTCTTTTCATACATGTTGGTGAGTTTGGTTACTATTCTGACAGTTTTCTTCACTTCCTAGATGTTGGAGTCCATGTTATAGGACATAATCGTCCAAAATACATTGACATTCTTCTAATAAATACTTTACAATTCCATAACATCTATGTATTCATGTTTAATTCCATTCAATAGAATCCCAATCTTTTTCTAACATAGATAATCACCAAACTGTTTTCTATGAAATTTAAAGACAAACCTATTGAAATTAACAATAAAATAAATATTAATATATAAATAAATTCCTTAAAATATAGTAAAACCCTCCTTAAAATAAATTAGGAAATCAACCTCAAAAAGTATGTATCTAATCTTGGGTGCCACTTGTTGTGTGAAAACACAAAATTCTTGGACACCTTTTGATAGATTACATATTGAACAAGGATATAAGTTCTAGAACTGGAAACCGTTGATGTCAATATCTATATAAGGAAACATATATCCAATTTATCATAATGGAATAACTTGACATTCTATATTCCTTTTGGAACACATGTAGAATACGAAACAAAAAAAGAACTCACACTAACAATATGGGATAACATAGGGTATTACGTGGTCTAGAACATACTTGTATTATATTTTTGAAACATTATTACTCTTTATTACAAATGTAAAAAATGATTTCAATAATATAATACTAAATAAATGACAACACTACTCCCATTTATTGAGTACTGATTGAGTTAACCTTAGTTTCACTACCTTTCTATCTTTGTGATTAACATCCACTAATTAATGAACTTCATTCCCTCTAGAAAAAATTTTATTTTATTTTTTGGATACTCCAAATCTTTTAAATATTTATATAGGTAACACATTCATAATCCATTTTTCCAAAATACATAGCATATAGGTATAGAGATATGAAGGCTATAAAATGGCTCAATGCAAAAAAACTAAGAAAACCATCTATTTTTTATGAATATCCATCCATCCCATATTATCAGTGTTTGTACCAAAAAAAATTCCTCATCCTTTTGTGTGGTTATTTAGTCATTCACAACTCTTATATAACGATCTCACCATTGTAGCACCCATGATAATCACCCCCATCTTGAAAACCATTCAAGTTACCACTACCATCTTGTACTCTACTAGGTTTGTAGCTTCTCTAGTATATTTTAGAAGGACCATAATATCATTACATGGGGATATATGGGCCAAGGGACAATTTCAAGGTTGAAAATACCTTTTTGATGAATAATACCATTATTATAGTTCAATTCAATAATATCTATGAAAACATCCTGGAAATTCATTACCACCCGACTTTGATTCCCAGATTCATAAATAATTATATGCTGAAAGCCACTAGTAGTTTCTCATTACCATCACTACATCAATATACAAGTCTCAATGATTAATGAAAGGTGAATTATTTATCTTTCACAAAACTCTAAAAAATATTATGTATCCCCTTAACAATATTTCTAGATACACTTATATTTCTTCAGAGTTATTCATATCTGAGTTTAGAGAACCTTCTAAACATCCCATCATGTGGAATTTTTTTTCATTCCTTGTTTCCATATTTTCACGCTTCCAAATCCTCTACAACTTTAACTTCTATACAACCTAGGATAAACAACCCATTCCTTTATTTGGTTGTATTACCGCACATCTAAAATTACTCTCAACAATTGTTATGTTGATTTATCAATTAATATTTATCACAACATCATCCACAAACACTATTTTATGGTAAATAATAAATATCAACCAAAATTCATGATTTCAAGAAGTCTATGTCGTTGTATTACATAACTAAGAACAATAATGTAAATTTTTGATGTATCTTTGACTTGGTTAACTATGAAATCATTTTCTAGTTTCACAGTTCATTTAAAAAAACCAAAATATATTATATTTCGTCTGATACCATAGATGGGTTTTATATGGATAATGGCCATCTAAAGCATAGAGGAAGAGAAAACCTATAGTAGTAAATATCAGGATCAATCTACATATTTGGAATAAACTATAAAATAATAGAGAATTATTCACATCTTACTAGATGATCGAAGTTTCAAATAGGTTTTTGATGTAGATGAGTGAGGAAAATCCAATTGGTTACTCCCATATATGTATCCAAGGATCACACAAATATCCTAATTATTGGAAGGTATCTCCCTCGTATTCATGGTCTACTAAAAATATTGAGTTAAAAGAAATAAAGAATCAAGGGATTGAAATTTCTTTCCATGATAAATTACAACCATCATAACACCTTGATTAAGGATTGATAAATCTTATATATGTATATAATAGTTCCATCATTTTTCCCATAATAATTCAAAAAAATTATATTTGTTCCATATATTTCATCTCATTAAAACATTTGGATTCGTTTTTCATATATTTTTTAACATTTAAAAAAATGTAAGATTTCAAACTCAAAAAATTAATCATGACAAGATAAATAAAATTGAAGTATGATAATTAGAGTCTTAGAATGTTTGGCTTCTGATTAATATCACATTAATTTATATCATTATTTTCCAACATTCTCTAGTAAAATTTTAATCTGATGAAAACATATTAAAAAACACACAACACAAGACCATGGTGACACTAACAATGTAATGATGTTTTCCAATGTAGTCTATGATATTGTATAAACCCCCAGATCATTGTCATTCCTTAATAAGACAATTCCATCAAAGCCAATCAACACCAAACCCGTAATCATGGAAGAACCCTCACTACGATCCTTGAGATCCGGATCAATCATAAACAACTACATATACCAATACCCTACCCTTGGGTCCCCTGACTCCCAATATAGTATTCCCTCACTCAGATTGTCTCTTAGAACCAATGTCACCACTATAAATAAATATCCTAAATGATATAAGGTGTTCAATATTCTACAACACACTATCCCAATCCATTGATTCATACTTATAATTCAAAACATGACATCCACTTCCTTATCAACTTCTTTTGAAGAACTGCATAGGATGTTCCACCTTTCCACATGAGTACCAGACTTTAGGATAATAAGGAAAACATACCTAATATGGCCTCTACGGTTAAATGTAAAATGATCAGATAATGCTCTACCTTTTAAATTAATATATTAGAAGTTCCTTCACTGGAATTTCAACAATTATCTATCCTTAAAATAATTATTATTCTTTCTATTCATTCTTTTAACTTTTTATCCACTGCAACTAAATATATATTATCCTCTAAAAGATAAGTTATAACTATGAGATCTTTTAACATAACCCATGTAAAAGTGGGTAAAAAAGTGTTGTTTTTTATCAATTATATAGCTTCATCCCATGATCGAACATATTTTATTTTATCGATCACACACACTACTGTTAGATAAAATTGAATTAATTATGTTAATTTATAAGTTAAATTAAGGAAGGATAAATTTTTATGCTTCAAATCTATGAAATTTTCCTATTATACATATAATATTTTAATGGATGGAACTGATAAATGAATAGTTATTGAAAATATTCCTATAATCACCCTATAATCATCTTTTAGTGGACTAAAATATCCAACCAAAATCACCAAGTTCCATTAATCATGAAAATAGGAAACTGGACCTTATTTCTTTCAATTTAATAAATAAAATGAAAACATCTGATTGTTAACAACTATCCACTCTTAACATTGATGAAACAAAGTATCTCCTACAATGTAAAAAAAGATATTATTCAAGGAAATACTATATCACATCATGCATCACCACCAACTACTTAGGTACTCTCAACACCATGTTCTAAATAACCATCGACAACCTATTAGTGATATTATTCTCTATATGAGTCTCTATATCACCTAACAGGGGAATATAATCTGCATTCCCCTTTATATTCCCCTCATCAAAATGATCATATTCAACATATTTTCCTGAGCTTAATAAACTAACAAATTTTGTGAAATAATTATATAAAACAACCAACATTGTATTTAATATATATATATATATATATAAATATATCATACCCCAATTTCTATACATAATCAAAAAGTAATTATTCAATCTAACTACTCACATTACATCACCCAATTTCATCTTACAAATTTCATCTAAATAATAAATTATTTATATAATAACAATAAAAAAAGTTATGATATTAAAAATAAAATTATTAAAATACAATATTAGATTTCCAATGATTAAAAAAACATGCATTTACACTTTTATTTCATTTCCCTACATGTAAAAATAATGAATGAGTGCCCCATTACTCATTCTCAACCAAGTGAGATACTTTCAGAAAAGTCAATTAGAAAATAAACATAATTAGATATCATAACTCCTTAGTAATTTAGAATTTTAATATTTTCATTTTGTCCAAGAACACACATATATATTCCTTTCTAAATCCAAACTATTTTTCAACATTCCCATATCTAAAATATGAAAACTCAAAAAAAATGAACTAGCTTTGATACCATTTTTTAACATCCTACCCAAGTATAATTGTACTACTTATGAGATATTTCACATGGTCTCAAGTGAATTAACTAATAAAAATAGGTATCATACTATTTATGAGGGTATGATAATGTTTTTTGGTGATTGATTTACCCTTTAATCGTCTATCTTTCCAAAAATAAAAAAACAAAATCCAACTTTAATAAGTGAAAAAAACTAACAAATATTGCTCTAAATTAGATGTTACATCATCCAAAACATTCAAAAAAAATCATATAACCAATAATGGTTCAAGGATAAAATACTATATACCAAAATTAAACTATGTAACAAAAATGGTTTCTATAAAATTGGATAACATCCTTCTCAATAATTTGAACACACATAAACCCAGGTTTATATTATCTCTAAACACCATATCTAAGATATATAGGGATTTTTAATTTACATAAAAAATTGTTAATGTAATATTTAAGAACACGAGATTATATATATATTATTTGATAGTATATTAAAATTATAAACAATTATAACTTCTAACTTCTCACAAAGTCATTTTTGAATTATATAAAAATATTATTAAGATTAAATTATTTAAATTTTATCAATTTCAATAATGTAACAATATATTATATAAGTAAAAGTCACTCAAGAAACCATACCTATATTTACTAATTTTTGTGAATGTATGTAATGTATTAAAATACCATGTTTTATCACATGTTATTTGTATCCATACCCTTTCACAAATATTCTCCATGTGTATTCAAATATGTGACCCTCAAGGCCATTACTTCCCCATGAAATCACATATATATGATCCCCTTAAGGAAAATATTATCATCACTTAGCATGTAATGTTCCGGAGGTCTCTCAAGGACTACAAATTCTCAGTGCATTTGAGTTTACAATAAAATTTCAACTTAATCATACATTTAAAATATAAAAAAAATTATTAGTGATAAAAAAAATAAATCATCAAACTATTTTCAGCACATCATATATATTTTCTACCTAAGTATTTCCTAATTAATAATTCAAAAATACTTCAATAAAGATGTAAACATCATGTAATTCCAAATAAATTTACAATAATAATCACACCCAAAAATAGTATCCAATTTCATATAAAAATCATTCGTTTAGTGTCAATAATAAACTTTCTATTCAAATTATCATTATGTTTCCTTTTACATTTTGACCCGCTCATGATCTAATTTATACAAAATTTCTAGCTAAAAACACATCACTTAAAAACATGTCATGATCACACTCAGAACTACCTGAGAATAAGGTCAACATTCTAAGTAGTCTTTGTTTGTTTACACCATTTTCATCTACCATTACAGAATGGTAAATATTTTTTACAATGGAAATTTTAACTTTTTAAACATGTGAAATAATATTAAAAAAACCATCCGATATAATAATACTCAAGAACCTTTTATTTTATTTTTGTAACACCCTAGGATGATAAAGGGTTAAATGACTAAAAATATAACTCATGTAGATAAGGGTTACCTTTATTTATAAGAGACTACATAATTAGAACTCTGTATTTGAGCATGATTTTTCTAAATTTTTGATTAGGATGGGTGGGCTCCTAATATTTTCCCTTTGTGTGTGAGTAATGAAGAAGCAAACATAAAAACCTGTTTTTTCCTATAGGGAAATTTATTAGTATAATGATCCATTTAGGGATGTGGGTGGTCCCTTGGTATGTGAACACATTACAATGGGGAAACTGGTGGTGCCTAGTGGGATAGGACCCAAGAGACATGTTAAAGCGAGGTGTCTATCATATCATCAGGGTCCAGTTGTTACATTCGTATCAGAGAAGGAACTCATCCTTAAGTGGGGTAGGGATACTAGGGTTGAGATTTTGGGTCCACAATGGAGACATTATTCCCTAAATGGGGGGGGGGGGGGGGTAAATGTAACACCCCATAATGATAAATCATCAAATTACTAAATTAAATGAACCATGTTAACAAGATGGAAATTTATTTTTAGCATATAACCTATTTAGAACTCCATAGTTAAGAATGCTTGGCCTAGAGTAGTGATATAGACAGCTGTCCTCCTGTGATGTTTTTTGGGTGTGTGTGAGTGAGGAAAAATCATGGGGAAATAAAAAGAATTTTTTGTGGTGGTAGTCATTAGTTTGATAAAATGTTTAGGCACCTTGGTGGACCACATGTAGGGACAACATGTTTGTAGGGAAATTGGTGGTGCGTGGATGACTCTGACCCAATCGCCATGCTACGACGGGGAGTTTATTCTATTAGTCAGTCCCATTTGATAGAATTGTATTTAGAAGTACTTAGTAATTAATCCCTAGTTTAGCTCATTAAAATATAATTTCTAGCCTTTATATTACCATTTTAATTTACATAATACTTTTAAATATCATTTATAAACTTAAATTTGACATTCATATTCTTGATTTTTCATTTTAAACAATTTTAACTATAATTCCTTCCCGATACCACCTTTATTAAATAAATATATAAATAAAAAATCATAAAAAATCATTCATCCATAACTAGAATAATTTTCTCCATCAAACAACTCATGATAATTATTAAATCAATAAATTAATTAAAAATTCAAATATAAACACATTATAAATACCAAAATAATATAAATACCTCCTCTGAAAAAGATAATTTACACATGTTTTATAACCCATGATTTTCTAATAAAAATGTAAAAGCAATCATTCAAAAAACTAAAAAAAATAAAAGTGATATTAGAACATCAAACTAGACTAACATTTCCTCCTTCACACAAAATAGTAGGATTCTAAAAGCACCTTTCTAGATTAAACTAACACACCGAACTAATTTATAATATGAGCTTTAATAACAGAAAAAAAATTCCTTCATTTTTGTGAAGATGTGTGGATAATAGAGATTCCCATTCTTATTAAAAATATTCAAAAATTTCCTTATAAATAAGGACTCTTTTATCAATATCCAAGACCGTTGATAGAAAAAAACTATTTTCCCCATATTAAAAAACACCAAATTTTCTACTAGGTTCCTCTTAACCCACCAAAAAGTACCTAGTTGTATTTCAAGTGTAACAGTATCACATCCACCCTCATCAACTACCTAATTCCCTAAACTAGGTTCATGGTGGAATCAACCGATTCCTTTTCACCACGTTCCACCTCCTCCCCTACCGATTAACCACATGACCATCGTTGAAACTCCATGATTACAAAAAAAACTCTTATATATCACATTAAAATTCATGAAATATATCAATAATATGGGTTATTATAAATTGATTGATAAAATAATTAACTATCGATGAGTTATTTTCATATTAACTTCAAATAAACCAATTCATTCTAACTAGGATCTGGTGTATTTTGAAAAAAACATTTACACATTTTATCTTATTTAATTTTAGTTAAATAATTTATTTTGATAATATTTAATAAATATAATCCATAATTCTGCTCAATTAATCTGACACCCTAAGAATTTATATACATTTCAATTGAAATATAACTTGTTGTATTAGATAGATTTCAAAACATGTATCCCTGAGACTATGTAAAGAAAAAATCAGTAAAACATAGCCATTAAGTTTTCATGTATGAATAATAAAAACATCTTTATGAAAAATAGGTATAATGTTTTTAATATTTCAAATGTATTTACTAACTCGTAATAAATTAGTACACAATTTTCAGAAAATACATTTTATGTGTAACATCCCAATATTTTATTATATGTTTTCTTTTAAATTTAACATCTCGGAAAACATATGTCGTATGCAACACTGAGCTAAACCAAACCATGATATACTATTAATATTATTATCTAAAATGAAATTATAACCTAGTCGTTAAATTGTCGAGGGGGAATAGTATTAACAAAATTATAAAATTATATACTATATATTTAATAACATATGTTTATATTCATCTGAATGATTTTATAGTAATTAGATAATAATAAATATAAATGATTTATATTAACTATATTAACCATTAAAACATAAAAACACATTTTGTCACTGTAAGAGTTAAAGAGTACATATAAGGATAAAATGAAAAAGATATAGGTATAACCATGTCCCGAACTTGTGAATTTTTTTTTTGATGAATTTGATACTACCTTTATCACATTAAGGTATAATTGGAGTTTTCTAATGGACACATTTCCATGAAATTAACTTATATTTTTTTTAAATTAATGATAGTTACAAAATGTCACTCTTTGTATTTAATACCTTTTACGTGTCCAAATAGTGAAAAAATCAACATCTGAATAAAAATAATTGTCTATTTTGTCCCAAATAAAATTTTCTTCTTTATAAAAATTTATTTATGTTTTTATAAATTATTTAATTTCCTTAAATTCATCACCAATGATAAAAAAATATTTATTTAATTAATAGAAAATTAAGATAATGTATTTTACAATTAATAATTTGGATATATTTGGGGTTATTTAATGTTTCTAAATAATTTTATAGACATATAATATATAATAGAGATTTTTTAATTATTATATTCGAATTTCCACTTTTACTTGATATATTTGATGTCAAATTAGATGAATAAAATCAAATTTCAAAAAATAATGATATTTTATTGATTTAATATATTATTAAATTATTTAAAAATCCAAAAAAGTTAAATAATCCTATATTGGATTATATATGGTTGAAAGTTTCTTCCCTGATTCATTTATTTCCCCTTTATAAGTCTTTAGATATGGAATATCATTATTATATTTTAATATTTTTAGGATTTTTTAAAGTACCACTAACCTCATTTATAAAAGAGAACATACTCCCTCACATCCTCACAACACATTGAGCTTTCTATATCTACCAAACCATTACTAAATAAGCTCAAAAAATCCCTCCCATCATCCTAGAATCCTCACTTTGGGAAGAAATCAAACTAAGTAATACCATTGCTATAAACCAAAATGATTTACCAATATAAGATGTAATTTCCTTCAATGATCACATTAGTTTTATTTATTTCTCCACCCCCTCAACTCTCCATATTCCATACATATATAGAAAATATTTTCCTCAATATAAATTTTTTTCTTATGATTATGGTTTTACCTACACTTGCACACACATACATCTAATGGACATCAAACATATTGTTTATGATTACGGTGATCTACCACCTCCCAAAATGATTATTGTTTATTTTTACCTTTACCACCTTTCTTGGTTTGGTATTATGATGAAAACATTATTTATATATGATATATATGATATTTATTATTTTATTATTATTATTTATATATTTTATAACACATTCCCTTATTCTTCCCATTTTTTTATAAATATAATAATATTGATTGTAGAAGCATGGAATACCGCATCTTTAAAGGGATGTGATTTGTTCACATTATATGTTGAATGATGAAAGGATGGTTTTAATAGTCATATTTTTAATATATGATATTAATAATTTACTATAATTTTAATACACACATTTATCATTTACTTTTAATTATTTTAATATGACAATAAAAATGTAACGCCCTGACCCCAGTTACCTAGAGTCGGTGCATTATTACATAACATTGTCATGATCACAAGAATGATCAAGTCTCGAAAGACCGATTAGTTTAGTATCCTTGGAAACACTAGATACATTCATAAATTTTTACATTACATCATAAAAAAACATCTTGTCTTTATATCCCCTCATACTATCCCTGCAGGTCATTCATAAATTATTTCTTCATAATCCTAGGAAAAAATAAAACATTGAAAGGGGTGAGCTCAGATGCTTAGTAAGGATAACATTATAGAAGAAGCTTTCATAGATAAGCATAAACACTAGAGGCAATTTATAACTAAAACAAAAGCATTTTAAACTTGAACTTCAGCATAAAATGGCAAAGATAAAATGAAATAATGCCATTTACTTACTCACATGGATATTCTACTAGTTGAATGATTACATGCAATATCAATAATCACTTTCATAATTATGGAATGCATAATACCAGACTATCATAACAACATAGCCAAGGCCTCGTGCCAAGACTACAAATAAGATTTTGTCAAGGCCTTGTGCCAAGACACTAGTTTGTCTAATGAGACCTACCGATGCAACGAGGAGCTATAGCGGGCTCCACCCATCACTTATTAAGTCCAATGCATTCCTTATATGAATAGGTTATAACATAAACATTCGTATTAAAACTACCATACGAAATGTCAATACTTTAACCACAAACCATGAATGGAATAAAAATAGCACATCCACATTCAAACATAACTCATTAGATACAATATGGAAGATTGTATTGTATCACACTAACCTCAATCAAGAACAATTAAGGATATTGACATAGATGAAAATAATCATCAAAACTATTTGAGATAAATATCCCCCTTTTTCTTGAAATCATTTAAAAGTCACACTATTTGTCAAGAAGCCATTTAAAAATAGATTTTTGAATCAAAGTGTCCCAACCACTTTGAAACTTTTAAAAGAAGTTTTAATTTTAAAACATTAATGTCCATATAAATAAATCTTTAAAACCATTTTTAAAACATGGACATTAATGAGCATGATTTAGAAGAATAAGTCTTTAAAACATTTAAAAATGGTATTTTAGTTAGAGTTTCTAACCAAAAGAGAGACACTTGAATACAAATAATTGAGGTAATCAAAACTTTTTAATATCATGAGAATAAAGATATTCATGATACACTATGTCAAAGTACATTATATACACCACATAAAAGTTATTTGGTGTATAACAACAAAGAAGTCTCAATGGAATGTAAATTGAGATGAAATCTCTCATAAAGGCCACATCCTTAGGTTAAGGATAAATCAATGACATAATTATGTGAAACAGATATAAATACACTAAATATGATTGTATATTCAGTGGAAAACAATCAAAGGACATTCACACATATTCTAGTAAAAATAACACCAATGAATTGGATGTTTATCTCAACAAATCGAGATTGAGTAAAAATTACTCTTATCAAGTTCATACCGATGACTTGAGAATTTATCAATGGAGTTATTATGTGTATAAAAAGAATATCCACATAAAGGGGAGTGGAAATTATGACATAATCAAATGAATAGTGATTCCACACATAATCTTGGAGTAAAATAATCAATGAAGTATGCGTAAAGCTGAATAAGTGGAAATTGAAATTTCAAATTCCCTTATCAATTTGGTAACTTACGAAACATACACCCATGAAGGATGGATCATACAATGATGATGTAAACATCCATAAATTAAATTATTTTACACAATGAATACAATCATGGGCAGTACACACACCACATGCAATAAATAAGTGGTGAACAATGGAAATCTCACGAAATTAAAAGTGAGATAAGAAACCCCTTACTTTGTACTTTTTCCTTGGTCGAAGGTAGTTTAACCTCCTGTATAAAGGTGAAATAATAGTTATTTAATTATAAAAGAATAATATGCATTAATATGATATCATATATTATCTTTTAACATTGATTTGTTAATAATATCTTAGAATTATCGTCATTTCGGGTGTTAACGTGTTCATTTTAATTTATATTATTTGTTATGTGAGCCATATTTGTTATTAATGGGATGTATATTATTCATATCCAGAATGATATTTAGTCCTTAAACATTATTTGTAATCATAAAATGAGAATTATACTTGAATGGATACGATAGAGAATGAATCGCATCACCTTCGTGGAGAGGGTAGTCCGCACGTACGCACGAGCGACAATATCATTCTTTTGATATTAAAATAATATATAATTGGATGTTATATAATATATAAAGAATCATTACCATGTTATATTTATTATCTACATGAGTTACACATCATTATTATACCCATCCAAATAATAATTTATTGAATAATAATTACACCACGACGTGGAGACAGTAAACCGTACATACGCACGTATGGTGATATGTTATTCAAAGGGTGGATATAATACTGAATATGGTTGTAACATATTTATAATAATATTACGGTATATAGGATATACTGGATTTATTATTTTAGAATGGTAAGAACAAAGAAAGAATAAGTGGAAGAAGATATGAACTTGAAAAAGGGTGGTGAAATCATTACCTCTTCTTCGGGTTCATCCTTTTCATTTGATCAAATGGGCTCTATAGGTTGGACTTATGATCAAACTAAGGACTCTAGGTTGTAGTGAGGGAAGTTGAGAGAGTATTTGGACAGGGTTTGGCCGAACAAAAAGGATTTGAAGGTGTGAAGTAATGAGAAGGAGGAGTGCCCTTTTATAAGAGGGGTGAGGGGCACCTTTGGAAAAGCTAGAAATATTAATTTATAATAAATTCATATTCGGTTTCTAATGGCTCAAAAGTTGATTATTTAAAGGTTAAGGTGGGGAGGGGTCTAAAACCACTCAACTAATAGAATTTATACAGGTTTGAGTCATTATATTAACCTTATCTTTAATTATTAACTCTTAGTTAATAAGTTTCACTTTTACAATGTCTCTTTGTATTTTTATATTATATGGTTAATAAACTTACCATATACATAAAAGCGACCCCCAAGTGGTCCACGAATGATATACTTATCATGATATAAGTCTTTTGGCCGATCCTTATATTTTTATGAATTTAATATCAATTAATAAACTAATATTTGTTTTAAAAACTCTTTTATGTCAATTTTGACACTATTCAATAGTTGATTTTTGTGATACTCATAACAGAATTATTAATTCGAAAAAAATAACATAAATCAATCCTAATATGTCATATTATCCTACAAAATTAGTTTAATTCATTAAAATTCTTAAATTTTATTTATTTGGGTATTTATAATATCAATTATTTTAATTTTTCACTATTATGGTAATTACTGCATCATCATTGTGTCATAAATAAATTAAATTATTTAAGGTCTAAAAATTATAAATAAAATATCATTCTGTAGGGAATATTATTATATTTCTAATGAAAATTTGAAATTGAATTTATCTTATGTATAACCCTATATTAAATTTTTTTTAGTAAATAAACTTTGATTTTAATTCTTTTAACTATTTTTTGAGTTAAATAATAATAAATGTCCTAATCTAATCCAAGTGGACCTAAATTATAATACTTTATTCCTAAGGTTATTTTTGGTCGAGATACACTTTTCCAAAAGAATTAGGACATGTGTTAGGGTAATATTAGTATCATTTTTACCCTTAATTACCATATTTACTTTTAACCGCGGTAAGTAAAAGTAAAAAGTTACTATTCACCAAAAATTATTTTCATCTCATTGAACCACATTTTACTTCTTGATATTAACTGTGTCTCTCAGATTTTTGAAATTTCATTCACAGAAGTGGTAAAATTATGTTTTATGAAAAATTCAGTTTTTTTAACTACCACTTAGTAGTTTCACTATTCATCAAAAATTGAAGTTTTTCATAACAATGCCAAAATTTCACCCTAAGCTATAATTGATATTACGAATTCAAAAATGATGCCTATTTTAAAAAATTCCAAACATATAATTTGCATTAATTAATTGTATAATTAATTCCTGCTGTTACAACAAATAGCATGTTTTTAGGAAACAATATATATCAAAAGATTGACAATTGTTTAGGTCCAATTTCAAAGTGAAATTAATTCTAATGAACACCATTGGATAAAATGGTAAAAATATATTCTAATTATACATTAAAAAACTCAATAATATACTTTATCACTATAAATTATTTTTATTTAAAAAGTAGTTTTTAATTAAAATTTATTAATTTTCACTATTCATCAAAATATAAGTGTTATCTGAAAAGTTCCAAAACTTCACCCTAGGATAAATTCGATATTCCGAATCCAAAAATGAAGACCATTTTTAGAGATAGAATTTATAAAATTTCAAAAAGTGGGTATTACTATTCATTACGGCTAGTTTGATTGGTTGTGGTGTGTTAGAATCTCGAAGTTGCGTACAATGCACGCCATTGAATTATTCAAAGGGAAATGTACCATGGAAGATTGGGGTGTTACATTCTCCCCTCCTTCAATAAATTGTTTCCTCGCAATTTTTTTTAAAAAAAAATTGGGCTTGAGAATATAATGGAAAGTCCCACATCGGAAAGAGAGTCAATATAACTATCACTTTAAAAAAGGAAGATAGGTATAAAGGTCACCCAAGATAACCCATACTAGGAATCCATGTAGGAAAACATGGATATGGACGATAAAGTAAGTGTTCAGTTCTAATGGAGAGGGATAGAAAACATGATCAGGAGAAATTTAACAATAAGAAAATCACAAACTTGTGTTGGGACAAACGGTCCTTAGTCTCCTAGTAGGAAAAGTAAACGAACAACATTTTTTTTTGTTTTAAGTTACATTACATAAGGATGAGGAATTCATTTATGATATTGACTAAGAACATAAAGACATATACTTACTTTTTAAGTAGAGTTTCATTCTTTAATAACTTTTTACCATGAACTCATTTTTTTCAAATAACGAGTATTCAAGAAGACTTGGTCACAATGGAAGAGCTAGAATAAACTTCTGTAGAAATACATGATCCACGTAGGATAAACTATATATTTAACTTGTCTTTAGAGATTAATCAAAACCAAAATGGTTAGTATAATATCTGATGATCCCCCAAATGTATATTCCATTAGATAAAAAAAATACTAATCTTAATTTCTAAAATTAAACCAACAATACCCCAAAGTTAAATAAATACCATTCAATAATAATTTTTCCTTAAAATCTTTCAATATAATCCAAACTAATATTGAAACCCAAAACTTATAAGAATTTAGTCTTCCACGTTAAATTGTATCTCCAAATGACATCATCTAATCTTAAAGTCACATACTTAAAAGTACTTAACCTAATCATTTCCATAAACAACCCAAATAATAATAAATCCATAATAAAAACATAGATAAAAATCCACCATTACTCTTCAAATGAAATCCCATACTATTCTATTTTCCTTGGGCATATAGTGTTCCCAACAAAGTGAACATCTTCCAAAATAACATTTATCACTTAATCACCAAATAATTTTCCTATACTAAGGGTATTCATTTGATAAGACATAAGAACCCAAATAAACTTATTATTGATCAATAAAATCATTTAACTAATAAAAGTCACACTAACCACAGACTTCACGTAGTCCAGTGGTAGGCGATAAATCCCAATCACACTTTGGTTGTGGGTTCGATTCCCACAGCTTTGTCCGACACGACGGGTTGTCACACAGTCTACGTGTTGTCCTTTTTCAAAAACAATATTTTATAATATTACCAAAATGAGATAAATTCCTCAAAATACCATAACATAATTTAACCACAAATGTTATATCATACCATGTATTTTCATCCCAAATTATAATAACTTATAATTCTCTCAAACCCCAATGATCATATAAAACCAAATGGTTATTTATACCTATATCCACAAGTGAAGAGATAATTCGTCCTCAAATATCATTCTCACATGGAAAACTGTGGTGTTACAAATACAAGAGAAAATTATTCCAATGTAAACCCATCAACAAGGAGCACTGATATTTTTTAAACATTTCTCCAACCATTTATTTCCACATAACTTCTTCTTTGACCAAGAAAATATCCTATAGAGTAGGGCATTCACTTGGGTAATGGCTAGGTCCCCTACATTTACGGCAAATGACTGTAAATGGACTCTTGGGACCATTTTTATCTTCTTCCATAGTACTCTTCATTTTGCATGGGAAATTCTTCACTTTATGTCCTTCCTTCCCACACATAAAGCATTTCTTGGTCCCATTGAGACACTTTCCCAGGTGTCTCCTACCACATTTCTTGCATGATGGAAATTGAGGGTTCTTTTCTCCATGGTCTCCATTGCTGGAGCTCTTATCATTCATCACCTTTCTCTTCCTTGTTGAGTCTGGGAGTTGGTTAATATATATGTTGTTGATCATATTTCTGGGAAACTGATTTGGCATAAAGAAAATATCTTTTACGCCTATCAACATGCCATTTTGTTTCTCATTTCCACCACCGTTACCACCTTGTACATCATTCTCAAAGTCACTATGACTTCCTTGGAATCTAGCCATTGACTAAAACCAGAAAGCATTGTGTGAGTAACAGTAATCGTAAAATCATTTAGTGATTAACATGTCACCATATTCTCAATTTGAAACATATTAGGATTAACCAAGGTCACTTAGTCTCATCTTATATATATAATACTTTAAATTGGTTTGTAAAGAAAATATAAATTATCCTAAGCATATCCCATGGGAGTGTCGTAACCAAGAGTGCAGCAAGGCCCGTTGTCGTGCACCAGTTCCTGTTCGAGTCTAGCTCAAAGCGGTGTTTTAGGGTTTTACCCCTTTGTACATCTGTGCCAGAGCCACCAATACCTGCTCGTATCCAGACAGGGATGTATTGCTCGGAAAACTCACAAATTCTCTACTATACCAAAATTCTAGGAAGTTCTTCTATACTAATCCTCAAAGTTCATCTTAGGTCTATGTGCTCTAATTAGAGTTTATCTAAATCTAGCTTCCAAGGTTTTTACTAAACTTCCTCTGATACCAACTGTAACGCCCCAAACCTAGTTACCCAGAGTCGGTGCATTATTACTTAACATTGGCGTGATCACAAGAAAGATCAATTCTCAAAAGGCCGATTAGTTTAGTATCCTTGGAAACACTAGATACATTCATAAAGTTTTACATTATATCATAAAAAAAAATCTTGTCTTCATATCCCCTCATACTATCCCTGTAGGCCATTCATAAATTATTTCTTTATAATCCTGGGAAAAAATAAAACATTGAAAGGGGTGATCTCAGATGCTTAGTAAGGATAACATTATAGCAGAAGCTTTCATAGATAAGCATAAACACTAAAGGAAATTTATAACTAAAACAAAATCCTTTTAAACTTGAACTTCACCATAAAATGGAAATGATAAAATGAAATATTGCCATTTACTTACTCACACAGATATTCTACTAGTCGAATGATCACATGCAATATCAATAACCACTTTCATAATTATGGAATGCATAATGCCAGACTATCATAACCACATAGCCAAGGCCTCGTGCCAAGACTACAAATAAGATTTTGTCAAGGCCTTGTTCCAAGACACTAGTTTGTCTCATGAGACCTACCGATGCATCTAGGAGCTATAGCGGGATCCACCCGTCACTTATTAAGTCCAATGCATTCCTCATATGAACAGGTTATAACATAAACATTCGTATTAAAACTAGCATACAAAATGTCAATACTTTAACCACAAACCATGAATGGAATAAAAATATCACATCCACATTCAAACATAACTCATTAGATAAAATATGGAAGATTGTATTGTATCACATTAACCTCAATCAAGAACAATGAAGGATATTGACATAGATGAAAATAATCATCAAAACTATTTGAGAGAAATATCCCCCTTTCTCTTGGAATCATTTAAAAGTCACACTATTTTTCAAGAAGCCATTTAAAAATAGAGTTTTTAATCAAAGTGTCCCATACCACTTTGAAACTTTTAAAAGGAGTTTTAATTTTAAAACTTTAATGTCCATATAAATAAATCCTTAAAACCATTTTTAAAACATGGACATTAATGAGCATGATTTAGAAGAATAAGTCTTTAAAACATTTAAAAATGGTATTTTAGTTAGAGTTTCTAACCAAAAGAGAGATACTTGAATACAAATAATTGAGGTAATCAAATCTTTATAATATCATGAGAATAAAGGGATTTATGATACACTATGTCAAAGTACATTATATACACCACATAAAAGTGATTTGGTGTATAACAATAAAGAAGTATCAATGGAATGTAAATTGAGATGAAATCTCTCATAAAGGCTGTATCCTTACTTTAAGGATAAATCAACGACATAATTATGTGTGAAAAATATAAATACACTAAATATGGTTGGATATTCAGTGTAAAACAATCAAAGGACATTCACACATATTCTAGTAAAAACAACACCAATGAATTGGGTGTTTATCTCAACAAATCGAGATTGAGTAAAAATTACTCTTATCAAGTTCACACCGATGACTTGAGAATTTATCAATGGAGTGATTATGTGTATAAAAAGTATATCCATAGAAAGGGGAGTGGATATTATGACATAATCAAAGAAATAGTGATTCCACACATAATCTTGGAGTAAAATAATCAATGAAGTATGCATAAAGTCGAATAAGTGGAAATTGAAATTTCAAATTCCCTTATCAATTTGGTAACTTATGAAACATAAACCCATGAAAGATGGATCATAAAATGATGATTTAAACATCCATAAATTAAATTATATTACACAATCAATACAATCATGGGTAGTACACACACCACATGCAATAAATAAGTGGTAAACAATGGAAATCTCACGAAATTAAAAGTGAGATAAGAAACCCCTTACTTTGTACTTTTTCTTTGGTCGATGGTAGGTTAAACTCCTGTATAATGGTGGAATAATTGTTATTTAATTATAAAATAATCATATGCATTAATATGATATCATATATGATCTTTTAACATTGACCTGTTAATAATATCTTAGAATTATAGTCATTTCTGGTGTTAACGGGTTCATTTTACTTTATATTCTTTGTTATGTGAGCCATATTTGTTATTAATGGGTTGTATATTATTCATATACAGAATTATATCGAGTCCTTAAACATTATTTTTAATCATCAAATGAGAATTATACTTGAATGGATACGATAGAGAATGAATCTCATCGCGTTCGTGGAGACGGTAGTCCGTACGTACGCACAAGCGACAATATCATTATTTTGATATTAAAATAATATATAATTGGATGTTATATCATATATACATAATCATTATCATGTTATATTTATTATTTACATGAGTTACACATCATTATTATACCCATTCAAATAATAATTTATTAAATAACAATTATACCACGACGTGGAGACGGTAAGCCGTACGTACGCACGTATGGTGATATGTTATTCAAAGGGTGGATAGAATAATTAATATGGTTGTACCATATTTATAATAATATTACGGTATATATGAGATACTGGATCTATTATTTTAGAATGGTAAGAACAAAGAAAGAAGAAGTGGAAGAAGATAGGAACTTGAAAAAGGGTGGTGAAATCATTACCTCTTATTCGGGTTCTTCCTTTTGATTTGATCAAATGGGCTCCTTAGGTTGTACTTCTGATCAAAATAAGGCCTCTAGGTTGTATTGAGGTACGTTTAGAGAGTATTTGGTCAGTGGTTGGCTGAACCAAAAGGCTTTAAAGGTGTGAAGTAATGAGAAGTAGGAGTGCCCTTTTATAAGAGGGGTGAGGGGCACCTTTGGAAAAGATAGAAATATTAATTTTTAATAAATTAATATTAGGTTTCTAATGGCTCAAAAGTTTATTCTTTAAAGGTTAAGGTGTGTAGGGGTCAAAAAACACTCAACCAATAGAATTTAGACAGGTTTGGGTCATTATATTAACCTTATCTTTAAGAATTAACTCTTAGTTAATTAGTTTGACTTTTACAATGTCTCTTTGTATTTTTATATTATATGGTTAATAAACTTACAATATACATCAAAGAAACCCACAAGTGGTCCATTAATGATATACCTATCATGATATAAGTCTCTTTTCCGAACCTTATATTTTTAGAAATTTAATATCAATTAATAATATAATATTTGTTTTAAAAACTCTTTTATGTCAATTTTGACACTATTCAATAGTTGATTTTTTTAAAACTCATAACAGAATTATTACTTCGAAAAAAGTCACTAAAATCAATACTAATATGTAATATTATCCTAGAAAATTAGTTTAATTCATTAAAAGTCTTAAATTATATTTATTTGGGTATTTATAATATCAATTATTTTAATTTTTCACTATTATGGTAATTATTGTATCATGATTGTCTCATAACTAAATTAAATTATTTAATGTCTAAAAATTCTAAATAAAATATCATTATGTAGGAAATATTATTATCTTTCTAATTAATATTTACAATTGAATTTATATTATTTATATCCTTATATTAAAAATGTTTTAGTAAATAAACTTTGATTTTAATTCTTTTAACTCTTCTTTGAATTAAATAATAATAAATATCCTAATCTAATCCAAGTGGACCTAAATGATAATACATTATTCATAAGGTTGTTTTTGGTCGAGATACACTTGTCTAATAGAATTAGTACATGTGTTAGGGTAATATTAATATAATTTTTCCTCTTAATTACCCTATTTACTTTTAACCGCGGTAAATAAAAGTAAAAGTTACTATTCACCAAAAATTATTTTCATCTCATTGAACCACATTTACTTCTTGATATTAACCATGTATCTCGGATTTTTTAAATTTCATTCATAGAAGTGGTAAAATTAAGTTTTATGAAAAATTCAGTTTTTTTAACTACGACTTAGTAGTTTCACTATTCATCAAAAATTGAAGTTTTTCATAACAATGCCAAAATTTCACCCTAAGCTATAATTGATATTTCGAATTCAAAAATGATGTCTATTTTAAAAAATTCCAAACATATAAGTTTCATTAATTAATTTTATAATAAATTCCCGTTGTCACAACAAATAGCGTGTTTTTAAGAAACAATATATATCAAATGATTGACAATTGTTTAGGTCCAATTTCAAAGTGAAATTAATTCTAATGAACACCATTTGATAAAATGTTAAACATATATTCTAATTATACTTTAAAACCACTCAATAATATACTTTATCACTATAAATTATTTTTATTTAAAAAGTTGTTTTTAATTAAAATTTAGTAATTTTCACTATTCATCAAAATATAAGTGTTATCCGAAAAGTTCCAAAATTTCACCCTAGGATAAATTTGATATTATGAATCCAAAAATGAAGTCCATTTTGAGAGATAGAATTTATAAAATTTCAAAAAGTAGGTATTACTATTCATTACGGCTATTTTGATTGGTTGTGGTGTGTTAGAATCTCGAAGTTGCGTACGATGCACGCCATTGCATTATTCAAAGGGAAACGTACCGTGGAATCTTGGGGTGTTACAGAAAAGACAGTAGTTTTCAAGAGTACGTATGGCCTACCGTCTCCATGATTGGTAAATTTCTTTCTTATCTCAAAATGTAACAGATTATTGTAAATAAATATATAAAAAATAAATATAATATTTAAATCATGTTTTAAATTTTTTATATTTTAAAACCATGATATAATAAATGTTAAAAAAAATAAAAATTCAAAACATAGTCGAGAAAATAGGTAATTAGAATAATAAATTGTGAAAATTACAAAATAATGTTATCCAATAGGTAATAAGATTTTATTAGATGATCTGATATGATATCATAAATATTAATATGGTTCTGTATGTAACCATATAAAAACCTTTATTTTGGAGGATGATCAACCCAATAGAAATTCAATGTAAGAGATTATTACATCACTTTCCTTTCCGCGAGGCATACGCCACATTCACTAGTTATTTCAATTCCATGGTATATATACATCCCATGAATGTATTTTATGAGTATTATTCTAAATATTATGTTATTTTATAATCCATAGAGTTTTTTCATGGTGTTTACTTTTCTACTATTTATCAATTTTTAAGGGGTTATTTCACAATCTCATCATTATTTGGGATTTTTTTGTTCATGTCTCCCCAGGGGAATACTTCTCTTCCATGTATGTGATTTCTAAAAATGTTTTCAAAAATGTTTTAAATATTACCCAATGATCATTTCAAATCATTTTTATCCATTTTATAGTATTTAAAAAATTAATTAAATGGAACCTTCCTATCAATTTCAAAATCAAGTTACTTTATGAATTTTCTTACAAAAGTAAAAGGAATACATTTTAGACTATACAATGTTAAGTAAATGTCTTTCCATCATATCACCCTAATGTTTTGAACATTCATTTATAGTTTTACAAGTTTCCTTTCAATGAAAATAATTTCTTTTATAAATGTGTGACCTTTTAAATAAATGAAATAAAAGTTGTAAGGTATTTTCATGTCACTTTTTCATTTGTGAGATAATTGTCTTATTCACCAGTTCTTTTGTGTGGTGTATATAAAACCCCTTCTAACATAGAATATGAAAAAAAAAATTAATCTTAATTATTTAATGTTTTATTTGATATTTATTTACATTTATTGGGATTAGTTTTCAAATATTTCAATTTGGTATGGGACACATTCATTAAAATATATCTTCTTAACTGATTGTGTCATATATAATGAATTTTTCTGACCAGTATACCACGGTTGGGGTAACGTTTAATTCAAGAACTATGGGTTGGTGAGCCATTAATGGAATCCCCTCGATGAATCATTATTATCTTGATGTGAAATTAGTTAGCGATAAACCCTTTTCATTTGTTTCCAAGAAGTTTTAAATTATCAGAAGGGTAGATCTTGACACAAATCAGATGGGTTTCTACCCACAGACATAAAATTTAGTGGGGATAGATCATGATAATAATAATATTTATGGTATATATTGATAGTGTATATGTACAACATTATTCATTACATCACTATTAATATTCCCAATGATTATTTTTTTAGTTGTAATATCCCTGGTTAAGTTTCCTAGATCATGTGAATATTTGAATAGAATTTATCAGTTTTTTAACATGGCATATTGATTATTACTTATCTAGTTTATTTGAATGGAATTTATGAAGATTTATTTACCATTAAATTTTAATTAACTCCCATCAATTATTTATTGATTCATCTTTACATACCCTTATTGAGAATTTGATATTACCCTTTTATTTTTCCTATTTTACCCAGGTTTTGAAGATGAAATTTTTAAATGAGTCTAAGGGTGAAATTATTTTCCATTATCATATTTTATGTGTTACTAATGTAATAAGGGAACCGCTTATGTCTATAGTTCTTCAATACTAATAAACTAGTCGGTCCATCGATATTTTATTCCTTGTAATCATGCTATTATAATTAAGTAATGCATTGGATCTCAGCTTCTAGGTTTGGGGAGTTATAGTTGGTATCAAAAACGTTTTTTAGAATGTTTGGTAACTAGATTTAGAAAAACATACATTAAGGTACAAAACCCATTGGTTTAGTATTTGTGAAGACATCATTTAAGGAATAATTCCTTTTTATTTTATTGAAATATGTTTAAATTTAAGGATATCCATTAGTATTTATAGGATCACTGATTCTAATTTAATTATGTGTATTTATATTATTAGGAAAAAAAATTATACATATGAGATAAACATTGAAGTTAAATATGTTTTGGTTATTTTTATGAAATTTACAATTTTTTAGGAATGTTATAAGACTTCTATAGTTTAAGAAAATTGAAATCACACGGGATGGTTGACAACTATTCACGTTCGACATGGTAGAGGGAAATAAAACCAAAACAGAAGGGAAATTAGGGTGAATCACCTACAACTAGCCTATGTGATTTCTGAATTATTATGTATTTTTATTTTTGGTTAAACGATTCTATTAATGAAGAATAATTCAATTATTAGAAAAAAAAATTTATATTGTAAAAGGATATAGTGATTAATTGATTAATGTTTTTTAGAAGATGTTGACTATTTTGGGAATCCTATAAGATTAATGTAAAAAATTAATATTATAAGGAATAATAATATAACTTTATTCTGGATTCAAAATGTGATTTTTTAGACTTATGGTGATTCATGTTATTTATGGAAAATCATGGGGATTATAAGATTTTTGAAATTATATTTTTTGTATAATAAATAAGAGTGATTAATATTATTTAGAAGAAAATATGATCAAATCCTTTCAATTTTCGGGTTTCAATCTTGGGGTAAAATATATTTGAAAAAGTATATTTTTTTAGAATGATATATGTTGAAATTTGGGTTTTACCATTGAATTTTGGAGATTATTTTGGGGAATTATTTTATCTGATTTAAAAAATTTGGGTTTTGGTAATATAAAAAGATAATAGGGATAGATGGTTTTAATTTTGTGGAATTTTTAATTGGTGGAATTTTATTTCAATTCTTTAGGCATAAAAAAATATCTTAAATACTCCTCATTGGGAGAAAATGATGATTGTTTTGGGGAAATTTATTAAAGGATCAAACTATACTTATTAATTATGTTTCCCTATGTTCTTAGTATAGGATGTAAATGAATTCCAGATGTTTAAGAAAAAATATTTTAAAACAAAAAAAATTATTTGTTTACTTTTCATACTATCAAATAAATGTTCATTTAATTGATTACATGATTTACGATTCTATGATAATTAACTAGCTATTGGCCATGTTCTCTATCACTCTCCATCAGAACATGATGGTAAGATTTTTATTCCTTGTCCATTTTTTCTGACAAATAACCCTATTATGTTTTATCTCTGATGAAATTCATAATTCACTTTATTTAGTTTAAAGTGTATGTCTCATTAATCCTTTTACTGATTTGGGATTTTAAAGAAGATATTTTGAATATTCAAACCCCTAATTTTCCTATTATGAGTTCAAATTTTGTGGTTGAAATTTTTTGAAGGAGTGGTAAACGTAACACCACACTCTATTATAGTAGGTCTATTTTTAAATTTATCTTCTTTGATAACTTATGTCACAAGCAACACCAATTTTAAACGAACCACAATGTACTGTTAATATTATTATTTAAAAAGAAACTATAACCTAGCCATTAAATTGGTTGGAGTGAATAGTATTAACCGGATTATAAAATTTATATTTAATATATTTAATAAAAAATATTAAAATCACTTATATTAATTTATATGAATTAGATAAGAATAAATCCAATTTTACTCATAAAAATGCTATATTTTTTTAAAGGTAGTTTCACCACCTTTTAATGTAAAACCTATTTTAAATCCAATTTTTTACTCTTTCAAATAAGTTATTTAAAAAAATAAAAATACATTTTAAAATAATGATATATAATGATTTCATTGGTTTAATATTTTTTATTTTTCAAGAACATTCATTTTTTGATTAATAGTAAAAAATATTGTATTCTACTACAAAACTGTATTTTTATCTAATTTATTTATATAAATAAATTATCATCTTATTTGGTTTTAAAGAATAATAAGACCATTTTTATATCAGTTAAACGGATTTAAGTTGTTGGAGATAAATTCTCCGTAAATTTAGATATAAAAACCTATCAAACGTTTGGATATTTTTACTTTAAGAACCCGTTTTGTCGTTCAATCTATGGGATTTGCATTAAATTTAATTTTTCCAATTCTGTTAATTGAATTTAAAAAAAAATAATATGAAATTTTAATCAGTATGAAATTATTGGTCCAATAATATCAACTTATTTTTTTACCAAATGGATAAGCGAAATTGATTAAAATTAATTATAGTGATTAAGGGTAAATCAGGTAATTAAGGGTAAAAATAATAATATAAGAATTGTAAAATTATTATAACACATGTAATAATTTAATTTTATGTTTTTTTAACAAAAACCACCCTTTGGTATATTTTGGGACTATATTTAGAAACTTGAATGACATTAATCCATTTATAGTACATTATTAAAAAAAGTTAAGTTTTTACACTTTGGATTTAAACAAGATAAATATTTTTAATTTGGGGTAATAGAAGGAAAATATTCTACTATAAATATTATTTAGGAAGATAAAATAATTATCTACATAATGGGAATTTATTTATTAATTTTTGTGATAGAATAATTACCTTAAATGGCGAGATAATGCTAAAGAAGTAATTTCTTAAATAATTGAAACATCAAATAAATGATATTAAAAAAATATTAAAATAAATTCCAACTAATATAATTAATTCCATACATTAATTTTATACATTGAATTGAAATATTACAGATTTTTATTATTTTTTATGTTTTTACGTTTTTATGATATTTTAATAAATTCATGTAATGAATAGTGTCACAAATGGGACAATTAAATTTTAAAATAATAATATTTTATTAAATTACATAATATATATAAAAATATAAAACACAACCAGATTTTTGAGATATAGTTGAAATTTTCAATCATGACTCATTTATTGTACATTTGACATTTTATAGTAAATATATTAACCATTAAAGAGTAACAACATATGTGGTCATGGTAAGAGTTAAAGGGTCTTGGTAACGGTAAAAACAAAACGATATGGGTATAACCTTGTCATAAACTTGTCATAAAATTTTTTTGATGAATATTATTCGACCGTTATCACCATAATATTTGATTTTACTTTTTTAAAGGACACCTTTCCTGGAAAATAACTTATATATTATTCAAATCAGTAATAGTTATAAAATTTCACTCTCTTTGTATTTTATATCATTTATGTGTCCAAATAGTGAGAAAATAGAACTATTAACAAACATAAATATATATTTTGATCAAAATTAAATTAATTTCATTATATAAATTTATTTTAAATTTTTATAAATTATATAATTACCATAAATGCTTCAACAAGGCTAAAATAGTATTTATTTAATTAAATGAAAAATAAAACAATTTATTTTAATGGTATTATTTTTGTATATATTTGGGATGAGTTAATGTTTATAATGAATTTTATAGACCTATATGATATAATTTAGATGTTTTAAATCTTTATATTATAACTCCAACTTTGTCTTGATGTATTTAATGTCAAAATGAACAAGATAGTATCATATATTAAAATAATTATTTTTTATTGATTTAATTTATAAGTAAATTATTCTAAAATTAAAAAACTATTAAATAATCACAAATGGGATAATATATGGTCAATATTTTCTTCCAATTTTATTTCATATCCCAATTTAAATTCTTTGTATATATAATTGCATTATTATATTTTAATATTTTGAGGGTTTCATAAAGTGCTTTTCACCACAATTATAAAGTCTCATCCTCCCTCACTTCCACAGATCACATTGAGTCTTTTATATACACCAAAACCTTCAAAAAAAATCCCAATGTCCCTCCCCTTATCCTAGTATCCTCCTTTTGGGCATAAATTAGGCCAATGAATACTTTGGGTGTAAAACAAAAAGAGTTACCCAAATAAGAGGTAATGTTCTTCAATGATCACTTTAGTTTTAATTATTTCTCCCCCCAATATCATTATAACAATATTAAAAAACAAAAAAAGTATCATAAATATACTTATATGTTTTTATGGTAAGTTTTTTACCTACACATACACACTCTTTCATATAATGGGTAATGAACATATTGTTTATGTGTACGTTGAACTACAGACTCATGATGTAATGCCTGTTCATTTTTTCCTTTTCCGACTTTCATGGTTTAGAGTTATGATGGAGACTCTATTTATATATGTCATATATACTATTATTTATCTATCTATTCATATTTAATTATTTTATAACACATTCCCCTATGCTTTCTGTTTTGTATAAATATGTTTACGTTGTTTGCAGAAGTTTAAACTACCACCTCCTCAAAGCGTCATGATTCGTTCACACTATACATGGTATAAATAAGGTATTATTTTAATAATAATATGTGAAATATATAACATAAATAATATAATATAACAATAATATACATTTATAATATTATATTTTTATTCTTTTAAGATGACAATGTAATGAAAGTAGCGTTAATTCATTCTTATGACCTACCGTCTCCATGAACGATGCATTTTGATTTCTTATTTCCAAATATTATGGATTGTTATATTCAAATATATAATAAATATATATTATATTAAAAACGTTTTTTATATTTTATAGATAATAAAACCATGATATAATTAATGGGAAAAAAATAACAAGGCCAAAAATACTCGAGAAACTAGGAGATTATCACCAGAAATAGTGAAGAAACAGAATAATGTTAACAAATGGGTAAAAATATATTATTATATAATCATATATTATATCATAAAAATAAATATTTTAATGTAATTAAAACTCATAAAACTATTATAAAAGTTTACAGTCAACCAAAAAATGAAAGGTATGAGATTGATGTTTCATATTCCTTTCTATGAGGCATACATCATTTTATCAAGTTATTTCAATTTCATGGTGTATATACAACCCATAAATGTATTTTTTGAGTATTATTTGGAAGATAATGGTATTTTTAGATCCATATAATGGTATATAATGGGTCATACAATCCTACTAATTATCAATTGGTAATGGGTTATTTCACAATCTCATCATTATTCAGGATTTTTTTTAAGTATACACTGGGAATATTTCTCTTCCTTATATGCCTTTTCTAAAAATGATTTCTAAAATATATTTAATATTCACCAATGATTTATTAAATTCATAATTATCCATTTATGGATTTTTATATAATACTTAAAAATTAATCTTCTTGGTATTTTCCAAAACAAGTTACATTATGAATTTTCATACCAAATTAAAAGGAAGGTTTTTTAAACTATATGACATGAACATAATTCCCCACCATCAAGCCACCATAATTTATTGAAGCTTCCTTTACAAGATTACAAAGTAATTTTGAAATAAAATACATTATTTTATAAATGTGTGGCCTTTAATATAAAAAACATAAATGTGGTAAGAGATTTTTATCCCACTTTTTACATCTGTGAGATAATTTCCATATACATCACTTATTTATTTTGAATGGAATGTGCAAAAATAGTGATGTATATGGAAATTTTGTCTCAAAAGAGTACTGATAATTTCTATATCTCACTTTTTACCTTTTTATATTCATATAATTTAATGTAACATTTAAGAAATACTATCTTAGCATTGTAGAAGCATATGAGGAAATATATGGACTAGAATGAAATTAATTAATTTAAATATATCATTTTAAACCGCTTTTATGATATATAAGGAAATCTCTGGACTAGTGTGACATGGGCTAGACACTATTTAATATAGGACATATGGGTTAAGGAATGTTTAATGAAATCCGCTAAATGCATCAGTACACTCTTGAGAGAAAATCGGTTTGTGAAAAAACCCTTCTCATTTGTTTCTAAGAAGTTTTAAATTGTCAGTATGATAGATCTTAACACAAATCAGATGGGTTTTTACCCACAAACAAAAATTTTCACGAGGATGGATAATTGTAGTAACTATATTGAAGATAGATCTCGATAGTTCAGACATCCAATGTTATTCATTTTGTTATTATCATTATTATATTTGATTATCTTATTAGTTATAATATTCATGGTTAATTTTTTAAAATCATGTAATTATTTAAAAGGAATTTATCAGCAATTTGTCTTTCTATATAAAGTACACATTGTCTATTTTATTTTAATGGAATTGGTTATCGGTTATTTATATTTACATATTGATTTAATCCCATAAATTAAATATCTATTTCTCTTTACATACCATTATTGAGAATTTTATCTCACCATTTTTATTTTTTTTATTTCCCCAGGTTATGATGATGACATTTTTAAATGACTTCAAGGATGTAATTACTTTCCTATATTATGATATTCATTTTACAAATGTGATAAGGGACCCATTTATGTATATATTTATTCAAGACTAATAAACTAGTATTCCCTTCAGGATTTGATTCCTTTTAATCATGCCAATGTAATAAAGTAATGCACTGGATCCTGGATTATAGGGTTGTGGCATTACATTTTTGTTCAAAAATAGGTTTTCTACAAAATATATTCTCATCAAATAATTTTGTACGCACATTATGAAAAATTTATAATAAAATTATAAATTTTATTTTTCGGAATTAATACCATTTCAAAATTATCATGTCAAAATTCTCATATAGTGATTTTTCAAATTTTCCAAAAAAATTATGTATTTTCTGATGAATTATAGAAAATACCAATTTTTTAAGAAAGATAATTTTGTTCCAAGTAAATGCTACATTTATTTTTATTTTTTTCTGAAATTAACCTAAGTCCCCTTTAATTTTTAATAATTTAATTACAAACATATTAACCATTCTTATATATGTTTTTGTATAAGTTAATTTGTGTGGTTAAAAACACATTTCTTTAAAAAACTATATTTATATGTTCAATGTGTTCATAGGTTAATAAGAAAATTAAATATATATTTATTAATGATGTTAGTGAAATTTATATATTATATATTCATTATAATATTTTTAACATTCATTTTTTTAAAGGAAATGAATGTATTTAAATTAGGTTTGACACTTAGATATTTTTTTTCCAAAACATGCTTTTATTATATTTTATGAGATTAATTAAAAATAAATTCAAACACTTATAGATATTTAATCAGGTAAAATTAATTATATGTTTTTAATTAATATAATTAATATAATTTAATATTATTAAATTAATTGTTGATCGTACTAAATGGTAAAAAGGTAAACTTTTGTTAGCACAGTTATGGTTAAAATGGGTATATTGGGGTTTGAACCATGGTATAAGTGTTGTATTTCCACAAAAAAATGTCTAATTATTCTTTTTAATATATTTAAAAATTATATTAACAAAAAAAATACATATCCATTTTGATCTACATTTCAATGAATGTTACATAACCTCTTGAAATATTTTAAGAAAATCCTTATGTGTCCCTCTCATCACATAAAAAAACCTATTATCCTCCCATATTCATACCATTTTATCCTTATAGGATAAAAAATAACTTCAGAAAACCATCATATAATACTTTCATTACTTATATATAATCTGTTATCCTATTAAGACCAATCCTTCATGGATTACAGAATAATCTATAGGTTGTCTCTCAAAGAACATTCTTTTTTTATAAACATTCTCTTCTAAATATATTCTTATTCTACTTCCTATAAACATGTTGTATCCATAAAAATATGATTAATACTTTTTTGAAATAAATTTATGTATTATTATTATGATTTCACTACCATTTATTACCATAAATCAATCCAATGGGAGATAAAAGTATCGCTTGTGCGTAGGTGTGGACTATCGCCACCATGTAGCGATAGAGATTATTTTCCATCACCATCATACATGTTTGTTGATTAAGATATATTTAATTTTTATAAATTAAATTTATTTTATAATAATTATTCTTTAAATATTAATCAATATTTTACTCTCTTTCTTTCAATATATTAAAAAATGGAAATGTCCCTCATGTGTTCATACAAACTACCATTTCTACATAGTGAAGTAATTCTTTTTTCATCAATGATTTACATGAATGGTTATAAATATGTATGTAATGAATATATATGATACTTATTTCATGATTAACATGTTGTAAATTTAATAACTATGATCAAAGTGCAATCTCTATAACCCTCAAACCAAAACATACATTAAAAACAAAGCAGATAACGCATGAAACAATGGTCTTATTGAATGATTGTTAATGAATGGATGATAATATATTTCAAGTAAAACAAGTATGGAATTATATTTATTATTATGATTATTATATATAATAGTAATAAATTTAAATTTTTATATATTGTAGGTTAGATAACATAAAAAGTAAGATGTAACTAAGGAAAGGGTTTTAGGTTAGAATCTAATTTAAATTGATATTGTTTATGTGTAAATTATCTTATGCGGAAATTGTATGATCTTTCTCTCTCAGATAATTTTTATTTTCATAACAAATATTTATTTTTATAGATTTGATTTTGTTCCATGCATTTTATTCTCATTAAGTACTCAAGAGACTCAATTAATGTTTTTAATTAAAATCATCATTTTTCTCTTCGGTCTGGAATATTTTCTTTAATGTCCATATTTTATTTAAAAATTATTTCAAGAATGTCTTAGCAATTATGAAATGATATTGTAATTTAATTTTTAACTGAAATTTCCATTCATACAGTGTTTTAAAAGTACAATTCTTATCATTTTCCCAACATGGAATGCTTTATTTTTTTACAAAAAATGTGAAAGAGGTTTTTTTACAAACACCGCATGAACAGATTTCACTACCATCATGAATACACTTTTCTTTAATGAATAATTTTATATGGATCCTTTTAATTTTAAGTAAAACGTTTTCTTAAATATTTTAGATACATTAAGGTTTAAAATAATTTTATTAAATAATAATTAATTTTCCACATGAAATGTTATGGTGATATTTTAAATGCATTTTAATATTTAACTACATACATTGATTTTTCTTATGATTTACTAGGGATACGATCCAATGTTACCATCTTTATTCTTTCTTTGGATGGTTTATGATTATTATGATGAAATTTTAAAAATAAACTCATATCCTTTCCCTGGATTATGATTTTATGATATCATAAATGATTTCTGATCTTATGAAACACATATGTATTGTTTTCATTATGTGATGGTTGGGCCCATAATTATATATCAATCCAATGCATTGGATAAATAAGGATATCTCATGATATAATAAGGAGTAGAATGGGGAGTGAAACAGTTTATTAATGGACCTTTTCACATATGAAACTCTTGGTGAGTGAACCTTCATTAAGTAAATGATGGAATGAGGAGTGAATACAATCTATGTTGATAGTCTTGTTAGTGAACCTTAACTAAAGAAGTGGTATTATATGATAATATGAATGAAAAAACACATGTATTTCACTTATGATATTTTTTCACGGATCATAATTAATTCTAAATGATTCTACACTCTTATTCCTTATATATTTAGTTTGGTAGGAATTTATTACTTGTTTCATGATTATGATATATAAATTAATGGGTATGATTTTATAAATTTTAGCTCATGTTCTCATACAATTATTATTATTTTATTCTCACTTATGATCATTTTTTGTCTCTTATGTTTACCCTAACGAAGAATACGATCTAACCATTTATTATTTTCCTATAGAGTACAGTTATAAGTATATCATTTATAATAAGGGTTCTTGTTGTGTGGAACTAAATGGTAAATGATATGGATATTTTATATACAATTTTTTGGTATCTATTTTCCCAAAGAAAATAAAAATAATTTTTCATCATGAGTTTATTACTATAAAAACTATTTATTATTTGTAGAAAATTATGTAATATTTAGGTAACAAAAGTATGGGTCACTATAGTTTGTATCATAGTAAATATTATGTAACATTTAAAAAATTATTTGGAAACATTAATGAGAATCCTTATGATATTCCTAATAACATATGTACATCCTATATTATGGTAAATAATAGAGTGTGGTTTCAATTAGAAAATTTATCCCTATCTAGATACTACATGTGGATATAGTTTCGGAACATAGTATTCTAGTGGTAATAACCCCAAAAATATTCGTTCAGTTATATATCATCTATCACTATTATAAAAGGTGAATGGGCCCTTACTATACACCTAGTCTGACACCCTCGGGAAATATTATTAGATTAATTAACATTTTATTTATGATTGATTATAATGTATTTGAATAGATAATTACCATGTGTGACCAAGGTTAAACATAAAATTTTATATGTTGAAAAGTATGTGAAATTATTTAGACACTATATAAATTATTTTCATGATTATATGATTTATAACTATTATTATAACTTATCATACTATTATTTTTTGTTTCATTAAATAGATGTAACTGGATAGGAATAATGTTAACAATTAATGTGATGGAATATTTAATGATTTTACACCTATGAAACGTAATGTTATGCGAGATGGAATGAATACTATTTTTATTATTCTTAAACTAAATTCTCATTCCATGAATAATACTGACAATCCAAATGAGATAACTAACAAACACTACCTAGTACTTCCGGAGGAAACTTACACCTTCTTTTTATGGGTCTATAAATCCAATGATTACTACATAATGGATTAGTATTTTTGAAAAATATATTTTCCATTCTCCAGTTCTCAAAACATGAAATGGTTATATTAGTTTTTTAACTTTTGGTAGGTGAAGTGGATCAATGTTGTATTCTTATCAATAACATTAGGAAATGAGAATAAATTAACGTCATGTAGTGGGATGTGTTAAGGAGAATATTTACTAAAAATTAATTTCCCTATATTATTCATATGAATACATTCAAGGAATTACATGATCATAATAAGAAGGTTAAGGAATTAGTAGGTACTTATAAGGAAACATTTACATGACATGTGAGGTATTCTTCTATTATTAGTATTTAACTAGAAAGTAAGATAGCTTATTTAGTGAATTAAAACCAATTTTATAAAGAGTGTTTACCATAAGATATTTTAGTAGATATGAATATATCATTTGATGGGCTATCAATATATAAATGAATATTAGATTCACCCACTAATATACTTATTTAAAAGAAAACAAATATTGAATACAATGGAAATTTGAATAAAAACCCATAGATTGAATAAGAATTGTTTTTCTTTAATAAATAACTTTAGAAAGAAGCATGGAGGAATTTGCTTAAATTTCATCGGTAAATGTGGTAAATTTGGAAAATAACGTCATTAGGTAATGTAATATTGATGTTATGGGTAAAAGTTATTTAATGATGAAAATAGTGAGAAATCCGCATAAAATACACCAACCACACACCAATGATATATTTTTGAGTAGTGTAAATATTATACTAACCTGGGATCAAATTTTAGGGTCAAAAATAATGATCGATGTTAAAACCCTCTAAAGCACACAGATTAGTGGAAATCTCATGAAATCACATGTATCGATGTGTGGTGCAATAATGAACAATTTAAAGGTACAATTACCGTCCACTCTTGTAAAAACTGGGTCCTGGTGACAACATAGACTCCCCGCCTTCACATGGTCGTCAGGTACTAGCCCACTAGGTACCACCAGTTGCCCCATATACATGTGGTCCCCACCCAAGGGTCCACCCACATGACTGAACGGGTCATCTGACTAATGATTTTCTCCACATGCCAACACATGTCATTTCTAGTGTGCTTTGTCCTCACTCACACACACCCTGGGAAACTTCCAAGAAGGTCACCCATCCTGATCTCTACTCCATGCCAAGCACACTTAACTATATAGTTCTAATCAGGTAGGCTCCCACAAAATAAATTGCACTTTTTTGACATGAGTCATATCATTTTTTCATTTAACCCTTTGTCATTCGAGGGTGTTATAATCACCGAACTTTAGAGCAGAACGTCCTCGTTGTGGGCCCTATATCTCAACTCAGGTAGTGCGCACCGCACTTAAGTCTGCCTACCACCTCTAATACCAAATGTAACAACTAGGTCCCAGTGACATCACAAACTCCCCGCCTTAACATGGTCGTCAGGTCCTAGCCCACCAGGCACCACCAGTTGCCCAACAGACACGTGGTCCCCACCTAAAGGACCACCCACATTCCCAAATGGTTCATTTGACTAATGACTATCCCCACAAGACAACACATGTCCTTTCTAGTGTGCCTTTTCCTTACTCACACACAACCTGAAAAACATCCCAGAAGGTCACCCATCCTGATCTCTACTCCATGTCCAGCACACATAACTGTGATGTTCTAATCAGCTAGGCTCCCGAAAAGGAAGGTGCAACTTGTTGACATGAGTCATATAATTTAGTTATTTATCCATTTAGAATATATTAAGTGCAAAAAATTTATTCAAAATAATTTAATAACTCCAAAATGGTCTATTATATGAGAAATTTGAGGCCACGGTTATGTTCGAAATATAGTGTTTACCCTAGGAGGGGTATAACATTCAAAGGATATGGACATTTAGATATCTTGCTCATGAGATAATGTTTTAAAATAATATTTAATATATTATTTATTAAAAATTAAATATCTACAAAATGGTGCATCATATGGAAAATATGAGACCACTGATGGGTCCGGAATGAGGGGTTTACCCTGGACAAGGTATAACATTTGTTTGCATCGGGTGTTTGGATGTCTCGCTCGTAGAAATACCACTTTTTATATTAATTAATTAATTATTCCATGTTTTAATTAAAAATCATTAATATCTCTCAAACTGATCATCATTTGAGAAATCTAAGACCATCGTTGGGTCCGGAACGGGGTGTTTACACTAGACAGAGTATGATATTTATTCGCATCAGGATTTTGGTATCATTTTATTTTATGTTAAATTATTAAAATAGAATAAAAGAATTTAAAAAAAATGGATGTCATTGTTCATTCATCTCTAACATCATGCCGAACCTCATTTTCGACCATTCATGATTTCAAAAACATCTGTTTTTTGACTATTTTGAACGGTTTCAGTTTCAAAACATTAAATGAATGAAATAAATGAGTCCGCAATGAATTTCGGGTGAAATTGAAGATTAAGACGCATGTTTAGTATAGTGGTTTTAATTCATCTGGTTTTGGGGTTTATTAAATAACAATATTTGTTTTCATTCATAGTGGATTGATTTCATCAAATATGGATCGATCTCATTAAGTCTGAGTAACCTCAAAACTTTCTTTAGCACGATTGATCAAATTTCCCCTGAACCGCATCATGGATTCTCCTTCCATATTTTGGTATGAGATGTTGTGCGCCTTTTATATCCAGGTTATGCTTTTATTTTATTTTATTTAATTTACTTATTTTTTTTCCAATCTTCTAATTTCAATAACTTCTATGTTATTGATCGGAATTACAAAACATTTGTTTCTTTGGACTCGTACCAAAAAAAAAAATTAAATAAGTTTTTGTTGATTTGAAAGCTGCATTGTATTAATCAATTTGTGTGTTCACTTTTTAAATGGTTCTTTGTAAATAAATTTTTCAATCGATAATTGTGTGGATTATCAAAAGATGTAAATATATATATATATCTTGATAAACACATTTGGGATATTTTATTAAAATTATCTAGTGTTATTTATTTTGTTTATCGAAAAAGACATATAGATATAGTTAGATATATATTTTTGAAAAATACTTTGGAAGTTAAGGATAATTTTATTAAATATAAAATTATCAACATGTAATTGCATGAAATATTGAACGATAATTTCAAACTCATGAATTTACATAAAATGATAATCCATATATTATCCAAGAGAGATAAAATATTTTTGCATGTAATATTTAATTTCAATGTGAAATAAAATAGAGAGATAATTATAGAATGATGTTTATAATTATTCTTATGGATTTTTATTGAAATTGCATTATTTAACATAATATCATAAACCAGACATTATCCTGGAGAGAGAAAATGTAATCGGACGTAATATTTTACGTCCTTGTGAAATAAAATAGATGTTTCTGGTTCTAGGACACCTTGACGAACACGAACTTTGGTGTGTCGATGCTTATGATAATAGGGTCATGCAGAGTTGTGTTGAACCACACTGGGTATATTATCATTATTGTTGTTATTTATGACCTTGAGGTAGGTGGTTCCATTCTGAATAGCCAAATTGATTATCATTTTTTTTCTTGATTTCTTTCAATTTTTGATTTAAATTCAATTGCTCAAATTTTCATTCAATTAAATTGATAAAAAGTGGATTCCAGTGATTCGAGGTATTAAGAATGGTTTTGACATGAAAATTTGGAAAACCCTCAATTCCATTGATTTGGGTGTGTTTATGGAAATTTGCTGATTATATATTTTTAATTTAAATTGTGTATTTGATGGAAATTATTTCAATTAAAACATTGAATTTAATTTTGGAAATAAATTGTGCGATGGTGGAAATAGATTTGATTGGATTTCGAACTGGTGAAAATGGATTAAAATGATTTGAGGAAAGCCCAATGGTTTTATCTTTTGAAAAATGCATGTTTTTGAATAAAAGATGTTTTGGTTTTAAATGGAAAGAAATTGGAACATTTGAAATCGAAGAATGAGATTGATCATATTTTTAAGAATTCGTAAAATAGTTCTCCCATCATGTAAGAGCGCATTCAAGAATTAGGTGGTTAGTGAGTTATTTGGATACAATCTATGCTATGACAACATTCTAAAACATACTTGCAGTGGGTCACATCCCCGATGGGTTAGTGGTGAGTCTCCTTTGGCCAGTGCCATAAAGATTTCTGTATACAAATTTTGATAAGATCACATAGAGAGTGTAGAATCCTATAACTGGTTAATACTATCGTACCTTTTGGAAGATGACCATGTTTCTCGCTTGTTTATTTATAATTGAGATATAAATGTTTGCAAATTCTTTTGAACTGCTTTACATGCAAGCTGAATTTATATAAATTGTTTTATATAATTTTTTTTACATAAGTCATTGTTTTAGAAATATTCCATTATTGTAAAATCTTTGCTTAGAATATTTATTTCCATCATTTCAAAATGTATATCATGTTTTTTTTATATATTCTTTTTAATTGTTAACCCTATTTACTTTAAAGTTGAAGTATTTTATTTGGATAATCTATATTTGGTATCTATTATGGAATCCTTAGTGGTATCCTATTGGGATTAGGATCACACCCTACTTTTACCTTTGGGTTTTTGTAGACTTTCTTCTTCCAGGTTCGAGAAAAGGGAAGGAATCTCTTGGAGGTGGATCCAGCTGTTGAGTTTTGGTCTTGGTGAGTTGTGTCCTTAGGGACCATGGGGTTGTTTTTTACCATTTTAATACTTGGGTTGTAGTACTTTGGGATTTTTATGACTCTTTGTATTCTGGTACATTACTCCTGATGGAGTATCTTTTGTTTTGAATACTTTCTTGTTTTATTTTCTTCTATATTGTTGGTGGAAAAATCGTTGGGGATTGGGAATACCCTTCGGGCTATGCCAGGGCCGGTTCAGTTACTGGGTTACTAGGGTACCTAGGTTGGTTCATGACAAAATGGTATTAGAGGTAGGTTAAGAATCATTCCTTGATGACAATATGCATTTGATTATTCTTGTCAGAACATAGGAGATAGTTGCGATTGAGTTCATGTCCAACTCTCACTGTAATGAACCTTAAGTCACCAGGGGTGGTTAGGTAAAGACAACTTGTGGATTAGTTATATTCTTTTCAAATTTTGATTTGGATAGAGTGAAATCCAAATCATGTATGTTCTACCGGTCAGGATCATGTTTCCATCGTTGTTATATAGGAGAATTATCTAATGTCTTCCTTATTTTCTAATAATGTTGTGTAACATCATGCCTCTGAGAAGACATGTGAATCAGATCCCGAAAGGGGCTACTGCTGAATAGCTATGAGGGAATCCTCTAGTGGACCTGAGCCTAGTTGAGGTGATTGTGTGCACTATCTAAGCTTTTGGATAGGCACCACCTCTAAATACCCTTTCTTGCTCTAGCTGTGGAACCTGGGGGGTGCTCTTCAAATTTTTTCTTAACAGTTCTGTCAACAGAAACCACCAGTTTTCAAAGGCTCCACTGATCCTCATCATGATAAAGAATGGTTTGGAAAGATAGAACTTATTTTGGAGTTCTTGTAGACACCAGATGAGATCGATGTGAAGTGTGACACCTTTTGTGTTCGAGGGACCATAAAGAAGATGGTGGGATAGGATAGTGACACAAAATAAAAATGAGGGATTAGATTGGAAGGACATCAATGTTCTTTTCACCAAATAGTTCTATCCAGAGCCAATGGTGTTGGCCAAAGCCATGGAGTTTTTCATGCTTGAAAAGGTTAAAAGAACTATGTATTCTACAGATGTTTGGGTGACTTGAATAAGTTAAGCCACATCTTTCCCACTCCATGCATTGACACATGATCATCAAAACCTTCAAAAATTGTAGGGCAATCAAATGATTCACGTACAAAAGGGTTCCTGCCACATGCATCTAGATCGAAGCTTCTTAATGTAGTGAATGAGTCTCTAGAGGAAGCTAATACATGTCCAATGACCATAATATGCATCATTACTACAAATTCATCTATGGTGACCTCACTTTGGATACCGGTGCATCTTACTTGTTTATTTGAACCTGTATCCTTAATCTTCTTAATTTTTTTATGAAGCTTTTATCTTGTGCAATGGATATTACTACACCCTAGTGTGTGATGAGAGAGCATGGTCTCTGTAATCCTACTTGTGTCTTATCTCTATCAGATGTTGAGTTTTATTAGAATTTTATCATACTCTACATGGAACCTCATGACGACACATTCAATTTGGATTGGATTATTTACAATAAAGCCTGGATTGATTGTTATCTTTGACGGTTATACCATAATACACCCAATGGTGTGCCTCTTTTCTTTTAAGGAGAATGAGAACTAAGGTTGAGAAAAGTTAGAACTTATCTGGAGTTGGGGAATGTGATATCAATGTTTAATTTTGATATCGAGCAAGATTCTTTTGGTGGTGATCTTCCTCCAGTTTTCATCGAGTTTCCCATCGTGTTTCCTTCTATTTTTTCGGTTTACCATAAAGAGGAGAGGTTGAGTTTTCTATTGACTCGATGTCGGTACTCAACCAATTTCTTTTCCGTCTTAAAAAATGGCTCCAACTGAACTGAAAGAATTAATGTTCTAGTTGGATGATCTTCTTGTGAAAGCCTTTATTCACCAAAGTGTGTCACCATGGGAGGCATCAGTTCTCCCCTCCATGAAAGCTAATGGTTCTCTTACATTTTTTATTTTCGATATGATTTCTCGAGAATAGAAGGTTCTTGAAGAATTTCATAAGCATTGGAGACTCCCTTTATAGTGGGGAGACTAATGCCTAGTGGTTGTTCTCTAAAGACAATGTTCTATGTTATCAGAACTGTTATGTTGCACTGTTAGCGACAAGGAAGGCTATTATAAGGAATTTTCATTTTTTTACCAATGGGTTGTGAACCTCAAACGCACTAAGATGTTCTACAACATGAAGTAGAAGTTTTTGTGACCTTGTATTCATAAAGTTTTCACCCTAGTTGGGTCATCGATAGCTTGGGAGTCAAGGGAATCTTGCTCCTTATTTTGTGGGAACTTTTGAGGTTTTTGATTAAGTGGAGAAAATTGTTTACCTTTTACCACTACCACTACAACTAACGTCAATACATAATGTGTTTCTTGTATCTCATCTTTGAATGTATTTATCTGACCAATCTCATGTTCTGAGTTGGCATGATCTTGAAGTGGATCATGTTTTATCTATGATGGAATGACCGATCATGGTTGTTGATTCTAAGACCATGGTACTTCATTGGAGGATGATAACTCGTGTCTGTATGATATGAAAGCATAGTTTTAAGTCTCATGATACATGAGAGAGAGAGAGAGACACTGATGAGAGAACATTAGCCTTATCTTTTTGAAAAAGAGGATTCTTTGTAGGATTTCTGGGAACAAAAAGTTCCTATGGTGGGGAAGTTGTAACATCCCATTACTTATTCAGGTTTTCCCAATCCTTCTTATGTTAAATTATTATTATGTTAATTGAAAAGAAAGTTATTTGTTAGTAAAAAGTTGTGTTTTTGTTAAACACGTTGCGGAATGGTAAAATGTCCAATTAATACTATGGAATATTCAATTAAATATTTTATGAGTTAAACACTGGGTGTGTTAGAGTTTTCAAGACCCGCAAAATCTCGGAGAAGGCGAAATAAATTTTTTAAATAGAATATATTAAGTGTGAACAATTTATTCAAAATAATTTAATAACTCCAAAACGGTCCACCATATGAGAAATGTGAGGCCACGGTTATGTCCGAAATATAGTGTTTACCCTTGAGGTGTATAACATTCAAAGGCATTGGACATTTAGATGTATTTCTCATGAGATAATGTTTTTAAATAATATATAATACAGTATTTATTAAAAAATAAATATCTCTCAAATGGTGCATCGTATGGAAAATTTCAGACCACTTATGGATCCAGAATGAGGGGTTTACCTTAGAAAAGGTATAAAATTCTTTCGTATCGGCAGTTTGGATGTCTCGCTCACAAAAATACAACTTTTTATATTAATTAATTAATTATTCCGAGTTTTAATTAAAAAATCATTAATATCTCTCAAACCGCTCATCATTTGAGAAATCCAAGACCACCGTTGGGTCCGGAACGTGGTGTTTACCCTAGATTAAGTATGATGTTTATTCGAAACGGGATTTTGGTATCATTTTAATTTTAGTTAAATTATTAAAATACAATAAAAGAATTTTAAAAAAATGGATGTCATTGTTCCTTCATCTCTAACATCACGCCGAACCTCCTTTTTGACCATTCATGATTTAAAAATCATACATTTATTGACTGTTTTGAACATTTTCGGTTACAACACATTAAATGAATGAAATAAATGAGTCCACACTGAATTTCGGGTGAAACGGAAGATTAAAACGAGTGTTTAATATAGTGGTTTTAATTCATCCAGTTTTGGGATTTATTAAATAGCCAAATTTGTTTCCATTCATGGTGGGTTAATTTCTTCAAATATGGACTGATCTCATTAAGTTTGAGTAACCTTGAATATTTCATTGGCACGATCGATCAACATTCCACTGAACCGCATCATGGATCCGCTTGCCATATTTTGGTATGAGGTGTTGTGCACCTTTTATATCGAGGTTATGTTTTTATTTTATTTTATTTTATTTATTTTACTTATTTTCTTCCAATCTTCTAATTTTGATAACTTCTATGTTATTGATCGGAATTACACACCGTTTGTTTTGTTGAATCGTATCGACAAGAAGAATCTAAATAATTTTTTAAAGCTGCATTGTATTAATCAATTTGCCTTTTCAATTTTTAAATGGTTATTTTTAAATAAAATTTTCAAACGATAATTGTGTGGATTATCAAAAGATATATATATATATATATATATCGATGAACATATTTGGGATAATTTTTTATTATTATCTATTGTTATTTATTTTTATTATCAAAAGAGACACACAGATATATATATATATATATATATAGTTAGATATATATTTATGATAATTACTTTGGAAGTTAAGGACACTTTTATTAAATATAAAATTATCAACGTGTAATGGCATGAACTATTGAATAATAATTTCAAACTCATGAATTTACATAAAATGATAATCCATATATTATCAAGGAGAGAGAAAATATTTATCAAATGTAATATTTTAAATGATAATTTTAATCTTATCCTGGTGAGATAAATTATCATCACTTGCGATAATTTAAATGATAATCTAAAAATTATCCAATAGAGATAATATATTTTCTCATGTCATATTTTATTTTATTGTGAAATAAAATAGAGAGATAATTATCGAATTATGTTTATAATAATTATTATAGGTTTTTATTGAAATTGTATGCATTAACAAAATATGATAAACCAGACATTATCCTGGAGAATGAAAATGTAATCGGATGTAATATTTTACTTCCTTTTGAAATAAAATAGATGTTTTTGGTTCTAAGACCCCTTGAAGAACACAAAATTTGGTGTGTCGATGATAATGATAATAGGGTTGTGTGGAGGTGTATTGAACCACACTGGGTATATTATCATTTCTACTTTTATTGATGACCTTGAGGTAGGTGGTTCCCTCTGAATAGCCAAATTGATTATCCTTGTTTTGCTTGATTATTTCAATTGTTGATTTAAATTCAATTGCTCAAATTTTATTTCAATTAAATTGATAAAAAGTCAATTCTAGTGAATCAAGGTATTTGAAATGGTTTTGGCATGAAAATTTGGAAAACCCTCAATTCCATTGATTTGGGTGTGTTTAAGGAAATTTGCTGATTTAAATTGTTTAGTTTAAATTGTGGATTTGAGGGAAATGATTTCAATTAAATTGTCGAATTTAATTACTGAAATAAATTTTGTGATGATAGATTTAGTTTTTATTTTCATTCAAACTGGTGAAAATGGCTTAAATTGATTTTATCGAAATCCATTGGTTTTATCTTGTGAAAAATGCTTGTTTTTGAATAAAACCTTTTTTGGTTTTAAATGGAAATGAATTGGAACATTTGAAATGGAATAATGGTATTGATAGTATTTTTATGCATTCTTAAAATAGACCACCCATCATATAAGAGCGCATGAAAGCCTTAGTTAGTAAGTGAGTCATTTGGATACACTATACCCTACATCAACATTTTTAAACATACTTGCGGCGGGTCACATCCCCGATGGGTTGGTGATGAGTCTCCATTGGCCAGTGTCACAGTAACGTGTGTATACACATTTTTCTAAGTTCACATAGAGAGTTTGGAATCCTATAACTGGTAAATACTATCGTACCTTTTGGCAGATGACCCTATTGCTCGCTTGTTTATTTATATTTGAGATATAAATGTGTGACTATGCTTTTGAACTACTTTACATGACTTCTAAATTTATATAAATTGTTTTATATAAATGTTTTACATATTCCATTGTTTTATAAATATTCCATCATTGTAAAATCATTACTTAGAATATTTATTTCTATTATTTGAAAATGTATAGCATGTTTTGTTTATATATGATTTTGAATTTCCAAAACTGTATACTTTAAAATTGAAAGATTTTATTTCAATAATCCATATTTGGAATCTATTATGGAGTATTTTTTGGTATCCTATTGGACTTAGGCTCACACCCCACTTTTTCCTTCAGGTGATTGTAGACTTTCTTCTTCTAGGTTCGAGCAAAGGGAAGGAATCTCTTGAAGGTGGATCCAGCAGTTGAGTTTTGGTCTTGGTGAGTTGTGTCCTTAGGGACCTTGGGTTTTTTTTTCCCATTTTAGTACTTGGGTTATAGTAATTTGGGCTTTTATCCCTCTTTGTATTCTGGTAAATTACTCCTAGTGGAGTTTCTTTTGTTATGCATATTGTCTTGTTTTCTTTTCTTCTACACTGTTGGTGGAAAAATCATTCCCACGTGCTTGTGATGTGATGAAAGGTGATAGTCGCTGACCCATGGGGATCAGGAACACCCTTTGGGCTATGTCAGGGTCATCTCGGTTACCCGGTTACCAAGGTACCTGGGTTGGGTCGTGACAACTCTATAATAATTAATTTCTGATTTCATTTTATTTCTACCCAATCATTTATAAATTCTATATTATAAAATTTTATCACATTACCATCTCAATGATTAGATGTTGAAATAGTAATAACACTCTTTAAGGTATAATAATCAAATCTCATTTCTATATATCTTCCCCAATTATTTCATGTTGGAATGTTCTTCATAAAAAAATATTATTCATCCTCTAGTTAATTTTTTTTTGAATTTAGAAATCAGTGTTCTTTATTTATATAAGCTTTATATCAATTTTCTAGGAATGAGAGTAAAAGTTGATATCCTAAACAAACCTATGATTTTATATAGGTGCAATGATATATGAGATCTTCCAATAGAAATTTGATCCACTTAATGGGTATTTATTCCTAGTAAAAATATGTATTTATCTTATATTTTTGTGGAGAATTCAAAATTGTTGATATCCCTATTATATGAGAGATTGTTGATGCCTTATTGGATGTGTTTTCATGTCTCCCTCCAAATCATGTTGTTTAGTTTTCAATATATTTCCATCTTTGTGATACACCTATTTTTAATTGATCAAAGTAGTGTGTATCTAATTGACTTTTAGGATTTGAATAAGAAATTCTGGGAGAATATTGATAAGGGATACATTAGGCCATGTGTGTCACCACAGGGTGCACTTGTACATTTTCTTGTGAAGAAATATGAATCAATGAGACTCTCCATTGATTTTCAAAAACATAATAAGATCATGATTATGAATAAGTATATACATTCGTATATTGATTGATTATTTGATCAATTACACAATGATCAATATTTTTCCATGAATAATATTCAATTTGGATACAAATAATTGATTGTTGAAAGTAATTACACGCCCCATATATCATTCCATTCCAGATATAGACACTATGAATTTATATTAATTATTTTTTATCTTTCTATTTCTTCCATTATCTGAATATATTTAATTAATAGAGTATTTATAGGATTCTTTTATAATTTTTTGGTAGTATTCCTGGTAAATATTCTAATATATTCCAAGAGAATGTAAGATCATGGAGATCACATGATTACTATGTTTAAGATCCTAATGAAGGTTAATAGGTATGAAAAATTTACCAATTATGAATTTTGGCTACATAATGATTAATTTTTCTTCATATAATATCAAGGTAGGTTATATTGGTGCATGCATCAAATATTGACGTTATCCAACAATTAACTAAACCAACCACTTTGAATAGTGTCATCGGTTTTATTTTATTGGTTTGATATTATAAATTATTTATGAAGGATTTCTCATGGATATCTAACACACTAATCAAGTTAATCTAGAATAGAGTCATGTTACTTTAGATTGAAGAGTGTGAATAATGTTTCAAGGGTTTATAGAGAAGGATAGTTAGTAAAAATGTTCCCACGCTACCCTAAAGTGGAGAAGGTTTTGTGATTTATAGTGACTGGTAAAAAATGGGGTTGGGGTGTTTTCTTATGAACAATAATATGGTGATATAAAATCCCCATAAAAATTGAAGGTTCAGGAAAAAAAAATTATATGGCTCATGATTTAGATGTAGCATCGATAATATTTACATTAAATATCTGGAGGCATTATCATTTTCATGAAAGGTGTGACATATATAATAAACATGTAAAAATTAAGAATATATTTACCCATAAAGAGTTTAATATGTAACAAATAAAATGGTTGTGGAATTTTAGATATTATGACTACATAATACATTATCACCATAGGAAATTCTACAAGGTGGATAACGATATTAGTCAAAAGGATCAGGTTATATTATCTATAATTAGGATCAGAAAAGATCCAATATTTTACGGATTTCAAATGGTTATACCGTGAAATCATGAAGGAATGGGAGAAATATTATCTTTATCAAATGAGTTTTTGACTAACTATATATAGAAATATTCAATAATTTAATGATAAAGGATGTTGGGAAATAAAAGAATTTCAGAAATGGTCCTAAGTTGAACTGTGATGTTTATGGAATTATAAGGTTCATGAATTGTGTATGTGACTCTTCAATAAAAGACATGAAGAAGGAAAATTTTGAAAATTATCATAGCTCGTCAATATCTATTCTTCTTTGAAGTATGAATATGTATTGAAATCTATAAAATTATTTATCAAGAAGATCAAGTGACCGAATAAGCCAACCATATTATTATTAAATGAAAATAGAAGTAAAAACTCAATCATTAAAAGGGTTTTTTAAATATTGAGAGTGTGTTACACCCCGCATGTCATCATCCATCATAATAGAATGATAAATAATTTTATTGAATAACCACATGATACTTTGATCCACAATTTCAATCCTCTAGAGAGCATCTGTCACTTGATTGGATTCTATGTAGACATGTGATACAGATTTTTGGATGCTTCATGTATGATGGAGACAATCAATCCATTGTAGTTGGATTCTCCCAGGAAATTCTCTAGTTCATGATTTGAGAGCATTAACAACATGTTTTAGGTTGGATTCAATTCATAATGTTGCCTAATTATGGTGGATATCATGATTAATAGCATAAATTATATCTCAATTCTCACCTTAATGAGTAGTACTTTTCCCATTAAAGTGATATATTCATCCTTTAATGAATCTATTGTAGGTGAGGAAGACTCCACCATATCCCATGGGTGCTGGAAAACAAGAATATTCTACATCAATGATGATTTAATTAAGAGTAAATTAGGGGAATCCATCAAATGAACTTGAGGGAAGGTGGCTTCCATAGTTTCCCCACAACTCAAAGAATCTAGAGTGTATTCATATCAGCAAATTAATTGTTCATGGTACTCATTTTTATAGATGAAGCAGCATAGATATACCAATGAAAAACCATTAATCCAAAATGCATAGTTTCAGGTTGGATTTTGAAGTGGTATTGATTTCTGGATTAACATATTGTGTTTATTACTAAAGTAGATTCTATCAATAGGAGGTTGTGAACTTGATCACTCCTCCCACTTATAGTCATCCACGGAAGGAGATCCTCCAGGTTCATTAATAAATTAAGATCAATAAAAAAACATGCTGATATAGTTCCATAAATTCCATGGATATGTACAATATATGAATATATGTTACATAATATCTTAAGCATGTATGCAAAGATGACATGTAGAAAAAAAATTCTTTGCTGTCTTCTTCAGTTTCTAATGCATAGGGAGCCTATTTTTCATAACAACCAAAGGAGAAGAAGATTTGATGGTTTAATGATGGTTTCATTATACTATGTGATGTATTTTGGTGGTTAATTGGAACCATCACATTGCGACATATAATAATCATTATCGTTAAAGAGGCCATTTCGATTGGGTTTCCAAATATAGTTATCCTCATCCATAAAATCATAGCTCTATATTTCCATATTTGTTTGAGGGGAGATAATGTCTACAAAAGTAGTGTGTTGAGTCATGAAATCATCCAAGGTCATATGAATTTTAGTAGAGGGAATATTAGTAATGTCAATGGGGTTGTCCATCCATGTGTTATGCGAGCAGTTGAAAGTAGTGTTCCAATTGACCATCCATTTCGATTAATACATGATATCATTGAATCATTTGCTAAGGGAGGTCTACACCGATGAAGTAAGTTAGTTTGGGTAGCCATATAAGAGTTTATTCTTGAATCTGTATGTCAATAAATAAGTTGAGGGTCATTTTAAGATCAAAGGCTCCTTGTGAATTTGTTGATGAGGCCCCAATTAATGGTTTTTAGATCCCTCACCCCATGACCCCCATGTAAAATGGATAATACAACCCCTAAAAAACTATTATAAGTTTCCTTTCATTCACTAAACCTATCCATAAGAAGTTTCTTATCATGTGTTGAATATCATTCATTAGGTATTTGGTACATCTTTAGAGGGAAAAATGAATACAAAATTTTTGATGGAATACTTCACATAATGAGGAATACCCTACCAGCCCATGACATGGTCCATCCCATCAATATAGAAATATGATTAATGATTCTAGAATTTTTTTTAAGATAATTAAATCAGACTTTTAGCTAAAATAAATGAGCATTGTGATACGTTAAATGGGGTTATACATTTTTCACCCCAAATTTCATAGTGATGCTATTATTATTCCCATTAGATATTCCATTTCTAAAAATGTTAAAAATTTGTTCCTTCTGATGGTCTGACCATCCACCACTTCAAAATAGTTAAATAAGGCTTTAATATTAAATCTAGTCTTCATTTATGGTTTCCCAAAATAGAGGATATTATCAACATTTTGAAAATGAGATGGTGTGATAATGTCTCAACCAGCTTTATGTTTCTTATAAATCCCTATTATGGGTGAGTTCATTATTTAATATATTCTTGCTGTCCTTATAATTTGAATAAAGTATCCCCAAAAGTGGATACCCTTGACAAAGGCCCCTAGTGAATTGGAAGTAACATTTAGGGGATCTATTAACCATATGGATAGTCATGAAGAATGAAGAATGATGTAGACTAATCTGTTGAAGTCATTAGAAAATCCATACCTTCTTAGAACATCAAAGGGAAAAATCCATTTAATAGTATCAAAATCTTTGGGGATATCAATCATGTGGGTAAATCTCCCATGATTCAAATTTATTTTCATTAAGTTACTACTTTTAGTGGAATTTAATTAGAAATTTTGAATGATTCTTCTAGTAAAACACCCAAACTAATGTGAGGTAATGTGATCTTTAATGATTTCACCCAATGTGGTCAGGAATATCTTACTATTTATTTTTGGAATACTGTTCTCAAGATAAAATAGCCTAAAATAATTTATTTCAATAGTATTTTCATCATAGGTAAAATGAAAATGAACATTGAATTAACACTAAACGTAAGAGGAGCATTCTTTTAGAAATCATTTATTGCAGTATTCATGTCGTCCTAAAGGAAATCCCTGTAGAACATGGAAAATTTATTAGTGAACCCATCTGGGCTAGAATATCTATCCATGTTAGGAGAGAAAAGGTATTACATAACCACTTTTTTGGAAGGGGCTATAGTTTGGAAATTATTCTGATTCCCTTCAATGTAAGGGAAAAATGCTATCAGCTATATTTTTAGGGATTTCAATCCAATCATCAGAGTAAATGTATTTGAAATACTTTACCACTAAAATTGATATTTCACTATTTGATGTGTAAAGATACTCATTAATACGGATGTCCTTAAGCCATACTCTTAGATTATTTTCTTTGTGAAACCACTAAAAGAATTTAAAGTTTCTATCACTATATTTCATCCACTTAACATTTAAATTATTGTAGTCTAGCAATTATTTGACATTCAGAAGTTCATTGAGTATGGAAGTAGCTTTTGTTTCTTCCCTTGAAGGAATAGTTTTCTATTGTTCCCTATTTAGGTTGTTTGATAAGTTATTATTATCATTTTTAATGTCTATTTGAAGGTTGGAAAAAGAGTTCCATCTTCAGTTCGTTATAATTATTTTAACATTCCTTAATTTCTCAGCAATGATGTGTAGTTGGATACCTTAAAAATTCAACTTCCATGCCTACATTATGATTACTCTACATCCAGGAGTGGTAATCCATCCATTTCTAAATCAAAAGGGTAACATAAATTACCTTATTGTTTGAGTGGGGATTTCAAAAAGGACGGGATTATGATCAAATTTGTTCTTAGGCAGGGTGTGACTTGATATTACAGTAGCAAAATTCATGCCATCCATTTTAATAATGAATTTATCCAACTTACAAGCATTTATTTGTTGAATATTTTATCTTATATAGGTAAAATCAGCACCTGAAATCGTCACCTCAACAAGATTACATTGATCAATATAAGAAGAAAAAACAGCTAAAGAAACTCTATTAAAATTCAATCTAGCTTCTTCTTCGAGACATAATACATTGTTGAAATCTCCTAAAATCACTCATTTATGGATTATGATTCCAGATATATACTAAAGATATTTCCATATCTCCCGTATTTATGAATAGGATTTTGAGGCATAGACAAAAGAGGACAAAATGCAGTATTTCTAGAAGTCAATAAAGATAGTGATACATTGCAATATAACACTAATTGATGAAAGGTTTAGGCTATCATGCTTTAAGACCTATAGATGTTCCATATTGATGTCATGGATGTTTTTTGAGACAAATATATATCCAAGAGAGGAACATATAAAGTATCTCTAGTTTTCAAATTGCATCATAGGATCTTTAATAACTATAATTATCAGTTTTTGGGATATAATAAAATCTATAAAGGATTTAGCCATTTGGAGTTTCCTAATTCCTTGAAAATTACAATAAAGGGTATTCATTGTGTGTGTGTGTGTGGGGGGGGGGGTCTTCTTTTCCTGGGCCCTCCACCCTTTGACACATCTTTGTGGCCTTTACCTTTTTCCACCTTACCTTTTTCCCTTCCATGATCTTGCTACATTTTCTTTCACTACTAATTCAGCCTTGTAAACATATGCATATTATACAAGAATGAGTTTTAATTCCTCTTATGTTTCATAATTATACACTTACTCTGGGTGTTTCAATTCATCAGTATCATCAGCCCAAAATGTTCCATTGATAGGTATAAAATTATTTTTGGCTTCATGTGTTCATTCATTCTATCAATATGAAGGGATTTCCATGAATCCTTGGCAAAAGGAACAAGAGGGAAGTGTTCCTAAGTGCAATAGTTTACCTTCTTAAGGGTCCCATCTATTCCATCTTTCTTGGTATTCATAGTACGGGAAGAGGGTGTACACATTGGGGTTTACTTTTCAATATCATTAATGGCTTCATTCATGTTATCACTCTTTATAGTCTTATGTTTGTCAAAAGGAATTATCTATCCTTTTTCATTGTGTCGTAGGTTGACCTCAACAGCAGATTGTCTATTACACTCACCATCATTCACAACAAGTCCTTCAGTGGATTTAGTCATTGAGAAGGGGTGCAGATTAGATAGATGCTCAATATAATTCATAGTTTAGGTACCCATTGGATTCCCAGGTTTATAATTATTCATATTATGGTTATTTCCCTAACCATTTCCATGTTTCCTATATATCATATACTAATTATCAGTGGGATCTTGGTCATTTTCAACCACCTATGATTTTCTATTAAATTGCTACCCAATATGACTACAGGGGACATCAGTCAAGGGAACAACCCTATTCACCACATTAGAGGTTCTAGGTTTGATATGGATATGTGATTGAAAGTGTTTATTATCTATTCCCTTACTCCTTAAACATATTGTATCATCATATCCATTATCCTTATAAAAAATTTCATTTTTTGTCTCTATTATAGTCTTCTAGAATATTTCTAGAATACATACAACCCAAATAGAATTTAAGCCTCATTTGGTATTGTATTTATAGCTTCAGTATATCATTCCTTATTATCAAGAAAACATCTTCATCCAAAGTGTTGGACATATAAACTTCCACCAATATGGGAGAATAATATCCAAACTATGGATTATATGTATGCTTATCAAAATTGAAAATATTCCCCATAGAGGATGAAATATATCATATAATCATTGGCTTCCATTAGATCCATTTTATCCTACATATATGTGTCCATATTTTAGAATGTGTGTTCTAAACATTGGTGGGATCAAAAGTCCTATCCCAATCTTGTATACATAAGAAACTAGTTTTTTAGAGAAATTAATACCATTCTCTACATGTTCCACTTAAATTAATTAGAATAACAAAATCATTATAGTAGCCTCTCCCCAGGATTTCATACTTCATTCATCAAATCCCCATGGGTCAAAAATTATTTTAGTAATATTATTCAATTTTTTGTATATCTCACCTTTGGGGGTCAAGACCCACATGTTGATTGAATATTTTCATAACCCTATCCTATATTCAACTACTACTTGTTTTCAAAAAACATGAAAAAATTTACTTTATTTATCACCCATCTAGATAGAGGTGAATTAAAATCAGATAAGGAATTTTTAGATACATCCTTGATGACTTCTGAAAAATTATTTTTTGACCAATGACATCAACATGGGTTGATTAAATGATTTTTAAATATTGTTCACAAGATAGAATAGCTCCTTGTAACATAGGTGTTAAGTATGAGGATTCACCACATCCTTTCCTATAGGATTTTGATAAGCTATTATCTTTTCATTGATCCCTGTCTTTCAAGGTTTAGGGTTTTCTACATTCTCCCCTTGCACTACCATCTCTTTCTGAAAGATCATTTACAATTTGAAAACATGAATATGAAGATATTGGGGTGTATGTATCTCAGTTTAGGGTATTCAAGATTGTTAAGGTTGAAAGATAAAAGTATAATGAATTTTACATCCATTTTTTATACCAAAATGCAAATAGAAAAATATGACCATGGATTTTGTCTTTGGAATCCCAATGAAATCTAGTAATGTCTTTTCATGCTTTAAAAATATGTTTCTTCAAAAATGATTTTAATTGATTTTTTATTTAAAATTTATAAAAAATTCATATATATTTTTTAATTTCATTTTAGTAAATTAATATCATTTTCTAAATCATCAATTCAATATTATCTTCATGTGAATTTTTAGAATTTTTATAAAAAGATTTATGTTATAGTAAAGAGTGAAAAAATATATTTTTGTAAAAACATGTCATTTATTTTCAATTAAATATACCATTGATTTTTTAATTTGATATAAATGTAATCTATGTCACATGTTATTAAAAATAGTTTAATTAATTACATATCAATCCTCATTTTGTGTATTTTTTTGTAAAATTGTTTTTCAGATTAAAACACATTTTTCTAAAAAGAACGCTTGTTATACATGAAATGTTGTTTATCATAATAAATTAATTTTAATCAATATTTTTTAAATTTTTTAATTATATTTATAGATTTTATATTCAAATATTTATATTAACATTCATTTTATGGTTTGTGTGTGGAAAATAATGTAATTAAGTTATGTTGTATGATTAAGAATCACTTTTCTAAAATTGATTTTCATTACTGTTTTGAAAAATTAATTAAAATTAATTTCATCCACATATAAAAATTGAATATAATAAAATAGATTAAAAATTATTTAAAATTATAATTAATAAAATTTAAAATGCATAACTTTCTGTTTGGTTACATTGATTAGTAAAAATAGTAAAATTTTGTTACCACAATTAATGTTAAAACAGGTTTATGTGGGGTTAAACCACAAGATAAAAGTAATATTGTCACCATAACCTATAAAATTACTATTCATTGATTATAATTGAACCTTATATTATCTTAACTTCTAATAAATTTAAATATGGAGCCATTATCCCATTAATATGACAATAAATCCTTGAAATGGTTTAAGAAGTTCCATTTGTGTCCCTCCCCACACTTATAAAAGCGCCCATATTCTCCTATACTACTCAATCTAGTGGAGCCTTAAATATCATTAAATTACTTCTAAAAAAGTAATACAGTCCTTCTCATCATCTTAGATCATATTTACTTCTCCAATGACCAGTTCTTCTAGTCGTACGTAGTAAGGGAAATAAATTTTCTCAAAGGAGTGGTATAAATCTTAAGTAAAATCTATCAATTTTTATTTTTATTCTACATCACCTAAAATTGTTTTATACACAAAAAAATTATTAATATAGTATCATAAATTTACTAAGATGATATTATGATGATGGAAACCCATTTCAAACCTCTTAAAAATCTAATAGGAATGTATCGCTCGTGCATATGTGTTGATTACCACATCTATGTAGAGATACGACTAATTTTACACCACCATATTCTCCTAAAAGACTATCTCATAGGTATCTAACCATACAAACATAAATTCCTTATTAATTGATCCCATCAGTGGCACTTATTGTCATGATACATCATATATGAAACAACTATAATATCCAACTAGACCCAAGATATTATGTATATCAATTATAATCATTGGATACTCCTAGGAAACTACAATAATAACCTTCTAGAGGTCTACTAATACTCCCCTCTCTTAGATAATGTGAAAAAGGAAATGAATTTTATCAATCAAGAAATGGAACTTTGTCAGATTAGAATATGGTTGATTCACTCTTTGTGTATCCAAAAAGTTCTCAAGATGTTATTCATGGTCATGTTGAATGTGAGAATATGCCATTATATCATTCATGAAAAACCACCAAAAAAATTCTAAATAAGGATAGAATATTATTCTCATAATTTCCATGAAATCATCTATTGAATTAATAAGAATGAATGGTATAATCATATAATCATATAGACCATACATGCTATGAAAGGGTATATGAGGTATGTATGTAGGACAAACTCATAACATGTGTTATCCCAACCCCCAATCAATTATTAAGAATACCAAAGTTCCTTTAAGGTAATAAAATAGTTCCTTAATCACTTATAATGAATCCTAATTCTTAACCATAAACTCATTCAGTCTTTAGTAATAAAAATATATCTTGAGGGATGCATCCACCATTTTCACTAAAAAAATAATGGAAAACCCCATGGAGAAATATAGGGTTGAATAAACCAATTTACCAAAAAATCATTTAGTTGCCTCTTGTGCATCAAAAATTATATCATATACATCCAATAAAGAGGAATGGATAATGGTGGAACTTTTTTCACTAGATCGACGGAAACTTAAACCTCTCTCTTAGGAGGTAAAATAAAAAATTAATTAGGGAACATAATTCTAGAATGACCAACCATTGGAGGAATGTCCACCTAATGGTAACCATAATCATCTAAATACAAACTAGTGACCTGGTTTATCATTCCACCAATCCCGTGACCTTACGATCAAGTTTAACTTGTATGGACATCTCACTCACCTTTTTCCATATACACTGTACTATCATGGGTTGTGAAATTCACCCTAAAACATTAATTGTCAATGTTAGCTCACTGATCTAACAACCAGTCCATTTGGAGTATAACATAAAACCCTTTTATATCAATGATATATAGATCCTAGATGAAGTGACACCAACCAACCTCAAGGTGGGTCTCCCTTCACTGGTTTACATCATCTGTTGTAATCCCTAATAGAGTTTTGGGTTTCCAAAACCCCCTATAAAAATATATAACATGAACAAGGATTTCAACAACATAAATAGATATAAAACTATATGATTCACCTATATCACAATGATTAAATAAAATAGTAGAGGTGACTAAGAAAGTACCTCTCTCCATAGAGAGTCTAACACCCTACTCCTAATGTGTGAATTCAATGGGATGATCTTTCTATAAATTCTCAAGTTAAATTTTTCATAGAATCGAGTTTGTAAATCAACCAAAACCATATCTCTAAGCCCTTCATCCTAGTTCAGAACACCCCAAAAGGGCTTTTATACTCTATAAATAATTTAAATCTCTAGTTTCCCTATCCTTTTAGGAAATTTTTACAGGTTCTAAAATACTTATTGAAGAATCTATAGGCACATCTCAGTAGCTTGTGGACTGCCATCCCTGGGAATTGTGGATGAATGATGCTTACAGAACACATGCATTAGCTCAACCATATACAAGGATGGATGTAGTGCTCCCAAAAAAAGTATTTATAAAGTGATAAAACCCATTGAGTTACTATCCCTCAGATCCAATGTGATGAACAACTAATGGTACTAAAATATGCACTAAAGTATGAACAATTGGTAACTCACTACCCACCACCTTATTAGAATTGTATTCACCACCCTCCCGGTGTTTGACTAATGTTCGTCAAGGTGGAAATCCTCTACAATTCCAAATATACACCTCATAGAAGTACAATATCAATGATAACATATCAAAAGTGTATTGATAGTAAAAACCCACCTAAAACTAGACAATGCCACATAGCATGCTCCTAAGGCTCAAATTGTATAATTAAATAGTCAAAAAATTCTCTAGCTCAAGTCTATGTCTCCAAGTTCATTGTTCCATTTTACGTTCATTTGTTATTAATTTTTGTTATGTGAAAATTATATTAAATGTTTAAACCAAATGGTTCACAAAATTCCAATACATAAGGGTTCATACACCATATGAATAAAAAGATGGCAGACAGATAATTCACCCCATATCACATCAACTAAAAATGAATAAATAAAATTTCAAATCACTTTCCTATCCATAAGGGACTATACACCTTATGAAAAAAATATAGTTTGAATTATTTAACCATTGCACAAAATATATCACAACTATTGGTAAAAATATCACAACTGCATGCAATAAATAATCCATCCTATATGGAATAGAATAATGCATGGAATGTGATATCTAACTAGCACCTATAATAATGCATGAGATGGAATACCCCCATCTCATCAAGTGGTAGAAAAATAGAACCCAAATTTATATCAATAATAACATCACAATCCAAGTGAATTTCCAAATTGGGGAATCCGAGAAATTGTAATAGCCAAAATCTAGTTAATAACAATTTCATTTGAGGCAATTTGGATTTTACCTCAATGTAGGTTAGTTTTTCCCAGGAGAAACTCATTACCAAATCCCATATCCTTTAACTATATTTATATTATCACCAAATATTAATTGAAACCATAAAATAATGCCAATATGATGCTACATTGTGAAATCCTAGACCCAAATTCCACTCAACAGTGCCCTGATCCCACTTAGCCACATGGAATGAAGCACATATCCACAAATCCATGAGGCTGCCGACTAGCAGACTGGTACTTGGTGTGTTAGTGGGGAGGCTATGAAAAAATCACCAGATTGTAACATAAGGGAAATATAAATGGAATTAAATAGTGTAGGCATTATAAATACAAGACAAGAAGTAAATAGTAGAAGAATGATAAATAATAAATTGTAGAAGTCACCTTATATTCAAAATGATGCTTCATTTTATATGTTTCTAATAAACCATCCAAAACATGTATACAAGGAAGAAATAAAATAAATGTAACATAAGTGTAAATGGTCAAAAGTGTTATCCCCACAAAGAATCATAAGCCTCAGCTCATTCTCGTGCTCTCATAATCCAAAGAATGGAACAAAATAAAGCTTCGAACTGAGGGCAGTGGACTTGATCCCCACCTACATCTAAATAGACTATTTGGGTACCCAAAAGTGGCATGAACCGGGTGTAAGATACAACTCCATTAGGTATCCACCCAAAGAAATAAAAAATCTACGTTGTGAAATATAATAAGCTAGTACCGTGAATGTAAAACATGAATAAAGTAACTAATTGTAAATTACCCATGGCTTTTGAGTAGTATATGTGATACCACAAATCCATACATGGCTCCTTTAAAAAATAACATCAACTTCTATAATAATGAAGCCATAAAATAGAAATAACCAACATGAACTTGCCATACATCCACACATAACATGTCAAGTTAGACCTTCTCATAAAATGAAGTGTTAGAGTAACCATGGTCAATCATTTAAACTATGAATACCATTATGGACGTTCTAAAGTTAAATAGGGTACCACGTTCTATTTTTTGTAATCTAGATCAAATGTTAACCTTGAAAAACAAGAGATGTATTCAGAAAAATAATGATATAGAGTTTTGTTTTTTCCCAGGTTATCATCCTAAATCATATTTCTAGTCTAACATTACAAATCATAGAAGATATATTGAGATATTTCTCGAATATTTAGGAATTGGTAAGGTTCAACACCTCATTTTAGACATTTTTTATTAAAAAACATCTTTCACTCGATTATTTAAATAAATCTTTATGAAGGCCTAAATGGGAAAGAAATAATAAAATTGAAAAAGTGGGATGGTATTGGAGAAATAAATTTATTCAGATTTAATATAGCTGAATAAATGTAGAAGACTTTTAGATCTATTCAATAATAGATCAAGGAATCTCATATTCGATAAGCATGTTATGATGACAATCATCGATGAGATATGGAATTAGATGTTGGTGATAATTTTTTATATAAATTCATCAATGTAAAGAGGTTATGAGATTTAAAAAAATGTAAATATGAGCCTTAGGTATTTTGGTCCCATCATGATTCTTGATTGAGTAGGAGCTATATATTATCTGTTTCTTCTCAGAAAAACTTATTTCATGTTCAAGATGTGTTCCATGTATCTCTCTTGATGAACTACAGTCCTAATTCATCCCATATACTACACTAAGATATTATAAAACTATGGTTTTATATTTCCTATGAATAATAATTATTAAAAATATTGGATCCTACGGATAATATTCTAAATAACAATACTGCACACATGGTTTAAGTTCTTTGGAGTAATTATAATGTTGATTAAGATATATAGGACTTCGAGGAAGTGATTAAGAAGATTTATCGTCATTTTTTATACCTATGTGATATAATTTTAAGGTTGAAATTATTTTTAATGGGGGTAAAATGTAACACCCCAATATTTTATATATATTTTGTTTCAAATAAAACATAAAGTGTTAGACAAATTTTCTTAGACACAACCTCAAGCCTATATGAACCAAAAATAGTTATAACATAGATATTAAATAGGTATGTATGAATATTAATAAAGACTTTGTAAATAATTGGTATAAATATTTTTAATAAATCAACTATATTAATTAATTTATAATAAATAGGTACTTAATTTTTAGTAATGTCTTTTTATGCTTCAAAAATATGTTTCTTCAAAAATGATTTTAATTGCATTTTTATGTAAAAATTATAAATAATTAACAACATTTTTAAAAAATTAATTTCATTAAATTAATAAAAAATTTAAAATCATCAATTAAATATTATTTTTAGTTGATTTTTTATAATTTTAAAAAAAAATTATGTTTTAGTGAATAGTGAAAAATAATTTTTTGTAAACAAAAATGTCATTTATTTTCTATTAAATATAACATTGATTATTAGACTATATATAATGTAATCCAAGTCGCATTTTATTATAAATAGTATAATAAATTACATATCGATCTTCATTATAGTTTATTTTTTTATAAAATTATTTTTAGGATTAACACACATTTTTTTAAAAAACTCTGGTTATATGGAAATTTTTTTATATTCATAATAAATTATTTTTATCTTCATTTTTTTACTTTTTTATAAAATTTATATGTATTATTATTCAAATATATATTTTAACATTAATTTTATGGTATTTATAGGGGAAATAATTTAAGTAAGTTAAGTTTTATGATTAAGATTCACTTTTCTAAAATTGATTTTTGTTATAGTTTGCAAGATTAATTAAAATTAATTTCTTCCACATTAAAAAGTGGATACAATAAAATAGATACAAATTATTTTATAATTATAATTAATATAATTAAAAATACATAACTTTATTTTTTATTATAGTGTATAGTAAAATGTGTAAAATTTAGTTACCACTATTAAGTTTAAAACAGGTTTACTGGTGGTTAAACCACAATATAAGGGTAGGATTGCCACCCGGAACTACAAAATTACTATTCATTGATTATATTTTAACATTATATTATCCTCACTTCTAATACATTTAAATATGGAGCCAATATCCCATTAATGTGACCATAATTCCTTGAAATACTTTAATATGCTTCATCATGATTACCTACATCTATATGAGAAAGGAGGATTTTGGTTATTTTTATCAATAGATAAATCATCAAGGGATCACATACATAGATTTATGTTAATGGGATTTTAATACAAAATTATATAGAATAAAATCAATTCTGTCTAGGGTTGGATTGGTGTGGTTTATCAACCCTTGAAAAAACTTTCATTATTGCTACTTCAATGTTGGCCACATCAACGGTACATGGGATGGATACCAAATTAAGGAAAAAAACCCCTTTATAACCAAATTATTTTCTTTTGATGATTTATCCCTTGATTTGAAGTGATCCCCACAATCAATAACTCAATATACTAACCATGTATATGATGTGCTTCATCAATCAATTTCTATCATCCTTATGTTATCAACACCATTCATCACATCTTTATTAACCCAATATCGACCTGGATCTAACCCATAAAACACAAATCTCATTTGGAATTGACTAGTCGATCCTGACACATGAGTTCTGCAATCATCTCCTTTGGTGAATTCACTACCCATATTGACTAAATCATAACTATGTTTTTTGATCTTCACTCTTGAATATGTTATTTAATAAATGAAGGGAAACCCTTTTTAGGCACATCTCAATATCTGAATCTCAATAGCTTCTTTAACATCCATTATTCCATGATCTAAAATGAGTGACCTCTCATTCAGCTGTTTGTACAAGAAATCTATGACTACCTCCCATAATAATCTTTCATTCCTCAATATCATCCCATTCTAGATTGGTAAAATCTTGGTTCTATATTTAGGTGTTTTAGGTCCCATTTTATTCATACTTGGTTTCAAGATCCTTATTTAAAAGAAAAACCATAACGTTAGCATTAGGTTCTCTTCATTCTCTCTTTGACGGTCCTTAAAAAATAGATAAATATTTTCACTTATGGGTTTTGTAATTTTCTTAATAGTGTGTAGCCACTTATTAATTATCATAATGTAATGGGGGTATTCTTTTATGTGGACCAATATATCTTATTCACAATATATTTAAAATTCATAACATTCACTTATGTAGTAATGTATATTCCTCATACATGGATTATTCTGCTAAAATATCAATCACCCATTAAAAAATTATATATTAACGGTCTGAGAATTATCTTATGAGCCTAAATTTCAATTTATCTTGCATGGTTGGAATAAAATTATCTCCAATAAATAATTATCTAATCGTAATTATTTACAAAAATTGGATGAAAAAATGAAGAATTTAATTATTTACTACAATGGAATAAAATGATGAATAAATATAAATTAAACTCATCAATAGAATATTTAATGAATATAAATATTGTAATAAGAATGTTTAAAAATAGTCTCAAAACGGAATATTTGGAAATCAGATCATGGGGCTTGTAAAAATTTGAATTTAACAACCAAATAATTAAAACTTCTTACATAAAATATGTTTCAAAAAATATGAAATTTGTACTTGAGATTAATATCCAATGTAAAATCATGTAATTTTAAGAAATTAAATCACACAACCACATATATCACATAATAATCAAAAATTAACATATCAATATCATCAAAAACATGTAAATTATGTTCTTAACATTAATGTAAATCAAATAAAATACATTGGTCAAATTATTACTAAAAACATTAATTTTCATGAAATTATTCAAATAATTATATTTTAGAAAATAAATAATCAAGAATCGAGAGTTCACCTTTAAAATATCATTAAAAACAAAAAACATAAAATAATGGATATATAAATGGTCAACAATAAAATCATCATAAATATATTCTTTTTTTGATCCACATAAGTAGGAAAACTTAATCCAAAAAAATATAGTCAATAGTAATTTTATTCAAACACTTATTACACATAGTTTAAACATCTAACTAGTTTACGAATTGAATCCACTTAATAATTTATATATTGGAATCATTATTCATCAAAAAATATTTCAGAGTTAGATAATCATAATTAAAAACCACTTTTGAAATCACAAGGTAAGGTCTTGAATTATCATAATAAAATACCACTATGACTAACTCGTAATCAATATATTTTTAATTAAAATTATATTCTACTAGGATCCTACTAACATCGTAAATGTGCCTAAATATCTGACCACAAATTTTCTAATCACAACTCCTATGATTTAATAACCTAAATAACATAACAATAATAAAGGATCCCTCAAATTAGGCAATATAATTATTAGAGTAGAAATCGACCTTGTTTTAAACACCTTGGATGAATCTTCTCAATCTTACTAAAAATTTAATTCTACATCCTTTGAAAAGTTTGGAGTGATGGAATTGAGAAACTCATTAAAGTCTATAATGAATCTTTGATTAAAAAATAATTGATATGAAAACTTTGGATATTCATCGAAAGTTTTGTCTCCTATGGAACATTATGACCTTGATTATCCCTGGATTATCTTATATTCCTTCTTTTGAAATTTGATGTGCAGAAACAGTTAAATCTATTTCCATGAAATTATATTTATTTTAATTGAGAAAAAGGAAATTATATTTTCATTTTTCTGAAATTAAAACTTAATTAATTGTGAAAATAAAAAATATTACCCATACATTAAACATTTATTAATAAAGACATTAATAAATTCCACCGCCACCTCATGGAAAATCTATGTCATACACAGCTTGAATGTGGAGGGTTAATTAGATGGGTCTACAGAAATGTGATGGCATGTGATGGTTCCAAACATGAATTTGAATGATTTACTCACTTAATTTTCAAGTGCAATGGGTATTTCATTGGAGCTGGAATAACTATCCAAAAAACAATAATATTCATACTGAGAAGGTATCTACAATATTTTTTTTGATAAATGGGAGAGGTAAATGATCCCCCTTTATTGAATCATTGTGATTTTAGTAGTTAACAAAAACCCTTGACCCAATCATTATTCAGGTGTAAATCAGATCATTACCTTTCTAAATAAGTATCACTTTGTTATTTGGAATGATATGAATTGGTATCACCCATTCAATATTTTAAATTGAATAGATAATTATATTATTTATAAATAATAGCACCTCGTTCTTTGCAAACAATGTTATAGGAATGGTTAATCTCCCTTGGGGATTTCATGTCATATTCTCCCTATCTTCCCACCTTACCTTCTATGTTAAAATGGATGAAATAATGCATTTGTTATCAGTAATTCTCCATGCCATTTATTTATTTTTTCTTTAACACCTCAACCAATCATTTATCATGTTTGTTAGATATATTTTCATTAAAAATACCTAAAATTACTTAAACAGAAACCAAAAATAGACATTCAAGGTTCCTCATTAGTTTCATTAGATATATATTTGGTTATTTTATGCTTATGTGAATCAATTATGGAAAACAATCCAGTGAAGATCATTATGTATCAAATAACCTATCATCTTTTCAATCTCCTTTTCAATGATTTCCTACTTCCATTCAATCTCCACTTGATCCATGGATTCCCCAACTTTATACCACATGTTTAAATGTCTATAGACTTCTTTAGTTGTAGTGATATGATGTAAATGCTTAATTTTACTCTATATATCTTATATTTCATTGGGATTAACTGAACCTTCAATTCATTAACATGAAAAATAAAATTTATTTTCTTTATTACAATAATATCTTTTCCTGAGTTTAAGAAATGGCTATCTGGAATGATTATGATCTTTACATATTTATCTAATATCAACAAATCTATAAGAATGATAATATTTCCTATATTAACTAAAGAGTCCTCAACAATGACAATTATATATTTTAATAAAATGTCTTCCAATTACAATGAAACTCTTTTAGGTTTAAAATTTTGTAGCATGATATTTTTAAAATAGTTAAGGATATTAATCAATTTTATCAATAAGAATGTAAGGGGCCTTTAAGAAGATACATGATTAAATAATTTACATAATCATGAAACATATGGATCTTAATGTTTTTTGGAGTTTCCACAGTATAACCAACATACAATTTTCACTTAATGAAATTATTACCAACTCCTCTAATTTCTTCTTTTTCAAGAGCATCTCATTGAGAAAATTAATTTATTCTATCAATTTTCAAATTTACTTGGTGAATAGAAAGCATATGTGAAGTTGTTAAAAAAATAAATGGACTTTCTTATATTATTATACAACTTTCTCAAATTATATATTTCCTCAGAAAGGAAGCAGTAGTATATAAAGTTTAATATTATTCTTTGTTAATCTAATCTTCTCAATTATTACTTATGTTTTTTAGTCTTTATCAATTTCTTTTGTGAGTTATTTCTCATTCAATAATTATCTATTCTCTACCTCTACTTCCACATTTATTTTCTTCCTAACCTTTTTTTAACAGTGACATTTGATCAATAATATATTATATATTCCTTCTACTCTATAATGTAATTTAATTTTCCTCCTATTATGGTACATCTATGTTTCCCAATATATCATTAAGTGGTCTCTTAGTTAGTATTTAGGATAGTTGTCCCTACTAGTTTTCTAAATTTTTGATGATTCATTGGTGATTATATAAGTAATTATAATGATTTTATGGGTATTATATAAACAATTTTAATTTTCCTTTATTCTTTATGTATTATGTCCCTAAATCCTATAGAGAAGGAAATGATTGTATTATTTGTAACTAAATTGGTTGATAATTTCAATTGAAAAATTATGACCTTAAGGACTGAAATAACACCCCAATTGGAAAATGTGAATATTTTTTTTTGGGAAAATATGGAAAACCATACAAACTATCACAGGGTTTCACTCCTCCTTATCTCTAATATTGTTTTTGAGTACTTATCCCCACCTATTTCCAATATTATTTTTGATATTTGGATTGATAGTGATTTGAAAATAAAAAATTTACCTAGATCATTGGTTTTTATTTATTTCTCTCTTTAAATTAATGAAAATGGTGTTCAATAACTTAAATTATTCATTAATTACCATTATATTGAATTTGTGGTTCTCTCTTATTATGGATATCAAGAAACACCTCCATCTTCTTTGACATTTGTTCTACCAAGGAATATATCATGGTTATATCTTCAACTTTTTGAACTCCTTTATTTATTATTCAAATCTCTATTTTCCATTGAGATATTTTTTTGTGAGATTATTTTCAATTCTGTGGGTATCTATAAAAGTATTTTAAATAATTCTCCACCAGGTGGGGAATTTAAAATGGCTCATTAGTTTTTCTATAACAGAAAAATACTATACATTTAAATCCATATGGAAGAACCATTATATATGGGGCTTTAGAGAAAATCATTCAAATTTACTCAATAGTTTTATATATTTTATCTATCCATATGTTAAAAATTTTGAATTTCATTACTCAACCGGTCTATATTACCTTGTTAAGAATATTTATCCTCAAATATTCAGGTGGGATTGTCTCCAATCATGATGGATCTTGGGTATTGAGTTTTAAAAAATTATCTAGATCATCCCATAAATGAGAGTATGAAGTATTATAGTATTATAGAATAATTGGTGAGTACATTTATATTAATAGTATTATATATCTCTATGAAATTTGGGAGATGGTTGGGGGAATATTCTTTCTACATTTCTCTATATTATTCAATGTTGTGAATTATTTGAAGTATTATTGACTAAAAAACAATTTCATTATCCCAATGTTTTCACATATATATGATTCTAGAATCTTCATTGATATATGGATGTCCCTAATACATTATATTCACCTTATTTAGTTCTCATTAGGCCATATGGATGATGTTTTTTTATGTAATGCATGTGGTACTTTTTCACCATCACTGCTCTCTGGTTTCAAAATATATCTTGTTTGATCTCAAAATTAATCTCAATTGGGTTCTCATGATCTATTTTCCTTTGTCATGTATAGGGAGTGTTTTCCATTCACCTGTAATCTATAATGAGAGAAACATGGACACTCATGCATGTAAAATAAAGCAAAACAACTAAAAAATAAAAATGTAAAAAAATGTTACCAATCAACTGATATTGAGGTGTCCCATACCCAAACAACTAGGTCTCTTGGTAACGCTAGAAAATTTTACACAAAAAAATTTACACCATGTTAGATGGTCAAAGATAAAATTTTATAAATCTCCCATTTTCATTACATCTGATAGTAATCTTTCACAACATATAGAACCTCTCGATTTTGTGTCTTTGAGGTGCTGTTATATGGGAATATTATTTTACATAACATGTTAATATTTCTCCATAATCAACCCATATTTGACTCCCTTCTTGACACATTATATGGAAAATAAATATTTATAACCTAGGTAATGGAAACATAGTAAAGGGGTGAGCTCAAACGCTTAGAAAGGAAAAACATTAGCGAAAAAAATAAGGGATAATAAGTGAGGAAAAGATGAGAATATGAGTAAAATCAAGATATAATATAAATTTATCACCTATAAAGAATAGATCATAAATCATTTCATAAGGAATGAAATAATATAATTAATTAATAAATATTTTGGAAACTTTATTCAATAAACATGAACTATGAGAACATAGAATTTGCATAAGAATAACAATAATAAATGGCCCTAAATTAATCATAGGTTCACATTTTGAAAGAAATACATATATATCCTCCATTTATTCTATGATGTAATCAACGTATTTCAACACATTTAATCATGATAAATAATCCAAATATTTCAGTAGATCATTATGTCATGAGATGTAAATCCTCAAAAAATTTATCATAGGGTTATATAGGACCCCACTCATCATCATATATATATATAAGGGTTCCACTTTAAATTATTTTATTCACCATATTATAAATAAACCATATAAATATAATGTATTTCATTTCATTTTCAAAATGGATTCATGTACGGTATCATTAATTAATCCATCAATAATCATAACCTCATGTACTATGGATTATAAATGGGTATCAAATGACATTAAGTAAAATTCCTAGTAAATGCCACTAAATTGATATAATAAGGTATATGGTATTTAAAACATATAGATAAAGTCTATAAGGTTAAGTTAGTAATTACCACAATCAGTTGATGTATGACTTATAAGTGAACACAATTGGAACATCCCAACCCGACTAACATTAAAACTGGTAGCCATACTGGTCACCACATGGCCTCAAGAGTGCCTCCCCGTGTGCTAGAGGTTACCAACTAGTACCGATGATCTAAAGGTGGTATGGTGGGAAGACTATATCCTCATTATCAGAGTTTCATGGTGGTATATCATATGTAGGAATAACTCAACCAATAGAGGAAGCAGTGTAAATAAATGAGAAGGTAGTGTAAAGTAAATATAATGACCGAATATAGGTGGCCAATTTCAACCTCACTCACCCAATAATGTATTTTTATGTGATGCAACCTATATAACGAAAGATATACAATAGGTAGGAGAATATACTATATGAATTAATGAAAATAATATAAATCCCTAAAATAAAATCCCCATGAGCATCCTAAGTACTGGCTCTATCTTGTTCTCCAAAGATCCTAAGTACCAAGCACAACACAATGAATTATCCCAAAACCTATAAACAATGAGGCCTTCTCAGGTTCCTAGTGAACTGGAATCCCGAGAAGGGTGTGGGATATTCTCAATAGTAAACCACTAATTTTATCTAAATCATGATCCAAATCATTCGTATAAATTAATTAGTGTGCATGTATTCCACAAGCAAAGAAGCAATGCGTAATAAACAAATACCCAAGTTAGGATCTGGTTCTTCAAGTACACCTAGCATGACTATACCTCCATGACCCTCATTTAGAAATTTCTAACCATAGGCAACCTGTACAAATTATATATCGAGGAAGGGATCATAAATAAATATCATGAAACATGTACCATGAGATGGACTAAGCCCAGACATGTGATTTTTATAAGTTGATGCATCCCTAGGATAATATATATATGTATCAACTGCCTTTACAATCAAATTAATTACCAAAATTAATCTAAGAAACATCCCGGTACATTCTAAAGAGAACCATAATAAGATACCCATGTATCTTGTGTAGGGGAATGAGTCTTTGAAGCTGAACACATGAACAATGATCCCAGACATGTGATTTACTCTTATATTAATGTGAGAAAATAACCTCTCATCCGATTATTTGTATCTTGTGTAGGGGAATGAGTCTCACTTGTGTCCTGGAATAACTATGTATCCACTGACTTAGTCCAAAGTCTCTCCCCTAGAGAACTATATCCCTCATGATGAGTGAAGAAAAATGTATGGTTAGCCCATCCTAGTGAACCAGTATCTCCCCTGGCATATACACAGTGCTTCATTGAAGCTGAACACATGAACAATGATCCCATATTTCAAATTATGTTAAAGGAAACCCCATTATTTATCATGGATTTTATAATTCATTTATTCTAATAAACTAATCAATACAAAATTCCATGTTAGTGAGAATTCCATAATGAGACCAGGGTTCCTTAAGAGGGTCACACCCATCTTCCATTTAATTTTAGAATAAAAATGTCTACATATATAAGTAATTCACATCAAGAAGAAATAACATGAAATTAGCCCATAGAGACACCCTTACCATGTGGATATGAAAGTAATAACACATATATCATTTTTTCTAATAAGAAGATAGAACACCTCATTTAAGGGTTTTATTAGAAAACATGATGTTGTTAGTAAAAAAAATCATGTTGAAACTTTAGGCTATCCAATTCCATCACAATGCCTATGTGATACACCTCAAAGGATATTTTAAATAATGTTTCATTTACAATTTAATATATATATATATAGTTATATAAAGCACCCCCAAGGGGGGGGGGGGGGTGGCTCCAAAGGATAAAAATAATTTTAATGGTAAACTAAACAAACCCATCCTAAATTGGTTGTTTGGGTTGAGGTAAAATCCTCTAACCAAACCAATACAGGCCTAAACACACCACAAATAATGATGGGAAAATATAATTCAAGAAAATTTATTATTTTAAAATGACACTGGGTAAGTCCATTGCATGAAAAAAACAAATATATTTTATAATGTAGAGAAACTAGTGGGAACTATATATACCAACAACATTATGATTTGGAAAACCCTCAAATAAAGTATTGTGCCTTGATTCAGTTTGGTTCGAGAGAAATCAAAGAAATTGTAAAAAAAAACTAAATATAGTTAATATTAGTTCACATCACAATATCCTTTAGTTTTGTGATAGAAACTATAAAATGGAGAATGATTAGTTTTAGACATACCTAGGGAAATCCAATGCACTTGATGGTTTCAATATGGACACCGGATAATGGAGATCTCTCCATAGATGTAGAGGAGAGGAGGAAATCCCATAATGGAGTTCCAATATATAGATGAGAGGAAAAATAAGGGGGGATGAAGAAATAAGAAATAGAGTGAAAGAGTGTAAATTTCAACTATTTATGAAGGTTCACTGTTTGACCGCACGGTTTGGTTATAATGTTGGTCAAACCATGCATTAACTATTCACATGCCATTGTTTAAGGAGAGGGGACACATAGTTCATGCACAAAATTGGAGAAACCATGAGACAAATGTCTACATTACCACATTTAATAAAATATAAAAATATTCAAGTTCTCAAATCTCCCCTCACATGGTTAAAACAAATAGTACGAGACCTCTAGCTCCACTGGATGGGATGCACAGTTTCACATTTTGCGCTTCATGGTTTTTGGAAAATCTCATGCCCTTACCATCTCCTACGAGTTTTGATGGTTTGAGACCCAAAACATACGATACTTATCATAACACCTAATTCACCACTCATTCTCTTGTATATTTCTTAAAAAAACATGTTTGAGTATTCCAATGATCGGATTTAGAGTCAGAGTCTCAGTTTAATGAACAGTCCATCCAATAAATTATAAAATTCCATTTCACTTGGATGTTAATAAAATTCGAAAACACGACATACTAAAATCTCTACATCTTAAAACTTATCTTCCTAGATATTCCATGGGAAAATATTGAAAATAGCACCCGACCTACTCATGTAAAAACGTTTCATCCAAACAGCCACATTTCAATTACAAATACCCAACGCGCCTCTAATTATCACATAAACATGCGGTACCAAAGACATAAAAACACGATCAAAAAATCGTAATCTGAACATAAAACATTATGAAAATGCATACCCAGGCATATTTGTCCTCATACATGATCAGGAGACCATCTCTTTAAACAATTTTCCTATGGAACATTCTCACCATAGTTCCTAGCAATGAAGGTGGGTCCAATTTTGAGTCATCATTTTTACACCTTTACAATTTACTATTAAAAAATGCCCTTTTCTCTCTAATAATGATCTTGGAAGATTTCATTATTGAATGAATTATCACCTCCCAATTGAACATAATTAGCCTGGTCAAGATGACATTTCTTGGAAAATTCTCGATCGACATTTCCCCAATATCTTGGCTTAGACGGTTTCCATAAAACAACTGGAAACTTGATGCTTTCATCCAAGTCCCATATAAGTTGCATCAAGAATATCAATAGATGTCTCTACCTGAATTTTGATGTCATTTCAATTCCAATGGTACAATTTTTTTCATTCCCCAGAACTAACATTAGTATTACAAGATCCATCAATATTTCAGGTTTCTGACCTCAAAATATTACATCCTAGAATGATTAAGGCTAGACATAATCTAAAATTCCGAAATGGTGTCTAAGGAGATCATTCATGGAAAACCATAATTTGGAATTTAAATGTGAAACTTTGGTATACAAAAGAAATTCCACAATTCAAGATACTATCAAATCTTATCGGTTGTCAAAACAAGAATCTAATGGTTTTTGGGAGTCTGCTCAAGGAATACCAACTTGGAAACCCATGTATCACTCCATACTAACCATAAATCTACAACAAACACACATCCAGAATGTAACTCTTGTGAGAACACTTATCAAGGCCCAGATATTTAAATTATCAAGGCTAAAAATAGAAACTCTCTCAGTCTATCCAGAAGATGTGAAGATAGGGGGCATGATCGTAGCTAGCCTGGGGGTATACCAAGAGGATTTGAATGATTACAAAAATATACCGGAAACAATTTTGATATAACACACATGGTTTTCTTGATACGATTATGAACTGTTCATAACCAACTACTGAAGGGAAAAAATGTCACATTATTACCATCCAGTTTCTTTTATAAGAGTTCAGTTGCACCTACCGATGAGTCACCATTAACTAATCATAATTACTTCATGCCACAAGGTATTCCATGATAACTCAAGAACGACCAAAAAATTCCATACATAACAAGAAATTTATATATAGGTTTTATATATCTAACCACTAAATCATTATGCTATCTCAAAATCACTGACCTAAATAGAATGTTTATGATCCATAGGTGGAAAACATAGGAAAGGATAACCGTATCCAAATGTTCCATCAAGGATGTGTTCCTTATACATAGAAGGACATGTATTACCTAGATTGACATGATTCTCCCCAAGTTGAAATTATACATATCATTGGGCTTAAAGAAACTAAAATACAACATGAAGCACAAGCTCCATCGAACACTAATTTCTTGTCTTTAATGTGGACAACACGTTATAGAAAGTGTTTAAATGATATAGGTAATAGAAAAGCTAAATAAAAACATTATAGGATCATATTCACTTTAGGAAAATGCATTACACTCCTTTTAATGTATTTCCACGCATGTTACAGAATAAAGAGTAAAATAAAAAACAAACAAGTATTGCATGTAAAAACACCTGAACCCCATAGAACATCAACATGTGAATTGGGATTAGTTAAAACCTTATATTATTACCTAGTTCACTCATCTCTAGAGATGACCTGTTGTAAAAAGTTAATAGCTCAATAATTTAACAATTAACACCAAACATAGTCAATTCACTGAACACACTTTTTTTACCAAGTCGATGGGTACCACATGTATCAATGCAGACAACCTTGAGATACATTTTCACAATGGCACATAATTTTCAATCTATAAAAATCTTATCGACCATATAAATATCGTATCTAATGGAATGTAAAAAAAATCATCCTAGAGTTGTATTGTTCTATATGATAGTAAAACGGGTCGACAACCTCCCTATTTGTCTATCATCAAAAAGGGGAAGAATATGGGTCACATACCCTATTAAGTGGTCAACCAAGATCTATAAATGTCTTTCCCACTGAATTTGAGTACTATAAAATGCTCCTACCCATAAGAAGGTTCAATTATTGAATAACCACCAGTCCAAAACAAGGTGTCATTTTTGAACTAAGAGTCCAACATGGGGATACCGGTCCTAAACAGTACCACACAAATTAAAATATTCACAATAATTTTGAAATATGTTAATGTTCTAAGGTAAATAATTACCTCGTCTATCCCCTTGAAAAATAGAAATCGTTGACCCAAAATCTAGGTCATGATGAAGATATCACAAGGCTCAACCAGCAATCACATGGGTCCAAACTATAGAATAATGGTCATATATATATATATATATATCATGATCTCATTCAAAGGAAACACCCTGGAAAAACATAAACAACCCATACATGAGGGTTAAAGCTAATAACACCACATACGGATCCATTTTAAGTCATTTTTTTAATTTATACATTATTCTATAAAGATTTTAAAGGCTCGAATTAATTTCAATCACCAATTATGAAATATATTTATACAAGGTACCTTATTTATAGAAATCTACAAGGAACCATAAGAAGGTTTTATCAAACATCTTTTAAATATTATTAGCTTCTCTGACATCATTTCATGATTTTTAAATATATAATATAGATGTTATTTTATCCATTTTCTTATCTTATAAGGTTATCACAATTGGGATTTGTTAAATAAATGTCTAATTCTGATCTATAGAGGAATACACCCTTTACATTGTAATTGGAATTTTAATTAACTATCACCCCATAAAGTAATAAATCACTATGTAGAGAACATGTATTTTATTAATTCAGAAGGGGACCAGTAAAACAAGAATAAAGGATTCCTACAAGTGTCCCATTAAATTTTTATGGGTTTATCTATACGTAACCTCATTTTATTTAAGACATCAATATTTTTAAAACAACCTTAGTGGGTTTATATCATAATAATCAGGCATCATGATCAAGCTATTAGGGTCATGTCAAATATATCTCATAACAACATTTCCCCACAAACCTACATGGGTACATTAGTACGTTTCCGAAATTTCCTATAAAGGTTATAATTCCTATGGAATAAGGATATTGTCCTTGATAATAGAAACCATTTAAAAGTAAAAGTTCCCAAAACTTTTATATTAATACAACAATCTCAGGGTATATAAAGTTCATTTATATAATAGTTTTATTTTTTGGGTTACCAATTCCCAATTCATAATATTCCCATACACTTTAAAAATTTTAAAATTGGTATCCCTTTAACAACAAAAAAAATATGTTTCATCACATGATACCAATGGTATATAGTTTAAATAATTAATGATTGGTTAGTTCAAGAGACACCAACAATATATATAGGAAAAATGCCATTTTGGATGGTGATAAGACTTTAATAAACAATAGTATCTAAAATTTATATATAACCATGTTATCAAAGTCCTTGATACAAATAAACATGGTAATAATAAGTATAAAATCCCTAAAAAGGGAACATGGTATCCTTCTACCTAAATAGGGAAACACTCAAACAAGGCCCACACACAAACATGATAATCATAACAAAAAAATCATATAATATATTTTTACAGAAAATCGCCACTAAATAAATCGCACATCATGTTATTTTAAAAAAATTCTAAATAAACACCTAATAATTTATAAATATAAGCATGTCATATCAATACCTAACATGGTATGTAATAGACATGCTAAATAATAACACAAGGAACATCTATTTGTGATACTACATGACATTAAATTTGTATAGAATGTAAATTCTTATGTTCCTATAATGATGCATGTAATTTTATTTCCTTTACAAAATAGGACAATGTTAAAATACCATAAATATAATAAATTTGTAAGTAGAAACGATTACACCATAACCTTGGGGTGAAATAAAAAAAAAATCATTAATAGAAGTCACATCCCTAGAAAATTGGTATTTTCCTCATTTATGGGTATCTCACTCATAGACATGGGTATTTGGATATAGTCGACATAGATATAGTCTCATATCTACCAATTTATAAAATAGCCTGACAAAGGAAAATAATTCTCAAATACCACATTTTAATTTCCCATCCTTATTGAATATTATTCAAATAGCTATAATGGTTATCACATGGACTTAAGCGTGACTCCCTATATTCTAGAGCATGCTGAATAGTATCAAGTGTCTACTAGTTGTACAATAGGGAAACTATACCATCATAATTGGATTTTCACAATGGTATAATGGATGTAATTAATAAATCAATCAGTAGTCAAAGTAATGTAAATAACTGACAAGGCAGTGGAAATTAATCATAATTATAAAATAAGGGTGGCCATTGTAAAACACATAAATCCATTCATGCATGTCCATATGATTCTACCTAATATAAATAAGAATATATAAACAAGTAATAAAAATACAATATATGAATATTGGAAAATGATATAGGTCCCTAACTGTGATATCCTTGAGAATCCAGAGCAATAGATCAGTCATGTGGTCCTCAGATCCAAAGTACCAAGAAAAACACAAGTAAGTATCCATGAACATGAAAACAATGACGTATGCTCTGGTACACCAATGAAATGGAGGACTGAGTATGGTGTGAGATATTATCAGTAGGCCACCACTAATGGTGTCTAAGGCATGATCCATTTTGTGTGTATGAAATAATTAGTGTGGATGTATATCAAAATTAAAGCAATGATGTGGAATAAATAAATAACCATGTCGGGATCAGGTTTCTTAAGGACACCTGGCCATACCATACCTTCTTTGGCCTAAACCAAAAATGCATGAACAATATTCAACATGAAAAAAATGAGATATGGGGAAGTGGTAATAAATAAATGTGATAATATAGTTATTATGAGATGGACTAAAACCATGCATGTGATTTGGCATGGTGGATGTGTCCCTGTGATAAAAAATACATATCAACAACTTTTATGACCAAATAAATTACCAAAATATATGTAAGAAGCATCTGGATCCCTTATGAGGTAAACCATAACCAGATACCCATGAATCTCACTAGTAGAGACCTAATTTCCACTACCATCGAAGTCTATCCAATGAAGTCCATTAATGTCCTTACATGTATCTCTCCGAAACAAATGTGGGACAATGACCTCTAATATGATACCCAAAATCTCATGTAGGGTGTCTAGTCACACTTTTGACCTAGTATACCCATATATCCTAAAACAACATTGAAATTGTATCCCCTAGGGACCCATATCACTCAGTCTAAAGTAAGTAAAATATACAATGATCATATTCTATCGTAAAAGTATCACCCCTGACATAAACACAATTCTTCATAGAAGATGGTCATAAAAAATGATCCCATCGATAGAATTCTATAGAAGGAAACCTGAAAATCTTTAATTAAATTCATAATTCAATTAATCAATTAAATTAAACAATACAGACATCTATTTTAGTGAGTATAACATGATGATAAAACAATCCATTTTGAGGGCCACACCCATTTTCTGTTTCATTTTAGACTAAAAAGGTCCACATACATAAGTAAGACACATTAATAATAAATAATATGAAGGAATGACATATAGAACCCCATACCATATGGACTACTAAGGTGTATAACATATTTATTTTTATCCAATTTGAAGATGTCACACCTCATTGGAGGGTTTTATTAGAAAACAAAATTTCATTAATCAAACGATTCATTTATTTCACTTTATGAAATTAAATTCCATCACATGGCATAATAAACCAACCTAAATGTGGTTTTAAAGCATGAAATCATCAAAATTTAATATATATATATATCTTTGTATATATATATCACATCCAAATGGATGGGTCTAACAAAGGCAAACAACACATAGAAAGGGAATATAAATGAACCCACCAAAAAGGAGTAGCTTGGGTTATTGTTATATCCTCTAACTACACAAAGATGTTCCCAAACACATCATAAGTAATGCTAGGAGTATTTAATTCAAGGAAATTTATAATTTTTAAATGACACCAGGTATGTAAATCTAGAGTCTCAATAATGATATTTTATAAATAATATAAACATGAAAAAAATACAAATACCTCCAAACTTATTCCTAGGTTGACCCTCATGTCTCATATCAAGGCTTGATTTGGTCTATTTCAAGATAAATATAATAAATGGTCAAAGTCCCTAAAAATAGGGTGAATTTGATTGTACCATGATATCATTTGAGAAAGAGAGAGACTAAGAAAGGAAGGAGGATGAGTCATAGACATAAGAAGGAAAATCCAACACAATTTATGGGGATAGAAACAGACACTGAATAGAGGATATCTCTCCATGGAAGAAGATGATAGGAGTAACTCACACAATAGAGGTATAGTATTTGGGTGAGAGGACAAAAGAGGTAGGAATAATAAATAAATGAAGTAGGGAAAAGGATATGTTTACCGAATTTAATGAGGTTTATGGTTTGGTAGCATGGTTTTCAAAACCATGCACTAATTGTGTTAATTCCATTACTTATGGAGAGGGGACACATAGTTCATGTTCACAATTTGGGAAACCATGCCCAGAACATGCACTTTCCCACTATCAATAAAATGAAATCATTAACAATTCCAAGTGACTTCTCACTCATAGTTTGAACAAGTTTTGTGATACTTAGAGATCTACTTTATGGGATTCATAGTTTCACATGGTAGGATGCATGGTTTCATACAAATCATACATTTTGAAAAGTTCCTCATAGTTTTGATGTTTTGGGGCCTTACTATCAAAAAACATCCAATAACACCTCATCCACCACTTGATCCTTTGTCTCACATAAAACAACATGTTTTAGTATAAAAATATCAGATTTAGATTTTAAGCATCATGTTATAGAATAGTCTATCCACCTAACGATAATATTCGAATTCCATTAAAAGTTTTTTCGATCCAAAAACATCAGTTTATACACCATTAAATTATAGGAATGAAATATATTGTTTTTCAAGAGGGAAAAAATTATTAAAAAACTCATATTTATACATATAGGATGATTAGAAAATAAAAAGGTACTGAAAGATCACTCCTCCAAAAGATAATGTAATTAAACAAACAATATAGATAAATAAGGAGGATGGTATCACATGAAGAATATCCTTAATAAACCATAATATATATAAATGTAAAATGACTATGATAAAAACACTTTTTAGGATTTTTAAGAATTAATCACTTTTAAAATAAGAAGTATCCTTGATCTTTTAAAAGAACATTAAAATATATTTCTTAGAAAACATATAGAAAAATAATTTCTTTTAAAACCAATGAAAACATAGTTTAAAAATTTCATATAAAATGATAAAGTAAGAGAAATGATAAGTTCAAAAGGAACACTAAAATATATTATTTTTTTGAAAATGAACCATAAAAAAATGATAAAAATATTTTCTTATGGAACATTTAACATGAAATTAATGATAGTTGAAAATGATCTTTTTCTATTTATGAACCAAATATAGAGACATCCAAAAAATGTGGATTCAAATACAAAATATGAGGGTAAATTAATTTCCTTTAACTATTTTAAAAATTACATTGTTGAAAAACTCATCACATACAAAGATTATAAAACATATAATTTAAAAAAATTATATTAGGAAATAAATATCCTCAATGATAACTATATGAGGGTAAATTGATTATGATATTACAAAAAGACAATACAAATTCACCAGATGGGTTATCACATTTGAGATATCGTGATTTTAAAATAAGGTTTGGAAAATAAACTTTTGACTTATGTATCATTGAAATAAAAACAATTGAAGGGTAAATAGCTTGAAGGTAAATTTCAAATAACATGAATGAAAGATAATTAATGATATAATATAAATAGAAAGATGTATATACACCATATAAAAGGTATTTCATGCATAATAAGAAGTATATCTCAAAAAATAGGAATTCAGATGAGGTTACCTATTTAATAACAAATAATAATTTAGGTAAGAATTATTTAATAATTAAGGTTATAAATAATAGATTTTGAACCATATAAAATAAGGCAGAAATAAGATAAAAATTATTCATTGGGTATAATTAATCAATATTGGAATAATAGTCTTTAATATGAATATTTTTAACTCAATGGAAGGAAATTTAGTTACCACAATCCCTTACAATGTCAGAAACATTCAAAACAATACGCCTAGAAGGATATGGCATCAAATGATAAATTAAATATCATTAATAGTAATATGATCATGAAAAAAGTAATAAATAGAAAATATATATACTATTTATAAGAAAAAAATTATTATAACAATAAATATTCCATAAGATAATTAATTTGAGACAAGAAACATTTATTGTAGTTCGATTCCCTTTACACATGATCCTAACTTCCTAAATAATCAAATTAATTTTATTATATTCTTTCACAGTATCCTTCACACCAATATCTCATTCAATAAGGACCATTTATAATCATTTTCTGTTTCTTTATTATACAATTTTCTCTTATGTTTGTTGTTTTGTGTGAAAATTGAATCGATGTCCACTAATTTATGTAACATTAGTGACTGATGATGATATATGTATAATACGTTACAAACATAATATAAACATTTAATATAAATAAATAATTATTATTTTAATCAAAAAATATAATAAAAATATTATTTATGTTTTCATAGTTATTATTGATATATTTTATTGCATCATTCTTGCAGGTGGTTAAACCCACTTAAACAATAACACACTACAGCTAAATAGGAGATTATGGTTAATGTAGTGTGTAATATCATTATAAAATAAGTATTATTTTATTAATTTTATTTTTTATGTTAGTGAATCATATTTTATTTTATATTGATAATGAATGAAAAACATATTGAAAATTGAAAAAAATAATAATTCATAAAGTTGGTCGTCTCCCTCCAAAGTGAATAATTTTATTAAATATATGGACATGTAAAAAAACAAGGTAGATTCAATGAACCAGGATGGGTCATGAGGTTTATATGTAGTTGATCCTATGATAATCCATTCTAACAATGTTCATACACACTAGTGTAAGGGAGATCATACTAGAAATATAAGTAATGTGACCATCTTAGGGGGTCCATGATATAAGAAAATCAACATCCTTATTCCCCTAGCACCAAGTGAAAATAAAATCCATCTGGATATTACTGACATTCTTTAACAGATAAATATAATTGTAAATTTACCATGGAGTTCATATTTTACCTTTTATGTTTTTCTATCCTCATACACTATGTCTTAGTCACAACTATAATAATATTTTTTGAAATGAAAAGTTCAATCCATTTAAGCATGGTGCAAGAATGAGTAACAATAGACATTAAACATTCAAAAGAAAACTGTAAATGCATTGAAAATAGAGCCCATTTATCATGGATGATCCCTCCCTCCCATCTAATTACACACATACTACATGAACCATAATTGTTAATCTCGAATCTTTTGCTATGGGAGTGCTAATATATCCTCTAGCCTGATGGGAATGGACACTTAGAGGAAGAGGAAGGGATACTATTAGCTATTATGTTTATTAAATAGGGGTAACCCACAATGTTTTTTAGATTTTTTCAAGGGTATGTCACCAAAATTATTGTACTAGTAATGAGATCCATCCTCAATCAGAAGTATGGTTCATGTTGAGCCTTATTCATCACATTCCAGATACACTAACATCTGACTACCAAAGGATACCCCTATATAACTTCTCAAGATTAATGTTGTGTAGTCCTTGGAACCGAATATGGAGAAATTTATTGGCAGTGAAATATTGAGATTCCAGAAAAGTGAAATCATAGAATCAGTACCACACAGTGATATACCACTTCAATTCGAATAATAATTATCTAGTTCATTCCTCACTTAGACTTGTGCCAATGAAGTACATAAACACAAGATTGGACCCCTTAAATTCTACATGCTCTTCTATGGTCAATGAATAGTTAGAAATATGATGTAGAAGAAAATTTTACTTCTCAGGGATGTATTTACACTGGAGAAGATCACCCCAACTACCCCACACTTAATAATCATGAATCATTCTATGATATTACATAATAGAAAAGGCCACTTATAAAGATCCCATGAAAGAACATTTTTCATGGTTGGATTTCGACCATGTAAGATTAAATATATCACTATGATCCTTATTAGAAATGGAATTATTGAGGTTGGGATAGTTTCTTTCTTTATTAAATTTTATGTCTCATTTTGGGAACCTTGGGAATCCAAGAATCGTTCTCGCCTAGTTGTTGTTCAAGAAGTTGATGTATCCCGATCCAATGATCCAACATGTGTGGCACTATAAAACTAGGATACTGATTTGAATAATTTGAAATAATATTAGAGATTTTATATTCAATGATCCTAGATCCTTCCCATAATTGAATTTAGTAAACTTATCTAATAGATTAAGGCCATCGATAACGTAAAACACCATTGTTGCATTCTCATTGTGTTTCAATTTGGAGATGCTCCTCAGATTGATACCGAATTTGTTTGTATCATTATCCAACCTTGCCCATATTTCCCTCTAATACCATTTATCTATGTGATAATACCTTTTTAGTGAAGAGATATGATACTCAATGGGACTTCTGATAACCTTGGAAACCTTGAGAGTTGATAGGACATGTATGGGAATGGAGGTGAGGATACAATTAACAGGAGTTATTCTACCTCAAAAAGTGGAATCAGTTATTCTGGATATTAATATGTTTTTTAATCCTATTTAATACCTTATATAAGCATTGTATACAAATTCTCTAAGAAGAAATCAGGGCTCCTATATTGTCTATTGGGATTATCCTACCCTGAATACCTAGAAAGGTCTCCAAATAATTTTTCTACCTCTCCGAAAAAATCATTGAAATGTAAATGATTCTCTTACCTAAGTTCAAAATTTGGGCAATCCATTTGTATTAAACATACATAATCATTTTTATTCCAAGAATGTAATTAAAAATTCCATAATCAAAGATGTAAATATTGCAGATTGACATGAGGTGGGAGATTACACAAATGTGAGGCCTTCAACAGAATTGAATGATACTACCATTGTGTTGAATCTTATTTGTGTATCCACTAATGGAAACCTAATCTAAAATAAAAAATTTGGGTGGTAGAGGATAACCTAAAATCAGTCCTTACATTGACTTATAACACCAAAATATATCCCTATAAATAAGATAAAGAGACAAGGGGATTTGAAGTATCAGAACTACAGGTTGTTAGCCAATCGGGAGAAACCTATACTGGAAAACACATTCAAAATGAAACTCCACTCTAAAATACCATATTCCTTGGACACACCCATTTTTATAACAATATTATAACCAAGGTATTTTTTTATGTCACCTAAAAATTCTAGAGCTAAGCCTTTAGAACCTCGGATTGACCTTCCTGGGGTGAAAGCATGATGCTCCTCAGAAATCCAGAGTTGAATGGGAACGGATATTATAATGTTAATAACACTTGAAGGAACGTTATATGAAAAATTTACATATTAATGGTTCTATACTATCTCATCAAGTATGGGTATTTTAATTTTGGTGTGAGGATAGGAGTGGAAAAACTGGACACTCGAATAGTGCCTTCACAATGAAATAATTATTGTACAACCACCACAAGATCACCCTTAAAAGGGTCCTAAGAATCCACATAAAACAATATGGGGATGATATTGGGACTGGGGGTATATTTCAATGTTTAGAGTGTGTATATAATCCCATAATTTTCTCTCCTACATAATAGTTTCAAAAGGGAGTTGTTATGATTAGAAACCATGCTAGGTATAACATCAAACAATTTTCAATGTCTACTCAAATTCCTATCAAACATGAAAGGGTTAGGACCTCTGAGAATATATTTGTAATATTCCTCCACCATACCTCCATGTACCTCGATACCAATAATGAATGAACCATCCCCCATGGGGAAATTGTTCATTTTAACCCAAATCTTCTCCACAATGAATTCATGAAAATACTAACTATTTTGTCTATTTCTTCAATCAACTTATCTAACAATTATTCTTAGACCAACCATTCATATTCCAAGATCGTCTCTACTAGTTGGGTAATTTTACATATGAGGGGACATAAAATAGTTCCATCCCACCCATCCTATAGAATTGTCTCCATTTTCACAATATATGCATTGATAAATTTTCTATAATAAGAGATGGGGAATGTTTATTAATCCAAGATTTTCTTTCAACCATTAAACATAATATATTTTTATGGAGGTTGATCCACCATCTTATTTATGTACATTTGGTTCCTGATGTATACACTACCAGATAGCATCAAGGATCAAAGGTCTATCTAATGGAAAAGAAGAAGTACTCACTCCCTTCTCTTCTAGGAACCAATTAATTTGTAAAGGGGGTGATCTGAAAGGGATTTAATGATATTTATTACCTTATAATTTGAGTGGAGGAGATGGATTAATGGTTAGAAAATCATCAGTCAAGGTGGCTTGAGGTGTGTAATCCTCCCTTATAACTATTTCACTAAGTTAATTTATCTCCCATATAACCAATGTCGAGGTCTCTATTATGATACATGAATAATGAAAATTATTTTCTATCCTTATTGGCTTAGAAACCCACTCTGTTATTTTCTAAAGCACCCATGATAAAAATGAAATATCCATTTAAAATCCACATCGATCACCTTGGGTTGAAGGATCCATGGAAACAACACAATGAATCCCTTGCAGACACAATATATTTGGAATAAATGGTAGATATAATGCAGTAGTTCACACCATTTATAATTATAGTAGTTATAAATAATATAGATATGTAAAAAATTTCAAAATTTTTGTTGGATTTATAGAAAATACACATGTGTTAATTTTATGGATGGTCATGCATGCAGTCATGTACCCCTATCCTAAGAGTGAACTTAGAAATTATGGAAGGTTGATTATTTGGTACAATTACTACCACTAGGCATGTTATTTTTTAATTGAACTCATTAAAAATCAATTTAACATTCATCTATTGACATTCAGAATTTTAAAGTAGATAATTGCAGGGGTGGGGGATAACTTTCTTTGTAATAAGATGTATAATTCTCTCATAGTTATAGGGTCATGGAGGCTAAATCATTCTTGGTTAAATACTATGTGTGAACACCAATAGGATGAGAGTATGGATGAAATTTAAGAAACTATGAATAAGCTGTCTCAATAAGAAATTTTGGGGTTTGGATAACACAAATAATTTTTTGGAAAGGGGGAGAAGTGAGACATACGAGGGATTACAAATAGACACATTTTTCAATAAGCTACCATGAAAAGACACTACGAGATCTTAGAGGGATGGGGGTGGAGGAAGATCGAGAGGGAGACTACATGCCATAAAATGGGGGATCATAATGGAATAAGATCACCCACCCCATGAGGAAAAATATGAAATAGAGGAACCAGGGTATCCCAAACATCACCCATCATAGGATATGATGGAGGTCCTTGATTCTAACCAATAATGGTATGAGATTCCTTGGAACCAAAACACGTCCTCTTACAAGATGAACCCAATTACCCATGAAGCTGTAATTCTAAACGAATGAGTTGAGGAGGAGTAAAATATCTTGTACCACATAGATAAGTAATCTTTGTCCTAAAGATGGATTTTCCCCATAATATTTCTTTATATTTCCACTTCAATGTAAACATGGTTTTCATTGTATTCGAGAAACTAGAGAGTATTATCATCCATAAAAAGGATTGAGACAATGTCATCACCAATGTTATGACGTAAAGAAGAATTTTAAAATTGGAGGGGAAGACTATAAATTTAAATACACACCTTTTCTAAATGATATTTTTGGATTTAATGAACCCCCATTGACCACCTAGAGAGATTGAAAATTCACCTCTGACATGATCTAGAGATCCAATACCATTGATTCATGGAATCAATCCTAGAGGAGAGAACCACATAGAAGGATTTACGAGTTTCCACTAAGAATATATGTAATGCATTTATCCCCCATTATATAATAAAATCATAAATTTTTGAAGTCGATGTTTTTAGAGGACAAAAATAGCCACCATGTTCCACTTATGGATGTTTTATACAGCCACGAAGGCCTCTTCTGAGAATACGAGCATCGAAGAACTCACTATAGAGATTGAATGAAGATTATATAAGGGGATATTAGAGATAAACAATAGTTCCTTAAGAGGAGAATATAAAAACAATATGAGAATTTATTCTAGATGAGGTCTGGATTGTGCATCCACAATGGGTAGGATAGGGAGAAACTCAGTCGTGGGAGATGGAAAACAATATGAAGATGAAGCAGGGAAGATGAGGAGGCCCAAAAACAAACGGGGATAGATCATAAATTTTCATAGAGACCAGTTTAGTGGAATAAATGGTAATAAAAATTTAAAACTACGGAGTGTGCAAGGAACATTCCTGGTATATGAAATCACATAATTTTAAAAATGGAATTTTGAGAGAAAACTTATTAAAAGTGAACAATTTTTATTTGTGATTATAAGAAAACATATAATTTTTATAATATATATTTAAAAAATTATCTATTTAAATTATAAATTACAACTTAAAATTTATAGGATGTTACATGATTCTCTCCTCAAAAGAATTTCATCCTCACAATTTGTTCGTTGAACTCTAAAAAATATGGAATTTTCATATTCAGAATTAAGAAAACATGACTTATAAACTCTACCACTTATATGAAAACATATAATACCCAATGTTTTCTAGAAATATTCATTGATACCAACAATAATGGCCTAAGCCTCAACCATCAGAATCAGCACATTATAAATTTCATGTATTTTTTTATAAAAATAAACTGAAATAATACACAACATTTATTAAATACTAGGAACATTTAGTGGTCTACATTCTATGAAATTATATACATGACTTATTACTAAATGATACAGTAAAAAATTAAATAAAATACTTTTTGCGTTAGATCTTTATGAAAGCCTCAGGACTTAGAACATCTAGATGAATTGTAAAGATAATTTTAAAACATGGGATGGGAAAAAAGAGCTCAGTAAGGGATTTTTAAAATAATGGGAAACCAAATACCATTTGAAATTCAAAATAGAATTTGGAACAAGTCATGAAGTTTGAAAATGAAAGCTTATGAAAACATGGGTTATTCTCAAAATAAACATTTTACCAAAAGAATTTCACTATATATATATATATAAATATTGGTAATAAACTTCCTTCACTAATAATGTTTTATAAAATCAACTTGAAAAACTTATTAGTATTTCACAAATTTATTCTCAAATTCACCTCGGATTATAGAATAAATTCTCTGTTCACTCCCGAGACATCGTGAACATAGTCCCATATTGGAATAGGTTCACATCGTAATCCCATTATGTGATTTGGATAAACCTCTTGTGAACCATATTATTCTTATGATAAACCTCCCACTCTCTATAGATAACAGCTCATGAGATTAACACATTACACAATACATTGTGGCACTATTTTTGTGCACCCATCATAATTGGAAGATTGTCCCATAAGGGTTTTGGGTTTACTCCACATACCCTACCTTCATCAAATCTTATTGTGTTTATTTGGTACTAAAAAAATTATGAAATTCATTTTTCATCATAATTGTCATGACCCATCCCAGTGGGGCCCAAGTCGTGACTCTCTAAGCCCACCTCCAATAGGCCAGTGGCTGGTGACTAGCACCGAGTAGGCATATTACTTACATGGGAGGAATTGCCTAAGTACCTATACAAACACACATATCCAATCCCACAAATTCTGAAATGATAAAACACTAAGGAACAAAATGCATGAATATAACTAACTCAACCAATAGAGTACGACAGAAGGTAAAGTACTGAAAGTAAACTGAGCTAGAATACAAACCCACCAAAACACGATTCTGAAAACTGCAATGTCCAATCTGTAAACACAAAAGGTACTAGGACTACTGCTCGTAGCCATAGGAATGCCTCGACCTATAGGGAACTCTGAAAGCCCGGTCATATCCTGGTCCTCCCTTGACTCTATCAAAAGGTCGCGCGTCTGCAAAAGACAAGACACATGCGGGCAAAGCCTATGCAGGGGTGATTATAACAATACACAGTAGTGGACCCCAAAAAACCACAAATCAGTACATAATGTAAAGTTACAACCATATATGCATAATACATGTCTATAGAGCATATAGAACAAACTAGATATACTCAAAACTCATACCCGAAGCCCAGAGACAAGTCACACGACTGCATACCCCCATCTAGGGGTTCAGTTCGATGATTCCACAAAGAACTCGTTCTAGGATAACACATTCCACAAGTCTTATAGCTCTGATGATGTCCATTCTAGAAGTACTATTCGTTGGGAAATGTCATGAGAGGTAGTTACACTCATTACAGGAGACACACTCTTAAGTGAGAAGGTTACAATATATATATGAACTCATTATGGGAGACACACTCCTGAGTGGGAAAGATCATGATACACGGATGAGGATCACTACCAAGTCCATGGAAGATACCATAACTCATCTATAATTCACTTTCCAGGTATAGGATCAATGCCCGGTGGAGTTATTCACATCGATTCCAGACTCTACCTTGGGTCAAGTATGGATAGAAGATCTCGATCCGGGCCTCTCGGATGGATTCCTGACTCTATCGCAGAAAGTCCTGCTGAAGGGATAATACTTTTATAGAAGTAAATGATGCATAATATTTAGGGGAACGAAAAGAGGGGTCACTAACCCAAATGAATGATTTCCATGATACAGTGAACAAGAGGAACATGTCGTTTTCCAAAAAGTACACGACGTGTAGAAAAGTTACATGCCGTGTTGTCTGACCCTGGGTACTTCCCATGTACAACGGCCCATGTCATAAGGCTGGTCATGTAGAAAACTGAGTACACAGCATGTAGTAAGGAGTACACGCCGTGTCCTAGTGGCTGGGGTTGGCTCTGTGTACGCTGGCCATGTGCCCGTACATGGTCATCAACCAGTGTACTCCAACCTGTGTAATGGGAACACGGGGTGACCCGCATTACTGGCCTGGCCTCGCCGTGTGATGGAGTACAAGGTCTTGTACTCCATCCCATATCTGTGTACCCCCTAGATACACACCGAGTCCCGTTTAGCCACCTCTTCCATGCTGTATAGAGAGTACACGCTGTGTTCTGAAGCCGTGTAGTCCATCCCGTGACCGGGTACTTCCAAAAATACACACCGAGCTTCGGGGAAGGTCCAACACACCATGTGATGAGGGTCACATGCCATGTGATTCCTCTCTGACCCCCAGAACATTATCCTCCACAATGAGTACTACACGGTGTGTTCTTTATAAGTACACTCTGTGTATTCTGGAAATTTCCGGAATCGTGGACTTCTGCCACCGCACCTTTTGTGCTACCCACTCGTCGATCTGGTCTTCCGATAGCCACAAAATTCTAGAATCCAGGTCGACCTGATGTCCCGATGTCAGATCTGTTGTTTTTGGGCCTCTAATGGGATCCAAAAACATGTTTCGATCCTCCCTCAGGAAGAACGGTCGAAGAACATAAAATTCCCAAACTGTGTCGATTCTTCTGCCGCTGTCGCCGTCGCACCTCCACTAGGTCATCACGATGTAGGATCTCTACTTTGGGATCGTTGTGTTGCATGATGGGTTCACAAAAATCTATTGTTCATCACATCATGTAGAACGTGAAGAACGCACGAGGAGAAGAAAGGGGGAAGAAATCCAATCCAAAAATCGAGGAACGAACCTCCACTGTCGTTCGTCACAACATTGATCCTTTCCCATTAGTAGGCTAAAATGGAGCAGAATCAAACAAAAACTAAACATGGAATATTTTCCTTGAAATCAACCCATCAAAAAACCTCCCATAAAAATGTACAAATCCACGGATCTACAAGTTCATGGTTGATCAGTATTCGTCATTTAAATTCAAAAATGGGGAAAGAAGAATCAAAATTACAACCCCTATCTCAAAGGGATCAATCGCAGATAAAGAGGTCGCTGCCTTCAATGTAGGGATCTTTCAACTTGTTGGCATAGTGATTCCCACCTTTGATTCATCATTAATCATCACCGAGAGTTCTCTCCAAAGCGCCTAGGATTCTACAGATTTTCTCTCCAGCTTATGCCAACGAACAACATTTTGTTAACCCCTTAAAAAGAGGGTACATATTTTGGATTCCATCACGCGGCAGAATTAATGAGTTAGCGTTGCTATTGTATGAGTCATTATGACATTACATTAATGACTAAAACACCTACCCCATCACTGCACAGCAGCAGATATTTCCAAAAAGAAATAAAATAACCTTTGTGAATTTATTTTATTTTATTTTTACTTAAAACATCTAAAAATTAACTTTTTCCCTCGACCTACGCCGGTCAAGGTTAGGCTCGTTCGTAGATAAATTCATTATCTCAGAAGCAATGGTGCCTTAATATTTTTAATCCTGAAATCAGTTTGGAAACTGCCACAACCGTGCACAAGTGCCGACTCACTTAACTTAAAAAATTTCAAACCCCCATTCTGGGCTCACTAGGCCTTGTAATAATGTTTCGTCTTCGTGGACGATCTCAAAATAATTCCATATAATATTTAAAAATAATACATGGAAAATATGAGACATTACATTCTCCCCACCTTAGGGATTTACGTCCCCGAAAAGCCTAAACAAAGGCTACTCAAAAATATGTGGGTACTGGGAACAGATCTGGGCCTCCTTCTCCCACTTTCCCTCCTGAAGATTCTCGTGCTGCCACCGAACACCCACCAAGGGAATTAATTTCCCATGAAGGATCCTCTCTTGCTGATCCTCAATCTCCACCAGGTACTTAGCAAAGTTAACTCCATCCTTGATGTCCAGCTCTCCCCAGTCGATGACGTGTGATGGGTCATGCACGTACCTCCTTAGCTATGACACATGGAAGACATCACGTACCCAATGTAACTGTGGTGGTAGAGCTAGGTTGTACGCCACCTCGCCAACTCTACACAGTATCTGGAAATGTCTGATCAACCTCGATGATAGCTTGCCACCTCGGCCAAATCTCCGTAACCCTTGTCAAGGTGAGACCCAAAGAAAGACGCGGTCTCCCTCTTCAAACTCCAGAGGTCTCCATCGTCTGTTAGCATAAGACTTCTGCTTACTATGTGAAATCTTCATCCGCTCCCGGATGATCTGCACCTTCTCAATGGTAGCTCGCACCAACACTGGACCCAATAGTGCTGACTCTCTGGGGTCAGTCCAGCAAAGCGGTGACCGGCAGGGTCTCCCATACAAGTCCTCAAACAGTGCCATACCAATGGTCAAGTAGTAGCTATTGTTGTATGCAATCTCCACTAGTGGTAGGTGGTCCTCCCAACAACGACCAATGTCAAGGACACATGCTCACAACATATCCCCTAGAACATGAATGGTCTTCTCTGTCTGACCATCAGTCTAGGGATGAAATGTTGTGCTTAAGCGTAGCTGAGTCCCAAAATCTTCCTACAATCCATTCCACAACCGGGATGTGAAATGGGCATCTCGGTCTAAGACTATTGTCGAGGGGAATCCATGAAACCAAACTATCACCTGCACAAAGAGGTATCTCAAGATCTCTACGGTACTCTTCTCCCTGATAGCTAGGAAGTTGGCCGACTTGGTGAGTCGATCAACGTTCACCCAGATAGAATCATACCCCTTGTATGTCCATGGAAAGCCTGTCACGAAGTACATCGATATTCTATCCCACTTCCTCTCTGGAACATCCAGGGGTGAGCTAATCCCGCTAGAACCTGGTGCTCGGCCTTCACCTTCTAGCATGTAAGTCATTGAGAAACGAACTCTGCTACTGCGTTCTTCATGCCTGACCACCAAAACTATCATCCGAGATCCTGATACATATTTTCCACTCCAGGATATACTGCAAAAGGGGATGTATGAAACTCCCTCAGGACCTCCTCCTGCAATGACACCGTTATAATAATGCATCCTATGAAAATAAGTACGTGCTATCCACCTTGTGAATATCCATCAGGAGCATGTCCTATGGATAACTGAGCACGTATGGCCACACAATCTACATATCCTAGTTATGCCTCCCTAACACATTGTAAGAGTAGAGGGGTTACAACCATCGACTGTAGGTAGGCTGTATCCTCTTAATCCCTGGAGGATAACTGCAACAAGACTAACTTCTCTGTCACCTCCCTCAAAAGCTATGAGATCGACCTTCTGCTAATAGAATCCACCACCATGTTCCCATTACTAGGTGTATATATGATCTCGAAATCATAATCCTGGAGTAACTCTAGCCATTTCCTATGCCTCCGATTCAGATCCTTCTGTGAGAAGATGTACTTGAGACTCTTGTGGTCACAGTAGACGATAAACTACTCGCTCATATGGTAGTGTTGCCACATCTTCAATGTGAGGACTACCACTACCAACTCGAGATCATGGGTCTCATAGTTCTACTAATGTGGTCTAAGCTAAAGCGAACTAAGCAATCACTGTCTGCCTCCACATCAGGGCACATCTGAGCCCGGTCCATGATGCGTCATAGAAAACTGTGTACTTGACACCCTCCTCTGGAAATATCAAGAATGGGATGCTCGTCAAACTCTGTCTCATTTACTTGAAATCCTACTGATACTTGTCCATCCACATGATGGGTTTCACCTTCCTAGTCAAGGCTGTCATCGATGTTGATATCCGGGAGAAATCATGAATGAAACTCTGGTAATATCCTGCCAACCCAAGGAAGCTTTGCACCTCTATCACACTCTGAGGTGGCTCCCATGCTAACACAGCCTCCACCTTGGCTGGGTCTACAGCTAATCCATCTGTTGAGATGACATGTCCCAAAAAGTGGACCTTCTAAATCCAGAACTGGCACATTGAGAGCATCCTATAAAGCTGTTACTCCCAAAGTATATCTAGAACCATCCAAAGGTGTCTCACATACTCCTCCTATGACGTCGAGTACACAAGGATGTCGTTGATGTAGACCACTACAAACCGGTAAAATTATGGCTGGAAGATTCAGTTCATTAGACCCATGAACAAAGAATGGGAGTTCATCACGCCAAAAGGCATCAACAAGTACTCATAGTGACTGTAGCGGCATCTGAAAGCCATCTTCAGTATATCCTCGTCCCACACATGCAGCTGGTGATAGCCTGATCGAAGGTCAACCTTTGAGAACCACTATGCCCCACTTATCAGATCGATTAGGTCATCTGTCCTTGTTAGTGGATACTTGTTCTTCACCATCACCTGGTTCAGGCGCCGGTATTCCATGCACAACCTCAGACTCCTGTCTTCCTTCTTGGGAAACAAGATGGGGGCCGCCCAGGGTAAAACACTGGGTCTCACGAATCCCTTGCTCTGCAAATCATCCGATTGCACCCTCAAATTAGGAAGCTCTGTGGGAGCCATCTGATATGCTGATGAGGATATCAGTGTCGTCCTAGGGTGTAAGTCGATGCATAAGTTGATTTCCCGAAGGGGAGGTAATCCAAAAACATCTTCAGGAAAGACGTCCTCATACTCCACCAATACTACTGATAACTGGGAGATCACAACATCCATTACTCCGAGTGAAAGTCTAGCCAACTCATGAGAGATTGGCTACACCCTCCTATGCATGAGCCCATTCTATGCTGCTTGGGTTTTCCTTTCTCTGACAAAGGAAAACCTCATTCCATCAAAGAGGACACACCACACTATTTTCCTAAAACAGTCAATCTAGGAATGGACTGAAGATAACCAATCCATATCGAGAATGATGTCTTAAGGCCTTGACGCTACCACCAAGAGGATTCAACCAAAACTCTTTCCTCCAAGGTTAAGATCACACTGTCTTCAAAGGAGCGTGATCGTTGAGTCTCCTCCGGTAGTTGTCTCCAAGCGTAAGGATCGAGTAAATGGTTCTACCGGAATCTCGAGGTTTCGTACAAGACATGTGGTTATGAAGGAATGACTGGAACCTGTGTGTACAAGTACAGAAGCTAAGTTAGAAAAGATGAAAATCATACCTCGAATCATCCCTGGAGACCTTAGGTCGTAAGCCTCGAGTGCATGCAGTTGTCCCCATCCCTGTCCCCTAGCTCCCTGAGCCTAGTGTGGGCCTCCTGGGGGTGGTGGTGGAAGTAATTCAAAGCGTATGCCACTGCCCGCAGCTCTCCCTGCTCCTCTTCCACGTCCGTCGCCTCACGGGTCAATTTTCTCCACTCTTTTCCTCTACCTCGGTGGTCCATCCACTGCTTCCCTATCATCAGCTCAAAGGGTCGGACAATCTCTAGCGATATGTCCCCAACCATCACACACATAGCATCTCTTCTACCTAGGCTGACTGGATCCAGCCTAAGAGCCCTGGACTGCTAATCCTCTATCCTGGGTCCTCCTATGACGTCCCCTGCATCCAGATCCTTATGCCTAATGTCGGCTCCCCACTGCCGGGGTCTCTGCACATGTCTGCCTGCTACTGACTGCGGTCGGCTGTCTCTGATCCTCCAATAAGCTCTCGATCACCAAGGCCCGCTCAAGAACTTCATTATAAGTCAAAATGCATTGGGGCATGAAACTAGCTCGATGTCTCATCGTAGACCTCTCTCGATGGTCCGAGCTCTGAAGTACTGATCCATGACCATATCCATCGAGTACCGAGTGAGGTTGGGGAACCTCGATGAATATTCGTCTACTGTCATACTACACTGCTAGAGCTGAAGACACTCATAGATGTGCAAATATCTCAGTGTAACTGGAGAGAAATCCTCCTTGAAGAGTCTGTAAAACTCCATCCATGAAAGAGTATCCTCGTCGTGAGTCTATGTGGTCAGACTCCACCATTGTCCTACTGAACATTGATGAAGGCTCGCTCCTAAGATTACCATCTGGTCTTCTTGTGTCCTCCCTAGATGGAAAACTCTAGTCACCGCCTCAAGCTAGTCCTCATCTGCCTGAGGGTTTGGATCACTTCAGAACCTAAGGGGTCTCTATCTCTGGAACTCATGGAGCGTGCTTAGCATGCGCTCCTCGTCAGTCGGTACAACAGGTACCATGGGCTACTCCACTGGTGGTGGCATAGCGGGTGCACCACCTGGTGGAAACTCATGGGGAATTGGTCCCTGTATCGAAGCCTCATCATTGAGGGGGTCATCCTCGTGATCGCGCTGTTGAATCTTAGCTGGTATGCGTTACGGAGGCATCCTGTAAGGAAACAAGATGTACCATGTTCAATGAGTATATCTGGATAGTTGACACAAAGTAAATAGAAGACAGAACCCATTCCTATATGATGCATGTACCTTTATTTTATTTCCCCGCAACCAGTGTTTTCATGTACCGAGTCAAAAATCAGGTTATCAAAGTCCTGGTGTATGGATACGCCAGCTGCTGCACCCAGACTCGAGTCTCTGGCCTGAAAGCTGAACTTGAAACACTTAACATTGTTTCCCCAAACCCATATCAAAGACTCCGGGTCCTGAGGTAGAACCGACCACCTCTGATACCACTCTGTCACAACTCGTCCTAGTGGGGCCCGCACTGCGACTCCCCATGCACACCTCCAATAGGTCATGAGTTGGTGAATAACACTGATTAGGCATATTACTAACATGGGAGGCATTGCCTAAGTACTTGTACACACTCACACATATCCAAGACCACAAATTATGAATTGTAAAAAACACTAAGGAACAAAATTCATGCATATAACTAACTCAACCAATAGATTATGGCAGAAGGTAACGCACTGAAAGTAAACTAGCCCAGAATACATGCCCACCAAAATAAGAGTCTAAAAACTGCAAAGTCTAACCTATAAACACAAAAGGTACTGGGAATCCCACTCGTAGCCGTAGGAACGCCTCGGCCTGTAGGGAACTCAGAAAGCCCAGTCCTATCCTGGTCTGCCCGGGACTCTGTCAAAAGGCTGCACGTCTTCACAAGACACGACACATACGGGCAAATCCCATGCAGGTGTGGTTATAACAAAACTCATTAGAGGACCACGAAGACCACAAAGCAGTACATAAAGTAAAGTTACAGCTAGCTATACATAATACATGTCTACAGAACATATAGCACACACCAGATATACTCAAAACCCAAACCCAAAGTCTAGAGACAAGTCACACGACCACATACCCCGAGCTAGGGGTTCAGTTCGAAGATTCCACAAAGCACTCGTTTCGGGAGGACACACTCCACGAGTATTATAGCTCTGATGACATCCGTTCGAGATGTATTGTTCATCAGGAAATGTCATGAGATTTAGTTACACTCATTACGGGAGACACACTCCTGAGTGAGGAGGTTAAGATAGATAGATACACTCATTACGAGAGACACACTCTTGAGTGGGAAAGATCCCGATACACAGATGAAGATCACTGCCAGGGCCATAGCAGATACCACGAATCATCCGAAATTCACCTTCTGGGTAGAGGATCGACACCTGGTGGAGTTGGTCCCATAGATTCCATACTCTACCTAGGGTCAAGAATGGATATAGGATCTTGATCCGGGCCTCTCATATGGATGCCTAACTCTATCATAGAAAGTCCTGCGGAAGGGATCATAATCCTTTAGAAGGAAATGATGGCCGACATTCAGGGGAACGAGAATAAGGGGAACTAGCCTAAACAATATATGTCCAAGATACGATGAACAAGAGGACCATGTTGTTTTCCAAAAAGTACACGGTATGTAAAAATGTTAGACGCCGTGTTATCTAACCCCAGGTATTGCCCGTGTACAACAGCATGTGTCGTACGGCTGGTCGTGTAGAAAACTGAGTACACAACATGTAGTATGGTGTAGAAGCTATGTCCGAGTGGCTGGGGTTGGCTCCAAGTACGCTGGCCATGTGCTCGTACATGGTCCTGAATCGGTGTACTCCGACCCATATGATCGGCACACGAGGTGACCCGCATTACTGGCCCCACCAGGCCATGTGATGGAGTACACAGTCATGTACTCCATCCCGTGTTTGTGTACCCATGGATATATGTTGAGTCCCACATAGCCGCCTCTACCATGCTGCGTAGAGAGTACATGACGTGTTCTGAAGCCGTGTAGTCCATCCCATGTCCGTGTACTTCCCAAAATACACTTCGAGCCTTGGGGAAGGTCCAACACTCCGTGTGAAAAGGGTCACACGCTGTGTGATTCCTTTCTGACCCCAAATCCCTAGCCACCACCTCCAGTACTATACAGTGTGTTCTTCGAAAGTACACTCCGTGTATTTTGGAAATTTCCAGAATCGCGAACTTCAGCCATCGCGCCTTCCGTGCTGCTCGCTCGAAAGTACGATCATACGATTTCCACAAAACACCACAATCAAGGTCACCTCGACATCCTAAGGTCATATCTATTGTTTTCAGGCCTCTGATCAGCTCCAAAAACATGTTTCGATCCTCCTGCACAAAGAACGGTCAATGAAATGGAAATTCCGGAACCTTGTCGATTCGTCTGCTGATGTCACCGTCGTACCTCCGCTAGGTCGTCGGGATGTGGGATCTCAAATTTGGGATCATTACGTTGCAATACAGGTGCACAACGATTCATTTTTCTTCACCCCACGAAGAATGTGAAGAACACACAAGGAGAAGAAAGGGGGAAGAAATCCAATCAGAAAATCGAGGAATGAACCTCTTCCATCGTTCGTCACGACATTGATCCACTCTCGTTAGTAGGCTTAAACAGAGCAGAATCGAACAACAATGAAACATGGATTAATTTTCCCTAAATCATCCCATCAAAAAACCTCCAGCAAAAACATATGAATCCGTGGATCAACATGTTCATGGTTGATCCACATTCATCATTTAAATTCAAAAACAGGGAAAGAAGAATCAAAATAACAACCCCTACCTCAGAGGGATTGATCGATGATGAAGAGGTCGCTGCCTTCAATGTCTAGATCTTTTAACTTATGGGTGCAGCGATTCTGAGGTTTGATTCTTCATCATTCATCGTTGATATTTCTCTCCAAAGATCAAAGGATTCCCCAGAGTTTCTCTCCAGCTTATGCCAACGAGCAACATTTGATTAACCAATTAAAAAGAGGGAACATATTTGGGATTCTATCATGACGTGACATTAAAGAGTCAGTGTTGCAATTTTTGAGTCATTTTGACATGACATTAATGACTGAAACAACTGCCTCGTCGCTGCGCTGCATCGGATATATCAAAAAATAAATAAAATAAACTTTGAGAATTTATTTTATTTTACTTAAAACGTCTGAAAATTAAAATTTTCCATCGACGAACACCGGTTGATGTTAGGATATTTCTCAGGTAAAGTCATCCTCTCGGACATAACGATTAATTCAGATTTTTAATTCAGACATTCTTTTGGAAACTGCCACAACCACGCACAAGTACCGACTCACTTAACATAAAAAAGTTCAAACCACAATTCTGGGCTCACTGGGCCTCGAAATGATGTGTCGTCTTCACGCCCAGTCTCGAAATAATTCCATATAATATTTAAAAATAATACATGGAAATTATAAGACATTACAATAATGGATTTGAAGATTCAATAATATTTTGACCATTGATGCCCATTTCATAAAAAAAAACTTTGGATATACATGGGTTATGACAAAAATAGTTTTCCATGAAATCATACATGTAAAAATGTATATAACAGTTTTACATAAAAGATTCAATTATATATAAATACTAATATTTTAATAAAATATGATTGCATACTCTCATGCATGTATATCTACATTCAAAATAATTACATATACACTTATATATATATATATATATATTCATATTGAGAAAAACACACACACACACATACATACATGTATTAAATAAAACTATTTCATCTGTAAATATATATATATATATATATATATATATTTGTGAATAAAACAAAAATGGATGGATTGAAAAAAATTCAATACCCATTTATAAATAGAATTAAACAATCCTATTACATAAAATAATATGTTTAGAAATTATTCTAAAATCCATAAAACATATGAAAATAGGTAGATATATATACATATCTATATATGTGAATATATATATATATATAATAGTTATATAAATTGAAATTCAAATCAAACCCTTGAAATTAAATAATAATTTCCTTTAGTTAAAATTTTTGGAATAGCTATTACTAAAGGAAAATATGATTCCACTAATTTCAATGTCACATGATGACATTTTATGTACATTTTTTAGAGACATTATAAAAATTATAAACATGACTACACATTTAAAAGATAATAAATATTTCAACCTTATATATATATATGAAATAGAATTTTTAATAATAAAAAATGGGGAATAAATTCTTGTTTAATGAAAATTTTGTTAAATAAAAATATTTGTATTTAACAAGTGTTAAAACAAGTTTTTTATTTACATAAATATAAAAAATATCATAAGATCATAAATGACATAATGTAATATATATATATATATATATATATATTACATCCATAGAAACTTAAAAATATATAGTTGATTGTGGATAAAATTATATATTGTAGAATTATTTCCTTAAAAAGTTAAAATAAATAATTAATAAAACTGTGAATGTATACATTAAATATAAACATAATATAGTTTAGTTATAGAAATATATATATGTATATTAATTTTAGTAGAACAATTCTTAGTTAAATAAAATTTTATAAAAGAAATATAATATCTATAAGTAAAATTGATACACCCTTCAGAACCTTAAATAAAAATATGAATTGATGAGTAAAAATATTCTTTATGACAGAACATAACCTTGATAAAAATAAATTAAATTCATTACTAATTTGAAAATATATAACCATAAGTAGAAAATATTATATCACCCAAACTTAAATTGATTTAGAAGAAACAAAAGAGATTTATTTGGATTCGAAGAAACACTCAAGCACCCTCCATAAATACAGACTATGATACGATTTTTTTTGAAAAACGTTTTGAGGATCTGCTGCTTCGGAAGAAAAAATAAGTTGGTTTTCCAAATTCATTCACTAACAGATACATGCGTTTTACATCCAAACCTCTCCACAGTAACACACACTTGAGCTTGCGTAGAAATATGAGGATACAATGGTAGTAAAATAAAAGATATCAATTGTATAACCCATCGCATTAATCTATTCAAACAAGGAAAAGAAAATAACACAAACCTATATAAAACATTAACAAAACTACAATTTAAAATAAGTCATTTACATACCAAAATGGACCAAAATAGAGAACATGATGTCCATAGTCCAAATATAAGGTGGAGATCAGACCACAAGCTATCTACAATAAATACAATATAGAAAAATTGTGAATTAAAATATTACAACAAATACATCCAAAATAGTATGGATCTAGAAATAAATAAAACCCTACCTATTTATGTTAGAGAAGATAAAATTAAGATCTTATCCGCAAATAGACAAATAAAAACCCTAACCTTGATTGAAAACCACCGACGACTCATGGATCTCATCGATCGATCTTCCCTCATCCTGATCTATCCTTGATTGGTTGAAAATGAAGCTAGATCAACTACATGAACTCCTCATAATTTGCAACAATAACTGATCTACGTCCTCGATACCCTTGATGACCTCAACATCGGCCAATGAAGAACCTCCCGAGGGACAACCCAATTCAAGTTAAGTGAGAGTCTACATGACTCCCATCGGACCCCCAAACCGCGAACTACAAATGGGTTGAACCCCAAAATAAATCATGCCCACAATTTCACCAAAAATCTATTTTTCCACATTTCAATATCATTTTTGTTATTTTATTTATTTATCATTTTACATTTTTCCATTGTTTTGTTCCCACATAAATTTTATTATCATAATATTTTTATTTTCAATATTTCATATATTTGTATACTATATATTGTTTTTTTATTATCATTAATTTAATTTAAAAATATAAATATTTTTTAAAATACTCATATTTCATTATTATAATAAATAATATATTTTTAATTTATAATAAAACATATTACTCTAATATTCATATTCATGAATATTAAAAATTTATTTATTTCAAATAATATTAGTTTTAATAATTAAAATTTAAATTTAAGAACAATTTATAATTATAATATTTTTTACATAATATTGACTTCTATTTATTTCGAATGACAAATTTTTAACGAAAATTAGTGTCTTGAATTTATTGTAATTTCATACTTCATTTAATGTTCAATTAAAAATTTTATTTTGTTATATAATATAATACCACATTTATATAAATATTGGTTAATAAAAAATATGGATTAATTATAATTTTCACAATTATAATACCTATAACATATACATTAAAAATAATAATAAATTTATAATTATAATTCAAAACTGGCAATTCAAATTTCATATATATATTTATTATTTTTTAAAATCCAAAAATAAATTATTAATACCCATATCATAATTTATAACTCAAAATTTTAATAATAACATATTACTTAAATATTACTATTAATTATTTTTATTTATTAAAATAATATATTTGAAAATATCATTTCATGAAACCTATATTTTCTTAAAAGTTTAATATTATCTTTATATTTCATACCACGATAGAATGTGACATTTTGAGAAATAATATGATTCAAATTCAACAAATTTTATTTGTGATTAAATGAAATCACAAAATTATTATAAAAGACATGTCATAATATTATGTATTAAAATTTTGAATTATAACTTAAAAGTTCGGTAATGTTCAATTTTTAAATTTCATTACATAATTAATTTCTTGATGAACCCAAGAAAATTCCATCAACATATATTTCTGAAACCAAAATATATTTTGTATATATTCTGGTAAATAAGATAGAATAAACCCAACATCTGGAAAAAACATATAAAATAAGAAATGTTTTGAGATAATCATACCATGCTCTGTGTTATTTTTTTAAACTATAATGTTATTTATTCAATTCAAAATCATTATTCAAAAAAATAGAATTTTAAAAGCTAGGGGTTGTTTAAAAAACAACCACGATAATATAAAAATTTAGAGAAGAACTCTAGGCATCTATTTGATAAAATTATTAATATAGATAGCCTAAATAAATAAGATGTATCCTAATAGAAGCAATTATATCTAATGGAGAAAAGTTTTACTCATAGTCAATTCCTTCTTCTTTACTATGACATTATGTTACCCTTATTGCATAATTTATAATAATATTTCTATATTCATAACCCATGTTTCTATATACCTGTTTAGTTCCAATGGTTAAACATTATTTTGGTCTATTGAATAGTTACCATAATATATTCCTTTCAAACTGATTCAATTCCTCTTGCATCGACATCACCCAATGATCATCTCTGATTACCTCATTAGTGTTCTTGAGTTCATATTTCGACAAAAAAGACTTTTTTCATCATAGATTCTATGTGATGGTAATGATTGAGATCCTTTATTTAGACCTCTAACAAAAGTATCTAATGGATGGTATTTATGAGTTCTAATTGTTCTAGGTATGCTACATTCCTCTGTGTTTTCCTCAATTTCTAGTCACTCTAAGAGGTATTTTTTGGATTGTTTTAAAAATAATAAACAATATGGAAAGTGGTCTTGGATGTGTTAGTCATATATAAATTATAGATATCAATATATTTGATTTATAGGGAAAACTTATATTCATGTGGATATATTTCATAAAAAGAGATTTTAATAGATTATTCAACAAGCTTTAGTCTCCTATTGAAGACTTTTTTGGCATTACTAGATGTTTAATAACTATGGAAAATCACTTATCTCTATTGGATAAAAACATATCCAAATTTTCCTTTATATTTTGAATTTAAACATTGCAGTTAAAACATTGAAATTATTTACAATACAGTTTCTCCCATTCTATAATTCATATATAAACTTATTTAAAGGAGGTGTTATCAAGAATCTATAATATTATAACAATATGTATTTACAACATCCGGCCAAAAAATGATAGTAGGTCATATTCACTAACCACGGTATATGATGTCTTTTTCAGGTTCATATTCTTTCATTTAGACACCCCATTCTATTGAGGTGTTTTTGGAGTAGATAATTTGTTATTATATCCTTATTCTGAGCATAAGGATTCAAAATATTTATTTTCAAACTCACATCCATGATAACTTCTCACGCTCTTTATGGTAAATCCATTATAGTTCTCTATAACATTAACATGCCTTTTAAAATAACTGTATGACTCAATTTTGTGTGTTAATAAACATACCCATGTAAATCATGAATACTCATCAATAATTTCATAATGATAAGTTTTTATTACCAAACTAAAAACTAGGGACGGTCCAACTATGTCCATGTGAACCAATTATTGTATTCTAGACGTTGAATCCAATTTATTTGGCTTGAAAGAAACAATATGTTTTTTTTTCATTTTTATAAAGATTGCATAAATTTTAACAAATATCATTTTTGTAGATCTTTGACTACTGGTTATTTTAACTAAATTAATAAGAGATTACACATTATATTGGAATAATCTACTATTCCACATCTAATATTCCTAATGAAATGCATTTAAATAAGAAACTTTTTTCTAGAAAAAATGAATTTATATCAAAAACAAAAATATTTTCATTCTTTAATGGAGTTGGACACTAAATTAAACATACAACCATAAAACATAAAATCATTATTCTCAAACATTACATAAAAAACTTCACCACATAACCGATATATTATTATAATATTTTACTTCAATCCATAAACAAATATACCTTCATAAATTAAACACGACTTAGAATTATTCAACTTGATGAAGGCAAACAATTTTTTATTTTTCATTATTACCAAATATGATTTGACAAATATCTACACTTTTCCATATATTAAATCATCATAAATTATTTATCATATATCTGTAACATCCTCTTTCTAGATCCTATATCTTTTTATTGGATATTTTCAAGTAGGCATCCCTTAATCAATCAAATATACACTGATTTTCATACAAATTTTTTTTGGGTCCATAAATACTAACAATTGAAGCTTTTGAAATCCATAAATACATATTATATTTATTCCCATATTTTAAAAAATATTTTAATTAATTACAAAAATTATCACTTCTTATCCCAAATTGGATTTATCTAAATTAAGAAGTTTTAGTTTTATTATTTCCTATAGATTTTTTATATAATTTTAACATGGAATAAAATAATTTGTAACTTTTTTATTTCTAGGATGATAAGAAAAATTATCAAGTTGATTAATTATATATTGACGACCCATAATTTAATTGATGGATTAATTTCTTACCGAAAAAACCTTCAATTGGTTTTTTTTAGTTTCTCGTTTACTAGTTTTAAGTCTTAATTTTCCTTAAGAATCAATTTTACATAATTGTTTTAGTAGAAAGATCATATTTAACAATAGTTTGAAATGATTGTTTTTTTATTGAATTCTTATATTCATAATTTAAATAAATTTTGGTATCTTCTAGCATATTACAATACTCAATGAGATAATCCCTAGACATATCATATTTATCATGGTTTTCATTTATAGGAATATCAAAAATATGAGCAGAAGAAATAAGTTATACCTTAGAAAAAATATCCCTGGAGAAAATATTTTCTTTTTCATTTAATTAATCTCATCTTATACTTGATTCAATTTAGATATCATCATATTTACTCCAAGTTTCCATGATTCATTTCTCATATTTCCTCCCTTAGACATCATACTTTTTTTTATTTATCCATTGGAAAATAATCTTTGATTTTTATGTTCCTTTTACTCTCAGAACAAATTACTTCTATATTACTATCCTTCTTACATCCCCCTTTCTTACAATAATTTCCCTTGATGTTCGACCCCTAAATCATTTTTTAATAAAATTTCATGAATATCTTAGAAAAATGGTTAATTTATTCATCACCATCAAAGTCATCATCAATTACAATGGTGGAATATACTCTTTTTTACTTTTTTTGTTTTTTAATGAGATTCTTGGAATGTAATTGATTTCTTTAGTTCTACATCCCCCTCGTTTACATTAATATCTTTCTTATACATCCATAATTTTCTATCAACACCTTTGTTGGAATATTTCTCACATCACATGATTCTCATGATGATGCAGTAGTGCATCTCCATCTATTTAGTATGAAACATAGAATCCTAAATTCTTGAGACTTTCCATCAATAGTATCACCTATTGAATGTAGTATATTTTTAGTATCATAAAACATAAGGTAAATTTGATAAATATATTCATCATGATTCATCTTCAATGTATCATATTTAATAGTATACATATTTAAATTCATTTCTATGACATTAGATGTGACTTCTTGAGACACAGATAAGGTATCCCATGTTTCAAATTCTGTAGAATATGCAGAGATTCAATAGATTTCATATTCTCATATAGTAATGTATAATTCATTAATTTATTTAATATTGTGGTCATAGGCATCCCTAGTAGTATCAATCCATTCATCTCTTACAGTATTACATTTTTTCATACTGATATTCAATTATTTTCTATATATCAAAACCATACTTCTAATATGTACTTTCATTTTGATTTTCCATTTATCTAAGTTTATACCATCAAAATATGGTAACCTTTTATAGAAGTCCCCAGAAGTCAATTATTGTCCAAAAAGATAAAATTTTGATGTTTTGATTAAAAAAATTATCAATGTTATAATTAGAAAAATAAAATAAACAGTGAAACAAAAAACTATAATACCAAATGTTTTTTGTAGTTTAGTATGCAAGAGGTGGATGAATTGGGTATCAAATAAAAATTTCACTTTAAAACATTTTAATAAACCAAATCCCTAGTTTAAAATTCACCCATATTCTAATATAGTAGGTATATATAATTTGAATTTAAGAAAAAACCTATCAAAATATCTATTTAAACATAGTTATAATAACTTTTGGATTCATATACCATTTTTATATTACTCCAGCTACATTTAAAACAGAAATATCAGATGTAAAATACTGAAGTAATTTTATAGTTTTATAGAAGTTGTTTTTAAAAATAGTTTAAGAAATATAGTAATAAAAACATTAAATCACATAGTGGAGTTTAGAATAAATTGTTCATTATCATTCTAAGACTGTGTATTATTCACTTTATAGTCACCCACTACCAAGAATATTTTTAAAAAATAAACAGATGGTCCAAAACCTAGATTATATATAGGTTACAATAGCACACAGGGTTGTCTAGGCTAATATACAGCCTCTTTCAAAGTTGTTGTTGGAGTAAAAATATGATATAAATAAAGTTATAGTATCTGAGTACTCTTAAATAACCTAAAATATTTTTTCTTTAACAAATTTCTAAAAAATTCATGTAAAACTTAATAAAAAAAAATAGATAGTTATAAATGACCGATAGATACAGAAACAAGATAAAACCTTATTTGTTCTTCCAACATGTCTTCTCTTCTTACTGTATATCCTAATTAATGTAATGATGTGTGAATATAGAAAATATCCCTTAAATGTTGTGATAATGTTTAGATGAATGAAGAGTATCATATTTATGAGAATGAGGCACTAGTTCATATCTTTCAACTCATAAAATCATGTTTTTATTTCTCTAACTTATATCTACTATGAAAATAATTCTTCCTCCAGAGAGATCCATTGGAAATAATTCATTATGAATACACATACTTGGAATGAAATGTAGATTCATTATGTTCCAATGAATTACAATTTAATTCAGTATAATTTTTTTTATAATATTTTATATCAATATATAATTCCCACTTTTAGATATAGTCTCTTAAACTGTTCCATATAATATCATCGATGGTATAACTAACACATATAATAAATTCATATTATATTCCACTAATAATTCATGTGGTTTCATGATTTGAACTTTGTTTAGATATAATACCTAGCTTATTTTTTAAAATTCTTATGTTATCACTACACTTCATTGTGTGGTCTCTAGATTTCATAAGGAAGCTCCATCAGTTTTACAAAATCACAATGTTTTTTGATATAGTCACTACTTCATCATGTGGTTAATAGGATGAAATGTATAGTCACTCCAATACTTTTTATTTTTTGGAAATAAAGATATTAGATGTGGTCAATTGAAATACTGCATGGTCACTAGAAGAGTTTATAAAAAATCTATCATGACTGATTAGATAGGCTTGAGGTCGATCCACTTGGCCATGCATTCACTTCAAAACATAATGAAAATTATAAGACCATTATGGCCACTTTTAGATATAATGTGTATTCACTGTCATTGGTCTTATGGTATCTTAATTACTTTTTGACATTTCTTTCATGGTAATTCAGATGGTCATATGTGAGATACATTTTTCAGGAATCCATATAAGTACTTAGTGAATTTTTCCTTCTTCAAATTCCTTCATATGGTAGATAAAAATTCATAATGTAGTTGATTTAGTCCTTATTATTTCTTTAGAACTTAAAGAAAGTTTCATGACTCACGGTCTCCTTTTTTTATTTAAAGTTGATCAGATACTTATGAAATTTTCAATAATTTATAGAAACAAATTATCTTCCACAAAAAAATAATTGATGATAAAAAATATAAATATTTATTTTATTGTTTAAATAAATAATTATTAAACTAATACACCATGTTTATTATTGATTATCCTTACATTTATTTTAATATTAGGTACATGATGTGTTTTGTGTTTATTTTCTAGTGAAGTACGTATCTAATACATCTCAGGTTTTGATACCTAAATTAGTAAAGTTTGAGGAGAATAGATATTATAATGAAAACTTTGTTTAGATTTTCCCTCATAGAGATATGGTATTTAAAAATAATTAAATTCACTATATTAAGATTTTATGTATGAATTACATGGTTTATGTACCAACATGGGAATCATAAAAAACATTTAAGGAAACATTACCGACATTTATAAATGTGAGGAAGACAATTACTTAGTTGAAATTTATAAAAGAGTGGTGGGATAATATGATAGCCAAGGTAATTCTAGTAATGAATCATTTTCATGTATTATTAATTTTTAAAAAATATTTTAGGAATTCTTATATAATAAGTTATTTTTTATGGTTTTTCAGTATGAATATAAATTGTTTTTTATATGAATGTTTCCCAAAAAAATGGTTCAAATAAAAATGATAATTCTAAATATTATATTATTAAATTTATAAAATTAAAATCATTTTTCTATTAAACATATAGAAATTATCTTTTTGGGAATTTTTTTTATTTTTCAGAAAAGATTTATTTTTTGTTGAATAGTGAAAATTACCATTTTTTGTTAAAACTATAATTTATTTTCAAATATTTTAACAATTAAAATTTTATTTTGGATTAATTTTAATATGAAAATATGTCCCATTTGTTGAATAATATCAAAATATTTCTCTACGAAGATGTACCATGTTTTATTTTGGTATAAAATCATTTTTGTGATTATAATTAACATCTTTCTAAAAACTATTTTTAATGCATTATACACACAAATATGGAAATTAATTTCCCCCACCTCGAAAATTTGAATCATGAAAATTGGATTTATTATTTTGAATAAATATTTATAATTTTTTTTAATGTGTTCAATATCATTTTTTCCATAATTAATAGTTTCCCTTTTAAATCATTATCACCCCAGTAAAAGATAAAAGGGTTGATGGGGGTTAAAGTCTGAGATAAGGAATAAAATATCTATAAAATATCTATAAATGTGATTGGTGTAGTATATTTGAACTCTAACTTTCTTTTATTCATATTGTTTCCATTTTTTATAGTTGAAATTTTGAAATCTTTTTATTACATTTAGATCAATAAAATATTTTCAATGGTATCACTCCGCACAATTGTAAAGGGGAACCAACACTCCTCCATTAATAAAAAAATATGAGCCACATAACTCAAATAAAATATATCCAAACCACTTACTAATTTCCCTCCACACATCTTGTATTTCTTAGTCATCTCAAAAGAAAAATCCAAGAAGGCTTAAGGTTTATTACAATGGGAGTTATACTATGGGGAGGTATAAGTTCTAACTAAACTATTTAAAATATTTTTATTATAATACCTCATTAAAATATTATTTAACCACTGTAAGATAATGAAATTAATATATTTTATATACTGAAATCACTTACCAATTTCCCTTCTCACATCCTAGATGTCCATGACTTCTCAAATTAAAAATCCCAGAAGGATTTATGTTTATTTTAATGGGATTTATCCTAAGAGAAAGTATAAGTTCTAACTAAAATATTTCGAATTTATTCCTTCTTCTACATCCTCAAGATATTTTTTAACCATATAAATATTTAAATTAATATATATTTTATACTGTATTATTTTTTTTATGTATTAACTCTTTTCTTCATATTTTTCTTCTGATGTAAAATAGAAGTATCATTTTTTCATAGAAGTTAAGTACCACCTCCACAAAGTGATGTATTTTATTTTCAATAACGACCTCACATAGATGGTCATAAAGATGGAATTATTTAATATATATCTTTTTTATTTCACCTGTATGATTATATTTTGATAAGATAATACTTACCTTCATACACTTTCCATCCATTAGAAATTTATTATATTGATCATGTGTACATGTGGAATTCTACCTCCACGAAGAGATGTGATTCATTTTCCCTTACCACCAAAAATGGTCTTATAAAATGATTACATTAATGAATAAATATAAAATTTATTAAAAAATTGTAAATTTATTTAAAATAAAATAATATATAGATTGTTCTATTTAAATAAAATATAATAGTGGAGATGTCACTAGTGTGTACATTAATAATACTACCTCTATGATATAACATATTTTATATTTCAAATCCTCCATCCATGTATAATTATAAAAATTTTAGCAATTTATAAAAATAATAATTTATTCATGATTAAAATAATTTATATAAAGAAATAATGATACCTTTGACCTCAGTCAACCTACTAATTTCATTTTGGTATTATAAACTGAACATCCTCAAAACATCCAATGTGAACTTAACCATTTTAGTAAATAAATAAAATATAGAAACAAATGAAATAATGGGAATAATTATAATGAAATGAAAATAAAAATGGTTCTTAATCATGTTGAATAATTATATAGTTTTATTTCTTAGGAGGGTATACATACGAATGATATGATCCGAGAATCTTGGTAAGGTACTTCTATTGAAAAATATTATGTTAAAGGTTTCATCCCAAATAATTTTTCATCAATGTCAAGTTTATTTTAAATATTTCAAGAATTTTATAATTATAATCTAACAGTTGATAATGTTTATTTTTAGTATTTTTTAACATTTGTTACAAAAGATTAAAAGGTAACATTTTCAATATTTTCAGTATGGTTTATTTTTTACTTTTTACAAAATTTCACAATGAATGTTTTTTAAATGTACATGACATGGCTGAACCATTCCATTGTATTCAAACATATTCAATAAAAAATTAACTATATGATTTCTTATGGGGTTTATATTAATATTATATTCCCCCTCTATTGGTAATTTTTTGGTTTATTTTATTTATAAATACATAGAAATTTCTTCTAATTTTTTTAAAATAACCAAATGATTTATTATTCATGGGATTGAATGAAAATATAAATGGAAATATCATCAAATCAAAATTAATATGTGTTTTATTCATCAATGGTTTTTGGAAATTTTATATGAATGACGCGTTATCCAAAAAAACTATAATGTCTGGTGATCTTGACATAGAACTCTAATACTTTGGGTATTGTAATGGATTCTACCGATGATAGGTTACTCCTAAGAGATGTTGAAATTATTAGGTTGAATAATTCCATTGTAAGGGTTTCTATAAGGATGATTGTAAGGAATATTTCTCAAGGTACCAATATAATATGATATAAATGCTATTTTAAGGAAATATTTTGATCTAAGTAGGTATGGAAATGTCATTATGCTTTCAAGGAAAGGTATTCATGAGTTTTCAAATTATCCAAGAAACCCCTATAATTATGATTTTCATTTATTATTGCATATGAAATGTGTTATTAATTCCATTTATAAATTATGTTGTTTTCATGTTAAGTTATATGATTAATTGTGTTGAATTATTTAATATTAAAAAGAAATACTTTCTTGAGGATATCTCAGCTTACAAGAGGACTAATAAGTATATTTTATTTTATATCCCTTACTATAATTTTTTTTGTCTCATCCCAAAATTTTAAATTCTTTTTGTGGGGATTAAGGACGAGTAGAGACATTAACAAAACAAACCTTCCAGTTTTGAATGTTACCATGAATAAAGAATGTGAATCTTTATAAAGAACTTCTTTTACAAGAAAATTCAACATTGTGCAAATGTGTTCACAATTTTATTTAATGTTTTTCCTAATTCCCTAAAATTAAAAACTAAACAGATTATGGAAATATAAGAAACTGAAACCTTTATTATTAATCATGTAATTTTGGGGTGATTAAGGTATGTCTGGTATATTACCTCTTGGTTATTCTGAAAGGCCTTTTCCACTTCATTGGGTGCTTCATGTGGTGACTAAGCAGACAATAATATAATTATATATATATACAGATAAATTTATGTAAATAAATATATATGATTACATATATTTATATATTAAAAATTTATAAATACATGATTATTAAATCATAATTACATATAAATTTATATAAATATTGTTAAACATAAATTTATAAATATATGAATATATATAAACTCAAGAAATATTAATATAAATACATTTATGTAAAAATATATAAATATACACAAATATATATAAATAAATAAGATTATATAAAAATATAAATACATATATTTTGATGTGTCTATCGATATAATACACGTAAATATATATAAATGTATAAAAATATACATATATAAATATAAATATCTATAAAAAAATAAATGTATATAAAAATATATAATTGTATATAAACATAAATATATATATATATAAACACATATAAATATACATACACACACCATATATATACATACAAAATATATACTATAATATATATATTTTCTTTTAAACGTTACATCATTACATTTTAAAAAAAATATTTTTATCAAATAATTTTAATATTTTTGGTATTTTTTATTACATGCAACAACAATTTAATGTTCTGTTTCACACAACACTGAGTTAATTTTTATTTACAGTCAAAATTTTTTTTAAACGAAATGTGACATGCAATTAAAATATTATTATTTAATATGATATTTATCACCTAGCCATTGGAAAATAGGTTATGAATAGTATTAAAAAAATTGGAAAAATATATTTTTTATTCATTTATATAAAATAAATTCTTTCGGGATGAATTAATTGTAAATAGAGGAAAAATATTTTAGAAAATAAAGGAAATCTTCTTCTAAAAAACTATTTTTATGCACACAAATAGGTTTTACCTCAATAATTTATATAAATTACATTTTTTGAATGATTTTAATTGAACACACACACACACATATATATAATCTATTCAATAAAATTTTTGACATTCATATTATGGGTTTTCTAGACAAGAGATACGAATTAATCCATTTTTTCACATAAAACTATATTTTTCTGGAAACCATTTTTGTCAACTTTGGCGCACATATTTAATTTTTTTTAAATTTAAGATATTTTATTTAAAAAATTAATCATTATTTAATAATAAAAATTTCAATATTATCTTATGATTAATTTTTTATAGTTTTATGAGATGTTAAATTTCCCAATGAATAATGAAAATAGTCGTATTTATTAAGAATTGTGATTTCTTTTAAAGCATGTAGAATCATAAAAAAGATAACATAGTTTAAAAGGTAAAATTAGATCAATTACTTATCTATTAATCTATTTAATTTCTTTAGAGTCAATTTCATACATAATTTTCATATAAAACATATTAAACATTTGAACATTTTCTATTGGGAAAACTTTTGTCTCAATAGGTTTGTCAGATTATTTTTAAATTATAATTTTCAACTTATTTGATTTGAATTAGGAAAAATTAATAAATATTTAAAATCATAATAATATATATTTTAAAGTAATTATAAATTGATTTTTTAACATAATGAATAATAAAAATAGTTAAAATTATTTACCATGGTTAAGGTAAATTGTTTTTCCTTGGGCGGTAAAACTAAAACTATAAGTGTTAAAAATGACCAAATATTTTTCCAAAACTAATTTTATGGCCATGTTTAGACTGGATATCTTTTATGATAAAAACTTTACCATTTTCTATCCTTTTATAATTTTAATAACTTTGGAATAACTTTTTCTTTTCAAAACATAGAACTGTTTCACTCACCTCACTTATCAAAGGCCACGACCACTCATCTCATATTCATGCTTCAAAAACCCGTAGGTTTGGCCAAAAAATGACAAAATATATTCTTTAAATTCATCTTATAATTCTATATGCATTATTTTTTTCATAAATCTTACCTGGGAAGTAGTTTTGGGCAAAATTAAGGAGTTTACACCAAGAATAGGTACTGTTCTTCAATGCATGTTTTTAATTTATTTTTCCTTCCAATTCATTAAATTATTATTTACAAGGATGATATGATAAAATTATTTTCTTATATATAATATTATGTAAATATGTTAATTTCATGACCTAAATACTTATCCTCTTCCGTCAAAAGTGTCACAAATTCATCATTTGTGTGTACATTAGACTACCTCCTCATGAACCGATGTCATTTGTTTTCCATCACCACCTCCCAAAAAATATATTTATGAATTTATTAGTTATATATATTATATTTATTATATTATTATTCTTATGTAATCATGATATCACATATGTATTATAACATTCCAATCCATGGGAATACGATAACGTCATTGAATTCCATGGTAGACTACGACATGACAAAGCAATGTGATTCATTCCTGAATGAAAATTATTATTTTTTATTTCAAACACTTTTAAGGAAAAGTGAGAAACCAAATGTCATCAACATAAGGATAAATTAGTACTATAGCAGTCACTATAGTAGTTAATGTACATTAATATAACAGCCATAACTATTCATCCATTTGGGCCTCCAGCCACCAATTTGGTCCTTAGGTCCTTCAAGGATTTCAGGCCACCTAAGGCCTTTGGGAAAATTGTCTCTCAAGGACTTAGGGCCACCATAAGGCCTTTGAGCCACATGATTATAAATATGTACCAGTCAAACTACAATGGACAATTCTTCATATGAGGATTCTAGGTAGGCATAGTCACTGGAGAAGAGATGACCAGATTTTGAAGAATGAGAGGGTATGGCATTGTCATCAGTACTAGGGATGTGCAGCTTTGCATGGGACAACTAGCTGACAAACCAAGCAAATATAGAGTTCTAAAATCATGGTATATAATAGGGAGGACCATTTCCAAGTTATATTGTCTGGGTGATTCCCTCTATAACCTACGGGTCATGTAATTGTCTCTAAGACTTCGGGCCTTTTAAGGGTTCCAACTCACCCCTTGAAAGGATAATTATCATAAAATAATAATAAATAAATGCCTTCAAGCAATTCTGACTAGTGGATACCCAAGTTCATGGTCCATCCCCTATCATATCTTCAAAATTAGAGGCCAGTGTGTCCCAGGACAATATATACTCCGCAAGGCTGATCTTCTCATTATTAAAGCCCTCAACATGTATCTGGTCTTCATTTTCAATCCATGAATATTTCTCCTCATTCAGATTCACCCTCATAGACCTTCTCCCCATTTTGTTTTCTTCATTTTCAGAATCATTGTGTAACAAAACCTTCTCAATCACTTCTTCTTTTAAACATAGTGGAAAATCAAGGGTTTTTTCACACAGAACACCTAATGTCCATTGACACGTGGACTCACTGTCTATCTTAGCATTGTTTTTATTTTTTGATGAACATATTTCCAAAGGGGGTCGAAAAGAGGAGTAATCCTACCTAACCATCCTCATCCACTTACTGTAGTTACTCCTGGGGCTTGAAGCATCCCCTATGGAAAGAATTATAATGATTTCATTAGGCTCCTTCACACGGACCCTATTTGTATAGGATGAGTCTTTTTGGTCAGTACATAGACCTTCCACTGCAAGGCCTTCACAAATGTTTTTCAACTGAATTAGATTCATGTTACTTGGAATAGAACCCCCTGCCTTACTGACTAAAATATTATCATCCATGTCTAGTGTAGACCCATTCCTTCTCTTACGCATTACAATAATTCATAAGCTAATAGCCTCTATACAAGAAGCATCAACAACATCCTCTCCACCACCAGCCACATGAACCACAACCACATTACTCAAATCATTTAGAATTTTTTTCGAGCAACATAATTATGGAAAAATCCCATTCATACTCTATCATTGTCATTATTTTTAAGATCATTTCGAGTGGATGGAACAACTAGATCCTATCGTAATCTTCTCATGACCTTAGAGACGTTTGGGTTAACCTGAAACACCACTGCTTATTTCACATTAATAGCATCCGACCTACTAAAACCAACTGCCTTGACATCAAATTGATCCAAACCATCACAAACCTCAATTGACACATCATGATCCACTGCGACACTGGCAGGACACTCTACCTCCAGAAATCCATCTTTCCCTCAAGAAGTAAGAACTAACGATTCATAAATACCCTGGTCCTTCAGCAAACCACTAGGAGAGTGAACACAATGAACACTAACTTCATGAAAAGTTGGTATATGTTCCAAAAAATCTACCTCATACTGAACCTATGGATCCTTACCACTACCATTTACCATATTATTTGTGGGAAACAGAGGCCCCCTTCGACAGTAAACCATCTAGTGTCCTAGGTGCTTACAGACAGAATAGAAGTCCGTCCAGGATTTATAGACCACGTGTTGTTTTGAAATGGTACTCCTCACAAAAATTAATCCAAACATTCTCAAACAGAACTCTTGACATGTCTATTTCAGTGAAACATATGGGTTGATACGATGGAAAAGGGACTCCGTGCGACAATTTGAGCACATATATTTTCCAAAAAAGTTCATGAGCATACTAATAATAGAATGTTTTAGAAGTGGTTGGGGAGTAATGGCATGAATATATTAATTTATTATTATTATGATATTCCATCGTTTAAGGGTAGAGGTAGAACCCTTACATGGACCGAAGGATAAGAGACAATTACATGACCCGTAGGGCTTAGAGGGAATCAACTAGACCAGACATCTAGGAACTACTCCTCCCAAGAATATTTCATGATATCAGCACTCCACCTTCATAGGGAGGGTTGGATAGCTAACCTCTACAAGTTGCATAGTCCCGTTATTGATGGAAATGACATTCCCTCCCATTCATCCAATTTTGGTTAGCTTTTCTCTAGCGATTGTTCCTACCATGAATCCTCATCTAAAGCCTTTTCCCTTGATGTCTGACTTGTACACCTGCATTCATGTGGCCTGAATGCCTTGGGGTGGACCATAGGTCATAAGGTGCCCTTGAAGGCCTTGAGAAACAACGGGCCTGAAGGCCTTGGGTTTTTAGAAAGCCTTGCAAGACCCAAAGACTAAACTAGTGGCCCAAAGGCCCAGATGGATGAATAGTTTCAGATTCTATAGCACCAAAAAGTACCTACTACAGTACCTACTACAATGCATACTAAATTTCCTTCTACAGTACTGCTACATTACCTTCTATAGGACCAGAAATATGTCGCCTCCCATATTTGATATCGGGTCTCTTGGATGCACCTAACGAATCCTCACCAATCGGGCTGAGGCTCGTGTGCTTTGAAATGGGGGGATATTGGAAATACTCACCCAAATTTACATTATAGGAGGACCATGCCTCATATTAAAATCAAAAGACCATCAAAATAGGTAAAATTGAAGTCCATTGATGTTCAGAGGGGCACATGATGAGGCTTTGACAAGTTATTCCTCTAATGTAAAAAAGAATGATAATATGGTGGCTGTATAAAAGATCCACTATCACCCTATCCTAAAAATACCATGAAATAAATACATACCTATTAAAAAAATCAACTGATGGGAATCACTCTTAAATTGAGCAACCAAATTATGATTTAGGAGATTTGAGGATTCTGAGAACATTGTGGTTGAGATTGATAGATTCGGGAAACCATCACGAAAATATGGAACTTTCGTATAGAGAAAGACATAAGGGAAAGGTGTAAGAAAATCGGTATTTGAGAAGGGAAGGAAAGAGGAAGCCTCTCTTTTATTAGAATTTGGGTGTTCCTCCCCTACTAGTGGGAGAGGCACCCGCGTTGTGGCTTCTGTTATCATGAAAACAATGAATCACGACATTAAGTTTTCCACCCAATGTAATATTAAAAATATATGATTCATTAATTCATCAAATGGAAGGTAATAAGGATTATTTTATTGAATATATGTTACATATATGAAAAAAATTATGTTAAAATTTTAATACATCATTTACCTTTATAACTTTCAATCCTTTAGGAAAATGGAAACAACGTTCATATGTACATAACCATCTCCCTGAATGGTGTATTTCATTTTTTTCATATATAACTTTTATGGATTAAACTAAAAGCATGTACACTGAATATATATAATTTATATATAATTTTTAACATTCTTGATATTATTTAACCATATCAATGTCAGATGAAAAAAGAGAACAAATCAAATCATACATGATAAAGAAAATAGTTATTACCCAAAATGTAATTTTAATAAAAAATTATTGATAAACATGTGATAAACATTCATTAGTATATCATATATGGTATGATAAATATTATTATGGTTCATTAATAGATTTATAAAAAAAATATATTTATTATATATGAGGTTAAATCATGTACAATGGAATTTGAGACTTAGGGTAAGGGATTTTCGTCTGACTTTTATAATATATGAGACACATTCCATATTCACAACATGTTTATTTTATGTGGAGTATGCACTTACCATGAATATATTTTATGACGATTGTCCTAAAAATTATTTTTATTTCCTCTTCTATTTAATTAAGTCACATTCATCAGGTTTATTATTAACATTTATCATAGTGGTAAGGGTTCTATGATACAATTTAAGCATTAATCAAGATTGGGAAACATTATGATTGCAATGATGAAATCATATGCTCTATCTCTTATGAAACTCATGTGCATTCTACCGTATGGTAATTTCAAAATAATACATGTTTTCCATTCATTTAACTCCATTCATGTTCTAAATATTCATAGAGAATGTTTTCAAGGTAAAATAACTTTATTTATCTCTTATGTCGGGAGACCATTTTCCTTCCATATCCTTATTTTTTTAAAAATCCTAATGTTTTTAAATAATTTAAATGATTTATTAAATAAATTTTTATAATTTTTTTTCAATTTTACAAAAAAAAATTGAACAGAATTTTCATATCATTTTGTAGAAAATTTGTGTTTGGATTTTATCAAAAATGTGAATGAAATATTTTTTCTAACTTGCATAGCATAAAGGATATTTTCTACCATCATGAAAAAATAATTTTTTACTGATTTATTTATAAAATTCGATTCCTATTTTAAAATAAAAGGATTTACAATTATTTTTGAATGTTTAGTTTAAAATTTTTATTTTCGAAATGGAATGTTCATTTTCCTCATTTAATGATTTAAATGATTTTTAAATATTACTTTATAATTTTCTATGGTTATTTTTAAAAATTATGATTTTGGAAATTTTTTATGATCGTAAAAGTTTTTTTAGAATATGAAAGTCTATATTATTCAATAAAAACTCAAAATGGTCTTTCAAAAATAATTTTCCATATATGATTATGTCCACTAATTTTACATATTATTTACTAGGAATGAGAATTAATGATACAATATATATTATTACTCTAGATGGTTAATTTTTATGTTGATTAAATTCTTATGAAACCCATTTATTTATTATTGGTTATTCTATGGTGAATTAATGAAATGTTTATGACACCCATTTTGTTTACACAGGTTATGATGTTATGATATGATGAATGTTTTGTGATATTGTGTCACACATAATATTTATTTTCATTATGATAGTTGTTGGACTTATATCGTTCTCCAATACATTGTGTAAACCTTATATCTCATGAGATAAAAATTTGAATCAAGTCAATAGTCTTGATCCACTATGGTTTATTGGTGATCCATGATCTAATATGAGAAATAGGTGATTCTTGATCCATTATGGGAAACAGGTGCAACCTGATCCACAATGGGTAATATGTTATTATTCCCGATCCACTATGTTGATGGTCTTCGATGTTAACATGGACATATGAAATGAATTTCAATATATAGAGTGGTTCTATAATTTATGACAAGATATTATGCTTCTTTATTGATTTATGATGATTTCACACTCGTACAGTCCATGTTTTCAGAAATGATAATGTTTTATTCCACGAATCTGGTTTATGATCCATGACAGGTTGGGTATGGACTTGATAAGTTATGTATACAATAACATAACCTTATTCTAATCTTATAATTTCGTATGATAATAGATTTATATAACTTTTTATTACCTTTACTAAGTATCTAAACTCATTATTTCTTTTGTTTCCTTCCCCATGTTATATAGAATGGTTTAGGTAGGGTATTCCTAGGAGTAGTATTATGTGATATGATCTTTTGGGGGATTTTGAAGATCATTCATCAAATAAGAAGTTTGTGTTTATAGTATCCAAAGACACTAAACTATTATGTTCCTTGGGTGTGTATTTATAAAATGCATTTAATATTCATCCAAAATGATGTGATAATTAGGTTTGAAAATCCTTGGTTCTTATAGATGGTATCAGATGAAATTTCTATTTAACCATTAGATACTAGGATTATTAAACATTATAGACAAACCTAGGGATATTTATAAGTATATGTATAGGGATATGTCTATGGATTAGTCTATGCATGAGTCAATGTATAATAAACTACCCTGAAATTTTATAAAGGATAGAGAAAGTTGTTTCTAAGTAAATGAATCAATGTCTAGAAACTATAATAGGATTTTTCTTTGTAATATAGGTATATGGGGGTTATAACTATGAAAAAGGAGCATTGGGCTAGGAGTAATTATCAATTGGTTCACAATAATGGGCCTTACTGCAAACCTAGTTTGAAATATAACAATTATATGATTTGGAAACTAAAAAACATTTTATAAACCATCACGAAATAGTTAGACTCACAATGACCATGAATAAACTGTGTTAAGATTATGGTTTTTTCAATTGAAAAGAAATTTTTATGATTTAGACATCCATCAATAATTTTCTGTCACTATGTGGTCCCCCAATTTGATTATTATTACTTGTAATATATTTTTTTGATTCACTCAATGGGAGTAACTGAAAGCAACTTGATTAAAATTTAATGCGATAGAAAATATGTTGATATGAAATTGAAGGGGTTGATAAGTAGAGTAAAATATATTATGATTATGCCTAATAAATTATCATGATATATTATTAACAATTTTTACCTAAAAAACTCCAAGACTTAACAAAGAAGATAAGGATATAGTTCATTGATAGTTCAAGTTGTGGATACCATAGAGGAAATAAAACCCAATTTCTTATATGTTAAGTATGTGGGAAGAAGAAATCAATGGAATTTCTCAAAGGAATTATAATATGTTTTAGGTTTGGTTAAAAATTAAACGAAGTAAGTGATTTCCAAGGAAAAATGAAAAGTTTAGTTGATGTAATGAATGATAAAAATTTTGTAAAAGAATCATCAATGATTTAATGTTATTAATGTGGAATATGTGGGAATTATACAAATTAATTTCTAATGTGGGAAGCTCAATAATTGGGTCAGAAACGTGGTAAATTAGTGGTTTTATTCCTGATGATAAAGATACAAAAAATTACATATTAAATGAAAATGGTATTAGTATATTTGATGATGAAGCCAAGTTAATCATTGATAAATGAAGTAGAATGTTTGAAGAGTTTATTTTTTAGAATTCCAGAATTATTAAATATATAATGAGTTCTTAGTTTAAGATATTTGTTAATGATTTGCAAGGATATATTTAATGGTGTTGATGAACTAGATAAAAGATGTAATCGAAAGAGGAAATTCCATAAAAAATAAATGATTAATAGAAATATAACCCTTAATATGTTCCTAATGTTGAGATAATTATTTTGAGATAAAGAGATAATGGACCTGTATAAATTAAATTTGATAGTACTGATTACATTGGAACTGGTAAATGATTTGTTGAAAAAGTGGTTTATACTATCATTGATGGAGTTTAAAATATTTTCATATTTGAGAAATGTCTATAATAATATATCTTGTATTAAAGGAATAGGGAATTATATATATTTTCAAAATTTGTTTATGTTAATTCATATTATTACTATTTTTTAAGAGAATACTCAGTGAAGGTTTTCACATATATGGTTTATGACAATTAAGTAAAACAACATGGTGTTTGAGGGGATTAATGATGTGTTCATTTTGGAAATTTATGGACATTATTTCTAAAGTTATGGATTTTAATATTTTGTAAAGGTCTTAAGGTTAACAATTTAAAAATTTGTTTAAGTTTAACATTGTATATGGACTTAGAGATTAATTTATTACTTCACTATATGTAGATTTTTTAATATTGTATAACTTCTATTAGAAATTTTCGGATTAAATTATATAGAAGGATTAACATGTCATTATATTATTAATCTTGTGATGTGATAGTTTTTTAATCATAATATTTGTCATTTTCATTTCTTGATGTAAGAGGTAACATGGAAACAGTTTGAAGAAAAAAAGGATGAAAATTTTCTTATGATATAAAGGAAAGTTAATCCCAATGTATATCGGTGCTATTGAAATTATTGGTCATATTGGGATGAGATCTTATCAATTAGAACTTCCACAAAACCACTCCCTGGTTCACAATGGGTTCCATGTATCTCTCCAAATAAAGTACATACATAATCCATCACATGTACTAAACATAGAGGTCATACTGCTGGAGAACGATATTTCATCTGAGGAAAAACCGTTAGAGATTCCAGATTTAATAGACAAAGTTATATGAAATAATAACACTCACTTAGTAATTTTTTTTGTGGTGAAACCAGCAGCTCGAGGAAGATTCATGGGAACCTATGGCACAAAAGTGTTGAATTTCAAGGGAAAAATTCATTTTATGGGGGGTAAAATGCAATACCTTGAGAATTTTTGGAAATAATACTTTTTCAAAATGAACATTAATCTCTTTTATAAGTTTCGTTAAATTTAATACTTAATTTAGATTTCATTACATGAAATAATAAGTTTAGCTTGCGTTACATGAAAGATTGAGTTTAAATGTAATGCAATATACTATTAAGATATAATTATATAATATTATATATACCACATATCCATTAGAATAGTGGGTATGGAGTGTATTTAATAAATTATGAAAATATATGGTCTATAAAATTATATAAAATAAATTCTTTAATGAACAATAAATTATAAATTAAATTAAAAACTATTTGAAAATAACAAAATTCTTCTACTAAAAAAAATTTTTTATTAAAAAAATGTTCTTTACCTTAATAAATATTAAAAATAACTTTTTTTAATGTATTTAATGAAATTTATATATTATATATTAAATAAAAATTTTAATATTTATATTATATGTTTTCTATAAATATGATTAGATGTAATAAAATTTTCACTTACAACTTTATTTTTCTAAAAAGTAGTTTTGTTGCCTTTTGGGAACTTATTATAAAATTATTTTCTTCCAGTTATATAAAATTTATTTTAAAAAATAAAATACATTTTTCCAATAAAAATTTAAAATTAACATAGACTTAATGTTTTATAATTTTTTGAGAAGGTAAATTTTTCTATGACTACTGAAAAATACAAGTTTTTATTAATAATTTTCAATTCATTTAAATAATTTAAAAACAAAAACAATTAAAATGTAAAAAAAGTAAATTTTATTTCAAATATATATCTATTAATCCAATTTAAGTCATTGGGGTCAATTCTATACTGAAATTTTATATAAAAACATTATAATCTTGTGAACATTTTTTCTTTGGAAAACTGCTTTCTCGTCATGACTGTGATATTAATTTTAAATTTCATTTTGACACTTCTGTGAATTGAATTTAAAAAATGGGTTCAATATTTAATATAATAATTCTAAATATCATATTATAAGTTTAATTTTATGTTTTACCTTGATGAATTGTAAAAATACTAAAAATTATTTACCTTGGGTATGGTAAAAATGGGTCTAAATGGGGGGGGGGGGTTAAACTAGAAAGATGGTGGTTAAAAATGACAAAAAAGATTCCAATGATACTTTTTTTGTAGTATTTAAAACTTATTTCTTATATATTTGATAATTTCCCATTTTGGAGCCTTTTTAATGTGAAAAATGTGGGATCCACTTTTTCATTTCAAAAAATAAAAGTGTGCCACTCATGTCCCTTATAAAAGGTCACCCCATCACCTCTTTTCCAATGACATTCAAAACCCATTGGTTCATAAAATACCTGAAAAATATCATACTTAATTACCTAATATCATCCTAAAATCATTTTTTTGTCATAAATACATCCTTTGAAGAATTTGTTTTCAAAACTATATTTGTTACCTGAAGAAGAGGCATTGTTTATCAAGGAGTGTTTTTATTTTATTTCTTCCCCCACGTCTACAAATTATTATTAAAAAAGGATTATATGATAACATAATTATATTTCATATACTGATATGTTATTTTGTTAATTTAATATCTTTCATTATTCTCTTATTCTCCCAAAATGGTCTTGAAATCATCATTCGTATTTATGACAGACTACGGCCTCTTAAACGGGCGTTATTCATTTTCCATAAACACATCTCACAGTTGGATATAATGATAGATTTATTGTTTATATAAGATATTAATTATATTATTATGCTCCTGGAATCATTATATTTCATATTAATTTTTACTTTCCATTCCTTTAGAATATAATAACGACATTCATGTGTACGACATACTACTGCCTTCTTAAGCGATGTGATTAATTCACACTTTACATAGAATATAATAAAGGATGGATTTCATGAAAATTTATAATATATATGACATAAAAATGATTCAATAATTTTAATATATTTTTTACCTTTTTTTCTTTCAATACATTGAGTATATGGAAACAACATTCAGGGGTACGTAGGACCTACTTTATCTCTGAATGGTGTATTACATTTTCTACATTTCACTCATATGGATTAAAATAAAAACATATATAGTCAACATATATGATATTTATATCATTATTAACATTCAATATATGATTTAAACATGGCGATGATAGTATGACCAAAAATAAGAAATCAAGACATGCACAAAAATAATGATATTATTACACAAAATGTAATTTTAACATGAGATATATGATAAACGAGTTGTAAAAGATCAAAATTAAATCAGATATAGTATGATAAAAATGATTATGTTAATTTGATACATGTATAATAAATATATATTAATTATATAAGAGGTTATAATTTTTAAAAATTATGTCAAGAGAAAAGGTAAGGGATTTATGTCTTAATTTTATTTTCTATGAGACACATTCTATATTCAACATGTTTTTCTTTTATGTGGTCTATATAATATGTACGGATGTATTTTATGAATATTCTCCTGAATAATTTTGGGACTTACATACCCTTTTTAGTAACTCCCATACATGGGGCTTATGATTCAAGGTTATCAATATGGTAAGGTGTTTATCTTAAAATCCCATCAGTTATCGAGATTTCATATGATTATGATTTGAATGATGAAATCATATGACCTATATCTCAATAAACTCATGTATTTTCTTCTAATATAGTTATTTATAGGTATTAAACGTTTTCACTTCATTTTCCTATATATGTGTACTCAATATTCCAAAGTAATTCTCATAATGTAAATAGACTTTATTTTTCTCTTTGGTTAAAAACCCCATTTTTTTAATATCATTTCTTTCAAAAAATGATTTCATAAAGGATTTTAAATCCAACTAATGATTTATAAAATACATTTCTATCAATGTTTGAAAATTTTACAAATTTATTTAAAGTAATATTCATGATGATTTCTAATCATTTCTTATATGGATTTTATAGAAAATGTGAAAGGAATATTTATTTTAACATGTTGGACATGAACTGTGTTTTCTTTATTCTTGACCAAATCATTATTTTAAATCATATATATATGTTTAAATGATTATTTTAAGAGAAAATTATTATAAAAATGTTTTATTATTTTTTTAGTGTTAAAAAATTATTTTTTAAATGGAACAGTTATTTTTCACAAGAAATTCATCAAATTATTTTTAAATACACCTTTATATGGTTTCAGGTAATGTTTTAAAGAAAAGTATTTTGAAATTTAGTTGTGTTTTAATAATTATTTTTCAAATATTAATTGATATATTCATTTGGAAATGTTCCAAGTGACCTTTCAAATTTATTTTCTATCTATTATGACATCCTTTCATATTAAATATTCTTTATAGAGGTTAATATTTAATAATTATACCCTTATTATTTCTCTAGATTTTTAGTGTATATAATTATAAATTTTTTATGAAACCTATTTTATTTACACAAATTATGGTGTTATGATATGAAGAATGATTTTTGATATTTTTTCACACATAATTATGTTTTTAATTATTAGATTGGAAGAGATTATATCTACATCCAATACATTGGGTAAATTTTTATATCTCATCAGATAAAATGGAAAAAAGTCAAAGGAATTGATCTATTTTAGGAAATATGTGAGTCCAAATATATTATAAGTTTAAGGTGAGTCCTGATTCACTATGGGAAATAGGTGTGTCCTGGTCTATAATGGGAAATAAGTAATGAGTCTTGATCCAAGATGTGGATGCTATTGGTAGTTGACATTAACATGTGAAATGGGTTCCATTATTAATGATGTCGATGTACTTTTATGACATGAGTTTATGGTTCGTGATTGGTTTATTATTAATCCTCACATTTATGGACCATGTTTTCTAAAATGATAATGTTTTAAACCATGAATCATGTTTATGATCTATCAATGGTTGGGTATGAACTTCGTAAGTTATGATCATGATCACATAGCATTTTTCTTATCGTATACTTTCAAATGATTATAGATTGATATATGTTATGTTTACCCTTACTAAGTATATGATCTCATCCATTATTATGTCTACTTCCCCAGGTTATGGAGAACAGATTAGGTAGCGTATACATAAGAGGAGTGCTCTATGGGAAGATCATTGTGGGAGATATTGATGATCTTTCATGAAATAAATTTTTTTGTTTCTATTCACCAATTACTCTAAACTATTACTATCCTCATGCATTTATTCATGAAATGTATTGAATATTCTTCTAAAAAGGTGTGATATTTATCTATGAAAAGCTTGGGTAGTTATAATAAACACATATAAATATACATAAATATAGATATATATATATATATCCATATATATACATATAAATATCAATAAATTATAATTAAATATACATAAATAATTATAAATTATAAATAAATAAACACAAATAGATATAAATACATCTATATATATAATTATATATATAGATATAAATATTTTAAAATATATGTGAATATATAAAAATACATATATATTTATATAATTATATATAAATGTAAGTATATATATGTATATGTATATATAAAAACATTTAAAAATATATACATACATATATATAAATATATATTAATATATATATATATACATAAATATATATAAATACATATATATATATAATTACATATAAATATATTAACACATATAAATATACATTTATATATACCCACATAATATATATAAATATATATAAATACACTTGAATATATTTAAATATCCATAAATACATATAATTATTCGAAAATAAAAAAAATATATAGAAATAAAAATATATATATAGACACAGTTGAATATAATTAAATATATATATATAAATTCACATATGAATATATATATATATATGTGTGTGTGTGTGTGTGTGTGAACATAGGAACACACACAAATTAATACAAAAAATAAATAAATAAATAAATAAATATATATATATTTACTTAAATATCGCAAAATACCCAAACACACAAATAAATAAATTTAAATATAATTATATATATTTGTACACACACATATATAATAAATACATATCAATATATACATAAATATCCCTAAATTAATATATATATATATATATACAGACAAACATATAAATTTCTTTAAATTCAAACACAATTGTTAACATTCAAATTCACATTATATGGAATTTCCATGGCCATTATGGTTTAACCATGAATTCTACTCAAATTCAATCCTTGAAATTCCTATGAGGGAAGTACCTAGGATTAATTGAGACATGGAAATCATTATCATATAAGACACAACATAAAAATAAATTACCAATAAAGGGAGGACCACTAAAATATCAACATCATCATATCAATATGAATGCAAATTTAAGGAATAAATGATTATAAAAAATAAACAATCATTATAAAAAATTAATTACGAATTAGTATATGTAATTAGATTTTTTTATTAATTATTTTTTATCGTTAATTTGGGTGGGGGTGGAAAACCACCACTAAAATTAAATAAATATTCTTAAAAAAATAAAATTTTAGATTTAGTTATGATTTTAAGCACTACAGAAAAGTGATCAATAAATAATGATTTTTGTTAACAAATTTTCATTAATTAATAATTGTTTTCAATAATTTTCCACAATCTAGAGATAGTTTTTCAAAAGTGGTGCTAAAAATAAAAAATTAACCATTTACCAGTGATTTTGAATACCCTCACTAAATGTGTTTTCCATATACTTTTTTTAAATGATTAATATATTAAAATTGATGCTGGTTTTTTTGATATCCTTTACCTTTTGTGTTATTTATTTCCTTAGGGATACTGTTGGTTTATTTGAGAGGTGTCTTCATGGGATTGTTGGGTTTGGTGGTTGTGGTTTCCTTCTAGGGTGGTTTTGATTCTTGATGATGACAACCATTTTAGATGTATCTAATGCAATTGAACAAACCATTATGGATAATAAGTTTGTGTGTTTTAAGTTTTGACAGTTTTTGGTTAAGGATGGAAGATGAAAGGTGGAACTGGGGCATATATTTAAGCTGGTAGGTGTGTGTTGTGGCGTGTCCTTAGGCTTCATGACATGAGTTTCTCGATAGAATGAATGGGGTTTTGTGGTTCAGTTTCTCAATGTTGATCCAAGTAAATATGAAAAGTGGTTAGGTTAATTAATAATTAAATTATTTTTTAAATTAAAACATAACATGATGATATTAATAAAATTAGAGTGATAAACTAAAATTAAAATAGTTATATTAAATAGAATAATAAATATAAAATGAAATGGAATAATATTTGACAAAGGTGGGTGGAAATAATCCAACAATGGATCCTTATGACTCGTCCCATAAATATCCTTGTTATATTTGGTTTCAAATAATGATTTTAAATGGTTGTTTCAAGAAAACCAATATCTCTTTGTTTTTAGCTGTTATAGAATGAAACATGTTTACAATTATAAGACCCTTGGTTTTTAGTGAATAAATCAAAAAAATCTCCCTTTATTTTTAGTATTTTTAGTAAAAAGGCCCCTAGTATTTAGTGTTTGTTTCTAGTAACTCAATTACATAGCTACCATTTTAGTTTTTGGGGTTACAAACCCAAATCTCCCGTACTTTTAACGATAGTATACAAGAACCCCCATCACACTCAATGGAAGTGAGAACCCAAACCCTCACACTCAATGGTAGTGATCACCCACGAAAGGAAAAAATAATTCCCTTGCTATATATATTCCCTTTTAAGTACTCTCAAAATATTTTTAGAATGGTATAACAAGATAAGAGTGGAATATAGAGAGAGAATAGTGAATAGAGATTGAGAATGACATGAACAAGAACAAGGGAGATCCAAAATTATATTCAATTATACATATACTTCCATGAAAATGGATGAGGATTATTTATTGCCTTAAAAGGTATTTGGATGATTATTGAGGCCTTGGAGGTTAAATATAGTCATTAGAGGGAAAATATGCCAACATAGAGCACACCCCAATGTTGGTTTTTTATCAATATGGAAATCTGAAAATAGTTTGTGGGTGTTACTATCAAGCAGATGGCAGATTTATAGAAGAAGTGTTTCTTCAAGATCTCATTGGACCAGTGGTGTCACCTACTAGACAGATAGCTAGTGGCACTTGGAATAAATTGGTACTCAGTCCTAGTCTAAACGTTTATCTAGTGAGGTCCACCATGTTGCAATAAGTACATACCGGTGGAGGACTATAAAAATTTCTTTTATTCTAATCTAGATACCTCTATTTCGTAAGAAAAAATTTATATTAAGATTTGAAAAAAGTATAAATTCTTCAAAAGAATGTTACAAAACATTGTGTGTTTTTATTACTAAATCCACCTCAGAGCATTATATTTACAACATTATGCCCATTTGGGGTGATCAAAGACACTTAAGAAATTAATCAATATAATTATATGAAAATTTTAATTCTTATGATTTTTTCCAAAATATCTTTCAATATTCTAAAATTAAACTCAAACAAACATTTTCAACACATCAAAAATATATTTAGAAGTGTATTTCAAAAATTATTTCCACAAGATTTAAATATCAATACATATTTACCTTTGTTATTATTAAAAATAAAAACCCAAAAAACATTCACAATTTTAGAATAAATATATTTCAAAATCCTTAATTTTTCAAATTAATTGAAACATTTCAAGTTACCATTAAAACTATTACCTTTTCCCTCATAAAATCAATAGTTCCTTGAATGTCAAAATTGTCTCCCCTTTGATTATATAACACCATAACAATGAAAACGATTAAAATTAAAACAGGTTTAAAAAACATTATTTTAAAACATTTGAAAATATATATTGAGAGACAAGAATATAAACATCTATTATATTTTATAATATTTTCCACTAAAATATTTTATAAATATGGTATTACATAAATAATACCTGTAATTTTATCACCTTCTCCCCAATTGAAATTTTCATAAATCATATAAATAATGGTTGGAAAAATAAGGTTAAATAATTTTTATTAAGTTAATGTTTTTGAATAAATTTTTCCCAATGGAAATAAAAATTTAATAACCCAGATTGATCTATTGAGAGAGTTGAAAAGTGAAAATGAATTTTAAGTCTTTAAAAATTTTACCATTCCAAAAAAAAAGTACTTTATAGTTAAAAAACACATCACATGTTTCTATGAATTCAAAAACCTTCCTCAATATTTGAGTGAAAAAAACACTTGAAAATGCTTTATCAAATATATAACCTAAAGATAAAAATATTCTTACTAATTTTTCTAAATATAGTGCCTCTCTATGAAATAATTTTGATATAAAATTATATTATTATGAACCTCACATAGATATTTAAAACCACAATAGGCCATAAAAAATGAAAAATTTAGTTCAATAGAGAAAAAAATATTTTCTAAATAAATGGATCCAATATTCAACAAAACAAATATAATAAAATTAAGTTTAAAATATTGAAAATATTAAAAAATTTCCAAAAATATTACAAATAAAAAATATTTCACCACCATATTTGTTGAAATTCAATTTTTAATTCTACTAAACTATAAAATATATTTTATCAAGAAAGTGTTCACTAAAAAATTATTATTTTTCATTTAGGTATTCTTTATATTTAGAAAGGTTAGGTTCCCTATAAATTTATTAATAATTTGAATGTAATGATTGCAAAAAATACATGTTAATAAAGTGTTAAAATTAATATATAAATCAAAATAAACACACCTAAGAGAGTGGAAAAAAATTAATCAAATCATTCAAGATTTATGTAAAATAAATTCAGGGGTGAATAATCTCAATATTTAAATCAAATGCATGTTTTATTGAAATAATTGAATTAATATGAAAATGAAAGGATAAAATAAATATATATTATATCAATATTTAAAATGGATCATTTAATTCAATGAATAAAATGGTGAAATTAAATCATTCTTCATCAAGGATTATGGTTAAAAAAAATTAAATAGAGGAAAATATTTTAAAAAACAATTTTACTAAACAATAACTAAAACAAGAAAACTATAAGAAAATGATTAAACATATATATTTTTAGTTGAATAGTATTTAAACAATTGTAAAATAAATAAAACATTTCATTTATAATTTAAAAATAATTATGAAAATACTTAAACAAATTGAAGATATAAAATTGAATAAATTAATAAAATTCAAGGGATAAATCTAAGATATATCAATGACATCAAGAGATTGATCAAAAAGGATGTTTCCTCTAGAATGCATTATTATTAAAAAAAGGGTTGGTTCCCCCGTAAATAAGACATTATAATTATAAAGATCCATTAAACAATGATTTTAAATATAAAACATTAATTTCTATACCAATGAGAGTTTGAAATGTAATTTCAATATTTTATAATGAATTTCAAATATATTATAAAAATGGTTTTAAGATTAAATTTTCAAATTTTCATTAGGAGATGATTCGCATCATTGAAAATTTATAAAATGATTTTATCCTAGAAATAATTTCATCATGAATCTAAAGAAACCTTTAAATATAAAACATATTCAATTTATTTCAAATTCTACCATTCAGAAACAATTTAAAACAATGAAAATCTCTTAATAAGTTTGAACTAAACTGAAAGATCCTTTTTTATTTGATTTTTGAAGCAGACGCATTAAGGGTGAGTGGTAACCGATGGGATACAAAATCACAACATGCCCCATTCAAAATTCAAAATTTAAAAAGAAACCGGTGATACAAAAAACCCATGATAATGAGATATCTCACCAGTCACCAACCAAGCATTCCATAAAGCATTATTACCATGCCGTAAGCTGAAATACTATAGTATGAAACCAACATCATCACTGGAACATTCTCCGTCACCATCCAATCACCAATGTCGATGTATCCAACCAACAACGGAGACCGTCGAGAACAATCTAACCATTTTAGAACATCCTCAACTTGTCGTCGTCGTCGTCCTTCCATCACAAAAACCATAAACAAACAAATCCACAATAACCGAAATAACAATTTTCACCCAGAAAACCAACACCATCATCACCATTACAAATCGAACATCACTAGTCACTGTAGACTAACAGAGTCCATCATAGCCACCAGAAACAATAGCACCATACACCATCAACACCATCGAGTGAGGATCAAGTCTCTTGGAACTCTGAAATCCCCTCGAACAGCACCTCCCAAATCTCATGTGGAAACCATGTCACCAGACTGACCTGGGGAGGAGAGATGGTACACGAAGCCAGGTTAGAGTAAGAGGGTAAAGGATCCTACAAGGATTCAAGAGCATCACCAAAAACCTCAACCAAGAAACGAGCCTCCACCCGCACCGCGACCAAGAAATCACCAACACAATCACCAAAAATCAGCTACCAAGAGCCTTAACTCGCACCGTGCAATCCAAAACCCCCAACAAAAATAGATCTTCACCTCAAAATCATCAAAGAAGGATGAAGACTAAAACGGGATTGAAACCATAGAAGAACCCATAATTTAATCCGATAAAAGAGAAGGTGAAATGGGAAAACCAAACAAGGAGCCTGGGATGAAACCTAAACCAAAAATCCTTAAAGGGAAAGGGAATGAAACCCTAGGAAAAAGAAATAAAGAAGACGGAATACAGGAATCCGCTCCAGAGAGAACATCAGGGGATGGGTCCCTAAGAATAATGGAGCAAATTTCTCCAGGGAGCTCGCTGGGAGATAAGCGGTTGGAATAGCACTCCAGCACCAGGGGATTAATCCAAGGAAGGTGAAGATGAGCGTGATTGGGAGAGCACTCCAGGAGAGAATGAGGCCATCTCCCTAATAATTTTGACTGAAAAATTGATAATGCATAAAACACAAGAGTAATTCATAGCCAATATTTACTTTCAATAGAATTTATTTCCAAATTATTTTGATTTTCAAATATCTATAAAATAAATATCACAAGATTTAAATTAATAATAACTCAAGGAATTAAATAATAAATTCCATAAAAACAGTTTTTTTTAAATTCATTTTTATTACATATAAAACAATCTATTTAGAAATTTTATTCTAATGTTCAAAATAACAGAATAAAAAAATTCAAAAAAAAATAAATTCAAAATTTTTTATAAATTTAAATATAATATTAAAATTAAAGGAATTGATCAACCATATTCATCTTAATAAAAATTTCATAAGATACTTATACCAAGATCCCCTATAATAATAGTTAATTTTTCTTCGGAAATGAGTTTAAATAGTTTGAAATTAAAAAGATTTGAAAAATTAGTGAAATTTTAGATTAAATGGAATTTTAATAATGAGAGACAGGTGAGATTTTTCCACACAAGTATCTTGAGAACCTACCATAAATGTACACAATATTTAAATTTAAATTGATATTTAATTTTATTTACAACAATTTCAATAATATGGATATTTTTTAATCCAAAATTTGGGTCCACTAATTTTAGAAAATAAAGGCTTCGGACCCAAAATTTTTATAGAAAAAGAATTTTATTACATAATTTTATATCTTATCGAATTATTCTTAAGGATATGTTAATATATTTTGGCCTAAAATAATGATGTTTTTTTACAATTTCATTCAAAATTGAGTATATTGTCTTTCTATATTAATTAAAAAATTTACACTGGGATCTACCACGTACAAAATTAGTGTTTTTAATACCTCATGAGGAGTTGTCTTGATTATAATAGCCAACACCATAAGTTATTTACCAAGCCTTTTGAAACCAAAAATTAAATTCATATTTTTCACAAATTAGGTGATCTTGGGAAGATATTCCTTTGAGGTGTTATATTGTATTCTACAATTTATTAACATTGGGATTGTCTTCTAAATAAATACTTTTACCTTTAACTTCATATAATTCATATTTCAATATTTCATTTTAATCCTTTATTTTATCATTTTCGTTTGTAATTTTACCTTTTTTCAAAAATAGCACGATTTTATTTCTTCTTATGATCTTTGAATTTTGAGGTATGTTCAAAAAAAATCTTATAATTATTATCTATAATATTTATGATCCCTATAATTTAAATTAATATAAGAACAAGAAAATGTTGAAGAATAAGATGATGTGGGGGTGGGGTTTACCACATCATGGTCCGTTGGACATTTGGGACGTAAATCCCATGAGGAGGTTGTGGAGAGAGAGTAATCACCTGTAATACATGTTGAAACTTTGAAATCCCTTTTTATTTCTTTCTTATCTATTTTTGGGAATGTGTTATTACATTTGAAAGCGTCCCTCACGTGTGACATCTATAAATTTTAAAACATCATGATCATTTTTACACATGGATCCTATATTATGTTCATTCTTATATATCTTTCATTATAGGCCATCCAAGGATTATCCATCAGGCCCAAAATTTTTCATATCATTGAGGATCCATATTTAATATTTTTATTAGGTGGCGGTAAAACCATGAATAAAAATTATCCAAACAAATTATTAAAAGATTCTATGAAAAATAGACATCATAGTTTTCCAATAATCATTGTCGGATCCATCAATGTATATGTATCTACCCATTGATTTTCCTTCTAGAACACAATTGTAAACTAAGGTATAGATCATATTTAAATAAAAGTTCCATGAAACTAATTACGGAATTGAAATATAGGTTATATATGATACCAATTTTTTGTATAATTAAAGATGAATAGAGATGGATAATTTTATTTTAAAAACCTTATATATATTGTAAATAAATTATATGAAATTAAAATAATTAAAGTTATAAACTAAATTTAATAGAGCTAAGCATGAAAATATAATAAATATAAAATATAATATAATTCCATTTGAAAAATGAAATTCAAAATAATCCAAAAATGGATCCCTACATCTCCTCCCTTTAAGATACATAAGAATTATCTATTTAAACCATTCTTTTCTGTGTTTTTAGAAAGAAACAAAAATCTTCATTTCAATTTAATAGTCGTATTTAAAAACTAATTAAGAAATATATGATTATTTTTTCATAGTATATATACCATGAAACCTAAAATCCCTTTTTTTAGCAGTTTTAGAAAGAAATAATATATATTGTTAATTTTTTTTCTAGAAACCCAAATCCATAACTATCCTTTTAGTGGTTGTTGCTAGAAACCCAAATACCAATAACATTTACTTGTAGTGTGAAATAACCTCCCACTCTCAATGGTATTGTGCTCCCAAACCCTCAGACTCAATGGTAGCATGAACACAAGAAATTAAAACAGTATATATATGTAATATGTAAGCCCTTTGAAAAACACTCACAATCCTCCCAACAAGATACAACAATTGTAGAGTTAGGGAAAGTGACATAAGAGTGAAGAGAGCATAAGAATTACATAAAGTACAAAAAGGGAAATCTAAACTGATATTAAAGGTATCTACATAGATAAAATCACCATTGGGGTGTATTTATATCCAATGGAGGTCCTAAGATGATTCTTCGGGCCTTTGGTGTTGAATAGAGCTATTATAGGGAAAATGTCTAGTAGGAACCACTCACTATGGCTATTTTGATCTTCTATCTGGACACCATAATAAATAATGTAGATGTAATTGGCCATCCAATGGCACCTAGATAGAACAGGTTCCCAATCCGGATACAACCACCTCTTCAGTATAACTGACAATAAGTCAGTGAATCCTGGATAGAACTGGCATTCCATTCAGTTTCCATCAGTTATTTGATGTTGTCCACCAGGTTTCCACTAGTACTATAAGGCCCCGACCTTAAACGTTACATAATGTTGTGTTATGTCAATAAATTGAAATTAAATCACATAAAGTATCTTCTCAGGTTTTTTTATTTTGAGAATTATGTCGTAACTTATACATATCAACAAGGTTATTACAATGTAAACACTTCTACTCACTGTTAATTTTTTGTTAAAAATATAACTTTTAAAAAAACATGGTTTTATTTCACGCTTAAACATCATAACTTTTCCAAGATCTCATCCTTGACTCAATTTTTCATTAAATCCTATGAAAAAAATTTCAAAACTTCATATGAGAACAAAAATATCAGTAAATAGAACACAAAGAATACAAAGTATTAGCATTTATAAAACATTAAAAACATGAATACATTATCATAATGTAATACTTATCAACTTTATGATGTAGTGAATGTTCTTCAGTAAATATAAGATGGTTTAATACCCTTATCTAACCAAAATATTACTATAAAACCCATATAAAGAACACTTAGCATATAAAAGGTAACATGGGAAATAATCATACTTAAATGGAAAAACCATATGGTTGACTTCCACACATATCATTCTTACAAATTGAATAACAATTCTACTGACTTCCATACCTAAGGAATTGGAGGTTATAACATAACCACCCCTCTTTCGTTTATTATAGAACCACCAATATTTAGTTTATCAAGCAACCACCCATCTTTGGTTTATAATGTTACCACCCTTCAACTGTCCAAGTACCATTATATAATCATAAAAGATAAATTATTGCAATTATCGAAATTTCACTCTTAAATTTATAGTTTAAATCACAAGAAATAATTTAATAATATTCAAATTTTCAATCCATGTTCAAAACCATTTTCAATACCAAAAAACCCAGTGAAGTAATATGGGGTTTTTTTCCTTCAAAATAAATGTTAAATCTTATAGGGGAAGCCAAATATCAAATAATGGTTCTGCTGGCGGAGAAGTCGTTGTCTCCACATATGTTAAAAACACTCTTTTTTGTCATTTAATAATATTTTTTATATAAAAAGTAATCTATTTTAATTATAATTCAATGGGGTTTATTTTACACTTTATAAAATATGGTAGTGAATATTATCAAAATATTCCTCAATGAATGGAGATTGAGATGAAGTCCCTTACCTCGGGTCTAAATTGTCTCGTTCATTCTTTATATTCCTTAATAATAAATTTATATTTATTTATACTTTTAGAAAAACCTTTTTCATGTTTATTATTCATTTTTTATTATTCCCTACCATGTTATAGTAATTAGTTAATTATTTGAGTTTATATCGGATGTTTTGTCGATGTTCGGTACATCAGTAAAAAATGAACTTTTTATGATTAGAAATTGTCCCTTTGGTCAAAGGTTTATTATATTTGGAAAAATATTCCTAGTTTAAATATCATATGTATCATGTATATATATATATATCATAATATTCAGTGAAAATAAATTAAATGCACTGTTCATGGAGACGGTTGGCCGTACGTATGCATGAATGCTACTTTTATTTATTTTTATTTAAAAGGAATGAAAACTAAATGATTCATAGGTATATTATAATTCCATTATAATAAAAACTTTATATAAGTCACATAAGTTCATTAATGCCATCATTTATACATTCCATGTATGTCATTAACGAGTCATATCACTTTGAGGGGTGGTAGTCCACACATTCTCAAATGAAATTATCATATTTACCCATTATGGAAAGAATAATTGTATATTACAATAAAAATAATAGAATCAAAGATACAATTTAAATATATATCATATATTAGTATAGTTCCATCATAGAGACCATCCTGAGGGGTGGTAGGGGAAAATTGAACAATCGTCGTTTTGCGAGGCAGTAGTTTTCCATTCATAGAAAAAATATGTTCTATATCCATTAGATGGATATGTGTCTATGTTTATGTTGAAACCATAGCATATAAACATCCTAGTATATTTAGGACATTTATTTTTTTTAAAAAAAATAATGGAATATATAGAGGTTTCGGGGATGGTGAAGGAAAAAAATAAATGAATGGAGCTTTAGGGAAGACGTTACCTCTAAATCAGGTAACTCATTTTGATTTGATATAAAAGGCATTATTGTATTTTCTTATGCCCAAGGTTTGTATTCTTGGTGTAAGGGTTGTATTTTTGGGAGCTTATTTGTTTTGACGGTGGACGAGCCAAGGGGCATGGGTGGTGTAATTTAGTGGGTAAACATGCAGGCCTTTTATAAGAGGGAGGAGCTGCACTTTAGGAATGTTATGAAATATTATTTTATTATAAATTGATTTTTGAATTATAATTTCTCAAGAGTTATATATTTCTAGAATAAGATGTGAATGGGTCTAAATACTCTCAACCAACATGATTTAGACATGTTTAGGTAAAAAAATTAACCTTATCTTCTGGATTTAACCATTATTTATATAAATTCATTATTACCACGTCTTCTTGTAATATTACACTATATAGTTAATATAGTAAATATTTCAAATAAAACCTAAATTTGGCCATTAATGTCATTTTAACACTATCTAATTCATTTTTCCAAATTATTTTTTTTATTACTGTTATTTTATTTAATAAAATAGTATTTGTTTTAATAACTCATTTATATAAATTTTGACACTATTTAGTAATTGATTTTTTTAAAGTAATAAAAAATTGATTCATTCAAAAAAAAAAGTAAATTAACTCAAATATTACATTTCATAATGATCCAAAAATGTCATGTATGGAATAAAAAGTTTAAAATTACATTTATTTAAATATTTATAATATCATTACTTTCAATATTTCATTAATAATGTAATCATTGCATCATCATCGTGTAATTAATAAATTTATTTATTTAATGTCTAAAAATTATAAATTAAATACTATAATTTAGGATATATTTTTACCTTTATAATTAATATTTATAATCTAATATATTAGTTATATAACCTAATATTAAAAATAATTTGTAAAATGATAAATGTTTATTTAATATTTCTCGTTATTTTAAATTAATTATTAGAACATGTCATTTTCACACCCAAGTGGATCCCAAATGCCAAAATATAGGCCTACGGATTTTTTTGGACACCAATGACTCATCCAATAAGATTGGGACATGTGTTAGGGTAGTTTTATATTATTACAATATTATTTGTAACCTTATTTTCCTAATTTTCAATTAACCGTGGTATATAAAAATAATTACTATGTTACTCTTAAAATGTCCAAAAATAAAAGGTATGAATTTACATAATTTGGAATATTTAATTCCAATTATCTAATACATTTTTTCAAATTCATAACATATAAGTTTCATTAATTAATTTAAAATTAATTCATGTTGCAAAAACAAACAAGTGGGTTTTTGAGAAGTAAAAACTATCAAAATATTTTCATGTGTTTTTGTCCAATTTATAAGTAAAATTGCTTCCAATGACCATCATTGAATTAAATAATAAAAAAATATTCCAATAAAAATTTAAAACTAATTAAAACTATAATGTAACTATATAAATAAAATTTTCAAAAATTTAGTTTTGTATTTAAATTTAGTATTTTTACTATTCATTAAAATACTAATTTTTTTTCTGAAAAAATACCAAAAATTCAACAAAAATAAATTTTGATGTACCAATTCTAAATAATAATATCATTATGTCTAATAGAACTTATAAAATTTTCAAAAAGTAGATTTAAAAATGGTTCTCCATCAAAAGGTGATAAAACTCCATTTTAAAAATATTAGAGTATTTTTTGCTTAAAAATGTATTTATATTTATGTTAATACACTAAAATTTATTAGATAAATGTAAAAACATATAAAAAACATGTTTAATCATATTTTAGTTATTCTATTCATTCTCTCTAATACAATTTTTAGGCATTAAGTACATTTTAAATAAATAGTATTATTATTTTATCATTTTTTGGTATAACTTAGTGTTGTGTGCAACGTAAGATTTAGAAAAACACCATTGTTGCGTGACGAGTATGCTATCGAACATAGAATCACCATTAAGGTAAAACAACTTTATAATTCATAAATATTTAATATATATGAAGAGGTAATATTCTATAATTAACTAGGAGGGTAAATCCTTCCCCCTTTTATAAATTATGTCCTCATAATTTTATTTACTAATCGAATTAGTGGGGGAATTTATCCCAAATATAATTTTCAGATACCCATGTTTCCTCTTCAACCAAATGGTTTTTACACAAATCCATAACCTGAAAAATCACCATATTCCGCAACAACTGCTCTCTAGGGTCAATAATATGGACTTACTATTCCATATAAGAAACATTATATTCCAACTGAACTACTTCTAGACTCAAAACATGATATGGATCTGGAATATACTTCCATAACAATGAAACATGAAAAAGATTGTGTACATGGGATAAACATGGAGGTAAATACACTCAGTATGCAACTGATCCAACTTTCTCCATAATTTCCTAGGGTCAAATGAACCACAAACTTAGATTCCCATTATTACCAAAAAGAATCACACTTTTTCATGGTGAAACATTGAGAAAGGAATAATCACCTACCTCAAAAGAAAGATCATTTCTCTGATTTTATTCTTAAATTTTCTTTCAATTCTAATCTATATTCATAGGATTTTGAATCAACTAAAATTTATTAGCCATCTCTTGTAACAATTCTGGTCCCATAAACTATCTTTCATCTAGTTCATCCAAAAAACCAGGACTTCGACACTGCTTCCCATATAATTCCTCAGATGGCTCCATATGTATAATGAAATGAAATATGTTATTATATGAAAACTCAACCAAATAAATATGTTGATCCCAAATTCCTTGGTAATTCCTTAAACAATCACATAACATTTCATTTATGGTCTGAATTGTTCATTCTGACTGCCCATATGATTGAGGATGAAAAGTTGTAATGGAATTTAATTCAGTACCCAAAGAATTCTAAAGGCCATTTAAAAATTTTAAAGTGATATTTGGATCATGATTAGATACAATAGAATGGGTAACAACATATAAATTGAGTATGACTTTAATATACTATTGAAAAATTTGATATAGAGATAGAGTGTCTCGAATAGGATGAAAATGGGCACATTTAGTCAATTGATCAACAACAACCCTGATTTCATTATTACCTTGAGATGTCTTTGGTAATCCCACCATGATGTCCATGGATATATTTTACCATTTCCATTGTGGCATTGGAAAAGGATGAATCATCGCTTACAAAAAATGTCCTTCTCCTTTCACTTGTTAAAAAGTTAAACATTTTATGGTAAAGTAAGGAATATCTCTTGTCATTCCATTACATGAGCAATACTCTTGATGGTATCTCTATATCTTAGTGCATCCTTAATGAATAGAAAACAGCAAACTATGAGCTTTACATACGAATCATTCTTCAACTGTGGATCACAAGCCATGCATAATTTTTCCCAAATCTCCAAACACAATCTTTATCAGTGTTAAATTAATTATCTTATCCTTCTGAACTAATTCTCCCTTTTTTTCACTTCACTATCTTCCTTCCACCCTTTCCAAATTCTGTCTGATTGAGATTTTTTCACTGACACATGAAACAAAATAGATTAATTCCCAGCACCAATAAATTCTCATTCGAAATTAATTAATTCAATAACCACATGATCTCATTCAAAACATTACATGGTAAATGTTACATTGTTTACTCAAAACAATCATCCACATTATTTTCCTTTCCTAGATGGTAAAAAAATAATGTAATCATATTCCTTGATAAATTCAAACCATCTCTTCTATCTCATGATAAATTATTTAAAAGTAAATATATACTTAAATTTGTTTATCAGTATATATTTCACACTTGATGCAATACAAAAGATGGATCCAAATCATTAATAAAAAACATAAACAGATAATTCTAAATCATGTTTAGAGTAATTTAACTAATGAGGTTTTAACTTACATGAAGCATAAATAATTAACTGATCATTCTGTATATGAACACAATGAAGTCTTTTCAATGAAGAATAACTGTATAAAACAAACTCCCCATTCTTGGAAGGTAAGTCCAAAACTAGAGCATTTACTAATATTCATTTTCGTTCCTGAAAATAATCATCACATTCTTTTTTTAGATGAACTTAAATCCCTTTCATGTTAGCTTAGTTAGTTGGATATATAACTGAGAAAAGTTTTCCAAAAAACCTTTATTAATAACCTGTTAATCCAAGAAAGCTACAAATTTCTATGATATTGGTAGGTCTTGGCCACTCTTCAACGACTTTGATTTTATAAGGGTGTATAGTTATTCCATATTTAGAAACAATATCTCCATGGAATCATATTTTTGCAACCAAATTTTACTCTTACTAAACACTCAATTTAGTTTCGTGTTTTAATGTTTTAAAAAAATTCCACACATGACATTCATGTTCCTATCATATTTTAAAATATACCAAAATTTAAACAATAAACACATCCACGAACTAATCTATAAACTGATGAAATACTCTATTCCTGATATTCCTTAATGCTGATTTGGATGTCTGTTTTCCTCTGTATGCCTTTCTAGCATAGCTTCCCTATTTCCTCTATGAAAAACCATTTTGATAAAACATATCATAGATGAAGAAGCATCATAATCATCAAATTATATATCATTTCAATTTTACAATAAAGGAATAACCATTTATGGATTATCTTTTAATAGTATTCTAAATTTTAAAGTTATATAAACTGACCACTCATACCAACTATAAGGCCCCTACCTCAAACATTTTTTAATCTTAAGTTAAGTCAATAATTTAAATTTCAATCACATTGATGTTTTTAGGTTTACATATTTAGAGAATTAGGCCATTACTTATACATATCAACAAGGTGATTTCAAAGTATACAGTTCTACTCACTATCCATTAATTTCATAAAACATAAACTTTTAAAAAAAACATGGTTTTGTTTCATTCTTAAACATCATAACTTTTCCATGATCCCATCCATGACACTGTTATCCTTTAAATGATGTGAAGAACATTTCAAAACATGGTATGAGAATAAAAATATTTTTAATGGATACATAAATATGGGAAACTATTATCCTTTCTAAAACATGAAAACCATGAATATATTATCATGATGTCTAACTTTTTACCTTTATGAAGTACTAAATATTCTTCACAAAATATAATCTCATTGATCACCATTTTTTAACTAAAATATTACCATAAAACCCATATAATGACCACATAACATAAAAATGGTATATTGGGACATAATCATACTTAAATATAATAACCAAATGGTCGACTTCCACACATATCATTCTTACACTACTGGAATTTAGTCTTTTCCCAATGGTAGTATACCAACAGTTTACTTAAACCGTTGGTATAGTGAGCCTTTGCCAACGGTTTAACAAAACCGTTGGCAAAGGGAATTTCAGTGGACGCTTTCCCAACGGTTCAATGGAACCGTTGGGAAAGGGGTGCTAAACTCACACATTTCCCAACGGTTCACTGGAACCATTGGGAAATGTGTGCCTTTGCCAACGGTTTTTATAAACCGTTGGCAAAGGTTTCCCCCAAATTCCAGATCCCGATCTCCTCTCCCCATTCGGACAGATCCCTAATCTATTCGCTCCGCTGCTCTCGCGAACCCCATCCGACTCCACTGCTCTCGCGAATCCGAACCAGCACCCCCCATCCCAACAGGTACACCCCCATACGAATAAGTAAAATTTGATCTCAACCATATTGTTGTAGTTGTTTTAATGAATAGATTTTTTCCAGGTTTTGGTGGTTTAATTGATTATTGGAATTAATATATAAATAGGATATTGTTTGTGTTTGTGAAGACTTCTTTAATGTTTTTGTATTCTATGATTGGAAGGAGAGTGTTCAAAACATGTAAATCAGAGTTGGGGGAGGCTATCGTGAACGTTTACATGTTTTGGATAATGGATTGTGGGAATTATGGATTGTGTTCAAACCAATTTGATATGTTTTGGATAATGGATTGTGGGGGTAGGGGGTGTCCATGGGGGTGGGTTGTCCACGGGGGTTGGCGGGGGTGTCCACATAGGTGGGAAAGGCTGTCCACGGGGGTGGGCGGGGCTATCGAGGGGGTGTGGGCTGTCCTGGGGGTCTGGGTGGGGTGTCCTGGTGGGGGAGGGGTGTGTGGGGTGTCCAAGGGGGGTGGTATGTCTAGGTGGTGGTGGTGGGGTTGCAGGGTAGGGGGGTGTGGGATGTTTGGGAGGGTGAGAGGGGCTATCTAGGGGGTACGGGGTGTCCATGGGGGTATGGGGGTGGGCGGGTTGTCCACAAGGGTGGACGGGCTGTCCACGGGGGTGGTCGGGCTGTCAAGGAGGGGTGGGCGGGCTGTCCAGGGGGGGGGGGGTGGGTGGGATGGCCAGGGGGGTAGGGGTGTCCAGGGGGTGGGCGGGCTATCCAAGGGGGTGGGGGCTGTCCATAGGGAGAAGGGGTGTCGAGGGGGGTGGGTGGGCTGTCCACGGGGGTGGTTGGGCTGTCTAGGGGGTAGGGGGTGTCCACGGGGGTGGGCGAGGCTGTCCAGGGGGTGTGGGCTGTCCTGGGGGTCTGGGTGGGGTGTCCTGGTGGGGGAGGGGTGTGTGGGGTGTCCAGGTGGGGTGGTATGTCTAGGTGGTGGTGGTGGGGTTGCAGGGAAGGGGGGTGTGGGCTGTTTGGGAGGGTGGGCGGGGCTATCCAGGGGGGTACGGGGTGTCCAGGGGGGTACGGGGGTGGGCGGGCTGTCCACGGGGGTGGTCGGGCTGTCAAGGAGGGGTGGGCGGGCTGTCCAGGGGGGTGGGTGGGCTGGCCACAGGGGGTAGGGGTGTCCAGGGGGGTGGGAGGGCTATCCAAGGGGGTGGGGGGCTGTCCATAGGGAGAAGGGGTGTCGAGGGGGGTGGGTGGGCTGTCCACGGGGGTGGTTGGGCTGTCTAGGGGGTAGGGGGCGTCCACGGTGGTGGGTGGGTTGTCCACGGGGGTGGGCGGGGCTGTCCACGGGGGTGGGAAAGGCTGTCCACGGGGGTGGGCGAGGCTGTCCAGGGGGTGTGGGCTGTCCTGGGGGTCTGGGTGGGGTGTGCTGGTGGGGGAGGGGGTGTGTGGGGGTGTCCAGGGGGGTTGGTATGTCTAGGTGGTGGTGGTGGGGTTGTAGGGGAGGGGGTGTGGGCTGTTTGGGAGGGTGGGCGGGGCTATCCCGGGGGGGGGGGGGGGTACGGGGTGTCCAGGGGGGGTACGAGGGTGGGAGGGCTGTCCACAAGGGTGGACGGCCTGTCCACAGGGGTGGCCGGGCTGTCAAGGAGGGGTGGGCGGGCTGTCCAGGGGGGGTGGGTGGGCTGGTCACAGGGGGTAGGGGTGTCCAGGGGGGTGGGCAGGCTATCCAAGGGGGTGGGGGGCTGTCCATAGGGAGAAGGGGTGTCGAGGGGGGTGGGTGGGCTGTCCATGGGGGTGGTTGGGCTGTCTAGGGGGTAGGGGGTGTCCACGGGGTTGGGTGGGTTGTCCACGGGGGTGGGCGGGGCTGTCCACGAGGGTGGGAAAGGCTGTCCACATGGGTGGGCGGGGCTGTCCAGGGGGTGTGGGCCGTCCTAGGGTTCTGGGTGGGGTGTCCTGGTGGGGGAGGGGTGTGTGGGGTGTCCAGGGGGGTTGGTATATCTAGGTGGTGGTGGTGGGGTTGCAGGGGAGGGGGTGTGGGCTGTTTGGGAGGGTGGGAGGGGCTATCCCAGGGGGGTACGGGGTGTCCAGGGGGGTACGGGGGTGGGAGGGCTGTCCACAAGGGTGGACGGGCTGTCCACGGGGGTGGCCGGGCTGTCAAGGAGGGGTGGGCGGGCTGTCCAGGGGGGGTGGGTGGGCTGGCCACAGGGGGTGGCCATGCTCTCGCGAACCCCCCGTCCGAACATCATCGACCCCCGTGGACAACCCACCTTTTATCCCAAATTCCATAGATTTATACATTATTTTATTATATTATGTCTCAAATTATCTAAAATATGTATTTGATGTTCTTCACGTGACCTATCATTATTCCTTCTCATAATCTATAGTGATCATGGGAAGATCCCATGCATGATTCATGATCACTCAAATTATTCTGTAGATCATACATAATGGAAGCCTTACAGGATGTGAGATGATTATATCAATGAAATCTACTCAGGTACCTGGTGAGGAAGTGCATATTAATTCAAAAAGGTAAATCACATATGAGGATACCCTACTAATATGGTTATGGGATGAGGCATGCTCTGATGTGATAACACATTAAGTTCTTGTTGGTTTTACATTTTTTCAATAACACATTAGTATTTTTTTCACATGTGTAGTTGATACCATGATTATTTTCTTCCTTTATAGTTTACTTAAATGTATTTTCTATTAATGTTCAATCCTATTGAATTGTTTATAACAAAATGACTTATATGAATTCTTTTTACAGAATGGAAAGAAGTTGGATGTATGAAACCGATCGTATCTCAAGCGATTTTCAAAACAATTTGGAGAGATTTATAGATTTTGAATTTCACAATGCTTCAGATAGTGGTCGCATACACTGCCCATGTTCCAATTGTGTTGGTAGACCTTGGTTGAGTCTTGAAGAAGTCAGCTACCACATAACCAAAAATGGTTTTCAAGCAAACTACTTTGTGTGGTATCACAATGGGGAGAAAATGAAATCTCAAATTGGTGATGATCGAAATGAAAGGACTGGAATGGAGAATTTGTTAGATGATCGATTTCCGTTTATTCGTCATCATGAAAAAGAAAGGATTTCGACTCAAGAAGACGTCGATATGAGGACAACTGATGCATCTAGTGAAAATGATGATATTGATAGGGTGAAAAAATTGAATGATGCTGCCACGACTCCAGTATATCGACAATGCGATAAAATGAAAAAGCTGGAATTTTTAATCCGATTGTTTCATGGAAAAACAATGTATGGGATTTCTAACACAACAATCGATTACATTCTTACCCTCTTGAAGTATTTACTTCCAGATGATGCAGATATTCCCTCAAACCACTATATGGCATAGAAGTTAGTTGAAGAACTTGGATTTTCCAGAAACAAAATTCATGCTTGCCCGAAAGATTGCAATTTATTCTGGGAAGAAACCACTGAACGAAATGAATGTATAAAATGTGGCACATCCCGCTGGAAGTCAAAATCTAATGGAACACCATCCCGCGTTCCACAGAAAGTAATGTGGCACTTTCCATTGATCCCCAGACTCCAGAATCTTTTTATGTCTGATGACATATCAATAAAAATGAGATGGAATGATACCGAGAGAAAGAAGACTAATAATGAGTTGGTTCATCCTGCAGATGGATTTGCATGGTAGAGATTTGATGCTCAACATCCTGATTTTGCAGCTGACGTGCGTAATGTGAGGCTGGGTCTTTCAGGAGACAGTTTTAATCCGTTTGGGCAGATGCTTACTTCGCACAGCACATGGCCAGTTTTTATACACATTTATAATCTTCCCCCATGGTTGTGTATGAAAAAATCTTTCACTTTCATGAGTATACTCATATCTGGTCCTTCTGATCCTGGCATTGATATTGATGTATACATGCAACCTTTAATAAAAGAGTTGAAACTTCTTTGGGATGTGGGTGTGCGCACATACGATGCATGTTCGAAAGACATATTTCAGATGCGTGCTGCGCTTATGTGGACGATCAATGATTTTCCGGCTTATGCAATGATTTCTGGATGGAGCACGAAGGGAAAACTATCATGTCCAGTTTGTATGAAGAATACACGATCCAGAAGACTGAAACATCGTTGTAGTTTCAGTTGTATGGGACATCGATTATTTTTTCCAAAGGATCATCCATATAGAATGAATCGTCAAAGATTTGATAATACTATAGAGACCGATGATCCACCTCAGCGTATGTCTAGAACAGATGTGCTTAATGAATTGAAAGATTTCAGTTTTTCGTTCGGGAAGGGTTAAATGAAATCTAGAAATAGAAATAATGTTTCCACAGAAACCTGTTACAATTGGAGGAAGAGGAGTATCTTTTTTGATTTGCCTTATTGGTCAACCAATTTGCAACGTCATTGCCTAGACGTAATGCATATTGAAAAGAATATATGTGAAATGTTGCTTTCAGTTCTTCTAAATGTCAAGGGGAAGACAAAAGATGATTTACGATCTCGACGTGACTTGGTGGATTGGGGCATCAGACCAGAATTGCATCCTGTGCGTATCAGTGAAAATAAATGGCAACTTCCATGTGCTTCTTATATGATGACACCTACTGAAAAAAAAATTCTGGAAGTATTAGAGAGTATTAGAGTTCCTGGTGGCTATTCAAGCAACATATCTAAATGGGTCAACAGAAGAGAGTTGAAGCTAAAATCTTTGAAGACTCATGATTATCACGTTCTACTGCATGAGTTGCTTCCAATAGCAATCCGTCATCTTTTGTCCAATAATGTAAGGGTGGGTGTTATTCGGTTCTTCCATTTGTTTAGAGATCTTTGTGATAAGAAGTTGTCCAAGTCTTTCTTGAAAAAAATGTTGACAGATGCCCCATTAATTTTGTGTGTGTTGGAGAAAATATTTCCCCCATTATTTTTCACATGCATGCTGCATCTGACTGTCCATATTCCAACTGAAATACTTCTCGGAGGACCTATTTCTTTTCGTTGGATGTATCCAAATGAAAGAAATATGTTCACATTAAAGTCTTATGTTCGAAACAAGAATAATCCCGAAGGTTCTATCGTGAACGGTTACTTAGCTCAAGAATGTATGGATTTCTGTTCGATGTATTTGTCTGATCTTACTACAAGAATGAACAGACCAATGAGAAATGAAGAAGAACAATATGAGAAAATTGAACCCAGTTTTCCATCACTTCCTCAAACAGGAGGAATTCCTGGATCATATACATTGAAGACATTAATCCATGAAGAGCGGGAGATGGCACATCGCACAGTTTTGTTCAACTGTGATTTGTTCGATGACTATATTAGGTAACAAAATTGAATATGTATATCTTACATATATATCTGTTAAACTATTCATATTTTTTTATCTACGGGGAACATAAAACAATGATAAATAGAAAGCATCATTCATTATCTTTGAGAAGGAGAGAGACTTTGCATAGCAAAGTGTTTTATGCTTGGTTAAAATTGAAGGTAAAAATATTACTGTTTAAATTAATTATTTCAATATTTACTTAAGTGTAACTATCATTTATATTGCAGGTATTGAGTTTGTCTGCTGACTCTGTCTCTGAGGAAATAAGAGCTTTGGCTTTTGGTCCTAATATCGTGTTTGGTGACTGTAAATAAATTGTTATCAATGGGTACAGATTTATTGTCACTGAATGAGCCAAAAAAATGAGAACACAACATGATGGTATTATGGTTACTGCCACAACAGATTGTTATTCCAGTGCATCAGATAGTAGACCGCGACTTGAAAATGTGGGTTATTATGGAGTCGTTGAGAAAATAATAATATTGGATTATTACTCTCATGGACGAGTCACAATGATGAAATGCCATTGGTTTGATTCGATGACGAGATATGGCACATTTATTGATGATTGTGGATTTCCAGTAATTAATATGACCCGCACTCTTGCTACCGAAGAACCATATGTGTTGGCATCAATGGCTAAACAAGTTTTTTATGTCACAGATCAACTTCAACCTGAATTTGGTGTTATAGTTGAAGTAATTCCAAGACATATTTTTGATGATGCTGATGATGGAATTGACACTGTCCCTATTTCCATTGGAACCAATCCATTTATTTCTTTTGATGACTCCAATAGCTCAATTGTCAGAGTTGATTGTGAACTTGAATTTTTGGTTGGAAATATATAGAATCATTCATCCATGTTCTCAATTCTTTTGGTTTACCTCGAGTTGGGTTGTTAAGGTCGGTAATATTCATATTTATTTAGTATTGATCACAAATATGTTTTAGCTGACTTGACCGTTATGTGAATTTTCAATGTTTATTGGTTGCTGTTTTATTTGAATTTCATTTTCTAATATGGAATTGAACTGTATTCAAACCAAATCAAACAATATTTCTAACTTGGTGAACATTACAACTTGTATGTTTTATTAAATTCATTCAAGATCTTCTATAACAATTGATAGCTAAATTACCAATGAATACCCTCATTCCCTCATATATTTAGTTTTTTGGTTTACACATTAATTTCCTTTTTCTAATTAATTACATATTTGTTTTAAAATGCAGGAAATGCAGCCAATTGAAGAGAGACGAAGAAAAAAAATGGCGGAGAACAATCGTCGGATGGAGGAGCTGGGCGTTCCACCATTAGTGCCTACAGTGAGTACTTTATTTCAAATATATATATATATATTTACAGAATATATAATGTCATGTGATTAATTTTTTTGTAATCTTTTTTGTAGGATCCACCGTTACGTCGACAGTTATTCGACGAGGAGCCTAGTACTGGTCCTAGTACTCAGGCCGGTGGTACGAGGAGGGTTCGTACCAGAGGTGGACATAGAGCTGCGCGTGCCCGACTAGAACCTGCCCCTCCCACTGACGTTTCAACCTTCCCACATTCTGATCCCGGTGTGTCGTTAGGGACACACGGGGTATTTAGGCCTCCCATGTTTTCGCTACCTTCTGCATCTTCTGCCCCATCATTTTCACATCCCATGATGATTCCCACTCCCCAGTCAGCATCAGGTCATACAGCTGTTCCATCTTCTTTTCCTTCTACTTCTGTCTCTCCGAGCTTTTATATTCCATCGTCTTCGACTCCTGTTCCACCAGAGGGTGTTCCATCAGGTTCTGTGGATCCGACGCCACTCATTGATCAGACTAGCGCATGTATATTTATAAAACCCTAACAAATTTTTATAGCAATATTTATTTTCATTATAACATGTTTTGATAAAATATTTGTTTTTCTTTCATGACAGATACATATAATAATATGAGGCGGGGGTGGGGCCGTACACTCATGCGTTCGGTGTGGAACCGTCGCACACAGGTTATGGTGGAATATAATGAAGGCAATCAGATGGTTGAGAAAACAGGGCAGCAATGTCGGAGTTTTCTGGCTACGCTTGCCAAATACTCCGACATCATTCCCGTCAGCCCGCTGTCATGGAGACATTTGCCACATGAGGTCAAAGATAGATCTTGGGCAGAGATATGGGTAAAAAAATCTGTTGTATTTAATTCCATTAATTATTTTTGTATTTATATGAATTAATATTTTGATTTCAGCTTCGATTTAATTTTCCTGATGGTGAGCATGCACGACTGGAATGTCTAAAGTATTTATGCGAGCTTTGGAGATCCTACAAGCATGAGCTGTATATTGGATGGCATGCTAGAGTTGGAACTGAGTTAGAGGCGGTACCAGTCGTGGATGATTGTCCTATAGAGCAGTATTGTCAGATGATTACTCATTAGACGAGTACCCAGTTTAAGGTATGAATTACATTTGAGGTATTTAAATAATAACTTTCAAGTTTTGAATTAATATTATCCTTTGGATTATCTAATTTTATTTAGGAATCATCTGGAAAAAATAAAAAAAACATTGATGAAAAAAAATACCTCCATACACTAGGACGCACGACGCTGCCGGATCATGAGAGGCAGCAGGTATGACAATTGTTTATAAGTTTTCTTTACGACTTACATTTTCTTTTGTTTCCTCAATTATTTAATCATTTGCTAAAGTTTTTATATAACTTTTGTTTTCAATGTCATTGTAGAGGCAAGTACAAAATATTGAAGGACGTGTGCCTCAAGCAAAACTGTTTTGCTCGAGTAGACGAAAAAAGGATGGAAGTGCTGTCAACGAAGCGACTCAGCAGCAGATTGTAAGTTTTAATCTGTTGATTTTATATTTTAATATCTATTTTGTAACTTAAAAATATATTTATATTTGTAACAGGATGGTTTAGAGGCCCTCGATGCCCAAGAAGCAGACAAATTTGGGCCATCTGATCACTTACATCAGGTGTTGGGAGAGGATCATTCTGGCAGAGTACGCTGCCGACCTAGGATAGCCCCGACGAGGTATTGTCCTGCCTCAGGTATGAGTTGTAGTGCCACAGAGCTGCAGCAAGTTAGGGCACAGGCAGAACAGGCTGAGAAAAGGGCCACAGAGACGACAGAACAGTCTGCTAGGGGAAATAGTGCATTTATGAAATTTATTGAAGTTCTACGTCCAACACTTCCAGCAGAGGCCAGCCCAGCGATTGATAAATACATGTCGTCGATACATTCTATATATGGTGCACTAGGTGGCAGTTTCAGTGGTGGTCAGGCCGATGTCCAGCTTGAAGATGATGATGGCGAGGAGTCTGATGCGGAAGAGGAGGGAGATGAGGAGGGCGAGGAGGAGGGCGCTGTGGAGGGTGAGGACGATGACGAGGACGATGACGAGGGTGATGATGATGATGAGGATGGTGATGGTGATGCTGATGTGGGACATATTGATCCGTTAAATTTTTGACTTATATTACTGAGATTTGATGTTTAATCTATTCTAGTTGTTGGTTTTATCTAGACTCGTAGTATAGTATTGGAGTTGAGTTATTTTTATATATTGTCTGTTTTTATGGCTGTTGTTGTCTTTTAGTGGTTGTGTGTTTGAGAACTCCCTGGAAAACCCACCTCATTCTTGGACCCTGGACAACCCCCCTCCCCCTTGGACACCCCCCAAACACCCCCCGGACAGCCCCGCAGACAGCCCCCCGTACAGCCCCCCACCCTCCACCCTGGACCCCGGATAGCCCCCCAGACAGCCCCCCGGACAACCCCCGCACCCTCCCCCTTGGACCCCGGAAAACCCCCCAAACACCCCCCGGACAGCCCCCCAGACAGCCCCCTAAACAACCCCGGAAAACCCCCTGAACAACCCCTGAACAACCCCTGAACAACCCCTAAACAACCCCCGGACAACCCCCTGAACAACCCCGGACAGCCCCCTGAACAACCCCCAAACACCCCCCGGACAGACCCCGCACAGCCCCCCCACCCTCCTCCTTGGTCCCCGGACGGCCCCCCGGACACCCACCGGACAGCCCCCCCGGACACCCCCCCCGGACAGCCCCCCGGACAACCCCTCCACCTTCCTTAATTTCATTAGCTCTGAAATGTTTCATAGCACGATCAACTAAAATCTAATCCATACTAAATATGATATAAAAATATTCTATATTAATTCCCATAAGATTTTAAGTGAAAACAAAAAGTGACATATGAAAAACTGACCAAACACATTCTAAATGTGTTGATGCTTTAGGACAACGATCCATGGGTCATATGTGACATGTACGAATCAACCCCACCTCAATCCGAGGCGCGGTGTGGCTGGAACAACTCAAAGTGTATGTCTTTTGTTTCGAAAGGACATCATTTTAAGTGAAAAACATCAACTGGCATACGGAAAACCGGCCAAACGCATTCGTATTGTGTTGATACGTTAAGACAACGATCCACGGGTCATTTGAGACGTATACAAGTCAACCCCGCCTAAATCCGAGATGCGGTGTGGTCGGGACCACTCTAAGTGACTTTCTTTTGTTTAAAATGGACAGTATTTTAAGTACATACGGAAAACCAACCAAACGCATTCGGTTTCTGTTGAAACTTTAGGAGAACGATCCATGGGTCATATGTGACGTGTACGAGTCAACGCCACCTCAATCCGAGGTGCGGTGTGACCGACACCACTCAAAGTGTCTCTATTTTGTTTAAAATGGACTTCATTTTTAGTGAAAACAACAAATGACATACGTCCGATTGACGTGCCGTCTGCTTGACCACTTCATAAATCACTCACCCGTATTTGTCGTCTGATTTCAGGCCATTCCGAAATCGTTCGGCCCATTTGGACCACCCTCAAGCGCGTTTACGAAGCGCACACATCACTTAAAACACAAATATTGAGCCATACCGCGCAAACCGCACGTCCGATTGACGTTCCGTCTACGCGTACATGTCACGAATAATAATTAGAATGTTTTACGGTGGTTTTAGCTCAATCCGAGGTCGTCCGCTATGAATTTGACCGTTTGACGCCCGTTTTGGCCGTTTATGACACCAGAACTGCGTTTTCGGTCACCGCGGGCACACGGCACGTCCGATTGATGTGCCGTCTGCTCGACCACTTCATAAATCACTCACCCTTATTTTTCGTCTGATTTCAGGCCATTCCAAAATCGTTCGGCCCATTTGGACCACCCTCACGCGCGTTTACGAAGCGAGCGCATCACTTAAAACACGAATATTGAGTCGTACCGCGCAAACCGCACGCCCGATTGACGTTCCGTCTGCGCGTACACATCACGAATAATAATTAGAATGTTTCACGGTGATTTCAGCTCAATACGAGGTCGTTCGCTATGAATTTGACCGTTTGACGCCCGTTTTGGCTGTTTGTGACACCAGAACTGCGTTGTCGGTCACCGCGGGCACATGGCACGTTCAATTGACGTGTCGTTTGCTCGACCACTTCAGAAATCACTCAACCCTATTTTTCGTCTGATTTTAGTCCATTCTGACTTCGTTCGAGCCGTTTGGACCCCCCTCACGCGCGTTTACAAAGTGCGTGCATCACTTAAAATACGAATATTGAGCCGTACCGCGCTAACCGCATGTCCGATTGACGTGCCGTCTGCGCGTACATGTCACGAATAATAATTAGAATGTTGAACGGTGGTTTCATCTCAATCTGAGGTCGTCCGCTATGAATTTGACCGTTGGACGCCCGTTTTGGCCGTTTATGACACCAGAACTGCGTTGTCGGTCACCGCGGGAACACGACACGTCCGATTGACGTACCGTCTACTCGACCACTTCATAAATCACTCACCCGTATTTGTCGTCTGATTTCAGGCCATTCCGAAATCGTTCGGCCCGTTTGGACCACCCTCACGCGCGTTTACGAAGCGCACACATCACTTAAAACACAAATATTGAGCCGTACCGCGCAAACCGCACGTCCGATTGACGTGTCGTCTACGCGTACACGTCACGGATAATAATTAGAATGTTGCACGGTGGTTTCAGCTCAATCTGAGGTCGTCCGCTATGAATTTGACCGTTGGACGCCCGTTTTGGCCGTTTATGACACCAGAACTGCGTTGTCGGTCACCGCAGGCACACGACACGTCCGATTGACATGCAGTCTACTCGACCACTTCATAAATCACTCTCCTGTATTTTTCGTCTGATTTCAGGCCATTCCGACTTCGTTCGGCCCGTTTGGACCCCCCTCACGCGCGTTTACAAAGCGCGCGCATCACTTAAAACACGAATATTGAGCCGTACCGCGCAAACCGCACGTCCGATTGACGTGCCGTCTGCGCGTACACGTCACGAATAATAATTATAATGTTTCACGGTGGTTTCAGCTCAATCTGAGGTCGTCCGCTATGAATTTGACAGTTTGACGCCCGTTTTGGCCGTTTATGACACCAGAACTGCGTTGTCGGTCACCGCGGGCACACGGCACGTCCGATTGACGTGCCGTCTGCTTGAACACTTCAGAAATAACTCACCCGTATTTTTCGTCTGATTTCAGGCCATTCCGAAATCGTTTGGCCCGTTTGGACAACCCTCACGCGCGTTTACGAAGCGCGCACATCACTTAAAACACGAATATTGAGCCGTACCGCGCAAACCGCACGTCCGATTGACGTGCCGTCTGCGCGTACACATCACGAATAATAATTAGAATGTTTCACGGTGGTTTTAGCTCAATATGATGTCGTCCGCTATGAATTTGACCGTTGGACGCCCGTTTTGGCCATTTGTGACACCAGAACTGCATTGTCAGTCACCGCGGGCACACGACACGTCCGATTGACGTGCCGTCTGCTCGACTACTTCAGAAATCACTCTCCCGTATTTTTTGACTGATTTCAGGCCATTCCGACTTCGTTCGGCCCGTTTTGACCCCCCTCACGCGCGTTTACGAAGCGGGCGCATCACTTAAAACACGAATATTGAGCCGTACCGCGCAAACCGCACGTCTGATTGACGTGCCGTCTGTGCGTACACGTCACGAATAATAATTAGAATGTTGAACGGTGGTTTCAGCTCAATCCGAGGTCGTCTGCTATGAATTTGACCGTTTGACGCCCGTTTTGGCCGTTTATGACACCAGAACTGCGTTGTCGGTCACCGCGGGCACACGGCACATCCGATTGACGTGTCGTCTGCTCGAACACTTCATAAATCACTCACCCGTATTTTTTGTCTGATTTCAGGCCATTCCGAAATCGTTCGGGCCGTTTGGACCACCCTCACGCGCGTTTACGAAGCGCGCACATCACTTAAGACACGAATATTGAGCCGTACCGCGCAAACCGCACGTCCGATTGACGTTCCGTCTGCGCATACACGTCACGAATAATAATTAGAATGTTGCACGGTGGTTTCATCTCAATCCGAGGTCGTCCGCTATGAATTTGACCGTTTGACGCCCGTTTTGGCCGTTTATGACACCAGAACTGCATTGTCGGTCACCGCGGGCACACGGCACGTCCGATTGACATGCCGTCTGCTCGACCACTTCATAAATCCCTCACCTGTATTTTTCGTCTGATTTCAGGCCATTCCAAAATCGTTCGGCCCGTTTGGACCACCCTCACGCGCGGTTACGAAGCGCGCGCATCACTTAAAACACGAATATTGAGCCGTACCCAGCAAACGGCACGTCCGATTGACGTTCCTTCTGCGTGTACACGTCACGAATAAAAATTAGAATGTTGCACGGTGGTTTCAGCTCAATCTGAGGTCGTACACTATGAATTTGACCGTTGGACGCCCGTTTTGGCCGTTTATGACACCAGAACTGCGTTATCGGTCACTGCGGGCACACGGCACGTCCGATTGACGTGCCGTCTGCTCGACCACTTCATAAATCACTCTCCCGTATTTTTCGTCCGATTTTTGGCCATTCCGACTTCGTTCGGCCCATTTGGACCCCCCTCACGCGCGTTTACGAAGCGCGCGCCTCACTTAAAACACGAATATTGAGCCGTACCGCGCAAACCGCACTTCCGATTGACGTGACGTCTGCCCGTACACGTCACGAATAATAATTAGAATGTTTCACGGTTGTTTCAGCTCAATATAAGGTCATTCGCTATGCATTTGACCGTTTGATGCCCGTTTTGGCCGTTTGTGACACCAGAACTGCGTTGTCGGTCACCTCGGGCACACGGCACGTCCGATTGACGTGCCGTCTGTTTGACCACTTCATAAATCACCCACCCGTATTTTTCGTCTGATTTCAGGCCATTCCGAAATCTTTCGGCCCGTTTGGACCACCCTCACGCGCGTTTACGAAGCGCGCACATCACTTAAAACACGAATATTGAGCCGTACTGGGCAAACCGCACGTCCGATTGACGTTCCGTCTGCGCGTACACGTCACGAATAATAATTAGAATGTTGCATGGTGGTTTAAGCTCAATCTGAGGTCGTCTGCTATAAATTTGACCGTTGGATGCCCGTTTTGGCCGTTTATGACACCAGAACTGCGTTGTCGGTCACCGCGGGCACACGGCACGCCCGATTGACGTGCCGTATGCTCGAACACTTCAGAAATCACTGTCTTGTATTTGTCGTCTGATTTCAGGCCATTCCGACTTCATTCGGCCCATTTGGACTCCCCTCACGCGCGTTTACGAAGCGCGCACATCAATTAAAACACGAATATTGAGCCGTACCATGCAAACTGCAAATCCGATTGACGTTCCGTCTACGAGTACACATCATGAATAATAATTATAATGTTTCACGGTGGTTTCAGCTCAATCTGAGGTCGTCCGTTATGAATTTGACCGTTTGACGCCCGTTTTGGCCGTTTATGACACCAGAACTGCGTTGTCGGTCACCGCGGGCACACGGTACATCCGATTGACGTACCGTCTGCTCGACCACTTCATAAATCACTCACCCGTATTTGTCGTCTGATTTTAGGCCATTCCGAAATCGTTCGGCCCATTTGGACCACCCTCACGCACGTTTACGAAGCGCGCACATCACTTAAAAAACGAATATTGAGCCGTACCGCGCAAAACGCACGTCCGATTGACGTGCCGTCTACGCGTACACGTCGCGAATAATAATTAGAATGTTGCACGGTGGTTTCAGCTCAATCTGAGGTCGTCCGCTATGAATTTGACCGTTGGATGCCCGTTTTGGCCGTTTATGACACCAGAACGGCGTTGTCGGTCACCGTGGGCACACGGCACGTCCGATTGACGTGCCGTCTGCTCGACCACTTCAGAAACCACTCTCCTGTATTTTTCGTCTGATTTCAGGCCATTCCGACTTCGTTCGGACCGTTTGGACCCCCCTCACGCGCGTTTACGAAGCGCGCGCATCACTTAAAACACGAATATTGAGCCGTACCGCGCAAACCGCATGTCCGATTGATGTGCCGTCTGCGGTTACACATCGAGAATAATAATTAGAATGTTGCACGGTGGTTTCAGCTCAATCCGAGGTCGTCCTCTCTGAATTTGACCGTTTGACGCCCGTTTTGGCCGTTTATGACACCAGAACTGCGTTGTCGGTCACCGCGGGCACACGGAACATCCAATTGACGTGCCGTCTACTCGACCACTTCATAAATCACTCACCCGTATTTTTCGTCTGATTTCAGGCCATTCCGAAATCGTTCGGCCCGTTTGGACCACCCTCACGCGCGTTTACGAAGCGCGCACATCACTTTAAACAAGAATATTGAGCCATACCGCGCAAACCGCACGTCCGATTGACGTGCCGTCTGCGCGTACACATCACGAATAATAATTATAATGTTTCACGGTGGTTTCAGCTCAATCTGAGGTCGTCTTCTATGAAATTGACCGTTGGACGCCCGTTTTGGCCGTTTATGACACCAGAACTGCGTTGTCGGTCACCGCGGGCACACGGCACGTCCGATTGACGTGTCGTCTGCTCGACCACATCAGAAATCACTCTTCCGTATTTTTTCATCTGATTTCAGGCCATTCCGACTTTGTTCGGCCCATTTGGACCCCCCTCACGCGCGTTTACGAAGCGCGCACATCACTTAAAACACGAATATTGAGCCGTACCGCGCAAACCGCACGTCCGATTGACGTTCCGTCTACGCGTACATGTCACGAATAAGAATTATAATGTTTCACGGTGGTTTTAGCTCAATCCGAGGTCGTCCACTATGAATTTGACCGTTTGAGGCCCGTTTTGGCCGTTTATGACACCAGAACTGCGTTGTCGGTCACCGCGGTCACACGGCACGTCCGATTGACATTCCGTCTGCTCGACCACTTCCTAAATCACTCACCCGTATTTTTCGTCTGATTTCAGGCCATTCCGAAATTGTTCGGCCCGTTTGGACCACCCTCACGCGCGTTTACGAAGCGCGCGCATCACTTAAAACACGAATATTGAGCCGTACCGTGAAAACCACACGTCCGATTGATGTGCCGTCTGCGCGTACACGTCACACATAATAATTATAACGTTGCACGGTGGTTTCAGCTCAATCTGAGGTCGTCTGCTATGAATTTGACCATTGGACGCCCGTTTTGGCCGTTTATGACACCAGAACTGCGTTGTCGGTTACCGCGGGCACACGGCACGTCCGATTGACGTGCCGTCTGCTCAACCACTTCATAAATCACTCTCCCGTATTTTTAGTCTGATTTCAGGCCATTCCGACTTCGTTCGGCCCGTTTGGACCCCCCTCACGCGCGTTTACGAAGCGCACGCATCACTTAAAACACGAATATTGAGCCGTACCGCGCAAACCGCACGTCCGATTGACGTGCCATCTACACGTACACGTCACGAATAATAATTAGAATGTTTCACGGTGGTTTTAGCTCAATCCGAGGTCGTCCACTATGAATTTGACTGTTTGACGCCCGTTTTGGCCGTTTATGACACCAGAGCTGCGTTGTCGGTCACCGCGGGCACACGGCACGTCCGATTGACGTTCCGTCTGCTCGACCACTTCATAAATCACTCACCCGTATTTGTCGTCTGATTTCAGGCCATTCTGAAATCGTTCGGCCCGTTTGGACCACCCTCACGTGCGTTTACAAAGCGCGCACATCACTTAAAACACAAATATTGAGCCGTACCGCGCAAACCGCACGTCTGATTGACGTTCCGTCTATGCGTACACGTCACGAATAATAATTAGAATGTTTCACGGTGGTTTCAGCTCAATCTGAGGTCATCCTCTAGGAATTTGACTGTTGGACGCCCGTTTTGGCCGTTTATGACACCAGAACTGCGTTGTCGGTCATCGCGGGCACACGGCACGTCCGATTGACGTGCCGTCTGCTCGACCACTTCATAAATCACTCTCCCGTATTTTTCGTCTGATTTCAGGCCATTCTGACTTCGTTCGGCCCGTTTAGAACCCCCTCACGCGCGTTTACGAATCGCGCACATCACTTAAAACACGAATATTGAGCTGTACCGCGCAAACCGCACGTCCGATTGACGTGCCGTCTGTGCGTACATGTCACGAATAATAATTAGAATGTTTCATGGTGGTTTCAGCTCAATCCGGAGACGTGGTGTGGCCGACACCACTCAAAGTGTCCATCTTTTGTTTCAAAAGGGCGTCATTTTAAGTGAAAAGCATCAACTGGCATACGGAAAACCGACCAAACGCATTCTGAATCTGTTGATAATTTATCCCAACAATCCATGGGTCATATGTGACGTATACGTGCCAACCCGGGATGAATTCGAGTCGTGGTGTGGCCAGGATAAGTCTAAGTGGCTCTCTTTTGTTTAAAATGGACACCATTTTAAGTACATACGGAAAAACGACCAAACAGATTCGGTTTCCGTTGAAACTTTAGGAGAACGATCCATGGGTCATATGTGACGTGTACGAATCAACCCCGCCTCAATCGGAGATGCGGTGTTGCTGGAACCACTCAAAGTTTCTGTCTTTTGTTTCAAAAAGACGTCATTTTAACTGAAAAGCATCAATTGACATACAAAAAACCAACCAAAGGCATTCGGAATGTGTCGATACTTTAGCACAAGGATCCATGGGTCGTATGTGACGTGTACGAGTCAATCCCACCTCAATCCGAGGAGCGGTGTGGCCGACACCGTTCTAACTGTGTCTCTTTTGTTTAAAATGGACAGGATTATAAGTGAAAAGAACAACTGACATACGTAAAACCGACCAAACGCATTATGAATATATTGATAATTTATCACAACGATCCATCGGTCATATGTGACCTGTACGAGCCAACCCGGGCTCAATCTGAGTCGCGGTGTGGTCGAGATCAGTCTAAGTGGCTCTCTTTTGTTTAAAATGGACAGCATTTTAAGTACATAAGGAAAACCGACCAAACGCATTCGGTTTCCATTGAAACTTTAGTAGAACGATCCATGGGTCATATGTGATGTGCACGAATCATCCTCGCCTCAATCCGAGGCGCGGTGTGGCCGACACCGCTCTAACTGTGTCTGTTTTGTTTAAAATGGATAGGATTTTAAGTGAGAAGAACTGGCATACGCAAAACCTACCAAACGCATTCGGTTTCCATTGAAACATTAGGAGAACGATCCATGGGTCATATGTGACGTGTACGAATCATCCCCGTCTCAATCCGAGACGCGGTGTGGCCGACACCGCTCTAACTATGTCTCTTCTGTTTAAAATGGACATGATTATAAGTGAAAAAGAACAACTGGCATACACAAAACTGACCAAACGCATTCCGAATCTTTTGATCATTTATCACAACGATCCATGGGTCATATGTGACCTGTACGAGGCAACCCGGGATCAATCCGAGTCGCGGTGTGGTCGGGATCAGTCTAAGTGTCTCTCTTTTGTTTAAAATGGACACCATTTTAAGTACATACGGAAAACCGACCAAACGCATTCGGTTTCCATTGAAACTTTAGGAGAACGATCCATGGGTCATATGTGACGTGTACGAATCATCCCCTCCTCAATCCGAGGCGCGGTGTGGCCGAAACTTCTCTACCTATGTCTGTTTTGTTTAAAATGGACAGGATTATAAGTTAAAAGAACAACTGGCATACGAAAAACCGACCAAACGCATTCAGAATCTTTTGATAATTTATCACAACAATCCATGGGTCATATGTGACGTGTACGAGCCAACCCGGGTCAATCCGAGTCGCGGTGTGGCCGAGATCAGTCTAAATGGCTCTCTTTTGTTTAAAATGGATACCATTTTAAGTACATACAAAAAACCGACCAAACACATTGGTTATCCATTGTAACTTGAGGAGAACGATCCATGGGTCCTATGTGACGTGTACGAATCATCCCCGCCTCAATCCGACATGCAGTGTGGCTGACACCACTCAAAGTGTCCGTCTTTTGTTTCAAAAGGACGTCATTTTAAGTGAAAGGCATCAACTGACATACGGAAGAAGGACCAAACGCATTCGGATTCTATCGATACTTTAGAACAATGATCCATGGGTCATATGTGACGTGTACAAGTCAACCTCGTCTTAATCTGAGACGCGGTGTGGCCGACACCGCTCTAACTCTGGCTCTTTTGTTTAAAATGGACATGATTATAAATGAAAAGAACAACTGGCATACACAAAACTGACCAAACGCATTCCGAATCTTTTGATAATTTATTACAATGATCCACGTGTCATATGTGACATGTACGAGCCAACCCAGGATGAATCTGGTTTGCGGTGTGGTCAGGATTAGTCTAAGTGTCACACTTTTGTTTAAAATGGACAACATTTTAAGTACATACGGAAAACCGACCAAACGCATTCGGTTTCCATTTAAACTTTAGGAGAACGATCCATGGGTCATATGTGATGTGTACGAATCAACCCCGCCTCAATTGGAGACACGGTGTGGTCGACACCACTCATAGTGTCCGTCTTTTGTTTCAAAAGGACGTCATTTCAAGTGAAAAACATCAACTGGCATACGGAAAACCGACCAAACACATTCGGATTGTGTTGATACTTTAGCACAACGATCCATGGGTCAAATGTGACGTGTACGAGTCAACCCCGCCTCAATCTGAGGTGCGGTGTAGCCGGTATCACTTCATGTGTATGTATTTTGTTTAAAATGGACATCATTTGAGGTAAAAATATATGGTATAGAAAAAACCGATGAAATTATGAATTGAATTTCAGATTCCACAAATAATTGTCATCTAAATTTTAAATTGAATTCTATATGAATTATGTACGTTTATAATTATGTTATGAATTCTAATTTAATTATGGATGTGTATAGTTTCAGGATCCATTATATGTTAAATGTGTATGAATTTGTTCGTAATTGTATATGTATGTTTTATTTTATTCCAGGTACAATAATTGGATTGAAAATGAGGTCAAAATGAGGCCTGATGGAGAGGGGCCGGATGGAAAGGGGCTGTACAAATTGCGGGGTGCTGCAATTTGCAGCATAGGGTATTCCAACGGTTTAAAACCATTGGCATATAATCCTAAAGAAGTTTTTACCAAAGGTTCATTGAACCGTTGGTAAATATCTCTTTTCCCAACGGTTCTAAACCGTTGGGAAAGAGTTTGGGATATTGATATTTCCCAACGGTTCTCCCAAACCGTTGGGAAAAACTATCCCAATGGTTTGGTAGAACCGTTGGGATAGGGTGGCTTTTGTGAGCCTATACCAACGGTTTCCAGTAAACCGTTGGGAAAACCTTTTCCCAACGGCTTACTTCCCTACGGTTATCACAACCGTTGGTATATCATATACCAACAGTTAGAGGGGCTTTCCCAACGGTTGTGAACCGTTGGGAAATATTATATTTCCAGTAGTGTTGCAAATGAATGATTCATACGGGCGACCTCCATACCTAATACATTAAAGGTTATAATGCTACCACCCATCCTTGGTTTATCACAAAACCAACAACCTTTGGATTATCATGTAGCCACCAATATTTGGTTCAACATGTAACCACCCATCAAATTTCCAAGTACAATTATTTAATTATAAAACAAAAATGACTGCAACTATCAACATTTCACTCATTAAAATTCATTTTCCATCATAAGAAATTATTTCAGGATATTGAAATAGTCAATCCACAATCAAAACCATTTTCAAAACCCAAACACCCAAAAAGGGAATAAGTTATTTCTTTTCCTTTTAAAAAACTTTAAAGATTATATAGGAAATCAATTATCAAATAACGGTTACAGCGGCGGGGAAGTTTTTGTCACGACCTATATTAAAAAAATTACTTTTGGTTGTTTTTTAAAATGATTCATAGAAAAAAGATTCCATTTTAATTGAATTTCAAAGGGGTTTATTATACACCATATAAAATGGGTAGTGTATATTATTGAAATATGCCCAAATGAAAGGGGTATGAGATGAAATCCCTTACCTCAAGTTCGACATGTATTGTTCATTCATTATATTCTAGAATAAAAAACTATAATTGATTTAAATATTATTTAGAACATTTTCCAAGTTTATTATTCAATTTATATTGCTTATTACCATGTTATTGAAATTTGATGATTTTATTGAGTTCATATCGGATGTTTTTTCAATGTTTGGTACATGAGCCAAAAAAGATCTTCTTATGATTACAAAATTTCCATGGGGTCAAGATACCATTATATCAAAAATATTATTAATGATTTTAAATATCATATATATGTAGTATATTTTTTTAATAATAATCTATAATATTTGTAGATTGGATAATAAATACACCGTTAATTGAGATGGTAGGATGTACGTACGCATGAACACTACTTTTGTTTATTTGTCATATTAAAGGATAGAAAATAAAATGATACATATGTATATTATAATTCTAGTATAATACCTATGTTATATATGTTACCTATGTTTATTAACTTCATCCTCTATATATTACGTGTGTGGAATGAATGAGTCATATAACATTGAGGTGGTGGTAGTCCACACTTCCTCAAATGAAATTATCTTATTTACACATTATGGAATATATAAAGGACTGATTTAATAAAAATTATAGAGTAATAGAGAAAATATGTAACGCCCCGACCCCAGTTACCCAGAGTTAGTGCATTATTACATAACATTGGCATGATCACAAGAAAGATCAAATCTCGAAAGACTGATTCGTTTAGTAGCCTTGGTAACACTAGATATATTAATAAAGTTTACATTACATCATAAAATGAAAACTACAACAACATATTTTCTTCATAGTCCACACTCATATCCCCACATACTATCCCCGCATGTCATTAATAAATAACTTCTTCACATCCTGGGAAAAATAAAACATTGAAAGGGGTGAGATCAAATGCCCAGTAAGGATAACAATATAGCGGAAACATTCATAAATAAGAATATATATTTAAGGCAATTTATAACTAAAACAAAAGCCTTTTAATCATGAACTTAAACATAGTATGGAAAATATAAAATGAAATAATGCCATTTACTTATTCACATGGATATTCTACTAATCGAATAAACACATGCAATATCAATAACCATTTTTATAATGATGGAATGCATAATTCTAGACTATCATAACCACATAGCCAAGGCCTCGTGCCAAGACTACAAATAAGATTTTGCCAAGGCCTTGGGCCAAGACACTAGTTTATCTCATGAGACTTACTGATGCATCGAGGAGCTATAGCGGGCTCTACCCATCACTTACTAAGTCCAATGCATTCCCATATGAAAAGGTTTAAACATAACATAAACATTCAAATTAAAACTATCATACGAAATGTCAATACTTTCTCCATAAACCATGAATGGTATAAAAATAACTCATCCACAGTAAAACATATCACAAAACCTTCAATAAAATACATAAGTTTTGTATCATAATAAATAAACTTCAAATAATCATAAAATTCATCAAAGGACGTTGACATAGATGAAATAAAAACTATTTGAGAGAAATATCTCTTTTCTCGAAATCATTGAAAAGTCACACATTTATAAAGGAAGTAATTTAAAAGAGATTTTTGAATCAAAGTGTCCCATAACACTTTGAAACTTTTGAAAAGAAATATCATTTCAAAACATTCATGTCCATATAAATAAATCCTTAAAATCATTTTGAAAACATAGACATTAATTAAAAAGATTTAGAAAGATAAATCTTTAAAACATTTAAAATTTTGATCTTGATAAAGAGTACCTTTTAAAAATTATTAAAATATTCAATTTGAAAACATTTAAATGTCACATAATTAAAAAATAAAACATTTACTTTGAAAATATTCATATAAGCGTGTAAGGGAAGCTTCTAAGATTTTATAACGGTGGAAAATAGCCGCACCCGCGGTATAAGTTAAAAAAAACATTCTTACCTTAATTCTGTCGAAAAGGTTAAAAAGCACGTGGTTTAGAAAATGACGGAAAGATTCCTTTATAAACCTCTTATAAAAAGTCAGACAAGTGTATAAATGACTTTAACCCATATTCTATTAAATAGTAAAAAATGTTTGAAATACATTTTTTTAAGAAACATGGATGTGGATGATAAAGAAGTCCCAGTAGATTATTACGTATAAACAACCTCAGATAATGAAGATATTGCGAAATAAACCCTTACCATGTAATTTTCCATGGTTGGGGGTAGTTTAACCTCCTGTATAATGGTGAAATAATTGTTATTAAATTATTCAAGAATCATATACATTAAAATGATATCATATATGATCTTTTAACACTACTTTGTTAATAATATCGTATAATTATCGTCGTTTCGGGTGTTAACTTACTCGTTTTCTTTTATATGTTTTGTTACATAAGCCGTGTTTGTTATGGATAGGTTGTATCATATTCATATCTAGAATGATATCAAGTCCGTAAATACTATTATTAATCATCAAATGATAATTATACTTGAATGGATACGATGGAGAATGAATCTCATCGCGTTCGTGGAGACGGTAGTCCGTACGTACGCACGAGCGGCAATATCATTCTTTTGATATTAAAATAATATATAATTGGATGGTATATCATATATACAGAATCATTATCATGTTATATTTATTATTTACATAAATTACAAATAATTATTACACCCATCCAAATAATAATATATTGAATAACAATTACACCATGACATGGAGACGGTAAGCCGTACGGACGCATGTATGGTGACATGTCATTCAAAGGATGGATAGAATACTGAATATGGTTGTACCATATTTATAATAATATTACAGTACATAGGATATATTGGATTCATTATTTTTGAATGGGAATAAAAAATAATGAAGAAGTTGAAGAAGAAATGAATTTGAAAAAGGGTGGTGAAAAAATTACCGCTTCTACGGGTTCTTCCTTTTGATTTGATAAAAAGAGATCCTTCGGTTGGCTTTCTGATCAGAATAAGGCCTCTAGGTTGTAGTGAATGAAGTTGAGAGAGTATTTGGGCAGGGGTTGGCCGAACCAAAAAGTCATTTAAGGTGTGAAGTAATGAGAAGGGGGAGTGCCCTTTTATAAGAGGGGTGAGGGGCTCCTTTGGAAAAGCTAGAAATATTATTTTATAATAAATTCATATTCGGTTTTTAATGTCTAAAAAGTGGATTATTTAAAGGTTAAGGTGGTTATGGGTCTAAAACCACTCAACCAATAAAATTTAGACAGGTTTCAGTTGTTATATTAACCTTATCTTTAAGTATTAACTCTTCGTTAATTAGTTTCACTTATACAATGTCTCTTTTTTTATATTATATGGTTAGTAAACTTACTATATACATAGAAGAGACCCATAGTGGTCCATTAATGATAAAAATATCATGATATAAGTCTCTTGGATGAACCATAGATTTTTATGAATTTAATATCAATTAATAATATAATATTTGTTTTAAAAACTCTTTTATTTCAATTTTGACACTATTCAATAATTGATTTTTGTGAAAATCATAAAAGAATTATTACTTTGAAAAACGTTAATTAAGTAAATCCTAACATGTCATATTAACCTATAAAATTAGTTTATTTCATAAAAAGTATCAAATTATATTTATTTGGGTATTTATAATATCAATTAATTTAATATTTTACTATTATGGTAAATACTGCATCACCGTTGTGTCATAAATAAATTAATATATATAATGTCTAAAAATTATAAATAAAATATAATTATGTAGGAAATAGTTTTATCTTTCTAATTAATATTTATATTCGAAATTTTAACATATATAACCTTATGTAAAAAATGTTTATCTAAAAGATATATACTTATGTCATTTTTGTATTTATTTTAACTTAATTAAAATAAAGTGTCCCTATCACCTACAAGTGGCTCCATGGGGTACCAAAATCGACTAAAAGATGCCCATGGTCGGAAATGTATCCAACAATAATTTTAAGACACGTTTTAGGATAATTTAGTATTATTATAATATTATTTGTTAACCCTTATTTACCAGATTTACCCTTAACTATGGTAAATAAAATATTTACCGAAATAATTATTCAAAATGTCTCAAAATACAAGTTACCTATTTACACAATATGAAAATCCTGATTCAAAATATGGAATCCATTTTTCCAAATTCATAACACCGAAGAGGCAGAAATTAATTTAAAATTAATTCCTATTGTTAAAACAAAAAGCATGTTTTTAAGAGATAATAACTATCAAAAGATTGACACTTGTTTATGTCCGGTTTAATTGTAAAATTATGTACAATGACAATCATTGTATTAAATGGTAATAATATATTATAAATATTCTTTAAAACCACTAAAATTTATAATTTATCAATATAAAATATTTCGATTGAAAAAGTTGTTTTAATTAAAATTTAGTAATTTTCACTATTCATCAAAATATAAATGTTATCCGAAAAGTTCCAAAATTTCACCCTAGGCTAAATTTGATATTCCGAAACCAAAAATGAAGTCCATTTTGAGAGTTAAAATTTATAAAATTTAAAAAAGTAGGTATTACTATTCATAACGACTAGTTTGATTGGTTGTGGTGTGTTAGAACTCGATGTTGCGTACAACACACTATATTGCATTATTCAAAGAGAAGCATACCGTAGAAGCTTGGGGTGTTACATTCTCCCCTACTTCAAATAATTTCGTCATCAAAATATATAGAATACTACTGCATGAAATGAATCGGGTGGTTCTTCATCATAAGTTCCTCAGGTTCCCACGTTGCCTCTTCCATCTTATGGTTTCTTCACAAGACTTTTACCAGATGAGTCGTCCGGTTTCTCAGTACTTGTTCTCTCGTATCATGAATCCTGACAGGCTCCTCACAATAAGACAGATCGGGTTCCAGTTCTGATTGTTCATAGGTGAGTACATGCATTGGGTTAGGCATGTATTTTCTCAAAAGAGATACGTAGAACACATCATGAACCTTGGAGAGACTTGGCGGCATTGCCAATCGGTAAGCTACAACCCCAATTCATTATAGAATTTCGAAAGGTTCGATATAACTGGGACTCAATTTACCTTTCTTTCCAAAACGTATGACTCCCTTCCATGGAGATACCTTCAAGAAAACATGATCACCAACTTGAAATTCCAAATCCTTCCTTCAATTATCGGCATAGCTCTTCTGCCTACTTTGAGCTGCTTTGATGTCATTTTAGATTACCTTCACCTCTTCCATCATTTCCTCCACCAGTTCTAGACCTACAAGTTTTAGTTCACCAACATCATCCCAACAGGTTGGTGTGTGAAATCTCTTTCTATATAACGCTTCTATATGGTGCCATCTGAATACTCGAATGGAATCTATTGTTATAGGAAAATTTTACCAATGGTAAATATTGATCCCACATACCCTGAAAGTCAAGTGAGCAAGATATCAACATGTCTTCTAAGGTTTGAATAGTCCGTTATGATTGTCCGTCTGTCTGAGGGTGGTAGGCAGTGCTCAAATGAAGTTCAGTATCCAGGGATTTCGGAAGACTCTTCCAGAATCATGAAGTAAAATAGGGATCACGATCAGAAACAATCAATAGGGGTACTCCATGAAGTCTCACAACTTCATTAATATATATTCTTTCTAGATGTTCCAGTAGTAGATCTTCTCTTATATCAAGAAAATGTGCTGACTTGGTAAGACATTCAACAATAACCCATATTACATCGTTCCTTCTAGGAGTCTTTGGTAGCCCCATGACAAAGTCCATCATACTATTGTCCCATTTCCACTCCAATATGGGAAGAGGTTGCATGACTCATCCAGGTTGTTTCCTTCCAGCTTTCACTTGTTGACAAACCATACATCTTGACACAAAATCAGCAATCTCCCTCTTCATGTTGTCCCACAAAAAATTTTCCTTCAAATCTCTATACATTTTTGTGCTCCCAGGGTGTATAGAGAACTTGGAACTATGAGAATCATCCAGAAATTCACATTTTAGATCATGTATATCGGGAACACAAAGTCTCTTCCCAAATTTGAAAATTCCTTTTTCATACACAAAGTCTCTCAATCTCCCATCATTCACAGCTTTAATCTTCTTTTGAAATTCTTCATCATGAGTCTGAGAAATCTTAATCCTTTCTAGTAAAGATAGTTTGGAAACCATTTGAAAAAGAATTGATGTTTCACCTTCCCTGGTTATTCCCATGTCCATCATCACTAGATCCATGAAAATTGGATCCCTTTCAATTCTCAAATTGTTCAAAACTCCATGATATTTTCTGCTCAAAGCATCTTCCACCTTGTTTGCTTTCCCCGGGTGGTATTGTATCGTACAATAATAATCCTTGAGTAATTCAATCCATCTCCTTTGCCTCATGTTGAGTTCTTTTTGTGAAAAAATATACTTCAAACTCTTGTGATATGTATAAATCTCACATTTTTCACCATAGAGTTAGTGCCTCCATATCTTCAAAGAAAATATCACAGCTTCTAACTCGAGATCATGAGTAGGATAGTTTTGTTCATGAGTTTTCAACTGTCATGATGCATAGGCAATAACCCTATCATTCTGCATTAGGACACAACCAAGTCCTTACTTCGATGCATCACTATAAATAACGAACCCATCATTCCCTGATGGTAGAGTCCATATAAAAGAATTGAATAATCTTCTATTTAGTTCTTCGAAACATTCTTCACACTCTTTTGTCAAAACAAATTTAACCCCTTTATGTGTGAGCTTCGTTAATGGGTTATCCAATCAGGAAAAATTCTGGACGAAACGTCGATAATAACCTGGTAAACCAATAAAACTACGTACCCAGTTATACTCATAGGTGCTGGCCATTCTTGGATTGCCTTGGTCTTAGAAGGATCAACAGAGATTCCATCTTTAGAGACAATATGGCCAAGAAAAGAAATCTCCTGAAGCCAGAATTCACACTTTCTAAACTTTCCATATAATTCATGTCTTCTAAGAGTCTTCAAGATAATGCGCAAATGATTTTCATGATCTTCGTAGATTTTGGAGTATACCAAGATACCATCAATAAATACCACCACAAATTCATCGAGATATTCCTAGAAAACTCTATTCATTAGATCCATGAATACAGAGGGTGCATTAGTCAATCCAAAAGCCATTACTGCAAACTCGTAATGCCCATACCTAGTTCGAAATGCTGTCTTTGGAATGTCTTCCTTCTTCACACACAACTGATGGTATCCAGATTGATGGTCAATATTTGAAAAGTATTGATCTCCATGTAGTTGGTCAAATAAATCATCAATGTGAGGTAGGGGATATTTTTTCTTTATTGTTATAGCATTTATATCCCTATAGTCGATAAATATCCTCATAGATCCATCTTTCTTTTTAACAAAAAGAACAGGGGATACCCATGGAGAAACACTAGGGAGAATAAATCCCTTATTACTCAATTCCAATATATGTTTCTTTAGTTCGACTAATTCCACAGTGGTCATTCTATATGGGGTCATCGATATAGGACTTGATCCAGGAATTAAATAAATGGAAAACTCAACTTCTCGTTCTGGAGGATGTCTAGGTAAATCTTCCGGAAATTCATCTACATATTCTTTCACAATAGGTCCATACTCTATTTGAACATTCCTTTCCTCACCCACATTCATTTCATTCTATTCCTCCCCAATAATTGAATTTAGTTGAGCTACTGAGGTTGGATCTAGAAAAGAATTAGGTGGTGATGATTCTACTCTAAAGATAAGGTGTTCTCTATCATCATCATCATCATCAATAATTGTAACCTCCTACTTCTTACAATAAATCTTTGCATCATAGTCTGAAAGCCAATCCATACCGAGGATTATATCAAACTCAATCATAGGTATGACGATGAGATCAGCAGATAAAGAACATTTATGTTCTCTAATGGGGACTGATTAACAAAACATTGTTGCAATGATACTTCCCTTAGGAGTTTTAACTGACAACTCCCTTGTTAAATCAAATTGGAAATATCTAATTTTCTTACCAAACTGTGAAGATATAAAACAATGCGATGATCCAAAATCAAATAATGCATTTTCTAAACTTGAGAAAACCATTACATTACCTGCCACCAAGTCTTTCGGAGCTTCTACCTCAGCAATAGTGATAGCATAAGCTTGGCCTTGATCCCTTGGACTTTTTTGAGGTAATTTCCCCTGATTCTTAGGACATGCATTTGCATAATGTCCCATCCCCCTGCAATTGTAGCACTGAACATTGGTAGCTTCCTTCTTCCCTTTGCAATCACAAGCTTGGTGGCCTTTTTCACCACACTTGTAACAGACACCCATTCCCTTCAAGAAAGTACCGGGGTGTTTCTTCCCACATTTACCATAGGATGGATATTCAACCATTCCCTTCTTCCTCTTATTTCCATTCCCATATTGATCAGCAGTTCTCTTCTTCTCTTGCTTTGCTTTAAAGTCATAAGACTTAGAGAATTCCTTTTTAGTCTTGATTGCACATGAGACAATGTCTTCGTATGATGAAAAGGATTGTGAGACTAATGATTGTCAGAGAAATGGTTTTAACCCATCAAAGAAATGATCAATATTACTTCTAGGGTTACATATATAATCTCCAGAATACCTTGCTAACCTTGTAAAGTCAGCCTCATACTTTGCGGCATTCTCATCCTCCTTTTGTCTCAGACTCAGAAATTGCCTTTCCATATCTGCTCGATGGTCACAAGGAAAGTATTTTTCTAAAAACAGATCTTTGAACTCCCTCCATTCCATATTTGATACTTCATCATCTTCCTTAATGTTTTGAATCAATGACCACCATTGATCAGCATCTCCAGTGATGCGGTAAACTGCCATGATAACTTTTTCCCTTTCACTACTCTCCAAAGCCTGAAATATTTTCTCTAGGGAATTTATCAATTTCTCAGCTACTAAGGGATTTGTACTCCCATTGAACATTGGTGGTTGTTGCCTCATGAATCGATCTAACATTGATCCTCCATGCTGCGGATCAAGGTGCTCCATACGGGTAAGGTTATTATTCATAACCTGAGTGAGTTGTCCCAGTATGGTGACTAGCTGATCAGCACCAGTTGAATCACCATCTCCACTTTAATTATCTTGAGCAGGAGGGGAATCCCTACATGGAGTGTGTGCATCGATATAGTTTCCATTTCTTCCACTAGGCTCCATTTCAAAACAATGGCACAAACTAGATCAATTTAAAATACATAATTCCATACTTATAAAATACTTAACATAAATTGAACTATTTATGGATATAAGCCATAATCATAAAAATGTTTTCTTTGAGGAAGTATATACTCATAAACCTTTCATAATTATTTGTAAAGAAAATAAGAGTTATCCTAAGCATATCCCCCAGGAGTGTCGTAACCAAGAGTGCAGCAAGGCCCATTGTCGTGCACCAGTTCCTATTCGAGTCTAGCTCAAAGCGTTGTTTTCGGGTTTTACCCCTAGGTACATCTGTGCCAGAGCCGCCTCAGCCTGCTTGTATCCAGACATCGATTTATTGTTCGGAAAACTCACAAAATCTCTACAATACCACAATTCTAGGAAGTTCTTCTATACTAATACTCAAAGTCCATCTTAAATCTATGTGCTCTAATCAGAGTTTATCTAAATCTAGCTTCCAAGGTTTGTACTAAACTTCCTCTGATACAAACTGTAATGCCCCGACCCCAGTTACCCAGAGTCAGTGCATTATTACATAACATTGGCATGATCACAAGAAAGGTCAAATCTCAAAATACTGATTAGTTTAGTAGCCTTGGCAACACTAGATATATACATAAGTCTTACATTACATCATAAAAATGAAAACTACAACAACATATTTTCTTCATAGTCCACACTCTTATCCCCACAAACTATCCCTATAGGTAATTCTTAAATTACTTCTTCACATCCTGGGAAAAATAAAACATTTAAAGGGGTGAGTTCAAATGCCCAGTAAGGATAACAATATAGCAGAAACTTTCATAAATAAAACTAAACATTTAAGGCAATGTATAACTAAAACAAAAGCCTTTTAAAATTGAACATCATCATAGTATGGAAAAAATAAAATGAAATAATGTCATTTACTTATTCACATGGATATTCTACTAATCAAATAATCACATGCAATATCAATAACCACTTTCATAATGATGGAATGCATAATGCCAGACTATCATAACCACATAGCAAAGCCTCGTGCCAAGACTACAAATAAGATTCTTCCAAGGCCTTGTGCCAAGACACTAGTTTGTCTAATGAGACCTACCGATGCATCGAGGAGATATAGCGGGCTCCACCTGTCACATACTAAGTCCAATGAATTCCCATATGAAAAGTTTTAAACATAACATAAACATTCATATTAAAACTAGCATACGAAATGTCAATAGTTTCTCCATAAACCATGAATGGTATAAAAATAACACATCCACAGTAAAACATATCACAAAACCTTCAATACAATACAAAATTTTTGTATCATAATAAATAAACTTCAAATAAGCTTAAAATCAATCAAAGGACGTTGACATAGATGATATCAAAACTATTTGAGAGAAATATCTCTTTTCTCGAAATCATTGAAAAGTCACACATTTATAAAGGAAGTAATTTATAAGAGATTTTTGAATCAAAGTGTCACATACCACAATGAAACTTTTGAAAAGAAATATCCTTTCAAAAAATTCATTTCCATATAAATAAATCTTTAAAATCATTTTTAAAACATAGAAATTAATTAAAAATATTTAGAAAGAAAAATCTTTAAAACATTTAAAATTATGTTCTTGATAAAGAGTACCTTTAAAAAAATTCATAAAATATTCAATTTGAAATCATTTAAAAGTCACATAATTATAAAATAAAACATTTACTTTGAAAATATTCTTATAAGATTGTATGGTAAGCTTAAAAGATTTTATAATGGTGTAAAATAGCTGCACCCTCCGAATAAGTTAAAAAAACATTCTTACCTTTATTCTGCCGAAAAGGTTAAAAAGCACCTTGTTTGGAAAACGATGGAAAGATTTCTTTATACACCTCTTATAAAAAGTAAGACAAGGGTATAAATGACTTTAAACCATATTCTAGTATATAGTAAAAAATGTTTGAGATGCATTGTTTTTAAGAAACATGGATGTGGATGATAAAGAAGTCCCAGTAGATTATTACATATAAACAACCTCGGATAATGAAGAGATTGAGAAATAAACCCTTACCTTGTACTTTTCCTTGGTTCAGGGTAGGTTAACCTCCTGTATAATGGAGAAATAATTGTTATTAAATTATTCAAGAATCATATACATTAATATGATATCATATATGATCTTTTAACATTGCTTTGTTAATAATATCTTAGAATTATCGTCGTTTCGGGTGTTAACTTACTCGTTTTGTTTTATATGTTTTGTTACATAAGCCGTGTTTGTTATGGATAGGTTGTATATTATTCATATCTAGAATGATATGAAGTCCTTAAATACTATTATTAATCATCAAATGATAATTATACTTGAATGGATACGATGGAGAATGAATCTCATCACGTTCGTGGAGACGGTAGTCCGTACGTACGCACGAGTGACAATATCATTCTTTTGATATTAAAATAATATATAATTGGATGGTATATAATATATATAGAATCATTATCATGATATATTTATATTTACATAAATTACAAATAATTATTATACCCATCCAAATAATAATATATTGAATAACAATTACACAACGACGTGGAGACGGTAAGCCGTACGTACGCACGTATGGTGACATGTCATTCAAAGGATGGATAGAATACTGAATATGGTTGTACCATATTTATAATAATATCACAGTACATATAGTATATACTGGATTAATTATTTTAAAATGGTAATAACAATGAAATAAGAAGTTGAAGAAGAAATGAATTTGAAAAAGGGTGGTGAAAACATTACCTCTTCTTCAGGTTCTTCCTTTTGATTTGATCAAAAGGAATCCTTAGGATGGCTTTATGATCAAACTAAGGCCTCTATGTTGTAGTTAGGGAAGTTTAGAGAGTATTTTTTCAGGGGTTGGCTGATCCAAAAAGGCCTTGAAGGTGTGAAGAAATGAGAAGGGGGAGTTCCCTTTATTAAGAGGGGTGATGGGCTCTTTTGGAAATGCTAGAAATATTATTTTATAATAAATTCATATTCGGTTTCTAAAGGATCCAAAGTGGATTATTTAAATTTTAAGGTGGCTATGGGTCTAAAACCACTCAACCAATAGAATTTATACAGGTTTGTGTTGTTATATTAACCTTATCTTTAAGTATAACTCTTCGTTAATTAGTTTCACTTTTACAATGTCTCTTTGTATTTTTATATTATATGGTTAATAAAATTACTATATACATCCAAGAGACCCCCTAGTGGTCAATTAATTATACACCTATCATGATATAAGTATCTTGGCCGAACCTTAGATTTATAAGAATTTAATATCTATTAATAATATAATATTTGTTTTAAAAACTCTTTTATGTCAATTTTGACAGTATTCAATAATTGATTTTTGTGAAAATCATAACAGAATTATTACTTCAAAAAAAGTAAATTAAGTCAATCCTAACATATCTTATTAACCTAGAAAATTGTTTTAATTCATAAAAATTCTCAAATTATATTTATTTGGGTATTTATAATATCAATTATTTTAATTGTTCACTATTATGGTAATTACTGCATCACCGTTGTGTCATAAATAAATTAAATTATATAATATCTAAAAATTATAAATAAAATATAATTATGTAGGAAATATTTTTATCTTTATAAATAATATTTATAGTCGAAAATAAAACATATATAACCCTATGTAAAAAATGTTTTTCTAAACGATATATGCTTATGTCATTTTTGTATTTATTTTAACTTAATTAAAATAAAGTGTCCCTATCACCTACAAGTGGCTCCATGGGGTCCCAAAATCGACCCAAAGATTCCCATGGTAGGAACGGTATCCAAAAATAAGGTTAGGACACGTTTTAGGGTAATTTCGTATTATTATAATATTATTTTTTAACCCTTTTTACCAGATTTAACCATAACCATGGTAAATAAAATATTTACCGAAGTAATTATTCAGAATGTCTAAAAATAAAAGTAACCTATTTACACAATATGAACATCCTGATTCAAAATATGGAATCCATTTTTCCAAATTCAAAACACAGAAGTTGCAGAAATTAATATAAAATTAATTCCCATTGTTAAAACAAAAAGCGTGTTTTTAAGAGATAATAACTATCAAAAGATTGACACTTGTTTATATCCGGTTTAATTGTAAAATTATGTACAATGACAAAAATTGTGTTAAATAGTAAAAATATATTGTAAATATACTTTAAAACCACCCAAATTCATAATTTATCAATATAAATTATTTCGATTGAAAAAGTTGTTTTTAATTAAAATTTAGTAATTTTCACTATTCATCAATAGATAAATGTTATCCGAAAAGTTCCAAAATTTCATCCTAGGAGAAATTAGATATTAAAAATCCAAAAATGAAGTCCATTTTGAGAGTTAAAATTTATAAAATTTCAAAAAGTAGGTATTACTATTCATAACGGCTAGTTTGATTGGTTGTGGTGTGTTAGAACTTGATGTTGCGTACAACACACGATATCACATTATTCAAAGGGAAGTGTACCGTAGAAGCTTGGGGTGTTACAATATATATATATACATATATCATATAAAAATACAGTTCCATAATAACAGCAACCATGAGAGGTGGAAGGATAAAATTTAACAATCATAATTTCATGGGGTTGTAGTTTTCCATACACAGAAATATATCTATTAGATGGATGTGTGTTTACATTTAGTTTGAAACATAGTATAAAAACATCCTAGTATATTGAGGATAATGGTGTTATAAAATAATGTAATTGAAATAAGATAGGGGGTGGAGAAGGGAAAAATAAATGAAAGGACATTCAGAGAGAATGCTACCTCTAAATCGGGTAACTAATTTTGATTTGAGGCAAAAGGATTTCTGGAATTTCCTTGTGCCCATGTTAAGGCTGATAGAAGTAAGGTAAGGATTTGAGTGGCTTATGTGATCTGAATTTTGATGATCTGAGGGTTTTGATAGCTTTGAGTAAGTTGGTAGAGGTGGTGGCCTTTTATAAGCCGGAGGTGCGACACTTTAGGAAAGTCTTGAAATATTATTTTATTATAAATTTATTTTTTAATTATAATTGCTAAATGTGATATATTTCTAGGATAATATGAGGAAACATATAAATCCTCTCAACCAATAAATTTTTGACAATCTTAAGTCTCAAATTTAACCTTATATTTTGGCATTATCTCTTATTTAAATAAATTAACTATAACCATGTCTTCTAGTATTTTTACACTATATGGTTAATATAGTTACTCTAAAATGACAAGAGAACCTCAAGTGTATAATTAATTTTTTTTAATATTATCTATTTTATTTGTTTGAATCTTAGATTTTCTATGACCATTATATAATTTAATAAAATAATATTTGTTTTAACAACTCATTTATGTCGATTGTGACAATATTTAGAAATTTATTTTAGTTAAAGTCATATCAACTTGATTTATTCTAAAAAACTACAATAAATAAAATATAAAATTTCATAATCATCCAAAAAATTCATGTAAAACATAAAAATTTTCATGTTATAGTTATTTTAACATTTAAAATATCATTTATTTGAATCTTTCATTAATAAGGTGATCACTTCATCATCATTATGTCATAAATAAATTTATTTATATAATATATAAAGATTATAAATAAAATACCATGATGTATGAAATATTTTTACTTTTATAATGACTATTTATAGGCAAATAGATCAGTTATATAACCTTGTATTGGCACATGAACCTCAACACAGTTGGTGAGCTATCGTTCAGTGCATCCATGTGACCTAGGTTCAAAACTAGGTAGAGGCATATTTCCGGTACTATAGAAGCAATGTAGTAGGTACTGTGGAAAATCTGCAGCAGAACTGTACATTGTACGATAGTGTAGAAGAACTGTACACTGTACAGGTATTGTAGCAGTACTGTACACTGTGTGGTTCTAGAGCAGGCACTATGGCATGTATTGTTTGGCACTGTAGCAGTTGGAACTATTCACCTTGGTCCACCGGTTTGGTCTTGGGGTCCTTAAGGATTTTGGGCCACCCAGGCCTTCGGGTCAGTAGGTATTTTGGGCCACCTTTAAGGACTTTGGGCCACCTCAAGGCCTTCAGGCCATATGCAGTTTCCCTAGAAAGATTCTACAAAAAAGAAGTATCCCTAGAAGAGGATTTAGAGCAGGTGCACACACCTAAACAGATCCAAATGGATTTGTCAGAATGAGAGGGGATGGATATGTCATCGGGGCCATCATGTGCTTACATGAGAAGTCTATCCATAAGGCCACGCGAAGGTGGAGAGCTACTATCATGATGCAGATGTTGAGGAGGGTTAGTTCTATGTTGATAGACTGGTTTAATTCTTTAAGACCTTCCGGTCATGTAATCTTTTAAGCCTCTGGTCAATGTAATATCTGAACCTATGGGCCTTGAAAGGGTTCCCCCTCATCCCTTGAAAAGTGGTTTTCAAAAATAAATATAAATTAAGGCCTTTGGGAGCTTCGGGCAACAACCTTGTATTAAAATTGTTTTAGTAAAAAAATATGTTCATGTTATATTTCTCTTTACTTTAAAATAATTATTTTAACATGTTAATATCACACCCAAGTGGCTCAAAAATGCAAAGAGTTCAACCTAATGATTTTTTAGTCACCCATGACTCTTCCAATAATATTAGGACATGTGTTATGGTAGTTTAATATTATTATAATATTATTTTTACCTTTTTTAGCTAATTTACCCATTAACCATAGAAAATTAGAATAACTACTTATGTTACTATTCATAATGTCAAAAAATAAAAGGTACATATTTATATAATTTAGACCCTATAATTCCAAATAATGAATCCATTTTTTCAAATTAATAACACATCAGTTTCATTAATTGATATAAAATTAATTCCCATTGTCAAAACCCGAAATCTTGTTTTAACGAAGTAAAAATATCAACAGATTGTCTTGTGTTTAATTCCAATTCCAATTTAAAATTATTTCAAATTACCAAAATTTTAATAAGTGAAAAAAATAATCCATCTACATATTAAAAAAATGGATGATGTAACTATATAAATAAATTTGAAGAAAATGAATTTTTATTTAAAATACATCATTTTTCACTGTTCATTAAAATATAAATTGTTTTAGAAAAATAGCACAAATTCAACTTATATATATTTTGATGTCCTTATTTTATGTAATAATTTTATTATATCAAATATAACTTATAAATTTATTAAAAAAACTATTTGAAAATTCTTTTCCATTAAAAGTTGGTAAAACTATCTTTTAAAATATTAGAGCATTTATTGCTTAAAATTGAATTTATTCTCATTTTAAGCCTCTAAAATGTTATGGATAAATTTAAATACATCAAACAAACATGTGTAATCATATTTTAGTTATTTATGTTTATTCCTTCCAATATAACGGCTAGGCGTTAAATACAATTTAAAATAATAATAATATTATTGTATTATTTTTAGGTATAACTCAATATTGTGTGCATTGTAAGATTTACATGAATTCCATTGTATCATTTCATGTATGCAATCAAATATAGTAACCCCATTTAAGTAAAACCGATATCTAATTCGAAAATAATTAATAAAAAATGAAAATTTATTATGCTATAATTACCTGGGATGTTACAGGTACCTGTAGATAGAAGACTCTAAAAATGTCTTTTATGATCCTCTTTAGTCATTTATTTTATTTGAAAATATCATTGTAAAATTTACAATATAAAAACTGAAATTCAAAAAAATAAAAGGTTAGAAAAAGAAATTTTGTGAACATTAATACCACCTAAGATAGTGAGATGTAGAATAGTCAAGACAATAATTGTTGAGAGGTGGAATAGGTTATTGTGTTGTCGTATAACATAGTCTCAAGTATTGTAAAACATGATATCATAGTTATTCATTAAAATTTTTATAGAGTTATAAGTGTTCTCACAATGTGATTACCATGATCATGGAATTTATTTTTTTAGGTGGTATTTTAAGAGTAGTATTTTAGAAGATACTCTTATGTAAAGAAATTTTAATCTTACATTTTAAATTTTTGTTTTTGGTCATGGAATGGGGTGTTTTTTCACTAAATGAATTATTTTTTGAAGTTTTTTAATTATTCCATGACTTTTTATCATTTAATGTCCACATCTATAATAGAATGAGACCTAGAGGTTATGGTTTTGGGTTTTTCTATTTACGGTGTTGTTGGGCCACCAGGATTTTCGTAATGATATGAACATAACTTAATGATATTGAATTATGTAGTTGATCATGTTTTAAATGAGGGAGATATAGAATACAGAGGAGTGATTTATAGGGGCTAATTTTATCAGTCCTATCATGGAAAAAACATTACCTCTCACACCATGAAATTTTAGTTTCTAGTACCTTTATAAATTCATAAGACCATACAAGTTCCCTTTAAATTTCTGTTTTTATTATGATACTTAGGAAAAAAGGTTATAATTTTGATACCCTTGATCCCACATTCATTATTTATAACCCTTTAATGTAATAGATCAACTGATTGTGATCCAATGTGAGTTTATTTTTCATTTTTCTTGGTTTCATTTCTATTCTTCATTCGATTAATTTTGTGGAAGTTGTTTGTCTTGATATTTTTTAGTGTCAAGTTATCTATTAGTAGGATATTGTTTCATTCTAGGTTATTGAGAATTTTCCATGTATATTCTAAGTCTTGTGGTCATATATCCCTCTCATTATCTTCAAGAATCATTTATGAAGCTTTGGTTGAGGTAATAGACTCGATAATACCCCATTATTTTGTATAAATTGAGGAAGTTTTAGGATTTTGTATTCATTGGGTGGATAGTAAGAATTAACATAATAAACAGAATAAATTGAAATAATGAAGTGGAATATAAAGGTTTATTTTTTGTGTTTATGTGATTTCATGATATTTTTAATGTCAAATTTCTTTTTTGAATATACTAGTTAGTAGTTTTGATTAATGATGTGATTTTTATTGGTTTATAATAATTAAAGGGTTATAATCAATATTAATAAATTTGTATTCTTGTAAATATTGTAAAAAAAATAGAAATTTGGAAATATGGTGTTGATATTTATGTTCTCTAAATATGTTTTATATAAAATATTTATTCAATTATTATTTTATTGTATTATTAGGTTGATTTTTTATTCCTCAGTGATATTATTGACCTTTCATTGTTGTGATCAATGTGTATGTGGTTGAAAATTTCAAAATCTTGTTTTGGGTGTTGATGTGTGTGAGCAGTAGGTACTATTACTAGATACCATAGTTGGAATTGGATAATGTAGTTGTTGATGTGTCGTAGTTAGGATGTTATGATGGACTGTCTAGAATTATAGATAAGGAAGGGATTTTTTTTTTCATTATTATGGAAATTTTATTTTTCTATGATGCAGGTTGAGAGATGGATAGTTACTTTTTGTGAAGGTGTGTTATGGATTCCTTATGGAATATAATATTATTGTTAATGATAAGGTTGTTAATTATCATGGAATATAAATTAAAATAATATGGTTGTTAATGAATTGTGTAATATTAGAATGAATGAGTAAGGTATGGTATTAGATTCAGTTGATAGATAATAATTGATTTCACAGTAAAGATTTTATTGAATGGAATAATGTATATAATATGAGTGGTAAACCATTAATATAGAAATTTTATAATGTTGTGGTTAATGGGAAAATGTTTTAATAAGTTTGAGATATCCAATAAGTTCAGGAGGGAAGTGAATTTTCCATTTTTAAAATTATTAAATAAATTAAATTATTTATAATCTTAAAAATTGTAATTATTGTGGAAAATAAAAAAATAACACGTGTAAATTTTATAGTAGTTTCAAAAATAGGATCCAATTTCAACTATTCAATTTTATCTACTTCATAAGAGAAATTTTATTCACTATTAATTGATTTTTTTCTGAGAGTCACAAACTATGTTTTAACCTTTCTTTTCTAGAGGAATCCTATCCACAACCATTTTGACTTTTATATTTGATTTACAACTAATTTTGAAACCTCTATTTATAGTGGAGGCACAATCAATATAAATTCCTCCTTTTATAATGGAGGAACAAATGGTACATAAGCATACCTTTTTATGGATGTATAACTAAGATATCATTATTTTCTGATAGAAAAGCGTATAAAATAATAGATTTAATGAAAAGGAAGATATAAATAAATAAAACATAATAAATAATGAAATATATAAAATATAAAAAATTATAATAAATATGGTAGCTTGACCACTTTTAGAAATGAGTTCTAACATGATTAAGCTTTCACATAAGATTGTATAAATATGTCATTCAGGATTACTGTTCATATTCTTATGATATATCAAAATTCATTAATATTTTGTTATAGAATAATTCTACATGTATCTATCTATGATGCTTCCAAATTCATATTCAATGGTAAGGTCATTTCAAGAATTTAAAATATGACATATTCATTGTAACTTTTGAATATTTTTAAGGATTAAGAAGTGGGATCCTTTGTTACAATTTTAATGAAATAAATCAAACAAAAACATTCTTCTAAAAAAATGGTGTGAATAAAAAATATAAAAATTACTTCACGATGTGAAGAAAATATCAAAAAAAAAACATCAAGTCATTTATTCTAATATATATATCTTTTAAAACTATAATATATAAAAACATTAAGATTCATAATATAAATTAGGAATAGAATGATTCGTATATAATATATTTAACATTATATGAAATATTTTTAATATAATAATTTTTCAATAATTATGATAGAAAATATATTTAATAAAAATAAACACAATACATAATATATAATACGATGTAAAATAATATGTACGAATTTATGATATGTGAAATTTGAACTCAAAAAAGGTTTAAAATAGACACATAAGAAAATAATTCATACATATTACATTTATCTTAATTAATTTTTAAAACAAATCATACATAAGATATTCAATATTCCTGAATGACACAAAATATATAATATGTAATGAAATTATTTAACATGAAAAACTGAGAAAAATTTATATAAAAACAATAAAAATAAATAAACTAATTAACTATAAATTTAAAATCCATGAGGTTCTATATCTTTATAAAAAATAAATTAAATAAGTAAAAAAGAAGTTAGAGTTTTTTAATTATCCAAATAAAAATGATAGTATGGAATGGTGACACTCCAGAAATAATTTAGTTTTTTATAATTACAGTACCAATTATCTAAAATAATTAAAAATATCTCTTTTTTTTATAATTAAAAAAATATACAAAAAACTAAAATTAATATTTTCTAAAAGAAAAAAAAATATCCCCTTGTAAAAATGATTCCCCTCCTTTAAATAATAATAAAAATAGTCTTTAAAATAACTATTCTCAATCTATGGAATTTAACTATGTGGGTATTGATCACTGTTTCACAATAGGGTACGTGAAACACCTCCATGAGTTTCAATCCCCACACCCTAACACACAAAACCAAATCCCATGTGTAAAATATTCCCCTTGGGTAATAAACGTATTCCCCTACTTGTCCCCACACGACATTAAAATGGTGACCAACCAATCCCAAGAAGGTGGTAAACCTGTGACCTATCCTCCCCACAAGATGTTAAACCTATAACCTACTTGTCCCAACAAGACATTAAACGTTTGACCTACCTTTCCACAAAATATGTTAAGCCTATGACCTACTAGTCCCCATTAGATGTTAAACCTATGCTTTATCTATCCCCACAAAATGTTAAACTGTTTACCCACATATCCCAAAAATATATTAATCCTATTACCTTTATACCCCCACAAGACATTAAACTTGGGTACACGATCCACAATCTCTACCTTATACAATAAACATGGGATGCCTTTCGTAATAATCTTCAAATTCATTACACCAATGTCATCAACTAACTTTTTGAGAACAAGGGGTACCTTAGGATCCACACCTAAGATACCTCATCTGGGATGCCTCCAACTTCAAAATTAGAAGAATTTTTAGATTCCCACTCTTACCAGTATCCATAGATTTCCAAAAAATTCAAACATTACTATCTGATCTTACCAAAGGATACTTTCCTTTTGAGACAAAATGTAATGCCCTAACCCCAGTTACCTAGAGTCGGGGCATTATTACATAACATTGGCATTATCATAAGGAAATCATGTCTCAAAAGACCAATTAGTTTAGTATTATTGGAAACAAGATTCAGACATAAGTTCAACTTTACAACTAGAAAAGAAATACAACACAAATATATTTCATTAGAAACATCCAGCCCTCCTAGATTATGCCTGCTGGTAACTCATAAAATACTTCTTCACATCCTGGAAAAAACAAAACATAGAAAGGGGTAAACTCAAATACCCATTAAGGATAACAATATAGCGGAAACTTTCATAAATAAGCATAAACTTTTAAGGCAATGTATAACTAAAACAAAAGCCTTTTAAACTTTAACTTCAGCATAATATGGCAGAAATAAAATGAAATAATGCCATTTACTTATTCACAAGGATATTCTACTAGTTGAATAATCACATGAAATATCAATAATTACTTTCATAATGATGGAATTCATAATTCCAGACTATCATAACCACATAGTCGAGGCCTCGTTCCAGGACTACAAATAAGATTTTGACAAGGCCTTATGCCAAGACACTAGTTTGTCTCATGAGACCTACCGATGCATCGAGGAGCTATAGCGGGCTCCACACGTCACTTACTAAGTCCAATTAATTCCCCATATGAATAGGTTTAAACATAACATAAACATTCTTATTAAAACTAGCATACGAAATGTCAAAACTTTTCTTCATAAACCATGAATGGTATAAAAATTGAACATCCAAAGACAAACATAACTAATTAAATACAATATAAAAGATTTTATTGTAATAGATTAACCTCAATTGAGAATAATGAAGGATATTGACATAGATTAAAATAATTATCAAACTATTGAGTGAAATATCCCCTTTTTCTTGAAAACATTTAAATGTCGTACTATTTGTCAGGAAGTTGTTGAAAAATAGATTTTTGAATAAAAGTGTCCCATACCACTTTGAAACTTTTAAATGGAATTTTAATTTTAAAACTTTAATTTCCATATAAATAAAACCTTTAAACCATTTTTAAAACATGGACATTAATGAGAATGATTTTGAATAATAAATCTTTAATCATTTAAAATGACATTTTAGTTACAGTTTCTAACCAAAAGAGAGACACTTGAATACAAATAATTGAGGTAATAAAAAAATTATAATATCATGAGAATAAAGGGATTCATGAGATACTATTTGAAAGTACATTATATACACTATATAGAAGTGATTTGGTGTATAACAACAAAGAAGTCCCAATGGAATGTTAATTGAGATGAAATCTCTTATAAAGACTGTATCTTTAGGTTAAGGATAAATGAAATAAATAATTATGTGTGACAAATATTAATACACTCAATATTATTTGATATTCAGTGTAATTCGATAATAGGACATTCACACATATTCTTGTAAAAACAACACCAAGGAATGGGATGCTTAAATCAATAAATGGAGATTGAGTAAAAATTAATCTTATCAAGTTCATATTGATGACTTGAGAATTTATCAATGGAGTGATTATGTGTATCAAAAGTATATCCATAGAATGGGGAGTGGAAGTTATTACATAAGAAAATGAATATTTATTCCACACATAATCTTGGAGTAAAATAATCAATGAACCATGCATAATACCGAATGAGTGGAAATTGAAATTTCCAATTCCCTTAACGATTTGGTAACATACGAAACATACACCCATGAAAGAAAAATAAAAAAATGATGATCTAAATATCCAAAAAATTAAAGTATATTACACAATTAATAAAATCCTGGGCAGTCCACACACCACATTCAATAAATAAGTGGTGAACAATGGAAATATCACGAAATTAAAAGTGAGATAAGAAACCCCTTACTTTGTACTGTTTACTTGGTTGAGGGTAGGTTAACATCCTGTATAATAGTGAAATAATTGTTACTTAATTATAAAAGAATCATATACATTAATATGATATCATATATGATCTTTTAACATTGATTTGTTGATAATATCTTAGTATTATCATCGTTTTGGGTGTTAACGGATTCATTTTCCTTTCTATTCATTATTAAGTGTGCCATATTTGTTATGAATGGGATGAATATTATTCATATCCAGAATGATATAATGTCTCTAAAAATTATTTTTAATCATCAAATGAAATTTAGTATTGAATGGATAAGATGTGGAATGAATCTTATCGCGTTCGTGGAGACGGTAATCCGTATGTACGCACGAGCAAAAATATCATTCTTTTGATATTAAAATTATATATAATTGGATGGTATATAATATATAAAGAATCATTATCATGTTATATTTATTATTTACATGAATTAAACATCATTATTATACACATCCAAATAATAATATATTAAATAACAATTACACCATGACGTGGAGACGGTAGGACGTGCGTACACACATATGGTGACATGTCATTCAAAGGATGGATAGAATACTAAATATGTTTGTACCTTATTTATAATAACATCACAATATATAGTAGATACTGGAGTTATTATTTTAGAATGGAAATAACAAAGAAAGAATAAGTTGAATAAGAAAGGAACTTGATTGAGGGTGGTGAAAACATTACCTCTTCTTTGGGTTCTTCATTTTGATTTGATCAAAAGGGATCCTTAGGCTGGATTTCTGACTAAAGGAAGGAATCTAGGATTAAGGTAGGATAGTTGATAAGGGTATTTGGGTAGAGGTTGGATGAGCCAAATGGATTTGAAGGTATTAATAATTGGTTATAAGTGGTGTCGTTTTATAAGGGGGAGGAGGGGTTCTTTAGGAAAAACTTAAAGTTTTAATTTATAATAAATTTATATTCACTTTCTAATGGCTCAAAAGTAGATTATTCAAATTATAATGTGTTTATGGTTCGAAATAAATTCATCCATTAGATTTTAGACAGGTTTGGGTCACTATATTAACCTTATCATTTATATTTACCTCTTAGTTAAATAGTTTGACATTTACCATGTCACTTTGTATTTTTATATTATCTGGTTAATAAACTTATTATATACTTACAAGAGACCCCAAAGTGGTCCATTAATAATACACCTATCATTATATAAGTCCTTTGGATGAAACCTAGATTTTTAGGAATAGAATATGAATTAATAATATAATATTTGTCTTAAAAACACTTTTTGTCAATTTTGACACTATTTAATAATTTATTTCTGCTAAAGTCATAAAAAATTTATTAATTCGAACCAAATTCATTTAATAAATCCTAAAATTTCATATTAATCAATAAAGTTCATGGATGTCATCAAAACTTTCAAATTATATTTATTTTAACATTTATAATACTAATTATCTTATACTTTCATTAATAAGGAAAATATTGCATCATTATTGTGTCATAAATAAATATTTTTAGTAAATGTCTCAAAATTATAAATAAAATACCATTATGTAGGAAATATTTTTATATTTCTAATTAATATTTATAGTGGAAAATATAACATATATAACCCTATGTAAAAATTGTTTTGGTAAAAGATATATGCTTATGTCATTTTTGTATTCACATTAACTTAATTAATATAAAGTGTCATTATCACTTAAAATTGGATACATGAGGTCCCAAAATCGACCCAAATATGACCATGGTCGGAAATGTATCAAACATTAGGGTTAGTACTTGTTTTAGGATAATTTTATATTATTATAATATTATTTGTTACCCTTATTTACAGGATTTACCCTTTAACCACGATAAATAAAATATTTACCGAAGTAATTATTCAAAATGTATAAAAATAAAAGTTACTTATTTAAAAAATTTGGACCTCCTAATTATAAATATGGAATCCATTTTTATAAATTCAAAACCCAGAAGTGGCAGTAATTAATTTAAAATTAATTTCTGTTGTTAAATGAAAAGCGCGTTTTTAAGAGATAATAATTATCAAAAGATTGGCACTTTCTTATGTCCAGTTTAAATGTGAATTTATATCCAATGACCAATATTTGATTAAATTTTAAAAATATAATATAATTATACTCTAAAATCACTCAAATTCATAATTTATCACTATTAATTATTTCTATTAAAAAAGATGTTTTTAATTAAAATTTAGTAATTTTTACTATTCATCAAAATATGAATGTTAACAAAAAAGTACAAAAAAATCACTCTACGATAATTTAGATATTCCAAATCCAAAAATGAAGTCCATTTTGAAAGATAAAATTTATAAAATTTCAAAAAGTGGGTATTACTATTCATAACGACTTGTTTGATTGGTTGTGGTGTGTGTTAGAACTCGAAGTTGCGTACAACACATGCTACTGTATGATTCAAAGAGAAGCATACTGTGGAAGCTTGGGGTGTTACATTCTCCCCTCCTTCAATAAATTTTGTCCTCGAAATTTTTAAAATTGGGCTTGGGAATATAATGGAAAGTCCCACATCAGAAAAAGAATCATAAAAACAGTCACTTTAAAAGAAAGAAAGAGAAGTACAAAGGTCACCCGAGATAACCTATACTTGGATTCCATGTAAAAAAACATGGATATGGATGATAAACTAAGTTTCATGTTCTGATGGAGAGGGATAGAAAACATGATCAGGAGAAACTTAACAACAATAAAACCACAAACTTGTGATGAGACAAACAGTCATTAGTTTCCCAGTAGGAAAAGTAAACGGACAACATTTTTGTTTTGTTTTAAGTTACATTACATAATGATGAGGAATTCATTTCTGAGATTTACTAAGAACATAAAGAGATATACTTACTTTTTATGTAAAGATTCATTCTTTAATAAATTTCTACTACCAACTCATTTTTAAACGATGAGTATTCAAGAAGAATTGGTCACAATAGAAGATCTAGAATAAACTTCTTATAGAATCACATGATCCATGAAGGATAAATTATATATTTACCTTGTCTATAAAGATTAATCAAAACAAAAATGGTTAGTATACGATATTATGGCCACCAAAAGGATATTCCATTAGAGAAATAAACACTAATATTAATTTCTAAAATTAAACCAACAATAGACCAATGTTAAATAAATAGTATTCAATAAACAATTGTCCTTAAAATCCTTCAATATAATCTAAACTAATATTGAAACCCAAAACTTAGAAGAATTTGGTTATGTAGTCTTCCTTGTTAAATTGTATCTCCAAATGACATCAACTACTATTAAAGTCGCATACTTAAAAGTAATTAACCTAATCACATTTTCTCTATTATAGGTTAATCATTTACATAAATAACCCAAATCACTATAAATCCATAATAAAAACATAGATAGAAAACCACCATTACTCCTCAAATGATGTCCCGGAGTATTCTATATTCCTTAGCCATATAGTCTTCCCAACAAAGCAAACATCATCCAAAATAACATTTATCACTTAATCACCAAATCATTTTCCTATACTAAGGGTATTCATTTTATAAGACATAAGATCCCAAATCAACTTATTATTGATCAATAAAATCATTTAACTAAAAATAATTAGTCACACTAACAAGGGACTTCACGTAGTCTAGTGGTAGGTGATAAATTCCAATCGCACTTTGGATGTGGGTTCGATTCCCAGAGCTTTGTCTGACACGACGGGTTGTCACACGGTCTGCGTGTTGTCCTTTTTCAAAAACAATATTTTATAACATTACCAAAATGAGATAAATTCTATAAAATAACCATAAAATAATTTAACCACAAATGTTATCTCATACCTTGAATTTTCATCCCAAAATATAATAACATGTAATTGCCTCAACCCCAATGATCATATAAAACCAAATGGTTTTTTATAACTATATCCAGAAGAGAAAAGATAATTCATCCTCAAATATAATTCTCACAAGGAAAACTGCAAGGTTACAAATATAAGAGAAAATTATTTTAATGTAATACCATCAAAAAGGAGCACTGATACATTTAAAAATTTCTTCAACCATTTATTTCCACATAGCTTCTTCCTTGATAAAGAAAATATCCTATAGAATAGGTCATTCACTTGGGTAATGGCTAGGCCTCCTAATTTTACGAAACATGACTGTAAATAAATTCTTGGGACCATTTTTATTTTCTTCTATAGTCCTCTTCATTTTTCCTCAGTAATTCTTCACTTTATTTCCTTATTTCCCGCACGTAAATCATTTCTTTGTTCCATTGAGACACTTTCCTGGGTGTCTTTTCCACATTTCCTGCATGATAGAAATTGAGGATTCTTTTCTCCATGGTATCCACTTCTAGAGTACTTATCATTCATCACCTTTTTCTTCATTGTTGAGTATGGGAGTTGGTTAATATATATGTTGTTGATCATATTTTTGGAAAACTGATTTGGCATGAACATGATATCTTTTACACCTATCAATATTCCATTTTTTTGCTCATTTCCACCATTGTTCCCACCTTGTACATCATTCTCAATGTTACTAGGACTTCCTTGGAATCCATCCATTGACTAAAACCAGAATGCATTGTTTGAGTAACAGTAGTCATAAAACCATTTAGAGAATATCATGACACCATTTTCTCAATTTTAAATACCTTATGATTAGACAAGGTCATTTATTCTCATCTTATATTAAAATAGTTCAAATCAGTTTGTATAGAAAATGTAAATTATCCTAAGAATATCCCCCAGGAGTGTCGTAACCAAGAGTGCAACAAGGCTCATTGTCGTGCAGTAGTTCTCGTTCGAGTCTAGCTCAAAGTGGTGTTTATGGGTTTTACCCCTAGGTAAATCTATTACAGAGCCGCCTCTACCTACTCGTATCCATACAGGGATGAATTTCTTGGAAAAATAACAAAATCTATACAATACCAAAATTCTAAGAAGTTCTTATATACAAATTCTCAATGTCTATCTTAGGGCTATGTTCTGTAATCAGAGTTTATCTAAATCTAGTTTCCAAGGTTTGTACTAAACTTCCTCTGATACCAACTTTAACGCCCTGACCCTAGTTACCTAGAGTCAGTGCATTATTACATAACATTGGCATGATCAGAAGGAAATCATGTCTCGAAAGACAGATTTGTTTAGTATTATTGGAAACAAGATTCAAACATATATTCAACTTTACAACTATAAAAGAAATACAACACAAATATATTTCATTAGAAACATCCAAGCCTCTTAGATTATGCATGTTGGTCTCTCATAAAATACTTCTTCACATCCTGGGAAAAATAAAACATAGAAAGGGGTGAGGTCAAATGCCCAGTAAGGATAACAAAATAGCATAAACATTCATAAATAACCATAAACATTTAATTCAATGTATAACTAAAACAAAAGCCTTTTAAATATGAACTTCAACATAATATGGCAGAAATAAAATGAATTAATTCCATTTACGTATTCACATGGATATTCAACTAGTCGAATAATCACATGCAATATCAATAACCACTTTCATAATGATGGAATCCATAATTACAGACTATCAAAACCACATAGTCAAGGCCTCGTGCCAAGACTACAAATTAGGTTTTTTTTCAAGGCCTTGTGCCAAGACACTAGTTTGTCTTATGAGACGTACCAATGCATAGAGGAGCTATACCAGGCTCCACCAGTCACCTACTAAGTCCAATGCATTCCCCATATGAATAGGTTTAAACATAACATAAACATTCGTATTAAAACTAGCATACAAACTGTCAATACTTTCCCCATAAACCTTGAATGGAATAAAAATAGCTCATCTATAGTTAAACATAACTCATTAAATACAATATGGAAGATTGTTTTATAACAGATTAACCTCAATCACGAATAATGAAGGATATTGGCATGGATTAAATCAATCATCAAACTATTGAGAGAAATATCCCCTTTTTCTTGAAAATTTTTAAAAGTCGTACTATTTGTCATGAAGTTGTTGAAAAATAGATTTTTGAATCAAAGTGTCCCATACCACATTGAAACTTTTAAAAGGTATTTAAATTTTAAAACTTTAATGTCTACATAAATAAAACCTTAAAACCATTTTTAAAACATGGACATTAAGGAGAAATTTTTTGAATAATAAATCCTTAAAACATTTAAAATGACAATTTAGTTAGAGTTACTAACCAAAAGAGAGACACTTTCATACAAATAATTGTGGTAATAAAAACATTGTAATATCACGAGAATGAAAGGATTCATGATATACTATTTATAAGTACATTATATACACCATATAGAAGTGATTTAGTGTATAACAACAAAGAAGTCTCAATGGAATGTTAATTGAGATTAAACCTCTTATAAAGACAGTATTTTTAGGTTCGGGATAAATGAACGACATAATTATGTGTGATAGATATAAATACACTCAATATGATTTGATATTCAGTGTAATTCAATCAGAGGACATTCACACGTATTCTTGTAAAAACAACTCCAATGAATTGGCTGCTTAAATCAACATATAGAGATTGAGTTAAAATTAGTCTTATCAAGTTCATATCGATGACTTGAGAATTTATCAACAGAGTGATTATGTGTATCAAAAGTATATCCATAGAATAGGGCGTAGAAATTATTACATAAGCAAATGAATATTGATTCCACGCATAATCTTGGAGTAAAATAATCAATGAACTGTGTATAAAGACGAATGAGTGGAAATTGAAATTTCAAATTCCCTTATCGATTTGGTAACTTACGAAACATACACCCATGAAAGAAAAATCAAAAAATGATGACGTAAATATCCATAAATTAAAGTATATTACACAATGAATACAATCATGGGTAGTACACACACAACATGCAATAAATAAGTGGTGAACAATGGAAATATCACGGAATTAAAAGTGAGATAAGAAACACCTTACTTCGTACAGTTTCCTTGGAAGAGGGTAGGTTAACCTCCTGTATAATGGTGAAATAATTTTTATTTAATTATAAAAGAATCATATACATTAATATGATATCATATATGATCTTTTAATATTAATTTGTTGATAATATCTTAGTATTATCATCGTTTCAGGTGTTAACAGATTCTTTTTCCTTTATATTCTTTGTTAAGTGAGCCATATTTGTTATGAATGGGATGAATATTATTCATATCCAGAATGATATCATGTATCTAAACATTATTTTTAATCATCAAATGAAATTTATTCTTGAATGGATATGATGGGGAATGAATCTCATCGTGTTCATGGAGACGGTAATCCGTACGTACACACGAGCGACAAAATCATTATTTTTATAATAAAATAATATATAATTGGATGGTATATCATATATACAGAATAAATATCATGTTATATTTATTATTTACATGAATTACACATCATTATTATACCAATGCAAATAATAATATATTTAATAACAATTACTCCCTGACGTGGAGACGCTAGGTCGTACGTACGCACATATGGTGAAATTTCATTTAAAGTATGGATAGAATACTGAATATGATTATAACATATTTATAATAACATAAAATTATACAGAATATACTGGATTTATTATTTTGTAATGGAAATAACAAATAAAGAAGATGTTGAAGAAGAAATGAACTTGAAAGAGTGTGGTGAAAATATTACCTCTTCTTCAAGTTCTTCCTTTTGATTTGATCAAAAGGGCTCATTAGGTTGGATTTTTGACTAAATTAAGGCTTCTAGGATTAAGGGGGGATAGTTGATAGGGTATTTGGGTAGTGTTTGGGCGAACCAAAAGGCTTTTAAGGTATTAAGAATTGGTTAGAAGTGGTGCCCTTTTATAAGTGGGTGGAGGGGCTCTTTAAGAAAAACTTAATGTATTAATTTATAAGAAATTTATATTCGGTTTATAATGGCTCCAAAGTAGATTATTCAAAGCCCAAGGTTGGTATGGGTAGAAATAATTTTATCCAATATATTTTAGATAGTTTTGGGTCACTATATTAACCTTATCATTTATATTTAACTCTTAGTTAAATAGTTTGGCATTTACCATTTCACTTTGTATTTTTATATTATGTGGTTAATAAACATACTATATAATTTCAAGATACCCCCAAGTGGTCCATTAATGATACACCTATCATTATCTAAGTCTTTTTAACGAACCCTATATTTTTAGGAATAGAGTATGAATTAATAATATAATATTTGTTTTCAAAACACTTTTATGAAATTTTGACACTTTTTAATAATTAATTTTTCTTAAAGTCTTAAAAACATTATTAATTCGAACCAAATTCATTTAAGAAATCATAACATGCCATATTAATCAATTAAATTCATGTATTTCATCAAAACATTCAAATTATATTTATTTTAACATTTATAATCCTAATTATTTCATTCTTTCATTAATAAAGAAAATATTCCATCATTATTGTGTCATAAATAAATTTAATTCTAAAATGTCTAAAAATTATATATAAAATACAATTATTTAGTAAATCCTTTTATATTTCTAATGAATTTTTATAGTCGAATATATAACATATATAACCCAATGTAAAAATTGTTTTTCTCAAAGATATATGCTTATGTCATTTTTGTATTTACTTTAACTTAATTGATATAAAGTGTCATTATCACATACAAGTGGATCCATGCGGTCCCAAAATCAACCCAAATATTCCCATGGTCGTACATTATCAACCAATAGGGTTAGGACATGTTTTAGGGTAAGTTTTTATTATTATAATATTATTTTTTACCCTTATTTTCCATATTTACCCTTTAACCACGGTAAATAAAATATTTACCGAATTAATTATTCAAAATGTATAAAACTAAAAGTTACCTATTTTAAAAATTTGGACCTCCTTATTATAAATATGTAATCCATTTTTATAAATTTAAATCATAGAAGTGCCAATAATTAATTTAAAATTAATTCCTGTTGTTAAAACGAAAAGCGTGTTTTTAAGAGATAATAACTATCAAAAGATTGGCCCTTTGTTATGTCCAGTTTAAATGTGAATTTATATCCAATGATGAAAATTGGATTAAAGGGTAAAAATATAATATAATTATACACTAAAATCACTCAAATTCATAATTTATCACTATTAATTATTTCAATTAAAAAATATGTTTTTAATAAAAAATTAGTAATTTTCACTATTCATCAAAATATGAAAGTTGTCAAAAAAGTACAGAAAATTCACTCTAAGATAATTTCGATATTAAAAATACAAAAATTAAGTCCATTTTGAAAGATAAAATGTATAATATTTCAAAAAGTGGGTATTACTATTCATAACGGTTAGTTTGATTGGTTATGGTGTGTGTTAGAACTCGAAGTTGCGTACAACACACGCTATTGTATTATTCAAAGAGAAGCGTACCGTGGAATCTTGAGGTGTTACACAGAAGAAGTATAATTAAATGTCATCCACATAATGATGGTACTAATACTGAGTTTCATAAACTTGTTATAAATCCTTAAGGGAGACTCAGGCTAAGTGATGTGCTCAAAGGATGAATTTATGGAATGAGGAACTGATATCCCAATATCCCAGTTCAATCATAGAGCTGACATATATGATTAAAGTGATGAAAGTATCCTGACATTAGAAGGTGGAAATTTAGTAAAATAACCATTGATTTTCCACCAAATGAAAATATGGTGCATATCCATAAAAGAAAGCATCAGGAAAAATATTGAACCTGACATTAATATATTCTCCTTCAAATATGCGGACTAGTATCATTTGGGAACCTTTTTATTATCAAGTAATTGCATTTGTATATTCAGTTCTAGATCCTGACAAGCAGGTACGAGGCTATCATGTAACTCTCTTAAATCATGGCGAAGATTATGTTGGACGTCCTTATTCTAAGACACCACCAATGTGGATCTCTTATCTACATCATAAAGAATAAAAGATGTTTGGGAATTGGGCATCAGATTCATCTTATTACTTTGGATAGATGGTTCAACATACATTACTGGACTCATGATATTGGAGATCCATGAACTGAATCTTATAGTTTTAGGGGAAGGTGGAATGTTGGTGTTGAAATAAAACAAAATTGTGTTCTAATAATGATAACCATTTTTTCTTCATCTTTTTGGGACTCACACCCTATATGAATCTTCTATATCATCCATATGAGGGTGATTGAAACATTTTTTCATATATTCAAACATGGATTGGTCATTCCCACCTAGTATATAGCCTTCAAGGATCACAAAGCATCAATAGTTCATTGACACTTCCACCCCATGGGCCACATAGGGGGAAACCACCTCCCATTCCAATGGTAATACTCTTTGGGTTCCTCTCCTATGTGCACTATGATAGATCACTCCCATATTCCATGGAGGTAGGTTATATTTCAGTTATATCCATCATTGGAACTTCTCAAATTATTCCTAATAGCGATCCCACCTTGACATATCAGCTCCAACACTGAAAAATCTCATAGGTGGACCAGCATATTAACCCCTTCCCTTATCTTCCATCCTTGGTTCTAAAAGCATGAAACACATGTTGGGGGTAGGTCTAGAACATTTCTCAACATGAGTCATATTATATAACTTTAGTGGCCCCAAAAACTGCAAATGTATGTCACCACATTCCCACAAGTATTGAGTTAGAATTTATTTTCTCCTAATTGGGATTAAGTCCCAAACCACCTCTCAGGTATGCTGGGTTGGAACTCTATGTCACTAGAACCACAAGAAATAATTACAATACATACCATAATAAAGAATACGAATGATGAGACCCTCCCCATGACACAACCAACCGGCATATAAGACCTCCATGTACTAATGAAATGACATGTTTTGAGGTTCTATCCATGGGAAGGGGGGAAATAATGTCAATGGGGTTTATTTCTGTAGCGTATGTCACAATACACATATAGGGAACCCAATATAATCTCAAAAACATGAACATGGAGAAGCCCCACACCTTCAAAGGGAAATCCTAAGGACGTTTTACCGACCATCGAACTCTCAGCCTTTAAAGAGATGGATGAATCAATGAGGGAACCTTCACACTAGCTTCAAATTCTTGGTAAAAAACAATTGGATAGGACTTACGATCCAAGAATCAAGGTTCCAGTAGATTCCCAAATATATAAATATTTATATATAGGTATAGGATGTTATAGACTGCTTCTAAGGATTCATAATATAACCATACCAATCACCATTAGTTCCCATACTCTCAACCACTACATTGGAAACTAGAGAGATGTCACATTCTTGGTTGATGCCCTCAGATGATGGTGAGTGCCCCACTGAGCCCTAGAGAAATTTCATTTCTCTTTCACATGATGTTTTAGTAATCACCTTATCCTATATAGAGTTTATCATGAATTTGGATAAACTATTGAGAAACATTCGAATATGTAGTGGTCGTTTGGACTGCACGATGACCCCTCTCCTGGTAAATCTTTAGCAATTATGATTTTTGTTAATTCCACCCTTAGTTTCTTAGCCTAGGACAATCAAAGATCGGGCCAACCATGAGCATGGATAACAACCAAATAATTAACAGGATGACTTGTGGAGACTCTCAACTATTTAAAATATACCATTCACATTTTAACCACAGTATTATCTGGATTTTCTCACCTCATAGTCCCTCACTATTGTCCAGTAAATGTGCATCCTATAGAGTTATGGGAAATGAATCACCATTTCTATGATTTTCAGAAGACTTATCTAGGATCCCATGAGAATCTTGGTTCCATCTAGTAGTACTATGAGAGAGGTTATATTATAGTTCTACCATATACTATAGTGTCCAAAAGCATACAAGTACCACTATACATTCTAGAAAACATGAATTAAGAGCTTATCTATTTTTTGAAAAGTCCTAAAAGAGTCATCCCAACATTTGATGATTAGAGGTGAGGTGAAGTATGTTACTCTCTACATAAGAATCATTCCATTATAGTAGTCGGATGACCAGTCTAACCAATAAGCATATGAGGAATTTTCAATGGCCACTTCCAATGTTTTTTTCATCACCATTGAACCTCTGAAGAACCTGGGAAACTGCGCCCTCTACACAGGGTAAAATGGGGAGAACCCACCCCTATAGGTGACATTGTATAATGATGATCCTATAAATGTTTTCTATAGTCATTATAAGAGACATACTCATGTTAATGGGAGTTACACCATTGAGATTTTGACATATTGTATTTGACATATTGATAAATATACGTGATTTTTTGAGCCACTCAACTTGTCAAATGTTGCGCAAAAAGATGAGATTGACCCTTGGAAATCTAGTCTACATCAATATATTGAGGAATATAAATGGATAAATATTAAAATTATTATTTATATGTTCACAAACCATAATATTGTCAAATGGTAACCCATATCTCCTTATGTGGGGAACCTTTTCCCCCTCAAGAGGGTTCCATAATTTGATATTTCTGATTATATGCACCTAGTCACATATAAAGCTAGTAGATATAATAGGTGACTAAGTTATAAGTCACCCACCATACCTGAGCTAAATGATTATCCACCTCAATATCTAGGTCACACTAGTCCATGAGTTGATGAGCCTATTAATGCTTTGGTGACCAAATATTCTAAAAAATATGATGTGATAGTTTATATCAACACACGTCTCAAGTCTCTAGAAATGTGATAGGTGGAAATTCCACCTAAAGGAGGGTCGTACCCCGAATTAATGGAACATTTCCAAGCACCCCTATGTTGAAATAATCCAAAACTCACCCTATTTAATGGGGGGTTGATCAAATACAACATTTGTCCCACTTTACCTAAAGGTGTCTTCCAATGTAGGCAACTCTAAAACAAAAGGAATTGACTAAACTCTGATGCTTTTTCCAAAAAATGGAATGGCCTAAATTTTTTTGAATAGTTGAATTCCCATAGTGTCTATTTCCATTTGGAAAAACATCAATAGATAGTTCTTCTATCAGTTCATCTCCAACTCAAGAAAGACCATCATCGTCAACCTATTTGAATGAAAACTGGGGCACGATGAGCGAGTTTCGGACTTCGTCGCCTAATAGAAGGTTCTCATGTATTCGATAAAAATGGAACATTACTAAGAAAATATTCTTTAAATATGAATGGAGAGTGTTAGATATGACATATTCCATATCCTCATAACTATAAACTACCTATGAGGTTATTGAGTGTTCTCTAAAAAACATCATCATCTCGAAGAAGCATTGAAAAAAATCAAAAAACATCCCCAACCATTTCCCCTTACAACACCCATACATAGTCTTGTAAAAAAATATGTATTTGTATTCATACAAATATAGGTTTCATAAGTAGTCCACTTACATTCCCATAAAATTGAAAACCGTCAACAACTTCACCAGGTGAAGCCGCGCCAGGCAGATCCTCATTAAGAACTACTACCTTGTAGAGAGAATGTGGCCCCATATCTCCATCAAGGCCAGGATCCATGGGTGGATTTCATAGAAAGGATAAAAAAGACATATTAAATTGTGGATTTATTTTTTATATGGTATTTCATCTTCACCACAAAAAAGGGATTCTTTTTTTTCGAAATGTAGGATACCCTTGGAGGCTAAACACATTGACCATACTGATAACTACCTATATAAAAGTGTCATTTTAAATTACATTAATGAATGTTTGGTCATCAAAAATTATATCCAATATTATGTGGATTGTGTTCCAGTTAAATTGGATGACTTCCCTATAGAAGTATCACATGTCTTTTCTAACCTCAACAGTGACAGTGAGGACTCTATTGATAGGACAAGGCCCCTAGTCATAGAACCAAGAAATACAATGATTAGTTTTATATTAAAATATTCACTCACACCAATGGTATTATTCATTCCTTCTTGATAAGACTAGTGTATTTTATAGTTTTTGATCCACCCATTTCATCATCTACCTCTATTTCATAATATTTAATGCCTCGAATGAACAAATTATGGTTGAAAAAATGGAATAAATTCCACCAATTGGTACCAAAACCATTATATACCCTCATTGACTTCCTGAATCCAAAATTGGAGAACATACCCAAGGATTTGGAAGTCATATAATATTCCAATGATGTAGATAAATTATATAACTCTGTAAATTCCAATGATCCTTTGGATCATTATACGATGTTCAGTGATGAGGGATGACATGAAAACACCTCAGGAACTCCTATCAAACACTTTTGAAGGAGATCTAAAGGAAACAATAATAGGAAGAATACATATAATGAAAATTCAGATCAAATTGTACATGTTATTGAGAATATAAAGAAGGTCATATGCATGTATCAGATAGAACTTCTTCCCCGTGTTTCCCTATCAAGAATTCCTCCAAAGAAAATAACTATGATTAATTGTGCAGCTCATATGTGAGCGCACTATGATAAAACATGTTAATCTGGGGCTAGAACATATCCATTTGGTTCTTAGATTATAGAAATTGAAATAATTTTAGTTATCTATTAGTATATTGTGGACATCACTGGTTGGGCCCCATTGCCTCAACCAGCTGTCCCATCCATTCTCCCCATTAATGGAAATACCTCTATGAGTAAAAACATGGCCAAATTACATAAATATGATGTGTTGAAGCACCTCAGCATCATACCGACAAGAATATTTATTTTCTATTCATTTTTATATAAAAAGAGATATCTAAGTCCCTTTTGAGGCTTTGGAAAGCCCTGTATAGTTTGATACTAAGATAGTTCTGATGAGGGTGTCACCATTTAGGTGAACATACACGATCTATAAATCATATCATTGTCCAATGGTGTAAAAATTTACTACATCCTAGTGGATAATGACTATGGGATTAACCTCATTTTCACATGTACAATCCAGAAGTTGGTACTTATTAAAGCAGACTTGACTCCCTCCAGCCTATAAATTAAGGGATATTATAAGAGTGAGAAGAAGTTGTATAGAATGACGTGGCTAAAGTCTATATTTGGATTCCTAGTAATGAGCACTAAATTTTTGGTAGTATCCTAGGATACCACCTATAATTGTTTTGGTATGACCCTAGATTCATTTTCATCTATCAGTATCCTCTTTAGTATCACCGGTACATAAAATACTCATTTTAAAGCTTACTGAGGGTAATCCAGGGCAATATATCCCCATTTGATTACTATTAAGGCCCATTATTTGGATTATGGCTACTATAAAAGGGTAACAAATTAGGTACATGTCAATTTATTTGAGCACATAATTTCCCCTAATTATCTAAATGTTACTGCAGTATAAAAACATGAATACTTGAATGAAATATTTATTCCTCAAATTCAATGGTTGGAACCCTTGACAATGGACCTGGGATGTTATTTCAAATACAGAGTGTTAAAATATTACCTTATAATCCTAAATTAGATAGGCCATGTTTATACATAAATACCTTTCTCCTATGAAGTACTAAGAAACTATCCATTAGGAATTGATCCAAAATATTCCATCATATTCCACAAATCAAGGTCGACCGGATGGGTGTTGGCCCATCACCATTGCATCGATGTCAAGAGTGGACCTCATTTCTAAAATCCACATGGAATTATATTACAAAATATTATTTATATAGTCTCCACATACAAATAACCCTTCATCAATGTTTATATATATACTAGAGTAGAAAATAGTTATCCCCCAAATCATCCAACCTAGAAGAATTACCTCCTCCCTTTGATCCCCTTGTTTTATATAATAATGAAAATTCGGAATCCACACCTCTTGCATTTGAAAAGGGTTTCTCCACCACTATTGATGAACTAATATATGTGAACCTTGTCACTAAAGAAGATCTAAGGATGAAATTGACCACTGAAGCCATGTCACCAGAGAATGAACAATAATATGTGGCCTTCATGATGTAGCACCATGATATGTTTTCCCGGAGCTATGGATATATGTCATGCCTAGATCCCAATATTTTATTACATCTCCATATCTTCTCAAATTATTATATTGGGTTCAAATATACTCCGAGAAATATGTTTCTAACACATAGTGTCATGGCCGGGGAAGAATTTAAAATTCTTATTAAATCAAACATCATTGGAGTGGTCTAGTACCTCAAATGGATATCCAACATTGTTTTGGATAGGAATAAGAAGGGGTATATTATAGTCTACATCAAGTTTGGGGCCATCAGCCACCATGGTATGAAGGATGAATTATTGGATGGGATTATACCAAATATACACAAGAGGGGGGGGGGGGGGGTGAATTGTGTTTTTTCAGAAAACTTCGTGAGATTGTGTTCTGCTCTTTTACTTTAATCAGATGAATTCATGAAGTGGAAATATGAAGTGCAGAGACACAAGATGTATAGTGGTTCAGGGAATAAAATTCCCCTATTCCACTCCACCGATGCTCTACTTCACGAGCTTGGTGATTTTCCCTACCTAGTCCTTGTTTCAATAGACCTTTCAACAACTGAGTACAGGCAATTGACACCATTACAATATAAGGACAGACAAAGCCTTATGGTTCACTGAAAGAACCTACAAAACTTAGTACGAGATGTCGGTCACTCAAGAATAGAATAGAATTATTTTTGTATTTTGAAAGTACATTCTAGATGTTCTTCACAGTGGCAACAACATGCAATTGACAGTAGACAGATCGTCAACTTCATAAATACTGATCTTCACAAAAGATTCATTCCGAGTCGATCCTATTGCAGTAGATATAGAAATATAATTCACAACATCAGTAGTATTAGATTCATAGTATATTTTCGATGTAGAATGATTGAAATATCAATCATGATTCTTTTTCTTCAATAAACAGTGCATTGTCGTTCTTCTTGAATCGGTAGATCTGTGGTTTTTTGATAGACTCTATTTTTCTTCCTTTTTATAAATGATCGAAAAATGTTGAGAGAAAGAGAGAGAGATTTTTTTGGAGAATTTCATATATATATATATAATAACGAAAAAATATTCTTCTGTAAATTTAGATCCACAAAAGTCTCCTTCTTACTCGTGATATTCAGATATTTGAATTTACCAAGTAGTCGTAACTTCCCTGAAGACTCAACATAAAAATCTTCTTTTAATTAAATCCTTAACCCATTCATAAAATGACTTTGAATCAGTCATAGTCTCACTTTAAAATTAGCTTTATATCCGGCTTGAAATCAGCCTAATAATCAGCTTGCTGACCATTGCATAATAATATTGACTATAAATTCTCCAATGCCAAACGTAAGGTTGAGTTGTACAGTATGCGTCCTCTAAACGTAAGATAGATCATAAAAATAAGGTTGATGACGTAGCCTTCAAACGTAGGGCTGATAACGTATGGTTGATCACAAACGTAGGGTTTGAAACATATTGTTGATCACAAACGTAGGGTCAGCCATCCATACTTTTCTCTTAAACTTTAAAACTTATGATGAAAGATCCATACTCTTACTTGATCCATACTTTTCTAAGAATGTATGTTTGTTTACAAAAGTAAGGTTAATGAACCATACTTTTGAGAAACAAACGTAATGATTTACACTTACGTACGGTTCTTCTTCTATATCCCAAACCTAGGGTTCCTTCCTAATGTAGGGTTCCTCTTCCATACTTTGTCGATAACATATGGTTTATTTACAATACATTTCTCTTATCTCATAAAGTATACACTACTTTTCATCCTTACACTTTGTTTCTCCACGTAGGGTATGAACAGTGTTTCCAGAACATGCTAAAGCAGATCCCGAATATATAAACCATCAAAAGTGTTTCCAGAACGTGCTAAATGTGAATAACATAGAAATTAATTCTCATTGTTCAAGAATTTAAATATTTCGTCCAGAAATAAAAAATAATGAATAATAAATTCCGGCAATATACTTAAAAAATATTAGAAAATAATTAATGGTATTTGTTAGCATCATAATTATCATAAAGAGATAGAGTATTGTTTTCAATAAACTTCCCCTTTAAACAAAAATAGTATGTATTGTTGAAAACAATACTTTCTCAACAATCTCCCCCTTTTTGATGATCACAAAACCCATAAAATAAAAAATGATTTTAACTTACAAATATTAATTACATATAGTTTTGAATTGTGAAAATACAATATTAGATTTAAATTTAAAATTTTCCATTTTAATTTCTCCCTCGATATAAAATGAAATAAACAAAAATGTTGTGTTTATAAAAATTTCTCCCCCTTTTTGTGTTATAAAAAAGAATGACAAAATATGGAATATAACACAGTTTAATATAGCACTGAATGTAAGTAAATTCTATATCATTAACTATTTGTCAATAATTAAATCTGGATGACTAGAATATCAAACAAAGGATAGTAAAACAAATAATAAATAACAGAAATCCAAACATTCATTGAGATTATGGAATAGGAACAATCATGATGAACAAAAGAATCAAAGTTTTGGAGGGATATGAGATAGGGTTTGTCTCCTCTTAAATACAGACTGGATTTCTGACAAATGCTCCCTCAGTCGTTTCATCATTCCATCACCAAGCCTAATAACAAGGGCCCTAGTCTCTTGAGTCATATGAATATATTCTATGAGGTTGAATTTTAAAAACTCATGAAGTCTTTCTTCCTTATATATAAATAAAGACAACTTCTCTGTGAATTTATTTAAGATAGAGCTGATTCCTGGTTCACATGGGGATAATTGATAAAACAAAAATTTCTGATTTTCTAACAAGACTGGTAAAGGGGAATTGTTGAATTGAAGATTGTGCAATCTATCACTCATATTGCTCATGGCAGCTGTGATAGCTTGAAACTTTCTGAGTAAATCAGGTGAAGTACTTGATCTACTAGAAACACTTGTCCCAATAGATGAAAATTGTGTCTCCAGAAATTCTTTAATTTCTAGCAAATCTGACTTCTTTATCATATCTGATTTCATCTTAGAAACCTCTATCAACCTCTCTTGTTTAAGAGCTTCAACTTCATGTCGTGAAACAATACTTCCCTTAAGTCTCTAAAATTTCAAACTATTCCAATTCTGAGGCTCTCCTCAGAGTAACATTTTAAGATTTCTAATGAGACACCTTTCTGTATAGCTCTTCAACTTCCTTATTCACTGAATAAGAGACACCCTATGCTTGATTTTCATTCTCAATTCTAGTGTGATACAGTAGTACTAAAGGTATAGAATCTGCATTAGACTTGTCTTTTTTCCTTCTCCTGATCAAGTTGATACACATATTTTTTCTCAGATCCCTTTCCAGACTCTTCCACTGAAAAATCCTCATGTAGTACTTCTGTTTGAGCTTTAGAAACATGCTCATCACAAACATCATAAATTTGTTCTTCCATTGGGGTTTCTAAAATAATATCTTATGGAGTTTCCTATTGTCCGACAATTTCCTCACCAGTCTTTTCCTCTTGTTCCTGTTGAAGTGTAACTTCAACATCATCTACAACTTGTTCATGAGTCTCTCCTTCAGCTTCTTCTTGAATTCGAGATTGAATCTGAGGTCCTTACACTTGTTCCGACCTCTCTATAATAGATTCCATTTCTTTTTCAGTAGTAGTTTCTCTTACAAAACTGTAAGAGAGTAAATCTTATATTGTCAGTATAGGGGAAACTAGTTCTTCATTAATAGTTCTTTTTATCTGAGTATGAAGTCCCTCCTGAATTTTTTCTTCCTCAGTGTCTTCCATTTCAAATCTGATTCTTCTTGCAGCTGTGCTGACTCTCAATTCTGCCTATCCCATTTTGGACTTAACAGACTGAGCTTGAACACTCTCTCTTTCTTCCTCATCGCCTACTAAAAAAAACTTCCCTTTTAAGGTGCTCCATAAATAGCCAATTTTTCTTAAGGTTCCAGCAGCAAAGTTTTTACTGTGATAATTATTACTCGGGCTTCCACTAGCCTTACCATATCCTTTTTTAACAAAATAATTGAGAGGAATCTACCAAATGATTAAAAATTCATCCTAGCCTCACTTTGACAACAATAGTTAAGATACATTATCATGTACCTAGGAATGTTTTTCTTTATATCACTCATTAACATAAACATTATATACATATCTGTATACAATATTTTCTCCAACTCAGACATCCTCGGTGCAATCCCTGTTTGCACAAATTTTACTAAAATTTCTTGATCTGGCTCCAGGTCCTTCATGAACATCTTCTTTATAGAAGCAGAACCAAAAAAGAAAAGACATAATGTCCTCAGATTTATGCACAAAATCTCTTATATTTTTCATATCAAAATGGAACACTCCATCATGAGGGAAGTTCAGAATCTAACTAACTTGAACAGAGGATATCAAGACCTCTCTATCTTATATATTATCTACCATAGTATTCACACTATCTCCCAGAATAAATTGCACATACTTAAAAAAATATTTCATTTCTACTTCATACAAAAACTCATACTTCTCATCATTGACGGTCTACTCTAGATTTTGAAAAGAGAGAGCTTGTTTCAATAGAAGATTCATCTGATATAGCCATTCCAGGTCTAAGACATTTCCCTACAAAATTTTTATTCCTTTTGAGCATTGTTTCTTTGCATTTCTGGCCTCAACCTCATTAGCTCTCTTAGTATTTTCCATTTCTGCTAGAATCTCTGAAGGATTGAAGGTTAGGGTTTCAGAGGATCAAAGATTATGGTTGACGAGAAGTGGTACTGTTTCATGGGTTTGAAATGTTTTTGGTAGAAATGAAACGGTTTAGAAGTCAAAAGGTTTCTGACAGCCTTGATTCCCGTGTTTTTATTAATCATTACTTAAATTTTAAAAATAAATAAAATCTATTTCCCGGGGAAAAGAATAGAAAGAAAAAAATATTCTATTTAAATAACTAAATTATTACAAACACTATTAAAATAGAGAAACAAAATAGTAAAATAAAACTTTATTTAAAATTAAATAAACCTATCTCCCCCTTAATAAAATCAACCCTTGAAATCCAAATTGTTTTAGTAAAAATATCACCTAATTGAATTTTAGTATTTACAAATTTCAAAGATATATCCTTTTTAAGAACATGATATCTTAGAAAATGACGTCTGCTATCAATATACTTAGTTCTAGAATGATTAATAGGATTTTTTGAAATATATACAGCACTATTATTATCACATAAAATAGGTGTATTATTAAAATTTAGTCCAAAGTCCATAAGAGTGTTTTTCCTCCCCAATAATTGTGCACAACAACTGCCAGCAGAAACATATTATGCCTCAGTTGTTGACAAGGAAACTGAATGAAGTTTCTTACTTGACCATGACACTAAGTATTTCCCTAAAAAGTGACAAGTTCCTGAAGTGCATTTCCTATCTAATCTATTACTCCCAAAGTCTTCATCTAAATATGAAATTAAATTAAAATCAGATGTTTTTTTATAAAGAAGGGATTGAAAAATAGTTCCTTTTATGTATCTAAAAATTCTTTTAATAGAAGTTCAATGAGATTCTATAAGATTTGATTTAAATCTTTCACAAAGACATACTAAATACATTATATCTGGCCTACTAGCAGTAACATATAATAAACTACCAATCATACCTCTATATAACTTATTGTCAACTGATTTTCCAGTTTCATCCAAATCATGTTTTATATTAGTACACATAGTAGTTGTATATGTCTTGATGTTTTCAAGTCCACATTTCTTTTATAAATAATTATTGTATTTTCTTTGATTTAAAACATTTCTAAATTATTTTTGATAAATTTGAAGTCATAAAAAGAAATTAAATTCTCCCATCATGCTCATTTCAAATTTTTTTTGCATTAACTTTGAAAACTCATGACAAAGGGTTTTATTAGCTAATCCAAAAATTACATCATCACCATAAATTTGAACCAATAAAATATTATAATTTACAGTTTTCTTAAAATGTGTTGGATCTTTCATCCCAATAGTTAAATCATTTTTCAATAAAAAAGAGTTTAATCTTTCATACCAAGATCTATGTGATTTTTTAAGGCCATAAAGAGCTCTAGTAAGTTTAAAAACAGAATCTAGTTTTTGAGAATTTTCAAAACCATGAGGTTGGTTAACATAAACTTCCTCCATTAAATAACCATTTAGAAAGGCATACATAACATCCATATGAAATAATTTAAAGTTTATCTGAGATGCATAGGCTAAAAGGATTCTAATGGCTTCTAATCTAGCTACCGGTGCAAAGGTCTCATCATAATCTATTCCTTCTTCCTAAATATATCCTTTAGATACAAGTCTAGCTAATTTCTAGTTATTATTCCTTGATAATCTTGCTTATTTATAAAGAATCATTTGGTTCCTATCACTAGATAATTATGTGGTCTTTCTACTAATTCCCAGAATTCATTTCTATTGAAATGGTTTAATTCTTCCTGCATTGATATCATCCAACATTAATCATCTAATGCTTCTTCTACAGACTTGGGTTCTAATTGGGATAGAAAGTCAGATAATTCTACAATATTCCCTATATTTCTTCTAGTTTTTATTCTTATTTCTAAGTCACCTATTAGAGTTTCTAATGGGGCATTATTTAGAGTAATAGTATATCTAGGTAGTATACTTATAGGTTCTCCAGTATTAGTTTCTTCTGAACTAGACTAAATTTCATTTATATATTTTTCAAAATCATTTTTCATGTTCTCAAGTCTCATGTTATCATCAGAGTCAGATTCATCCATTTAATCTTTCCATTTCTCGAAGGGATCAGATTCATCGAATTGCACATGAACTGAATCTTCAAAAATCCTTGACTTCTTATTATATACTCTATAATCTTTGGAGGTAGCTGAATATCCTAAAACATTCCTTCTACAGATTTTGGATCAAACTTACCAAGATTTTCCTTGGTGTTCAAGATGTAAACCATGAATCCAAAATTTTTAAAGTAATTTACATTAGGTTTTCTGTTATTCCAAAGTTCATATGGTGTATTTTTTAAAAGAGGTCTAATTAAAAAACTTTTCATTATATAGCAGGCTGTGCTTATAGCTTTTGCCCAAAAATAGGTAGGAAGAATGTATTCATTTATCATAGTCCTAGCCATTTCTTGAATAGTCCTATTTCTTCTATCAATAATTCCATTTTGTTGAGGTGTTCTTGGTGCAGAGAAGGTGTGTTTAATACCCATATTTGAGTAGAAGGATTTAAGTTCCTGATTCTCAAATTCTCCAAAATGATCACTTCTTAATGAAATTATTTTAAAACCTTTTTCATTTTAAACTGCTTTACAAAAACATTCAAATAATTCAAAAACTTAATTTTTAAATTTTAAAAAGAAAATCCATGTAAATCTAGAATAGTCATCAACAATAACATATACATATAATTTACCAGCCAAGAATTCTACTCTTAATGGTCCAAACAAATCCATACGGATAAGTTCTAGAGGTTTTGATGTAGCAATTATGTTAATAGATTTCATGAATTATTTGTGTTGCTTTCCATGTTGACATGCATCACAGAATCTGTCACTTTCAAATCTGAGACTAGGAAAATCAGAAACTAATTTTTTCTTAGATAATATTTCTAAAACATATACATTACAATTTCAAAGTCTCCTATGCCAGATCCAAGATTCATTTACTTTAGCAGTTAAGTTGTTTACTTATTGTTTACCCAAGGAATTTAAATCCAGGGTATACACATTTTCAGTTCTATGTGCTCTAAATTTAAGAAGTTTATTTTTGAAAACAGAACATCAATTATTATAAAAATCAACCGCATAACCATCATCACATAGTTTATAGATAATTATCAAATTGTGTTTCAATCCTTGTACATAAAGTACTTTTTTGATTGAACAGTTTCTGGATCTACAACTGTTCTAATACCAATGATTTTACCTTTGGCATTGTCACAAAAAGTGACAAGTCCACCATCTTTTTGAGTGAGTGTAGAGAAATTCAATGAGTTTCCACTCATATTCCTTGAGCAGCCACTGTCCATATAAAATATTTCTTATTTTCTTTTGTGACCTGCTCCTTGCAAAGGAATTTACACAATTCAGTTTGGTACCCCTATTTTGTTGGGTCCAGTGGTGTTATCCTGTAGAGAACTGGGAATACAGACTTTCTTTGTTTTTCTAATTTCACAAGTGTCAAGTAAATCATTTGATAAAAAATAATTCTTAATACCACTTATTTTGGGTTGTCTTATGAAACCGTTTTTAGAAATATGACCCCTTGTTCCACAGTAATTACAATTTAATCTTTTTGTACTTGGAACAAAATAATTTTTGTACAGCTTCAGTTTTTCACCTTTACTGCCAATTCCAAATATTTCCTTTTTAATAAATTTTTTTCCAAGAATTTAATTTAAAGTATTTTCTCCTTTAGTAAAAACAAAGCTTAATTTTTATAACTTTCTACTTCAGTTTTTAGTGATTTTATCTTTAATTCATAGTCTTTATTTTTAGTGTTAATTGAGTAAAACATTTCAGTTAACTCCGTATGTTTTTTTAGTATTGTATCTCTTTCTTTAGAAAGATCCTTATGAATTTTCTTTTAAGAGTTATGAATCTTAAATAGAGAATAATATTTTTCTTCAAGCATATTGCAGTTGGCTGCAAGTTTTTCATTAGAGTAACTAGATTTAGAACTAGAGTCATAAGAGTAGTAAGATTGTACCTCATCTGTTTCTGTCATAAAACACATGTTTTATTTCATATTTTTTTCTTACTTTTAGGAGTGTGATTCAGAAGTGCTATTGGAGTCTTCAGATACACTCCATGTAGCTTTCATGGATTTCTTGTTCTTATTTTTATAATCATTTATTTTCAATAATTTCTTTTTCTTGTCTTCTTTTAGTTGACGACAGTCAAGTCTGATGTTTCCCATTTTCTTGCATTCATAACATCTGACATCCTTGTCATCCTTTTTGAATGATTTTATGATCCCCTACTTCTTTCTATATAATTTAGTGAATCTTCTGGCTAGCTGAACCAGTTCCACATCAGAATTTGATAAATCAAAACTTTCTGATTTCACATTTACACTTTTATTCATATTTCTATTTTTTCTCTATGATTACTCTTTCAAGGCAGTGTCATCTCTTTTGATAATCACTTTATGTTCATTTTCTTCATCTTCCATCTCAGCTTCATACATCATTAGTGTTCCAATCAGTTTTCTCATGGTTACGTCATTGACAGGTGTTGACTTTCTGATTGTAGGATAAATTCCATTCCATCTTGTAGGTAGTACTCTCAGTACTTTCAAATCATGATCAACTAGTTTAATGGGATCTCCCAAATCGGTTGTGTTATTGAATGAAGGTTTCGGGCGCAGTGGAAGTGTGTGGGTGCATGTGCCCACTTGGCTTTTTTCATTAACAATGATCAATCTGGGATCAATAAGAAGATAAATGCCAGTCTCCACGGATTGAATCTCAGAAATAGACAAAGAAAAGGAATGTCCCAGAACCACAAAGTAGGATCATTACATGTTTATTATAATTGATTCAATCAACTTAAAAGAAATACATTTTGGGTGTTCTTTCTTCACTGATGTTATTGATCATGTTTCAATGTGATTCATCATTTCATCGTAGAATCCAAGTGTAGACTTACTCTAGCGTTGATCCACACAGGTACCTCATATCTCGGGACGTCGCCAAAGGAGTCACCGGGTGCTAGCACTGAGAAACCTTTACTTTCATTGTCTGCCTTAGATCATCTTGATCCGATGGAAGAGGGTCTCTCTCAGTCTTGAGAGTGTTCTTGGAGGAAGAGGTCTACAAAATTGTTGTGCACAAATATTCTCTTATGTGTAAGGAAAAGAGCTGGGGTTGTGAGGATAATAATAATTGGGTTAGAGGTTGTAGAGTTATGACAATAAATAAATTTGTTACGCATTTTATTTATTTAATTAACTCAATTTTGAAAAACCCCATGTCGAGTCATTAATTTCTTGACATGCGCCCACACTGATTGTAGTAAATATCGTTTAATAAAACGATATTTCCTAAAAATCTTGACTAGAAAAACAACACTGTGTGTATTAGTAAATACACGGCATGTACTTGTTTTTCATTGAAAACTACACGGCGTGTACATTCAATGTACACGGCCTGTATATCTTGTTTTCATTTATTCTTTTCCTTTCCAAAATGAAAACTACACTACGTGTATATTTAATAATACACGGTGTGTACTTGTTTTCGAAATATTACTACACGGTGTGTAATCATTTATACACGGCGTGTAACTATTTTATTTTATTCTTACTCCAACATTAAAATGATATAGTATTCCTTGAATAATTATTAATCCATGTATGAGAATAATCTTTATTCTACTTGAGATACTTGAATACACTTAGTGTGTGACCCTCTTGGCCTCTTTCTCGTTGGCATTAGGCGGGCTTGACTGAAGTCCAAGATTACTGTCTAGCAATGGGTTAACGCATCCAAGAGAAAGATGTTGACACCGAATTGATGTATCCCATCACACGAACTCCTACTGTGTAATTTAATCCCTTTGTCTCGATATCTCATCAAGCAAGTTTCATGGTAGTGTCATAAACCTATATACTTGATTCGAAGTTCTTTGACTACCTAAAATAAACTCGTCATTTAAACCATGGCCATGGAATTTAATGTGATAGTTATATTTCAATCAAAGGGCTGATATATCAACGTCCATAAATGTAAGGGATAAATCCTTCCTCGACTTATCCATCAACAACATGTCACTCATGATGCACCCAATGTACCCTACTTCCTGCCAACTGTCTGCGTGATGGTTTTTATCAATAAATATAAGTGTGCGATTCATGACCTGAGTTAATTATAATCTTCTAGTCTATGGACCATTACACATGCTCATAGATCGCAAAGTCCGATGACACCAAGAAATGCAGAATTTCTACTAGTGGGTCATTTCCCATAATCCCCCATCTTGGAGATTACCAAGTGCGAACTCCACAAGAGATAGTCTTTTCTTCTTACGAGTACTCACACATGATGGTATCTATACTATGTGTCCTATCATAGTATGTAATCCAACCATAAAACTTTATTTAAGAATATTGTTATAGAATTTCAAGGTTCTCATCATAGCGGGGATCTGCCATGACCTTAATAATGCAACAAATATTCCAGTACATGATTATGTTATAGTCATGCAGAACAATGAACAAAATATAATAAATGAACATTAATGTAATAAAAGTACCAAATAGTTGGTTCTTAGGACACCAACCCTTACAAACTCCAACTTGGACTAGAGCCAACTGCCTACAACATTTAGTCCGCTAGACCTCACCTGATGATCATGTTTCTGCTGAGTCAAGGATTTAGTCAAGGGGTCCACCACGTTGTCTTCCATGGAAATACTACTCACTGCAACTTCACCTCTCTGAGAAAAATCCCTCAAGAGGTGATACTTCCGAAGTATGTGTTTTGTCTGCTGATGTGACCTTGGCTCTTTTACAAGTGACACCGCTGTAGTATTATCACAATAGAGTGTGATGGGATATTTACTGCTCAGTACTACATCCAACTATTGGATGAATCTTTGAATCCATACTGCTTCTTTAGGTGCCTTAGAAGCTACGATATACTCGGACTCCACTGTAGAATCTTCCACCACACCTTGCTTTGATATCTTCCATCTCACTGCACCTCCATTCAAACTGAAGATGTATCCAGTCTGCGACTTCATGTCAACTTTTTCAGTTAGGAAACTAGAATCTACATGTCCTCTGATGACTAGTTCCCCATATCTTCCATAAACTAGGAACATATCCTTAGTATGCCTCAGGTACTTAAGGATAGTCTTGACTGCCATACAATGATGGTCTCCTGGATCAGCTTGATATCTGCCTACCACACATAATGCGTAAGCAACATCTAGCCTCGTACATTGCATAACATACATGACTGACCTAATCGTGGATGCATAAGGGATCCTTTAAATTCTCTTTCTTTCCTCATGTGTTTGAGGACACATTTTATTGGAAAGATGAATACCATGTGACACTGGAAACAATCTCCTATTGGACTATTTAATACTGAATATCTTCAGCATCTTGTTAATGTATGTAATTTTACTCAGGCCTAGAATTCTTTCAGATCTATCACGATGGATCTTGATCCCAAGAATATATGCTGCCTCACCTAAGTCTTTCATGGAGAATCATTTATCCAACCATGCATTAACTAACTATAAGACTGGTACTTTGTTTAAAATTAGTATTATGTCATCAACACATACTATTAGGAAGACTACTGCACTTCCACTAATCCTCTTGTAGACACAAGGATCACATTTTTTCTTAACAAAGCCAAATTCCATTACAGCTTCATCAAAATGAATGTTCCATAACCTTGATGCTTGCTTTAATCCATAAATGGATTACTGCAAATTGCATACCTTGTTGACATCCTTTGGAGTCACAACCCCTTTAGGTTGTGTCATGTAGACATCTTCGTGGAGGTTCCTGGTAAGGAATTCTTTTTTGACATCCATTTTCCAAATTTCAAAGTCATGGTAAGCGGTAATGACCAATAGGATTCTGATGTATTTCAGCATCACAACCGGTGAAAAGGATTCATCATAGTCAATTCCTTGATGCTGTCTAAAACCTTTTGCAACCAGTCGTTCCATATAGGTGCTTAATTTCCCCTCCATGTCCAGTATCCTCTTTAATACCCATTTATTACCAATTGGATTTACATCAACTAGCGGATCTGCCAAAATATAGACTTGGTTTTGCTACATGGAATCCATTTCAGAATTCATGGATTCTTGCCACTTGGAAACGTATATGCCTTCAACTGATTCCTTGTAGGTAAGAGGATCATCATTGTCAACCAACAATGAGTCACCATCCTCAGTGACAAGAAAACCATATCATTCTGGTTCTCTCACCTCTCTCGTGCTCCTATGTTGTTCTTGTTTCTCTGGAAAAGATTGTTCTTCGATGGGGCTTTGTGGAATCTGTTCTTGGACCAACTCATGTGTATCTTGGGGATTGACTTCATCGAAGTCAAAATCGCTCCCACTATATCTTTTGGATATGTTCTCCCTCTCAAGGAATATGGAATGTCTTTCCACTGTAACCTTTTTGTCGAAGGGGTTGTATAGGTAATATCCCCTTGTTTGCTTGGGATATCCTGTAAAGATACACTTTCTACCTCGGGGTGAAAGTTTGTTAACTGAAGAGGCCTTAAAAAAATGATTCGCTACCACACACATGTAAATATGATAACATGGCTTTGTGTCAAATCCATAACTCATTTGGAATACCATTTATCGATTTAGTTGGTACTTGGATTAGTATGTGTGCTGCTGTTTGTAATGCATATCCTTAAAAGAATAATGGAAGACTCACATGACTCATCGTTGATCTCACCATGCCCAACAGGGTACGTTTCCTCCTTTCACTTATACCATTCCAATGAGGAGTGTAAGGAGGAGTGAGTTGAGATATAATCCCTAACTCCCATAAGAAATCAATGAAGTCCGGATTAAGATATTCCCCTCCTCTGTCTGAGCGGAGTTTCTTAATTTTCTTACCAAGCTAGTTCTCAACTTCATTCTGGTATTATTTGAACTGATCATAAAAATCTAACTTATACCTAATTAAGTAGATATATCCATATCTAATAAAATCATCAATAAATGTTATGAAGTACGAGAACCCACCCCTTGATTCAACTGGAAATAGTCCACACACATCTGTGTGAACTAATTCTAAAAGCTCTTTAGGTCTTTCACCATTCCCACTAAATGGGGCTTTGGTCATTTTTCCTTGTAGACATGCATGACATACACCAAGTGATTTTAGTTCGAAAGAATCTAAAAAACCATCTTGATGTAATTTTGTCAAACGTTTCTCATTGACATGACCTAGCCGGTGATGCCAAAGATGGGTGTGGTATGATTCATGTGAATTTACTTTGTCATCAATTTCCATTACTTGGTTTGTGTAGTCTAACACATAAAGGAGGTTATATAAATGTTCCCCACCAAAACAAATTCTATCTTTATAAATTTAGAAACATTAATTTACAAAATTGAACATGAATCCATCAGTATCTAATATGGATACTGAAATAATGTTTTTAGTAACTGAAGCCACATAATAAAAACCCTTTAACACCAAGATCATTCCAGTTGGAAATGGGAGGTGGTAGTCCTCGACAGTTACAACAGCAAGTATGGCTCCGTTGGCTGCTCGTAGATCTACCTCACCTCAATCAATCTTACCGAATCTACTTGGTTCCTGTATTTGGATACAGATGTGAGCACCATAAGCAGTATCTAATACCCAATTGTTATAAACAGATAGATTGCATTCAATAACAAATTCACCTAAAGCTTCCCCTTGCTTCCTTGGCTGGGTGCAGTTTTTCTTCCAATGGCCCTTCTTGCCACATGCGAAACAAACAGCCTCCTACTATCTTTCCTCCCATTTGATCTTCCTTTTTTTGTAAGGCCTTGAAGAAGATTTGGGCTTAAATATCTCCATTTTACCTTTACATTTATTCACCATGAGGACAAAAGGCTTTTCACGCTTTATGTCATTGTCCACTTGGAGAATGGGGATAATAAGAACAGACAGAGACTTCTCAATGTTTTTCATATTGAATTTCACAACAATGTTTGAGAAGCTCTTGGGGAGTAATGCAAGAATGAGATCGGTACCTGGTTCTTTGAGGATTTAATACCCTAGAACCTCCAAGAACTCAATGTAGCAAATGAGATGGACTACATGAGGCCTGGTTGGGGCACCCTCACTAAGGTTGCTCTGAAATAGATCCATAGAGATCTCAAACCTTTCTTGTCTTTCTCTCTCCTGTTATTGACCACAGAGGTGGTCGAGCATGATGTAGGCATCCATGTCTTCATGAGACATCATGAGCTCACTATAAATTGATGACAACATCAAACATAGAACGTAATGTGCATCGCTCAAATGTTGATCATAGACCAGGAAATCTTCATCACTCGCCCCTTGGGCAGGCAGATCCGGAAGTGAGGACTCTGGCACATAAAACGTTCATTCATGGTGTAGGATAACCCGAAGGTGCCTATACCATTCCTAAAAGTTTCTACTGGTGATGATATTTTCTTTATCCCAAATTGATCACAAGAAAAAATTTGGTTGACTAGTTTTTCATTTCGATTCTAAAAATTAAAAGAGCAGATTTATCAGCACTTTTCTAGATTACATTTTTATGAGAAAAAATAAATGAATTTATTAATTCTCCCACTATTTTATCAAGTCCCAATGGCCCTTACCATTGAACTCAGAATGTCCAGTTTCTTTAACATTCTAGTTGAAAGGATCCATATTCCCCTTTGCATAACCCCGAAAAGGGTTGGTCAAGCTTCTTGAAGGTATTTTGGTAGGCAGGCCTTTGCCAAAAGTGATCTTACAGTTCCCTGATCTGTTGAGTGGACTCCACAATCCTAAAATCCTGACCTGGATTTCCTCAACTCTTGCCTCCAATATTACATCAAGTCTAGCAAGGGCTACTCCTCTTGATGTAATATGGTTAAGTCAACTCAAAACCTTTCATAAGGGATTACTTTATAAAAGTAAGTGTCCCAACAAGGGTGGGTCAAACACATAGTTTTATTGAGTCTTTCCCTTAATAAAGTAATGGAAGGCTTGGTATGACTTAATATGGAATTAAGGTATTTTAATCTTTTATATGTATTTTTACATTATCACATGCTTGTTAATATAAATTGATTCTAGATTAAGTGATTAACCATGTTCTGATAATGGTTACGCACAATCAGGTTTTTATTTATTCCATCTTTTCATGCTTGTTCATTTTATTAATTATGTGATCGAGAAAACTCATACATAATAAATAAACCATGAAATCAGATAGAAATAAAATAATATGGCATGATCATGATATTCTATTGGTTAGATTATCTAGATATTTTGATAAGCTAACCCTGACCTAGGGAAAACACCTTGAACCTGATGGTTTGTGTTTTTCACCTTCCACCTGTCCCCCTTTTTATCTTCTTGGGTTGGTTTTTCCTTAGGTTTGGATTTCGAACCATCTCCTCTGGCTTGGGAGATCCTCCATTACATGGGGTTTACATTAAAGAAACCATGGTCACACAAGCCTTATATTTTATTGGAAGAAGGATCACATGCCAACAAATTTAAATTAAACAAATTTAAATGATACCATACACACATACAAAGGGTCTTTGGTCTAGCTCATGATCATCCATAGCATGCAATGCCATTTACGTATATTCAGAATTAAAATTCTTTTAATCGTTCTATTATTCAAGATAAGACGCCCTTTAATTCAATTAATTATGATCTTAAAATAAATCAATTCATTATCATAAATTCCCTTTTGAATTTCCTTGAGATTCTTCTCATCCATATCCCTTGTACAGGTCTTTGTACTTTTGGAGGAAACCTGGTGAAATTTCTGGAAATTACACGACATTTAGTTTATATTTACGCTGAATGAATTTATTTTCACCTTTTATCTAAAGTACAGGCCGTGGGCTTTGGCATGTTCTCTGTACTTTTGAAATTTTGGAGTACAAAACATGTAGATAAATCATACACGGCGTGTACTTGTTACGCGGTAACCGGCCTGGTGATCATGTGTACGTGGTACGCGACTTCTCCTTTGTACATGGTTGCACTTGGGCCAGATCGGACTACATGACTTGTTGCTCCAACCTACACACCGTGTATTTCAGTTCCCACGCACCATTCAATTCTGGTCAACATGGGGTGCTAAATACTTAGGTGTAATCAATTCACATGGCGTGGTTTGGCGGACCAGTACTGGTTCATTGAACATATGTACACATTGTGTAGTTTTCAGTACATGCCGTGTATTCCCATGTTATACAGACAGAAAGAGAGGCTCCTTCGCATGAGATCCTCGTTTTTATTTTACTCAAAAATAAAATTAAAAGGTTGTTTCTATGATATGAATCGAGAAATGAAGGAGGAAGAATATATCTCGTTTATTCAGATATATAGAATGATTTATTTTGAATTGAATCAAATATAAATTCATAAATTATAAACGAAAATTAAATAACTATTTTCAATGTTGTAACCTCGCTCTGATTGCATTTGATGTTTCAGGTCGTAGTGGATGAGCGTGGGTGGATGTTACCACTTGGCTTTTTTTCCTTAACAATGATCAATCCAGGATCAATATGACTATAAAAGCCAGTCTCCACAGATCGAATCATAGAAATAGACAAATAAATGGAAATTCATGGAACCAAAAAGTAGGATGGTTACAGGTTGATTATAATTAATTTAATCAATTGAAAATAAATACATTTTGGGTGTTATTTATTTATTAATGCTCCTAATCATGTTCTGATGTGATTCTTCATTGCGTCACAGATGCCATGTGTAGACTTCCTCTAGCGGTGATCCACATGTGTACCTCGTATCTTGGGACATCACCAATGGAGTCTTCGGGTGATGGCGTGGTGAAACCTTTGCATGAATTGTCCGCCTTAGATCATCTTGATCCGATGGAAGAGGATCTCTCTCAGTCTTGAGAGTGTTCTTGGAGCAAGAGGTTCTTTCGGCCTAGAAATAATTCTCTAGAATTGTTGTGCACAATGATTCTCTTGTGTGTAAGGAAAATAGCTGGGGTTGTGAGGATATTTATAATCGGGTTTGAGGTTATAGAGTTATAAAAATAAATAAATGTGTTACACATTTTATTTATTTCACTAACTCCCTTTTGAAAAACACCATGTCATTTCATTAATTCCTTGACATGTGCCCACATTGATTATAATAAATATCGTTTAATAAAACGATATTTCCTCAAAATCCCGACTGGAAAAACTACACGATGTGTATTAATGAATACACGGCGTGTACTTGTTTTTCATTGAAAACTACACGACATGTACATTCAATGTACACAGCGTTTATATCTTGTTTTCATTTATTCATTTCCTTTCCAAAATGAAAACTACACGACATGTATATTTAATAATACACAACGTGTTATAGTTTTCAAAATAAAACTACACGACGTGTAATCCTTGAGACACGATGTGTACTTGTTTTATTTTATTCTTCCTCCAACATTAAAATGATTTAGGCTTCCTGGAATAATTATTATACCATGTGCATGAATAATATTTATTCTACTTGGGATACTTGAATACACTTAGTGTGTGACCCTCTAGGCCCCTTTTTCATTGGCATTAAGCGGGTTTTCCTAAATTCCAAGATTACTATCTAGAAATGGGTTAAGGCACCCGAGAGAAAGAGGTTGACGCCGCATTGACGTTTCACCTTATACGAGTGATTAATATGTAATTTAATCCAATTTTCTCAATATCTCATCAAGTAGGTTTCATGGAAGTGTCATAAACCTATATTCTTGATCCGTCGTTCTTTGAATACCTGAAATAAACTCATCGTTTACACCATGGCCATGGAATGTAATGGGACAGTTCTATTTCAATCAATGGCCCGAGATATCAACTTCCATAAATGGAAGGGACAAATCCTTCTTCTATGTATCCATTAACAACATGTCACCCGTGATGCACCCAACGTACCCTACTTCCCGCCAACTGTCTGTGTGACTGTTTTTGTCAATAAATATAAGTGAACGAGTCATGAAATGATTTAATGATAATATTACACTCTAAGGACCATTACACATGCTCATAGATAGAAATGTCTAATGACACCAAGACATGTAGAGTTACTACTGGAAGGTCTGTCCTCATAATCTCCCATCTTGGTGATTACCAAGTGTGAACTGAATGAGAGATATTCTCATCTTCTTAGGAGTACTCGCACTTGATGGTATGTATACTATATGTCCTATCATAGTATGTCTTCCAATCGTAGAACTTTATTAAAGAATATTTTTATAGAATTTCAATGTTCTCATCATAATGAGGATCTTCCATGACCTTATCAATGCAAAAAATATTCTAGGAAATTATTATATTATAGTCATGCAGAACAATGCACAATATATAATAATTGAACATTCATGTAATCAAAGTACAAAAAAAATTGGTTCTCAGGACTCCAAACCTTACATTGAAAATATCTGTCAAAATTCCATTAATTTGAGTAATACTTTCACCTTCAACCGTTATGAATGTATCAAATTTAATCTTAGCAGTTTCATTCTCATTTCCCTGATATTGTTAGTTCCTTCATAAGTAATAGAAATAGTTTTCCACATTTCATATGTTGTCGGGAATTGAGATACTCTGTTAAATTCATCAGGTCCTAGACCACATATAATTGAATTCATTTCCTTTGATTTCATATCATATTATGCTTCAGTAGATGCAATCCATGTTTTAGGTTTTTCTGGTATTTCATATGGAGTCAGATTTTTAGAACATACTCTGTATCCAATGTTTTTCAGATAGATTACCATTTGTGACTTCCAGCATCCATAGTTTTCTCCATTGAAGTACGGTGCTCTGACCATAAAAATTCACTCTGTTGTATCAGTCATCTTGCTCTGTGTATATTCACTTTCATCTTGTTAAGGATTTATCAGAAAGCTCAACCTCTGATACCAATTGTTGGATCGGATTATACCAAATATACACAAGAGGGGGTGAATTGTGTCTTTTTAGAAATCATTGCGAGATTTTGTTCATCTCTTTTACATTAATCAGATGAATTAATGAAATAGAAATGTCATGTGCAGTGACACACGATGTATAGTGGTTCGGGGAACAGAAATCCCCTAGTCCACTCCACTAATGCTCTACTTCACGAGCTTGGTGATTTTCACTATCTGGTCCTCATTTAAAAAGACCTTTCAACAACTGAGTACAGGCAGTTGACACCATTAAATTCAAAGGAAAAATAAATCCTTCTGGTTCACTCACAGAACCTACATAGCTTAGTATGAGAATATGGGCACTCATGAATAGAAATGAATTTTTTTTGTATTCTGAAAATACTTTCCAGATGTTCTTCACAATGCAACAACATGCAATTGACATTAGATATATCGTCACCTTCAGAAATAATGATCTTCACAAAAGAGTCATTCCGAGTCAATCCCATTATAGTAAATATAGAAATATAATTCACTACTTCAGCAGTACTATATTCACAATAGATTTTCGATGTATAACTAATTAAACTTCAATCGTTATTCTTCTTCTTCAATAAACAGAGCTTTGTCGTTCTTCATGAATCAGCAGATCTATGGTATTTTGATAGTCTCTGTTTTTCATCCTTTTTATAAATGATTGAAAAAAATTGAGATAGGGAGAGAGAGATTTTTTTGGATAAGCTCATATATACATATAATAAGGAAAAAACACTTCTTCTATAAATTTAGATCCACAAAAGTGTCCTTATGACTCGTGATATTCAAATATTTGAATTTACAGAGTAGTCGTAACTTCCGTAAAGACTTAGCATAATAAGATCCTTTTAATTTTATCCTTAACCCATTGATTAAACTACCTTGAATCAGTTAAAGTCACACTTCAAAATAAGCTTTAAATCCGGCTTGAAATCAGCCTAATAATCAGCTTGCTGACCGTTGCATAATAATATCAACTTTAAATTATCCGACGCTAAACGTAAGGTTGAGTTGTACAGTATGCATCCTTTGAACATAATGTAGATCACAAATGTAAGGTTGATGACGTATCCTTCTAATGTAGGGTTGAAAACGTATGGTTGATCACAAATGTAGGTTTTTCAATGTATGGTTTATGACAAACGTATGGTTGTTCATCCATAATTTTCTCTTCATCTTTAAAATGTATGATGAAAGATCCATACTTTTACATGATCCATACTTTTCTAAAAACGTATGGTTGTTTAAAAAAGTAAGGTTGATGAACCATACTTTTGAAAAAAAATTTATTGATTAACACTTACGTACAGTTCTCCTTCCATATCCCAAACGTAGGGTTCCTTCCTAGTGTAGGGTTCCTCTTCTATACTTTGTCAATAACGTATGGTTGATTAACCATAATTTTCTCTTATCACATAACGTATACACTATTATGCATCCTTATGCTATGTTTCTCCACGTAGGGTAAGAACAGTGTTTCCAGAACATGCTAAAGAAGATCTTGAATATATAAAGCATGAACATTGTTTCTAGAATGTGGTAAATGAAAATTCCCAAGAAATTAAATCACATTGTTCAAGAATTTAAATATTTTTCCAAAAATAAAAAATAATGAATAATTAATTCCTGCAATATTCTAAAAAAATATTAGAAAATAATTCAGGGTATTTGTGAGCGTTAAAATTATCATAGAGTTAGAGTATTGTTTTCAATAAACTCCCCCTTTAAACAAAAACGGTATGTATTGTTGAAAACAATACATGCTCAACTAAATTCCACCATCCAGTGATCAAGATATTGATTGATGCTATATCTAGATTCCAAGTACTCTCTTTTATGGTCGAATAATCTAGGTATAATCAGATATATATAACCCATATGGATGAGAAGGATGCTACCTTTAGAGCACCACATTGAACTTTTTTCTACTAGGTGACACCATTTAGATTGAAGAATGTGGGAGACACATTCCAACGATCCATACACCAGATCATTAATATGAGCCATGAGACATTGGTAAAGTGTTATGGGGATGATATCTTGGTAAAATCCAAACAAATTCATGACCATCTCAATGATTTTGAGATTGTGTGAGGCTTCTTCTGATCCTGACACATGAAGATGAAGCCTTTGAAGTGATCATTCTTGGTTACCTCTAGAAACATTCTCATCATTTTCGTACGATACATAGGAATCGATATTAACCCTAAGAAAATTAAAACTATCAATCAAATTCATCCTCTCAAAAACCTATTGGAGTTGTGAGGCCTCTAAAGGAACATAGCTTGTATCTTTTAATTTGAAACAAATATGGACTAAAATAGCTATGCCTTATTAAGGATCATTAAATACGGAATCATTTATTTGTAGGATGATGATTTCTAGAATACCATTGAGGATATTAGGATGTTCCAACAATATCCTCCAGTTCTGAATCTATCCATCTCAGGAAAGACTTTGGTCTGTTACAAGACTACCCTCGAATGGTCTCATAGAGGCCCTCTGGCCCAGAAGAATAATGAGGGAAGGAATAAAAACCTATTATATATCAGTTCAAGGATCCTAAACACAAATACGAGATACTCCCCATGGAAATAGTTTCCCCGTGATGGTCAATGTAGTAAATATATTGTGAAATTATTTACAGGTCTATGAGATAGAGATAGTGTCTAATGTTTAACCACTAATGTACATCCTCACTCTCCCCATGATAATTAGATAATTGGAATATAGGGATGTAATCCCCCACAAGTTCTACATTTGGGTTTTCCCATATAAATCCATCAAATTTCAAGCATCAGAAGTCTTCCTGGATGTAAATCCTGATCCTAAAGAACTGCACCTGGATGTTGATTTCAGAGATGAATCTATTCTTACAGAGGATTAGTCTATACCATGTTAGAAGATTCAATTGGATGGTTAGTCCTAGAGGTTGAATGGTATAAGGGTCAATGACACTAATATCAACCAGTTAGGCATGAAGATCTTTTTCATCACTCCTTCACAATTTGTTCTACCGTACTCATTTCTATTATCATAAGGATGTACTCGAAAAAATAGAATATTAGGATCTTGTAACTAGTCCCATGTTTTCCCGAAAGATTGGTTTTCCCTCTATACATGTGTAGGGATACTCTATGACAGTTATACAATGTATCAAAGGTGATTATGTCATCAGAAAGAAGTATATTATGACCTCATAAAACATACTCATTTGCTGATGGCTCAATTCCCCTTCCAGCTGAAGGTGACACATGTTCTGGGATCCCAGAATTGTCTAACCAAATTTTTGGATAGCTTGGTCATTTCCCTCACTAAGATTCATCAAGATGACATGGTCATTAATTTGGCACATTAGTGATTAATTTCCCCTACAACATACAAAGATGATGATAATCAACATGTATAACTGCAGTTGGCCGATAATTCTTCCCCAAGGAACTCAATGTAAGATCGCATCATTTTCTTGGAAGGCCCTGCTTTGATTTTTTCATTGAACATTGTTGGTCAAGTCTTCTATAAAGATAGAGATACATTGTTGGAGAAATTACTAATTTTTAGGGATGTATGTTTATTTTAATTCATGATTTCTGGATACAAATATATTAAATGGTTTTATGAGGTTTTTACATTGTTTTTAATTGATCAAAAGTGTTTGGTAATTAATTAATTATTTGGATTCATAACTACTATTTGTAACTTTACACATTATGAATGTGTTATGTTGTGTGTAAACACTTAGGTAGATGTCATAAACTAGTTCATAACTTGAATATATTACATGTCAGGTAAATAGTTCCCTTAATTTAAAAGTGATGTGGGGTTACATATGATCTGATGAACAAGATGAAATTCTTATATACCGAGTTATTCCTTGACACATTATAAAACTCTTATATACTAGCATATTCCATGACACATGTTGAAATGCCTATATACTGGGTTGTTCCATAACACATGCTGAAATGGTTATATAGTAGGATATGGACAATGACACATGTTGTAATGTTTATATACTGGTCTATGACCTAACATGTGTATAAATGATTATATCCCTTTAAATACTCTGAAATATGATGAAATTATTATATATGAATATATTCCCTAACACGTGATAAAATTATTATATAAAGATATATTCACTAAAACAAGTCGTAATGTTTGTATATCAGGAGATACCCTAACACATGCTGAGACTACTGAAAATTTCACTTATCCCAATAGTGTCAGACCATTGGGATAGCCCCTAAATCCATTTGGATAGGATGTACCAATAGTTACAGGAAATGTTGGTATGATAGTCTTTGAAATATCCCTATACCAATGGTTTTATATGAACCATCATTGTAAACTATCTGAAGTTAATCTATAACCACAGTTTCATTGAAACTGTTGGGATATATGTATACCAACGGTTCATGAACTGTTGGTATACAATTTTTCTATCATATAATATATTCCAATGGTTACATTAAAAGCGTTGCGGTATATGTATACCAACGGTCCCAGAACCATTGGAATACACTCTCCAATATACAATCTCTTGCAATGGTTTATGATATTGTAGGAATATATATATACTAATGGTTATGAAACTATTGGTACACATACTGTCATTCCTAACTATATACCAATGGTTCTGTGAACTATTGATATATCCTCTTCATCCATGAACCATCAGCATACACATTATCCTCTTCCAGACTTTCGGATCCTGTAAAAATAACTTCCAGAACATTTAAACAAGACAGTTCTCTACCAATCTTCCAAAAAATATAAACATGAATACACATATAAACATGGAATCTTTTAATCAATGCCTATTGGAATTTCATGAAATTTAAGGGATATGTGTTTTATGAATAAAACCAAGCACTTAATGTAAAATACTATACATTAAAAGGATGTTCATGAATGATGGTTTTTTGTCTATCCATGTATGGAATTCAGTAATGAGGATTGATTATTCTATTCAACCAATGTTCTAGTGCATTTTTAGGAAGGGTTCTTTCATTTAACCCATGTTCTAGTTTATTTTTAGGATATTTTAAATAGAAAACATGTTTGGAATGTCATTAGAACATGGGATAAATGTTTTAATATGTTATTAAAACAAGAATGAACTAAATCATATGAATTGGTTGGGGTAAGATGAATCTTATGGTGGGGAGAACCATAGGTCTGAATAGTGTTGTACAATGACACAATCAGTTTTTTTAGATATATGGGATCAGGTAATCAACATATTATTGTTTCAATTATGAAAAAAAATCATTGGATCTGGTATTCCTGTCAGAGAACCTTAAATTAATGGTTATTCCTTTGATGTGTTTTGAGCATTTGTGAGTGGAAATAAGTAGTTCTGCCATAAATTATTGACCAAAATATGTAAGGATATGTGGTTGGGTTGGACACTGATATGTCATGTGGATGATAAGAATAACAATGGGGATATTTTGAAACCTTGTGTTCATACGGGAATTTAGAGTTTGAGGAAAAGATTGGATTTTCAATTAATTGAGTGGTAGGTTTTCCAAAAGATTTATTAGTTCTATGTATGAGGGTTGAAAGTAATATAAAAGGCATTTTGGAAATCATAATGGGGTTCATGAGGTAGCTTAAGAGTATGTGGGAGCATAGATGAGCAGAGGTGGATGCTAAAAAACTACAACAGACAACTAGTGGTTTTTTAGGAGAAACATTACAAGATATCCCCCATGGGTCTTTGAAGTGGGAGGTCCCATTTTCCTAATCCATTTGTGAAAACAATGTAAATCCATACCTCCATCCTCCACCTATAGGACCATTTGATCTTGGGTGGTATTTTGACTTTTCTTTATAAAATAAAGGTTAGTTTCTGCCACTAATATCCTTTTTCAATATTATGACCAAACATGTATCATCAGTATTCTCGCAAAGATGTATTCAATACATTCTATTTATATCTATTAATTGATTTTTCATATATTATATTATGGAACTGTTGTAATAACTATACCCACTAGAATATATTAATCAGACCTTCCACTCTTGAACATGCTAGGGCTCGGATTTGACAACTGGTTCTGACCACCACATAGTTCTGTTCCTTTAAATAATTTTTCTTATTTACCAATTTTTACTCATCATTAGAGTACCTGGTGGTATTTAACTTTTTCAAGGGTCCTCTCAAACGTTTTCATACCAATTCCGAGTTATCGGATGCATCACCCCTCTTTCTATTCTTTGTTATATTGGTTTGGCTACTGCCACCCCTAAATCAAGACTGTTAACAAGGACGTCAAAGGATTTAGGGGATTTTGATTTCAAAAAATCATGGCACTATTTGACTCTTTGAAAATTCTCATAAATTTACTCAAAGATGAAAAAATGATTACTTTTATGTATTCCAAGCGTCGTTTGTTAAATTCAATGCATTTAAACTATCATAGATGGTCTTCTGACTAACCTTTTATTAGTGATTATCCCTATGAATGGTTTGGGAAAGTCATATTATCCCATCCCTCCCTTTTCAATTTTTTTATCCGTAGCTTGATTATAAACATGATAATGCATTATCTGGTTTTAGACCGCAGAACTCAATATTTCTATATTTATATCACCATGTGTATTTCCATGTATGTTGACATATTAAAATCCCCGTTGAATTATAACTCATATGAAATTGATTCCTTGTTCATGTATAAACAAGAGGTTCACTTCTATTATTCATTATACTAAAAACCACTCCCTCCTGCACAACCCCCTCCCCACCTCACCCTTAGTATCCTCCCCCAGCACAGCCCCCTTTCCAATTAACACCCCCACTTTCACACCCCCACCTCACCTGCACACCTCCTCCCCAAATGGACACCCCTCCCCACTTACACAGCCACACCTCTCCACCTACACATCCCACCCCTCCCCACCTGAACAACCCCCCCTCCCACCTCACCCCCAGCAGCCTCCCCCTGTACAGCACCCCTCCAAAACTCTACACCCCCACCTCACCCCCATCAGACTCCCATACACAACCCACTCCCCCCAACACCCCTCCCCACATGCACAACCCCACCCCACCTTCACATCCCCCACCCACCTTCACCCCCATCCCCACCTACATAGCCCCCCACTCCACACCTGTACCCCCCACCTGCACACCACCCTCCCCACATGCCCACCACCCCTCCACACGTACACAACCTACACCCCCATCCCATCCTGCACAGCCTACTCCATCTCCTAACTTATCTAACATAATTACTTCACCAATAAAAACAATACAATGAAAAAAACAATAAAATTAGAATCATTTACACATGTGCGAAAATCGAACTCCCCCTTCGGAATAATTCTCAATGCCCTTTAACATGGAGAATTAATTTGATACTACCCCTATTGAAAATGAATGAAATGATTATAAGTTTAATTCCCCCTAATTGAAAAATAAAATAGAAGGGATGTATATATCATACATTAAACTTTATTAAACTAAATAACATAGTATCCCATTTATATTCTATTTCTTTCATGAGATAAGTTTGAAATCAGAAGATTCATTGCAATAATCTATAAGTATGACAACTCTAAATCTAGATGGTTTAACTATATATGAAAATTAATAATGATTTTAACCAAGCATAAATTTTCTCTATATATATTATTTAATGTGGTACCACTCTAAAATAAAAATTTCCTTGATTTCAATAAGGATGAGTCTCATTGAGAGATAACCATGCTACGTACCTCAAATATTTCCAGCATTTTTGATTTTGGATAGCCTTGAATTATGGTGATATCATTTATTTATTTTTTGTAATTTATATCTCTCATGCAACAAGGACACCAAAATAGTTTCATAAGAAATTTTCTGAAATATAAAGTTAATGTTACCTATAAATCACACAATATATTTATGAATATTCAACAATTTCATAGGATGGATACACGATTGTGATTTTCTATGGTGGATTTAGATAGATTTAGGAAGATGAGTTCCATACATGAAATAATATATCTTCCTAACATTGGAGGAGGAATTCATTTAGACGAATCTTGAATGATTATATGGAAACATGGTGTAGAAAACAATGAGGATTCTATGGATGGGTGGTGGTTACATTTTTAGTAGTAGTACATTAGTGTGATCATGATAATAAAAATTGAGTGGGTTTCTATTATACTCGCATTCAATAAAAATTATCAAGTGGTCTAATTTATGGTTTTGATGTAGTGTCATATTCATTGATAAATTTAGGATATTTTTATGTCTATTCAACATATGAAACACTTGGGTGAGACTAGAAGATGATAACACACTAGCACCATGGATTTCGTATTTTAGGAAGATTTATCCAGTTCAATATATATAGAATCATCATTTAAATAAAATATTCAATCATAGTAATCATGTGTATGGTAGGGGATGTATTCTACACTATTTTATCACCAGGTGGTTTTTTTGGTAGAATGTGATGGACAAGTTCAATATGTAAGATTCAAATAGGAAGGATGAGTTTGGTGGCTGGATAAATGTGGAGTCTAAGTGTTTTAATTTTGGAGAGGGTATTTTTATACATGTAGTGGTGGATTTAGTAATGATCTGGAAAATTCATTGAGGGTTTTGGTAGGGGAATGTTCCATTATCTGTACAAATGTCTACAGTAGATAATGGAATTTATGAGGTTCATGAAATTCAAAATTTCACTGATTAAAGACATATAATAATTCCATACAAATATTACCTCACCACATGGTAGGATGTTTAGATTTTTTGAAACCCAATTAAAATCTTAAATACGTGTATGCGAAGAAAATTATATGTTATATAGAGGTAATATATTAATTTTGAGGTGCCCTTTTTGAGATAATGAATGTTCAACAAAAGGATATTTAATGGTTACATTTTTTATTCTATTGAGATTTCATTGGCTAAACCAGTTAGAAGACACCACCCTATCAACATTAGTGAAATGCAAAGGTGAAATAGCTTTAATAAAAAATCATAATATTTCTATAATGATATAATAATTTCAAATAATATTTGTGGTAGAATAGATAATGACTTGAATCAAGAAGGGTTTGAAAAGAATAGGGGAGCAGTCATTTAGAGAAAAAAAAATCCAAAAAAAACTTGTATTTAAAAAATCCAAATGTGAAAAATAATAAATGGTGGAAGAACCTAAAAATCAGTTATAACATATATATTTGATGTGGAAGAATAAAAAATTAATTTTTAGGAAGAAGGGTTCGCACGCTGGGAAGAATGGGAGCTATTCAGACCTACCATTTAGGGAAAAAATTAAATCGGATCGGGATATATTCATGGATTCTGTGTTTATGTAATTCTATCAAAATGGTTATAAAAAAATGTTGGTATGTTTGATCTAAATTTACTTATGATAATGGTTTATATAAACTATTTTCATAAGGGTAAATGGGGGTAAACTTACAATGGTTTGAATAAACTGTTGGAATAGGGGGTGGGGTTAACATGTCATATCCTAATGGTTATCTTAAATTGTTGGGAAAAGTGGATCTAGAAGGTCCTATCCTAATAATTTTCCAAAATTCTAGTAAAATATACTCTAAAAATTCCAACAAAAATGGTTACTATCAAACCGTTGGGATAAGTGTGTTGTTATAGGAGGGATTTCAGGTAGAGCGACATGCTTATGTTGTAGTCTTCGCCCAGTTTTTTGTGATTTTAGATATATATATATATGGATATGTTTGGCATGTTTTGGCTACATAATTAGATACCTTTTATCATGCTTCTTGAGAAAGATGATTTTTATATTATATTAGTTGATTCATTAATACACATTTTTATTGCCTATTTCACACACTTATTATTATAGTTGTTTTGTCTAGACAACATGGTGTCGACCTACTGAGTTATACTCACCATATTTGGGTACCATTTAGAACCTAAGAAAATTACATGGATATAGTTTAGGACATAGCCATGGGAACATGTTTCTAATTAATTACTTTCCAGTTAGGTGGGAGACTAGATATGAGACTAACACAGGGTTCCAGAACAAGATCTTTTGTTTTATTATTTTTAGATTATTTTTTTCTTGTATTGTTTTCAATTTTACACTTAGATACATATCTTATTGTCATTAAAATATTCATTACTATTGGTTTCTATTTTACCTTTTTACTACTTAATTTTATGAGTTATAGTTTCCATTTTTTGTATTACTCTGATTATATTAGTTATATTATTTATTTTTTCTTATAAGTAACTCCATACCATGGGGTATAGTCTCCCCACTACATCATGAAACCCTTTCTGGTAGTTGGTAGCCTCTAGAATAAGAGGATGGGAAAATGAGGTATCATAAAAAACCCCTTTTTCCACGTGATATAATTCCAGATCGAAGGATGTTACAAAGTTGTATCAAATATGATGGGTTTTGTTATCTATTGATTTGCTATATGGGAAAGGTTGATTGGAGACTATGATGTGTCCAAACATGGAAATGAGATTGTGTATGAGAGTAGGTTACCCTTGTTTGGGGGAAAATCATATTCCCATGGATGGTATTTCTATTTATGTTGTTCTCTTATAATAGTTAGTGTTATGTTATCTTGGATTATTCACATGTTGTGTGATGTTATTTCTTTCTGTGATTTACACTCTTGGCCCAGTATGGCGTGAGATGAGTATGCATGCATAATGACAGAAACATAGGGATATATATTGACATGCATTTTTCAAGATAAGGATTGATTTATTTCATTTGATATATACTTGTATGTATGAACTATGAATGAGATACTTTTATATTTGATAAATGAAATCAAATGAACAAATATGTCATTCTAAAACATTTGCATGCCATGTTTAGAGAGACCAGGAGCAGAGATTATTAGTTGTTTTCACCTATTAAGGATTGCCTTATTATTATATCTAGTTTTCGATGGAGAGTGTTAGTCTTATAGATAATATACCACTTCCATGTCTTTCAATTGGGAACCATGAGAGCGGAAATCAGCAAGCTCCTAATGCAGTTGAACTAGATCTTCAAGTAGCTCCTAAGGATAATTTGGATATTCATCTTCACAATAGCTTTTAGTGGTTCACATGATCCATGCAAAGGGAGATACACCATGAATTATTTTTCTAAGATGATGAGGGAGTTATAACTACATCATCATCCTTAATTACTAGGGAAATATTTCCTGGGTATCCATGTTTTGGATTGAGTCGGTGCAGATGATCTTTAAGAATCTTGAGACACTTGTGGAGAGGAGGTTGAAGCTTTCTTCATATATACTTTATGGACCTGTCAAGAATTTGTGAGATATTCTAGAGTATTATATATTGAAATCTTATTTATCTTGGAAGTACATATATTCAATGTTCTTGAGACACTTTTATCTAGAGAAATTTAAGGATGTTAAGGATCGTGAGTTCATTATTTTTCCATATGAGGGAATATCAATAATAGATTATGTTGAATGTTTCACTGACCTATGTTACTTTTCAGGATCATTAGCATATAATGATATCCCCAGGGGGAGGTATTTTCATAATGGCCTCTAATATTTGATCAAGTAACAGGTGAATTTATCCCCTCAAGTCAGTTTTGGGGAAGTGATGAATTAGGAATACAGTATGGAAGGGAATGTGAGAGAGGCCTAGAAAAGTGGATAGACTATTTTAGTAGGGAAAACTTTTTACTCTTATTCTAGTGGAATAAAGTGTCACTTAGAAAATTATCACCAAGAAAGAGTGGGTAGAGTAGTCAGCCTAATGGGAATCCATGTCGAGAAAATGTTTTATTTTAGTTTTTTCATTGTGGAAATATGGGCCACAGGCAGCCTTAGTGTATGCACACTTCTTCAAAGGATCACTATTTTGGTATTATGGGCCAACTATAGACGTTTTTTCGAAGCATGTAGAAGAATAGTAGTGCAAGTGTATTGGTAAATATACCATATTCTGGGAAGTAATTTTCTACTACTCAGGTCAGAGACCATGGAAGAGGAGCTAGTCATTTTCATGTTATACAGACTACTCCAGCTAGTATGGATACATGAAATTTTACCATTAGAGGTATCATTCTTTTATAATCTACCCTTACATTCTTTTTGTCTGATACTAGATAATTCCATTCCTTCTTATCTAATATTTTTCGAAAATGGTTTTTGATTGGTTGTGGAAATATTGGATGGGGCATGAACCATCAACACACCAATGGGAGTGCAGTCAGAGAATATAAAACAATGAAATATGTGTTCTGTAGATATTGATGGTTACAATTTATTTTGGGAACAATTTGTACTGGAAATGATATGTTTCACATTAATTATTGGTATTTATTTTCTAGTTCAATACCATAATGATATTGATTATTACTACAGGAGAGTTACTTTCCAATCTCAAGAAAGAGGCATCAATTCTCACCAGGGTGAATGGGATCTCCAGACTTGTCATGCAGGACCAATTCTATGAATTTTAAATTATCTCGTAGCTCATATAGTCATTATTACTCTATAAGATTATGGAATGAAGAAAGATTATTTTCCTCTAGTGTTATAATGATATTAGGATGTCTTTCTTGATGAGTTCTATGTCTTAAATCCCAATACGAAGATCAATCACATGATTGAGTTGGTGTTAGCAGTATAGATAGTTTCAATTCACCATATATAATGGCACTAACAAATATTCAAGAGATGAAAGTTTAGTTGAAATATTTTGACGACAATGGTTTCATATGACCGAGTAGGTCTTATTGGGATTCTCCATTTCTTTTCAGCAAGTAGGATAATGGTAACTTGTGTTTATTTGTGGATTATCAGATATTGATCTAGATGATGGTCAATAAACAATATATTCTTCCACATATCGATGATCTCTTCAATCAGTTGAGAGGTGATAATATCTTATCCATGATCGATTTGAGATCATGTTTCCACCAGTTTTGGTTGAGACCATCAGACATACCTTAGAGTTTTTTAGGAGAATTTATGTAGTGTATGAGCTCTTAGTGGTGTTGTCAGTTTTGGAATATAGTCTAAAGGTATTCATGGCCTTGATAAATCGATTAGTCTATATTTTCTAAGCTAGTTTAAGGTGTTTTCTCCAACATCTTATTGTACTACCACTCATCAGACAATCATTCCAAAGATCATGATTCCATCTTTAGTAAAAAAATAGATCAGTAGCATTATTAAAATCTAACCAAATTTTGTTTCTGTGTTTATTAGGTGCACTTATTTGACCACATCATCTCAGAGGCGTGAGTGTTTGTGGTCCTAGAGATGGTTAAAACTATAGTATCATGAGAGTGACCTAAGTATTTCTTTGATATTCAGAGCTTTTGGGGTTTATAAAGATATTATCATTGTTTTACCAAGGAATTCTACCATCTGGAAGCACTGATTTCTATGCTAACTAAGAAGGGAGTAATGTTTTTTTTGTTTGGACACTTGGGAGATATTTTTTTTGAGATGAATGTATGGATGACCTCAACACCTATCATATACTTACTTATTCTAGGTAATGTGTATATTGTGAACAATGATGCATCTGATGTTGGAACTAGAGAAATCTTGATGTAGGATGATTGAGTGGTCACATGTTTCTCTAGATAGCTAAGACTGAAAAGATGATTTATCCTACTCATGATCTTGAGATTGAAGAAATTGTAAATTCTATAAGATGCTAGAGACATTATCATAAAATCATGTTTTTTTTGGTAAACACATATCAAAAGAGCCTCAAGTACATATTTTCTCAATAGGACCAGAACGTTGCAGAGGTGGTGAGTCAAGTATCTAATGTATTTTGAGTTAGAGTAGCCTTACTCATTGGGAAATGGGAAAAACCATTTCTTGTTCTTTAAGACAGATAAGTTGAAAAAATCAGTACGAGATTAATGCGATGAGTGAAGGACTATGGAACTCTTTGTAGACATGAATATAGATGTTAAAGACTCTCATAAGCGAGTACACCTGACATTGAAATCTGTTATTCCCATGCTTTTGGAAAAGATCATGAAATATATGTTATATAATCTAGAAGGCCCAGTTACAAGAGATATCCTAAATTGTGGGGAGACACCATCAAGAGGGTCTCCTGGAATTGGAAATTATCTTCTTTTTTGTGGCTGAGTATGGGTTTCTGTGGGCTTGTTTAAGAAGTTAAGGAAAGATTTTCAAGAATCTAGATGGGTGGTACATAATTTTTAACAATGTTGTGTCATGATCTTGTTATAAAGTATAGGTGATACGTAATGAAGAATGGTATAGTGGGTTTTATGGTGAGATATTTCACTTGTCAACATGTGATAGATAAGAATAATATTCAAGTGAGGATTTTACAGAATTTTCTCATTTCTGAGTGGAAATGGGATGATGTAACTATGTAATTTTTGATAGTATTACCAAAAAACCCATACGAATGATGCAGTTTGTGTAATCATAGATTTACTAATGAATGTATCCCACTTTTTCTTATGAGGGCGACATTCACTATCGTTGAACTGGGTAGTCTCTATGTGCATGAAATAGTTTGAATATATGGGGTTCTAAGGAGTATCTTTTCAAACAGATATCCTCATTTCACATCATGATTCTATAAGTGAATTCATATAGATCATGGATGATAGGATCTATTTAGAACGACCTATTATCCCGATATTCATAGTGATTTTGAGTAGACTTTCCTGGTTCTCTCGGAAATGTTATGAGCCTACGTTATAAATTTTATTGGTTTATGGGAGCATTATATGTCACTTTTGGAGTTTTAATATAATAAGAGATTACATCAATATATCTAAATGGAACCATTTGAGGTGTTGTATGGAAGGTTGTTCCATTCACCTCATTGTTGGCTGGTGGAAGGTGAGTCATCACTTATTGGGTCTAGTCTAATGCAGGAGACGATTGAGCATGTTTGGTTGATTAGGAGGCAGTTTTTGACTCATTATAGCAAGTAGAAATATTATTCATAACATGAATGATGACCTCTATAGTATGAGTTTGATCATTATTGTAGAGACCCGTACTTGACGTATATATACATTACATTACTTTTGTGGAGTACTTAATACACAAAAAAAACAAACACACAAGGACCATAATAGTTTAGTGTCTTTGGAAACTCTGAACATTATCTTCTAATCATGGTGAAAGATCTTCAATATCTCCCATAAAGATCTTCCCCTTTTTGTTTTCTGACCTAAAACCTTTATTTATATCCTGGGGAAAACAAAACAAAAAAAGGGTGAGCTCAAATTCTCATTAAGGGTAAACATAGAGAACATAAAACAATCCATAAACATTTGAATGAAAAAACTTGAACATAAAATCTAAACATAAAAATCTTGATCAAAGACATAAATCATGGAAGAACCTAAGGCATATATCATAAAGGAACACCAATCATGATAAAATAGCATGGGAATGAAACATGTAATTATGGAAAACCATTAAGAACATGATATGATTTTCATAATAGCCATGGCATTGCTGCCAAGACTATCTTAGTGGACAAGGTCCCCTTCTGAATCGAGTTCACTTCTCGTTCCAGTCCTGTATCCCTGAAACCGATTAACTTACCGTTCCAGCCATATATATCTCATGAGATATAAATATTTACCCATTTCATTGGAGAGATATATAGGTCCCACCCATCTCATAATGAAATCATTCTTATGTGTGACACATCATAAACCTAAATCATTAATCATAACCCAATGAATAAAATGGGTTTCATAAACATCATCCCATCATAACATAATCTATATAAAACAAATGGATATCATTTCATCATAAGAGAAGTGAAACCATGTAAATAATAGAGACATTATAATTGAAACATACACATATTAAATAATATCATCTTATATGGAAAATGGTGTTTATAAAAAACGTGAAATGAATTCTTGAGGAAAATATCCTTTCTTCTTCAAAATCATTTTCTTTTCAAAAAATTCCATGAAATTTTAAAAGAAAAGGATTTTGTTGAAAAATAATTATGAAATAATGTAGAGTAAGCTTCATGAAAATAAGGCCTTATGAAACCATAAAAATCCGTTCATGCTGTATAAGTTAAAAAAACATTATCCTCGTACTTTTACAGGAAAAGTAAAAGAGTACCATGTATGGTAAAAAAAAGAAAGATTCCCTCCATAACACAAGGTAAAAGTAAAAGAGGGGTACAAATTAATTTGAACATACATGGAAGAATATTAAACACTTTATGAAAAACATTTTTTTTATGGAAATGGATGAAAAATATAACCCCAGTAAATACTTACGAATAAACAGTCTCAGATAAGAACGAGATTGGAATAGTTATCCCTTACCTTATGTCTGTTATGATTCGTATGCATCCAAACCTCCTGTATAATGATATAAATAATGTCATTGACTTATTAAATAATCATATTCATTGTCATGATATCATATATGGTTCACTTATGACATTATATTGCCCGTTATTTTCTAAATTCCATGTTAAAGCAGCATTTTGGGTAAAATTGTTTTATTTATCTTATCTGTTTGGACTTGTTGTTCTTGATAATATTATTACATATATCATGTTTTAATTACTTCCAGAATGTAAATAATTATTTATATATCATATATATTCAGTATATATATATAGATAATAGATAGATAAATGAAATGGAATACACCATTCATGGAGACGGTAGGCTGTACGTACGCATGAATGTTGTTTTCCTTTTCTTATTGACTTGAATTGAAGTAAGTAGATGGAATATATATATATATATATATAAATACAGTATCTTTATCATGTCATATATTTTATTAATATTCTTTATATGTACTTTATAATCATTCTTGAATGGTTAACATCGAGAATGAATCTCATCGCATCGTGGAGATGGTAATCCGTACGTACGCATGAGCGATGATATCATTCCCATAATTATTGAATTGAATTGGATTGGATGATAAAATATGTTATAATCAGTATTATGTTATAATAACTATATATAGTTTTTATTTACACAATTATACCCATCCAAGTAAGGTGGTGGTGGAAAAACATATTACACCATGGCGTGGAGACGGTATTTCGTACGTACGCATGCACGGTGATTTCATTTTCCGTAGGATGGATAGAAGGTGAAATGGGTTTGTTTCATATTTATAATAACATATCAGTATATTAGTGATAATGATCTTATTACTTTTTAGTGAAACAACTAAAGAAGAAGATTTTGAAGAAGAAAGAAACTTGAAACAATCGGTAGAAGATATTACCTCTTATTCGACGCACCTCTTTTAGGATTCTTCATAAGGCACTAGATTTGATCTTTTGAGGGGACCAGAACCTCTATAATGTTTCTAGGGAAGTTTATAAGGGAAATATTCTTGGGTTTTCCAAGCTTTAAAGATAAAAATTGGGTAAAGAGAAGAGGGAGGAGGTTCCCTTTCATAAGGGAGGAGAGTGACACCTTTGAAAAAACTTAAAATATTAATTTATAATAAAGTCATATTCAATTTATAATAGCTCCAAATTGATTCATTTAGAAGCTAATGTGGGTATGGGTCGAAATACTCTTATCCAGAAGGTTTTAGACATGTTTAGGTTAAAAGTTTAACCATATATTTTAGATTTAACTCTAAGTTAAATAATTTATCTTTTACCGTGTCTTCTTGTTTTCGTACACTATATGGTTAATAAACTAACTATAAAAAGACAAAATAACCCCAAGTGGTTAATTATTAATATATATAACCTTATCTAAGTCATTTTGACGATCCGTAAATTTTTATGAAGATAATAACAATTAATAATATAATATTTATTTTTATGACAAATTTTTTTCAATTTTGACACTATTTGGTAACTGATTTTTGTGAAAATCATAACAGCATGATTAGTTAGAAAAATGTTAATTAAATCAATAAAAACATGTCATATTAACCTTTAGAATTAGTGAAATTCATAAAAAGTTCCAAATTACATTTATTTGGGTATTTATAATATCAATTATTTTTATATTTTATTATTTAGTTAATTACTACATCACCATTGTGTCATAAATAAATTAAATTATTTAATGTCTAAAAATTATATATTAAAATACCAATAGGTAGGAAATATTTTTATCTTTCTAATTAATATTTATAGTCGAATTTATCTTATGTAATACAATATATTAAAAATGATTTAGTTATTTAACTTTGATTTTAACTATTTTAACTCTTTTTTAAATAAAATAATAATAAATGTACTAATCTAATCCATGTGTACCTAAAGGGTAAAAGTTTATTCCTGATATTGTTTTTGTCTAATTACACTTATCCAATAGAATTAGTACATGTTTTAGGGTAATAGTAATATCATTTTTACCCTTAATTACCATATTTACTTTTAACCGTGGTAAATAATAGTAAAAAAGTTACTATTGAACAAAAACTATTTTTATCTTATTGACCACATTTATCTCCTTGATATTAACCATGTCTCTAAGATTTTAGAAATTCCACTCACAGAAACAGTAAAACTATGTTTTATGTAAATTTTCAAATTCTCCTAGGAGGTGGTTAAGAGACGGTGAAATGTTAAATAACAATTTTTATATATCTAAACTTATTATGAAATGACTCCAATGAATTACATAGAACTTATATAGGTATTATGTATCAATTTTGGCCTAAAATAAATTTAAATAAAAAGTCTGTTTTTAATTAGTAACCTGGTGTTTTCACTATTCATCAAAAATTGAAATTTTTCAGAAAAATGCCAAAAATTTACCCTAGGCTATTTTTGATATTTCGAATCCAAAAATGAAGTCCATTTTGAAAGATAAAATTTTTAAAAGTTCAAAAAGTCGGTATTACTATTCATAACGACTAGTTTATATAATATTTTAATAACATATTGTTGTTTAGTGAAATACAGAATTGCGTACAACACATGCTATCGTGGAAGGTTGTGATTGCATGTAACAAAAGCCAAGTCTGGGTTGTGTCTAGTGAAAGATTAATTTGTTGTTGAATATAATAGAATCAAACTATATTTCATTTATACATTGAATATATATATATATATATATACACTCAATGTCATGTAAAATAACTTCTATCAAACGAACTTGAAATTGTGTGTAACACGATCCAAGATTATTTTTGTGTATACTGCAAGCTAATACGATGTTGTGCATAGTGAAAGATAATCTTGGTGTAGCATACAACAGGAGATATGAAAGAAATTAAAAGGAATATATCTTATAAAATCTTAGGGTGTTACATTCTACCGCCCTTAAAATAAATTTCGCCCTCAAAATTCTTCGGGGTTATAAATCATTTATTACTTGAAAGTTTCTTTAATAGAAACCCACATCGTAAAAAGGAACACTAAATCCTGATTTTAAAAACTAATATATGAAACGTAATGGTTACCTGAATTAACTTATCTCTGGGTTTCCATATAGGATAACATAGGTGAATATATATATATGGAAGAAAAATCTAACTGTCTAGTTCGGATAGAGAGTGGTAGAGGACATGGCTATGGAAAAGCCAACAATCACATAGCCCTAAATTTGTGATTATCTAAGGTACCATCTGATTCATCAGGTGTGACGACACTAGGAAAACATTTTTTGTTTTCAAGATCATATCCCAAATGTTGAATAATTTTTTAATTAAAAGAAATATTTACTTGATTTTGGTATAATCTTACCCTTCCTCGTGCCTTGAACAATTTCCACATAACCTCTTAAAGAAATGAAGTTGTATTTGGCTTTTGAAATGTGTTAGCAAATCATGCGATAGAATGATAGGTCATTCCATCTATCTCAAACATAAGGTTAGAAAACGTTATATACATAAGTCCATCTATGGTGAGATTTATCGTATATGGTTCCAAAAATGGACTTATACATCATCTATCATACTGATTAATAAAATAAAACATTTTAAAATAACTATGGACTTCTTGTAGGCCAGAGGTAGGCGATAAATGCCTGTTGCACTTTGGTTGTGCGATTGATTCCCACAAACTTGTCCGACGCGACGTGTTGTCGCCTGTCCTACGGGTTGTAATTTTTATAAAACTATACTATTATAACATTCCAAAAATAATATCAAAAAGTTCTAGCCTTAAACATTACTATCTGATGTCTAACTTAATCTATTCCAAACTTTAGTCTTACCCAAACTCAAAGTATAAGGAAAAAAATTGATAGAGAGGTCATCTATTAAGCATATAAATACCGTCATTTATCCCCATATATCATAAGATATGTCTTTTTGGTCACATTCCAAACATTCGAATTCCTTAATCATGTATTCTCTTGAAAACTGAATACCCTTTGAACCTTAGTGAAAACCTGAAAGTAGTGAAAAGTTAACTCTTTCCACATACCAAAATCCCAAAAATTCTATATAATCAGACCATGATATCACTTAGTCCTTATATCAATCAGGAGCTCATGAATACTATCAAACATATCATTTTCTCCTAATCCCTTCTTTATGTGCATATCATCTACTTTAAAAAAATATTTCAATTACTTTTCATGGTTACTTGTACCATATAATTATCAAAAACCACAATAAACCATTAAATAGATATTCCAATGTTCCACAATACTATAAATGAGATCCCTTTACATAAACACATAATCATTCCAACACATCATTGTCATACTAAACATTTCTAATAGTGATCGCATGTGACTTCCCTTTGTCCTTTGCCTTAAGTGGTTTTTGATGTCGATCAACATTAACCCTTGGATTAGGGCATTTATTAGCATAATTCCCCATTTCCATTCACTTGAAGCATTGAAGTGTTGGTGGAGCATTCTCTATAGTCTTTTCTATATTCACGTCATTAGAAACCTCTTTCCCATTACATCTACACTCAGCTACTTGATGACCTTATTTTCCACACTTGAAACATTTTCTAGTACCTTTTAGACAATCTCCACCATTCTTCTTTCCACACATTGAGAATAAAGAAACATTCACCTTCTTTTCACCATTGTTCGGAGGTTTTTCCTAGAACTCCATCTTTCTTTTCTTTTCAAAACCATGCAATGGATATGTTACACCAACTTACAGTTCTACCTTGATAGCACAACACACAATTTCTTCATAGCTACCGAAGTCTCTTATAGCTAATGCCCTTCTATGACTTGGTTTTAAGCCACTGAAGAATCGATCAACTTTACTTTCAGGTTGGATGATAATGCCATATACATACCTTGAAATCTTTGTAAAATTCTATTCGTATATACCAACAGATTCATCATCCTTTTTATTAATCTCAAGGAACTCCTTTCCAATCTTTTTTCAAATAATATAGGGGAAGTACTTATTGAAAAATAAGTCCTTGAACTCATCCCATTCCATGGATTCAATTTCATCTTGGGGGTTTGTATTCTTAATTAGACTCAACCACTAGTCTGCTTCACCTTCTAACCGGTAAATATCCAAAATGACTTTTTCATGTTCTAAACAGCGAAGAATGGAAAATATATTTTCAATGGTACTGATCCATTTTTCAGTAACAAGTCGATCAGAAGACCCATTGAATTAAGGTGGACGTTTCCTCATGAAGGACTCAATAGAATTTTGTTCCCTTCTCTGATCATTTGGAAATCCAGAATGATTCATAGCTTGTGTAAGTATAGCAATAATATTTTGAACTCCATCTCCCATCACATTTGGATGCTCAGTAGGACAATCATTTCATTGTCCATTACATTGATCAACACGGTTCCTTGGGGTTCTAGCCATCGTCTAAAACCCAAAAAGAAAAGTGTGAAAGGAAAACATCATTCTAGGAAAACAACATAATGAAGGGGGGAGGGGTACCATCAATATCTGACATATTAGATTTAATTCTAATATCGTTACCATAAATCTATGAAAATAACCTATACTTATACTTAACCTTAGGGACATCACTAGAAATACCATAGAAATATCTCTCTGGATCTCACTAAAGCTCTCGCAGCCTAGTTTCCAAATGTTGACTAAACCTTTCCTCTTATACCAATTGTAGAGACCCGTACTTGAAGTACATAGACATTACATTACTTCCAGAGTACTTAATACATAACAAAAACAAACACACAAGGACCGTAATAGTTTAGTGTCTTTGTAAAATCATAACAAAATCTTCTAATCATGGTAAGATATCTTCAATATCTCCCATAAACATCTTCCCCTTTTTGTTTTCTTACCTAAAACATTTCTTTATATCCTAGGGAAAAGAAAACATAAAAAGGGTGTGCTCAAATTCTCAGTAAAGGTAAACATAGATAATATAAAACAATCCATAAACATTTGAATGCAAAAACATGAACATAAAATCTAAATATCAAAATCGTGAGAAAAGACATAAATCATGGAAGTACGTAAGGTATATATCATAAAGGAACATCAATCCTGATAAAATATCATGGGAATGAAACATGTAATTGTGGAAAACCATTAAGCACATGATATTATTTCTATAGTATCCAAGGAATTTCTTCCAAGACCATCTTAGTGGACAAGGTCCCTTTCTGAATCCAGTTCACTCCTCATTCCAGTCCTGTATCACTAAATCGGATTATCTTACCGTTCCAGCCATGTCTATATCATGAGATATAAATATTTACCCAATGCATTGGAGGGAGATATAGGTCCCACCCATCTCATAATGAAATCATTCTTACGTGTGCCACAACATAAACCTAAATCATTCATCATAACCCAAAGAATAAAATGGGTTTCATAAACATCATCCTATCATAACATAATCCATATAAAACAAATGGATATCATTTCATCATAATAGAAGTGAAACCATGTAAATCATAGAGACATTATACTTGAAACATACAAATATGAAATAATGTCATCTTATATGGAAAATGGTTTTGATAAAACACTTGAAATTATTTCTTGAGGAAAATATCCTTTCTTATTCAAAATAATTTTCTTTTCACAAAATTACATGAATTTTAGAAGGAAAGGATTTTGTTGAAAAATGATCATGAAATATTTTAGAGGAAGCTTCATGAAAATAAGGCGTTATGAAACTGTAAAAATCAATTTATGTCGTATATGTTAAAAAAACATTATCCCCGTACTTTTGCCAGAAAAGTCAAAAAGTACCATGTATGGTAAACAAAAGAAATATTCCTTCCATAACACAAGGTAAAATTCAAAGAGGGGTAAACATGACTTTAAAAATACCTGGAATAATATTAAAAACATTATGAAAATAATTTTTTATGGAAATGGATGAAAAATATAACCCTGGTAAATTCTTACAAATAAACAATCTCATATAAGAATGAGATTGGAATAGTTATCCCTTACCTTAGGTCCGATATGCTTTCTACGTATCCGAACCTCCTATATAATGATTTAAATAATTTAATTGACTTATTATAGAATCAAATTCACTGTTATGATAATATATATGGTTCACTTATGACTTTATATTACCCCTTCTTTTGTAAATTCTATGTTAAAGCAGCGTTTTGGATAAAAGCGTTTTATTTATCGTACGTGTTTGGACTTGTTGTTCTTGATATTATTATTTCTTATATCATGTTTTAATTAATTCTAGAATGTAAATAATGATTTATATATCATATATATTCAGTATATATATATATATAATAGATAGATAAATGAAATGTAATACACCGTTCATGGAGATGGTAGGTCGTACATACGCATGAACGTTGTTTTCCTTTCCATATTGACTTGAATTGAAGTAAGTAGATGAAATATATATTTTTATATATACATAAATCCAGAAGATTTATCATGTCATTTATTTCATTATTATTCATTATATATACTTTATGATCATTCTTGAATGGCTAACATGGAGAATGAATCTCATCGCATCGTGGAGATGGTAATCTGTACGTACGCACGAGCAATGATATCGTTCCCATAATTATTGAATTGAATTGGATTGGATGATATAATATCTCAGAATCATTATGATTTTATAATAACTATATATAGTTATTCTTTACACCATTATACCCATCCAAGTAAGGTGGTGGTGAAAAAACAGATTACACCACGGCGTGGAGACAGTATTCCGTACGTACGCACGCGCCGTGATTTCATTTTCCGTAGGATGGATAAAAGGTGAAATGGGTTTGTTTAATATTTATAATAAAATATCAGTATATTATTGATACTTATGTTATTATTTTATAATGAAACAAATAAATAAGAATAAGTTGAAGAAGAAAGAATCTTGAAAGAATCTGTAGAAGAGATTACCTCTTCTTCGACGCACCTCTTTTAAGCTTCCTCTTGAGGAACTAGATTTGGTCTTTTGAGGAGATAATAACCTATATAATGTTTATAGGGAAGTTTAGAGGGAAATGGTCAGGGTTTGGTAGATCTTGAAATATCAAAATTGTGTAAAGAGAAGAGGGAGGAGGTGCCCTTTTATAAGGGAGGAGAGGGGCATCTTTGGAAAAATATAAAATATTATTTTATAATAAAGTCATATTCGATTTATAATAGCTCCAAATTGATTTATTTATAATCTAAAGTAGGTATGTGTCGAAATCCTCTCAACCAATAGGTTTTATACAAGTTTAGGTTACAATTTTAAGCTTATCTTTTAGATTTATCTCTATGTTAAATAATTTAACTTTTACCGTGTCTTCTTGTTTTCTTACACTATATTGTTAACAAACTTACTATAACAATCCAAAAGAATCCCAAGTTATTCATTATTAATATATATAACCTTATCTAAGTCATTTGGATGATCCTTATATTTTTAGTAATATGATAACAATTAATAATATAATGTTTGTTTTTAAAACTATTTTATGTCAATTTTCACACTATTTGGTAATTGATTTTTGTGAAAATCATAACATCCTGATTAGTTCGAATAAAGTTTATCAAATAAATACAAACATTTCATATTAACCAATAAAATTAGTTTAATTCATAAAACGTCTCAAATTACATTTATTTGAGTATTTATAATATCAATTATTTTAATATTTCATTATTTACGTAAATACTGCATCACCATTGTGTCATTAATAAATTAAATTATTTAATGTTTAAAAATTATAAAGAAAACTACAATTAGGTAGGAAATCTTTTTATCTTTCTAATAAATATTTATAGTCGAACTTATCTTATTTATAACCCTATATTAAAAATGTTTTAGTTATTAAACATTGATTTTAACCATTCTCACTTGTTTTTGAATAAAATAATAATAAATGTCCTAATCAAATCCAAGTGGACCTAAAGGGTAATATTTTATTCCTAAGATTTTTTTGGTCGAATTAAACTTATCCAATATAATTAGGACATGTGTTTTCATAATAGTAATATCATTTTTACCCGTAATTACCCTATTTACTTTTAACTGTGGTAAATAAAAGTTAAAAGTTACTATTCACCAAAAATTATTTTTATCTTATTGAAACAAATTTTACTCCTTGATATTAACTGTGTCTCTTGGATTTTTAAAATTCCACTCACAGAAGTGGTAAAATTATGTTTTATGTAAATTTTCAAATTCTCCTAGGAGGTGGGTAAAATACAGTGAAAAGTTCAATAAATTTTTTTATATATCTAGAATTATTATAAAATGACTCCAATGAATTACATTGAAATTATATATGTATTATGTATCAATTTTTATGTAAAATAAATTTAAATAAAAAATAATTGTTTAAATAAAATGTTGGTTTTTAAATAGTAACCCAGTATTTTCACTATTCATCAAAAATTGAAAGCTTTCAGAAAAATACCAAAAATTCACCCTAGGCTAATTTTGATATTTCAAATCCAAAAATGAAGTCGATTTTGAAATATAAAATTTATAAAATTTCAAAAATAGGTTATTACTATTCATAACGGCTAGTTTATATAATATTTTAATAACATATCGTTGTTTAGTGAAACTTGGTATTGCGTACAACACACGCTATCGTAGAAGGTCGTGATTGCGTGTAATGAAAGCCATGTTAGGGTTGTGTGTAGTAAATGATTCATTTGTTGTTGCGTATAATAGAATCCAACCATATTTCATTTATACATTGAATATATATATATACACTCAATGTTGCATAAAATAACTTATATCAAATGAACTTGAAATTGTATGTAACATGATCCATTATTAGTGTTGGGTATACTGAAAGCTAATAATATGTTGCATATAGAACAAGATAATCTTGGTGTAGCATACAATATAAAATATGATAGAAATTAAAAATAATATATCTTATAAAATCTCCGGATGTTACAATCATTTTTTTCTTCATGTGTATCCTACGTTGGGAAACATCATATCAAGAAAAACGGAAAGATATATCTTTGGTTTGTTAGACAGTTTGAGATAGTGGATAGGGTTGGTCAAATAGAATACCTATTCTTCCTTCCATAGCACTGCAGTACCAATAAAAATGTGTTTCATTAGTCACATCTTAGAATATAGTATTCTGACCATTCTCATTTTATTGATTTAAAGGACATCAATCTTTGTGATGATGCATCCATTGAGGAGAATCTAATACATGTTATGGTCTATAGTGAGAATCATCTTAGATGTTGGACTATACCTCGGATTTGAGAGCAGTGGCTTCCAGGGAATGTTTTTGGAGGAGAAATAGTAGAGGAAGTTTTATATGAATGAATAATGTCCATAATTGTTGACCAAGACCAAATTGGGATGCTTAGGGAAGCCTTGGGATGATATGTTATATGGTGGGTAGGTTATAAGATCCCATATTTTTTCTGGTACACCCCCCTTTGATATTTTCATTAAACCTTTGTGGTTGATTATTGTTCAAAGATGGAGATACATTGTTGAGGGAAATGATGAAATGTTCTGGGATGTATATTTTTCTTAATTAATAGAGTATAGACACAAACATGTTAAATGGGTTTATGATTGTTTAACATGGTTTGGAAAGGTTCAAAGGTGTTATAGATCTTATATATAAACTTTTCTATGAACTTCCCACTAGACGTTTACATATCAAGAACATGTTACACAGTGAGTAAATTCATTGGATAATGTATTGAACCAATATAGTACATGAAGCAGTTACAATTTTTGAAAACTATTTAAATTGGGTAGAAGTAAAGTGGGGTTAAATATAATCTTATGTGATGGGGTTTCCAGCATACCTCTTTAGAAAGAAATGGACATTGTTTAAATGGATTACATGTTGTGTATTTATCATGAGAAGCAGTTTTAAGTTGGTAGTGGGGATTATTTTATTTCATCCTAACTCATAAATCTCTCGCTTCTAAACCCTAAGGAGATCTCTATGTGATTTTGGATTTTCTTCCTCCACTCCAGACATCCTAACTACACATCAATTTCCTAGTAAGTGTCTATTATTTGGTTTCCCTTATCTCTTATCGTCCCTTATTCTTTCTAGTGTAATATTTTGATTGTTTTTTTGTTTTGGGGTTTTAATCATAACCCTATTTGATCTAAGAGAATCTTTTGATATTATACACCTTCTTTCCTATTAGTGTTTTCCATTGGAAGCACTGTGTTAATCATCAGTAAATTTCCCTAGGTCTAAACCATAACCCTATAGTTTGATAATTTCCAATATGGGAAATATTATGATTGGAATAACATAATATTAACATTAACTTACTAAATAATGGATTGGATTTCTGCATGGATAACTTGTGATTCCAATTGATTGTGACCTAGCTTTTTGTTTCCTGTTGTGTGAGAAAACTCTTGATTAAAATTGAATTGGAAAATGGCCTAAAGTGTGTTTAATATTTCATGATACCTTGGTGATTTAATTATATTGAATACCTAGAAAATATATTTTTTATAATTGAAATAAATGTTAATAATTTGAGATATAAATGAAAGTCTAATTGAAAAAAATGGTAATTTGAATAATTAACCATTGATATTTAAATTGTGATATTATGATTCACATGTTGAAAATATTATATATTGGGCTATTTCATGAAAATTGTTGAAATTATTATATATTGGGTTATGCCTTGAAACGTGATGAAATGATTATATATCAGGATATTCCCTGACACATTCAGAAATGATTAAAAAGTTGGATATTCCTAGTGAAACATGATATAAGGCTTAAATAATTAGATATGTATTGACACATATTGAAATGATTATATACCGAGTTATTCCCTTAGACATGTTGAATTTTTATATATTGAGATATGTCCAAGAACATGCTTAAATTATTATATGCCAGGCTATTATCTGATATAGGTTATAATTATTATACACCGGTTAATTCCCTTACACATGATTAAATTATTATATATTTGAACTGACCTATTTTTATGTAATTTTCCATGGATATATGCTTATTGTGGGCATGGTTGTGATACATGATTAGAGAATTCCACCTTGGTGATGAAGAAGGTTGATTGTTATATTGTACGAATTGATTAATTAATACACATTTTTACCACTTTCTCCACAAACTAGTTTTAAAACTATATTTTTAGAAATGTTGGTGTCAACCTACTTAGTTATACACACACCTTCTTCAAGAACCATTTGATACCCAAGAAGATAAAATGTATGCAGGTTTAAAAACTGGAAACAGACCTTGTTGATAATTTATTTATTATTGGTTACGATAATGTTTGGAGACGATGCCAACATGGGCTCCATGACTAATGTATTTTTGGTTACTTTATGTTAGAAGACTCTTTTTTTTAATGTTTTCATATATACATTTAGATACATATCTTCATATCATTAAATGATTCATTACTAGAGGTTAATTTTTTTACCTTTTTATTTTCCATTTTTATTGGATATTTTTTCCATTTTTTATTACTCCTATTATATTATTTTTATTTTATATTTATACTATTATGTAACTTTATAGTAGGGGTATAATCTCCCCACTATATTAGCAAACCAATGGTGTTAGTTGAAAGACTTTGGAATATAGGAAGGCATGTTTTATGTCTCATAACCAACCTATTTTTTCATGCGAGAGAGTGTCAGATCATGGGATGTTACACTAAAATTCCCCCATCATGAAGGAGATACATGATTTGATGAATCCCTTCATTGACTACCTTCAACATAGAATTATCCTACTAAAAGATCCGGAACTATATTCCATTAGACCAGTTCACTATGATAGTCCTCCAAAAGGCCTCAAAAGTACCTCTCTGTATGCTAGAGGCTATTGAAAATAAGTGAGGGTGTGGGGTGAGAATGTGAGGAGACAAATCCATCATATCAACGTAAGAAAACATAAAAATAACCAAATAAAATAGTATATGTAATAATCATAGTGGGAGGAAAAAAGTAAACTGAAATAGAATCATTTTAATATAATAATATTTTTCCATAAAATGCGAAATAACCATGCCATTCATACAACACTGGTTTCCCACTAGAAATAGAAATAAATGTATTTAGATATATGACAAACTCCAAACAAGATAGCATACCTGATCTCCTCATACATATCTATCCCTCCTTCTTGATCAATCTAGGGGCTTGGCCCTACATGTTTGTATATCCATGTGACCATTTTCTCGAGTACCCTACTGTAATGGTGGTTCAAGGAGAGTGTGAGTACAAAACTCAGTAGGGCACGACCACTACAGTCCCATACATAGCCCTTAATTTATAGTGTGTGTAAAAGTGTGCTAATCATAATGATAACAACAACAACAATAATAACTGCTATAAATATACTAAAATACATGTAATAAAAATCATTCCAAATTAAAGTTCCCAACTTATCTAATATACATCTAGAAAAGATAAATGAATGAATGATTTGAACAATAGTCGATCCTTGGGTGTGTGATCTCAATCAACTGGGATATGCGACATCATGTATATATATATATATGTGTGTGTGTGTGTGTGTGTGTGCCTGTGTGTGTGTGTGTGTGTGTATTCGTAAGAAAATAAATATACATAAAAAATTATACACATGAGTGGGGTGATAAAAAATAACATATACAACATCATTCGATCATTTTGACCATAATACCAGTCATCTGGAAGACCTGTGAAAAGGTAATTAATCCGGATTTCATATCAATCAAGCTGTGTATCATTAAGTTGATCTCAGGTTCCAAAGTCATGATCGACAATACCTAATTCACCCAGTGCTGAAAATGTCTCTCATCAAGCTATGTCATCACATGGGGATACATTTACGAACCCTAGTTTCACCCATACTCACCTCCAATCATTGTAATGGAGGATGTTGTTTACTGAAGGAAAATCTTAAAGATGGTACTTTAATTAATATAAATAAATTGGGACCCAAGGTATGTAACGAAGGAATCCAGATATAAAGATAATCAAAAATTGAGTACTTCATCTTAAATATGAGTCTATCTAAGGAATTACTACATGGTAAATCGATGTATCACTCAAGGAAAATATGACAACTTCCCCTATAAGTATAGCTACAAATTCCTATTTTTGATACCATGTATCATTAAATTAATATAAAAAAACTTCCCCTGTGAGTTATTTCATGTAATTCTAACATGGGGATCCATGTATCACTCAAGCCATATATAGAAACTTTCTCTACTAGTCCATCCAGGAAATTAATACATGGTAATCCAAATATCACTCAACACATATATATAAATTCACTATATGATTCCATCCAAGTAATTCATTCATGGGAATCTAAGTATCACTAATGGAGTATATAGATGCTCTCCCTATGATTTTGTCTGAGAAAGACTACATGGGAATCTAAGAATCAACCAAGGTGTATATAGTAGCATTCCCTATGAGTATGTCCAAGGAATTCATACATGGGTGTAAAATTACCACTAATCATGTAAATACAAACTCCCCATATGAGTCCATCCATTAAATTACTACAAGGAAATCCATGTATCACTCAAGGCATATGTGAATGCATTATCCTATAAGATCATCCCTCGTGTACTACAAGGGAAACTAGGTATCACCGACGCATGACATAAATAATATATTATCGAGCCCTTACAAGGAATTAAACATAAGGAATCCACGTATCAGTTGAGGCACACACAATTAATATAGCCTCTGAACCTATCAATGAAATTCTAAAAAAAAGAAACCAGGTATCACTCATGGTGTAATAAACTACATTCTAGGAAGTAAGTTAGATATTTAAAACAAGATGGTAATCATATAAAATGGAATAAAAGATAAAACCTATGAACTATGTTTGGGAATCTATAAATATTATGTTGAATCAATCAAATCTATTGAGAACCCGGAATCACATATGATAATCATCATTTCGTCAACGGTAAACAATTGAAAATATAAATGAAAGAGTGGGAGTTGTTTAATGCCAAAACCGACCACAAATAACTCATCCAAATGGATTAATAGTTTTCAAACAATGTGGCACTGACTGGGTCCCCCATTTCAGACACTAGAGAGGCATCATACTCAGGATCCTGAATGTCCATGGTAAGCAGATCCGTCCCTCTTGGGGTTTCTCTAAGTCAGTATGTAAGAAATAAATACCTCTTGGGAACATATAAGTGATAAGTAGTGGCATATATCAGGTTATCCTTGATCAACGTCATGTCTCAAGACAAGGGAGAAACTAGCACATCGGGGTTGTTAGTTACCCCATGAATTCATCCAATACAAACTACCCAATGTATTTAATTAAAAAATTTATCAGAATTAATTAAAACAAGGGTATTATCCCTTATGAGAAATCCTGATCATAATCATAATTCGATAAACATTCATAAATACTAATTGGAAGTTATGATAGACCATATTTCTTTTGGATTATTTTATTTTAATTTCCAACGGCCAAGGGTAGCTTCCAAGGCTTTTCCATGCTCATAGAACATAAGAAAGATCATATATAACATATGTAAAATTATAAATTAATAAATTATAATTACCCTATAATTAATTAAATAATATCATAAGATAACCAATTAAAGTGACTTTATTTATTGGTTTACAAAACCCAAAAAACTCACTGGAAACCTCATCACACTGAAACCATGAAAAAAATTTCAGACATAGCATATGATACATACTAACCCAAAATATAAATAATCCGTAATAAATGGCACCAAAATAACAACCCAAAAATTAATTAAAAGCATTAAGACCTTATATATCCACTGCATTGATGTAACTCAAAGAAAAAACACATAATGAAGTGAGGAGAACCTCTCAGGATGACCTCTTCTTGTGTAGAGAGAAATCCCTAACCAAAATTATCGATTCTGCTATGATTCAATGAAACCCATGAAGAACCCTAAACAACCATCACTATATCAGAAATAATAGAACAATAATAATGTAGAATAAATTAATAGGATTATATTACCAACTAACATCATTGAATAACTGTAAAAAATTCCCTTAATAAATGAATAATGGAGCGAGGTGCAGCATTAGCTTAGAGATCCTACACGAATCTTACATGAATGAAAGAGAAATGGTGGAGGAAGTCCATGTTCAACCTTTTCAATAATCCAATCCTAAATATTACATGGTGTGTAACTATTACAAGTCATGTAACCGAATCACGACATGTAATAGATACACACCATGTATTTCTAGGGGAATTTCCCTATTCATGATGACGTAAAAGGATTTGTCTCGAATCCCTGATCAATATTTTATTTACTTAAACATTCAACATATTGCACTACAATGGTCAGTCTCAAGGAGGCATCTCACACAACATTGAATTTATATTTTCATTAATTATATTATAACTAATGTGAAATTAAATAATATTAAGAGGATTATATTGACATATGAATGAAATATTGATATTGATATATATATATATAATTTGATCAAATTGAATTCAAATAGATTGATTTTAAACAAATAGGGTATCCTCCTCGAGGAACTCCCATAGTGAAGCATCCTCATATCCTTATTGGATTCAAATATACTTAATAGAAACACTATATAGTATCTATGAATATCCACTTATACCTATGATTGTGAATATATAGTGCCCTCAATGAGCCCTGGAGGACCAAACATCTACCTCCTCAGTCTATAGAAAATATAACATAACAGAAATTTGTGCCTTGGGAGGAATGTGGAGACACAAAGGTTCCATTCCCAATAATATGCCCATTTACCTTACTCTATGAAAATATTAACCAATAAACATGAATGTTCACTGACTTGGGTTCTTCCCAGGATTGGTCCCTCATGAACTTCCTTGGGTTATTTACATATGACCTTGAGTATAAGGTGTCACAACGGAGAATAATGGGGTGGAAACATAAAATATTAAAAATTGATAAGGACAGAAAAAAGAAGAGTAAATTATATCAAAATTTAATAATATTATTACCCAGAATAGAAACAAAAAAACTATATAAAAATTCTACAGAGAGTTTCTAATATTCTAAGAAATATAGGGGATACATTTTTCTTCGAAAATTGGTGAAATTATGGCTCTAGAATATTTCTGAAATAATTTTTCACATGGTATACCCATTTAATGACCGAATTTGGAATGGTTTTCTGCTCAGAAGTTCATCGAAATTTATTTATAATTTGACCAAAACATTCTACTTCATATCACTACTATAAGACACCCTATATTAATGGTTTTAAGAACCATCGTATTTAGAGTCGTCAGTATAGACCTATAGTTACGGTTTGACCAAATTGTCGGTATAGGCCATCTATTACCATGGTTCATAAACCATTCATGTAGGGAATTTAAATTGAATAACCTATACCCACTATTTGGTCAAACCGTTGGTACAGTTAATTTAATAAAAAAAATCCCCTGTTAGGATTTGATCCCAACACCTATCACGTATAGTCCAGTCACCATACGACTACCTTTATAACCCATTTTATGTTATTATAGTCATCACATATATATAAATATAATTTTATAAATTTATTTATTATCAGTACGGTTATTATTATTATTATGTAAAAATAATATTCCAGCTAATACCAATGGTTTGGTAAAACCGAGGGTATAGGTACTTCCTAGAAAAAAATTCTCTACGAAACATATTTCCAAGGTTTACAAATACCGTAGGTATAACACAACCTATACACAAATATTTTTAAACCATTAGTATAACTCCTTCTTGAAAAAATTCACTATGAAACATATTCTCACGGTTCTCTAAAAAAATTGGGTATAGGGTTGACCTATGATGATAATGTTTTGTAAAACTGTTGGTATAGTTCTTTCCCATGATATTTTTCCCCATGAAACCTTAACCAATGGATCTCCAAAACATTGTTTATAATGTATACCCATACACATGGTGTTTGTAAAACTTTGGGTATATCCTTGTTTTCCAGAAATTTATGTCTCATATAGAAATTTTTATATCCCATTAATATCTGAAAATTTATTCTAGCCATGAAGAATAATTGAATTTCCAAAATCTGATTCCCATTACTTTGTGGCCTAAATATTGGATGATTCATGGGGGTCCATAGTTATGATTGTTTTCCATCAGGATATTATACTTATCATTGTTGTATTTTTTCCCCATTTTTCATCCATTTATGAAAATTTGAAAAATCTTAAAAAACCTCAAAAAAATACATAGATTTTGAGGCATGACTTCTGAACATTTGTGGGCCTTCAAATGATGGATTGATATTTGGGTCCTAAAGAATAAAATTATTACCAATATGTATTTAAGACTGAAAACAAAATATCTTTATAAATTAAATAAGGTAATAAAAATTTATGGAAAAAATACAAAAATAAATTAAAATAGATAAAATAATAAATAATAGGCCATATTTCTATTAAGTTCAAAATGATTCTATAAGCATAAATACAATAAAATTGAATGTTAAATAACACATTTGTGGGATTAAAAACATTGTAATTAATATTAAAATAATTGAAAATATTTTCTTTAATAATTTCCCCACACTTAATCTATGCTTATACTCAAGTATAAATTCTCAACATGGAATTCAGAGGGCACCAATGTTAGCATGATTAAAATTAAATATAAATAAAATTAAAAATCTATCAATGTTAAATCAAACATTAATATTACACATAAAATATAAATTCTATTTATCAATTTTAAAAGTTAAAGTCAAAACAACCATTTTAATTTTTCCCATTGAAAAATGAAGGATCTTCTCATCTAATTACCAATGATCTGGATACAAACATTATTCAATAGAACCATTCAAGACAACCTATATTGATATAAGATGAAAAGGAAGATTGGGATTCTAAAATTTAATTTTCATACTCGAATGCTCAATGATCAGTAAGAACCGGAGTCTAGATGTTAATGATCAATAGAAAATTACTAGGATAGTCCTAGATGCTAATAGGGGAATATGCATCCAAAAAATATTACTTACAACCACTAGATGGGTTTATATTATTGGACTAGAAGTATTATAATATAGTACATAATACTTCACCACGATCCAGTAAATAAATAAAAACACTAAAACATGGAGTAGTTGAAGGGACCGTGCCACATTTGTGCTGGTAAAAGGAAAGTCCATGATCTGTAGAGAGCTCTACGCCAGAGATCTAGAAAATAATATAAATGAACAAGGAGTATCCAAGGCCACTTCACCATAGAACACAAGAATGATGAGGGGGGTTACACTGTATCCTTTATCCATGGAGAAGCTACCCTAAAAAAGGTAGTAGCACCAGACTCCTCCTCTCAACCCCCTATGACGTAGCTGATATCTCCATGCCATATATCCCACTAGTGTTATGTCACATCCTAGATCCACAATGCATCCATACTTAAAATGGATGTGGCCCAAATCCACCTATGGTATCCCACTACACTAAATCACAAATCTCTATGCCACAATGACTCCCCTTATGGTGCAGTGCAAACCTCAATGCCACACCTCACAAAAACACCCTTCTAAACCCCTTTCATAAACTCTCGTAACTTAACCGAAAGAATTATATATGATCAGAGTATATAATAAAATTTTAATATACCTACAACTATGGGTCTTATAGTTTTAAATGGATTCATGTTTCCAATAGATATCTTAGTTTTCCTACATAAATAGATTGATTATAATTTTTTATATTTTTAGTAGTTTTTTTGTATTTTTTTTGAAAATAGATTAAATGTCAATTTTTTTCTTTTAAAATTTTCTTGATAAAATTTATATCTTCTTGGATTCATGTTCCTTCCTCAAAAATGAGCTCAAAATTTGACTAACCTCTTTAATAAATATTGTAAAATTAATTAATTAATTCCCAGAAAAATTACTATAGTTGGTGAGTAAGGTGTCGTTTCCGCAGTGGATGTGTTGGATGTGTGTGAGGAAAAGGAATAATGTAAAATACACAAAAGAAAAGTGAAAAATAGTCGGTATGGTGGAATGTAATTATAGTGATAATGAAAGATTGTGGATTCATAATAAGACAACAAAAAAGAGTAAATCATATGGTAAGAAAATAGAAATATATGGATGAGACAAGGGAATTTTATTGAATTAATTTTTAAATATTTAGCTTCATTCATGCATAAAGAAAATTTGGAACTGAATAAAATATGGTCAGTTAACTATACTGGATGATTAAATTATGACCAATTATGTGATACATTCATCCAACAATATTTTTCATTTATTGCCAAAATGACAACTCAATTATCATGATAATTACATTTTCTTTGATCCTAGTGTGAACTCTCAATACCCCATCACATAAAATATTATTCCTAGAAAATTTAGACCTCAAAATTTACTTTATCATGATTATCCATCACATAAACTTGATTGTTATCTTTAAAAACTAAACATCATAAGAAATTGAAGTTTGAGGGTAGAATCCTATAACAATCTAAAATAAAGGAAGTAAAATTGTTTTCCAAATAAAATTCCTTTAAAAATCATTTGGAGATAATATTCATTATATAAAATGAATCTCAATTTTCAATTTATTTTATTAGTGTAATAGAAGAACAAAAAATAAGAGAAAATAGAAATATTTTCTATCAATGAACTATAGTTCTAGGTCGAGCTTCCTTCATGCTTACAATTATTTCTAGATTTATCCAAGTCACATTCTCACTGTGACCAATCATGCCTCATCTAGACTTATTCTATGGATGATTCATAAAGTCTCAGTACCCTTTCTTCCTTGAAAAGTCTCCAATTAATAACAATTTTTACATGAATGACCAACCTCTATCTCAAAGTCACATCGCTGAAATATTATCCCTAGTTCTTATTTGGCACTTCTAATATATCTCATTATCCACATAGGTGAAACTATTTTGAACATAATTATAGACCATGCTTCCCTACATGTGGGACTAGTACCTTGAAATTACTAGATAATTTCACAACTTTTATCAATCTTTTATGCTCTATAAATATTGAAATAAGATTCAAGCATCACATTTCCATTGATGAGCCCTGTTCTAATTTATCGTAATACTCAAATTTTAATTTATATTTTCTGGGTTCCTATATTAAATTTGAATTACCATGAAGTAACCTTCTATTTCTGGATGTAGTGTGGCCAGATTACATTTTTGTGGGATTCAAAAGTGGGGAGAGAATTCAATGTCCCATGTTATCATCATCTTCATTAAGAAATCAACCTAGAACACACTATTACCATAGTGAGGCCTCAATAGATTCTTGATAAAACCAATATACAAATCTAATTAACTAATTATAAATCTCATTCAAAATGAAAAACCACTCTTAAAAATTGTTTGATGATCCCATTCATCCAACCAAAATAAATGTTTGTTGAGGCCTTTCTTAAAGCACGTAGTGTACACTATAATTCAAAATTTTCGCCTTGATAATAAGGATATACAAATATCCCTAATCTTTAATAATCAAATGATAGTAAACATTCAAATACACTAGATATCACAAACTTTTTCTACATCGATACTACATGGATCCCATCTTCAAATTAGATTTTCCAAAACTCCAATATGGTTCCATATCACATTAATTCAAGCTTAGTATCTCCATATTCATTATATTAATTTCAAATTCTCTAAAATTTGAATTTATATGTGCCATTAGTGTAAAAACCAATCTTGTTAAACCAATTATGTCACCCAAATTGGCCTGCATGAAGGCCAGAAGCATGTTCCCAGTCGCCATGGGATGATGACAAGCACCAACGTATCATATAATGAAAATGGGAATGATTTCATAATCAATATACATATTTTAAGATAAAAAAGTTATTATAATATAATATAAATAAACATATGTTATATATTAAGAAAAACAATACCACAAAGGAAACCCAAAGAACAGGATAACATGGTTTAGAAAAACAACTAAATAAAAACAAAATGAAACCTGAAGAAACCACTAGGTCCATCTCCTCATAGAAAAATGTTCCCTCTATAAAAACGCACAAAAATTAAACATGATAAATGAGATCCATAATTTATATGAAACTCTTCCAATTAAATTTACAATTCAAAACCAAGGATATACACACCTAAAGTAAAAAAATTAGGGCGTGAGCAGTAAATATCAGTAGGATACCAAGAGTGAATCTATAAAATTTCTACCCACATGCATCCATTAGTTCTTGTATAAAATGGATTTCAGAACATCTATAATGAAATAATTTTCTATACTAAACCATCCTTTTGTCTTCTTTTCAAATTCATGATAGATTTACACACAAAAATAAATATGGCATAGCATTTATCCATGAGGAATAGGTAGAAAAAATAAACATGTTTAAACCATTAGATTCTATATCATTTGAGAAAATGATCATATAAAATAAACAAGAACATAATACATCCACAAAGACCCAAATGGAAAATAAAAACACAAGGTTGTACATAATTAAGAAATAGAATGTGATAGTGGATGACATTAGTAAAATCAAAATGGTAGGAAACTGAGTCCCTTAGAATGTCTAAACACTAGAAACCATGTCATCATAAGCATATCCCCGAGTGGTATCGTACAGTACTAGAGCTCACATATGTCTATTTTCCCCTTATACCCCATGTTTTTTCCAATGTGATAATAAAACATAAATACCTCCATGAAACGAAGTTCTGATTTCATAAAATGCATTCCAAGGAAAATCCATATCATTTCATGATTAAATTTCAAAAAAACATTTTATCTAGATATACCAATCCACTTCCACAATTAAAAAAATTCATTTCAATTTCAGTATCATTTTTTAGAAAATATAGGGAATAAATCAACTCTTTCAAAAAGGTTTCATTAAAAAAACATTTTTTATAAAATACTTCCATATTCTAAAAAGTTCAATTCACAACAAATGGATTTTAAATAATTGATTTCAAATATTTAAACCAATTTAATCAATGATGTCATAATAAATTTCAAGGGATATAACAATTGATGGAGTCTTCTATCTCAGCAATGAATGAAACATTGATGATTCCAATTATGGTGATCAGAAACAATGATTTCTTGCAATTGTAACACTACATCTATAAATAAAAACATCAATTCTTCATACAAAACCATATATATTAAAACCAAAACCTAATTAAATTCCAATTTATCGAGGTAAATATTGATCGATAATAGATCTAGGGAAAATAAGATAAATCAAGATAAAAAACAGACATACCTTGATGAGATCCCACTAAAATGATCAATGATAACCATGATATCAAAGGGAGAATAATTTAGAGTATCTCAAATGGCCTGGTGAGGGATAATGAGGAATTAAGAGGATATTGTAGTTAAGAATGACAAATGTAGTCTAGGTAAAATTATATTTTTAGCAATTCAAATTTGGTACCTTGATTAGGTTTTATGGTTACAGACTGAAGATTGTCATTTTTTTAGAAAACACATTTAAGGGTTAAGTGAGAACCCATGAAAGAAAAAAAATACAATCCATAAAAAACAATATTAAATGGTTGAACCATTAAATTTTAATTTCATCATATTTTTAATATATATTGTTTACCTCTCAAGCTAGGTCATCTTTTATAAGGTCTTCAATACAATACACCATATTTTCCCATGTTTAAATGTACTCCTCTATATTTAATTACCATGCTTCAAAATGTCTAAAAGGAATAAGGTCCTTCTTATTGATCCACTCTATCTACTCCTTATTTGTATCCCCAAGTAGTAGATGCCTAGAAATCCTATTATGAATCCTCATTTGTGTAATTTATCTCAAGAAATCATTTGATTATTTCTTTCTCAATGTGGAAAATTAGCTCTTAGAGGCTGGTTAGAACTTATTTGAAAGCCTACCTTTTCTGGTCATTAGGAACACCTGTAAAAGGATCAACTCCATATTATTGTGAAATGTTTTCCATCAATTGGTTTTCACCTCGAACTATCACACTCACCTTTTGATCCTTTCCCTTATCTTGAGTTTCATGTTCAGTATTCATAGGCCTCGACTTCTTCGAATACCATGTCTCCATCGGTTAATTATGGTATGAGTAGTCTTTAGGTCCTTTAGGTTTATTTTTTTTAAGAAGAGTACAATTTAATGGATCTTTATTTTATTTCCACCCCTTCATCCATATTGGGTTGTGGATATATCTTATATTGTGACCCTCCATGCTATCATTTGGAAAATTTCTAGAGAACCCACCATTAGACACATTCCCAAGAATAGATTGACCTTCATCAGAACCCTCATCCTGGATTGTTTCTAGTTGATCTTGATCAAATATTTCACCAACAATCCCTTCAACACTATTTACTTGTTGAATTGATAGTATAGTGGTTGGGTATGATTATTTCCCACTATAAACAGTTCCATATGTGTCCTACAAAAATATAATTAGGAAATCTTTTGTACAATTTCTAATTTTTTTGGTAACCACATCTTATACAGTCCCCTGAAGTCTCTACTTGATCAAGGTGCCACTTCCTTCTCTTAAGACCTCTACGTAAGAATATGCATTGGATGAGGTATGAGGACCAAAAGCATATGATCCCTCTAGACCCCCTATCTTGGAAAAATCATGTTTAAGTGAACCATCCAGTTCATGATGAAATCTTCTAAACATGTCTGAAACTTAGGGATTAACCTCACGTAGATGAACCTATTTCATGGTGGAAAACATGTTTGATGCTTCACCCACACCTCAAAGATTTTGTACCTCTCTAGAGGTGGGAGGAAGAGAATCCATTTGGGACCCACTTGAAAACTTGGTCCCTAAATAGAAGTTTAATGACCCTTCACTTTTTCTATTCCAACATCTTTACCCATTTTCTGGTCCATACCACCACACCTAACACCCCATCAACAACAAGAACCCAAATTCCCCTAGGCTGTATGGTTACACAATATCACTTTAAACTCCAAAAAATATCTATGGAATCGATCTACCCAATCAAACTTCACATGCTTCTAGTTTAACTCTATCAAAAGATATGCGTGCTTGGAGAATTATAGAAAAAATAAAATAAAATAATATTATATTACCAATATACATAGGATCCAAAAAACATTTCTGGGATAATTCCAAGAAATTATTTAATGTATCATTTAAGGATTCACTAAGAAACACTTCTCAGAAATTACATGGCCAAAACATTTAACCTATTCAATCTAGAATGAAAATCTAGATAGATTCCTATACAGATGATATTCATTCATGATCCCAAGGAAGATATTAAAAATCATAGAATTATGATAATTTGTTTTGTAATAAATAAGGATATCATACACAAATAAAACCATGAATGAATTCATAAACATATGGAAGATATAACAGGCCATAATTTTTATGCATAGATATTACATCAATTTTTCTGGATATTAATTATATAACATAAAGGTTCATGATAGAATTGTATAGGTATTATATCATGGGATACATGTAAATATGAACAATATATTCATAATAGTTCTATATCATCACCCACCTAGATCTTCATAACTATCACCCTTCTTAGAAATATCATACAGAAAACCATTATTCATAACCCTGGAAAGGAGACATAATAAAAGGGGGATATTTGAATCTTAGTAAGGTAAAATAAGGGATATATCAATGAACAAAATCAGACTAACATGATAAAAATGGTATGAGAACATAAACAAAACTTTTGAAACCCATGCCCTATATATAATAGATCATAATCCCGATTCATTTCATAAATCATGATAGGTAAAAAAAATCCAGAATCTTAAAGGAATCTAATAATATGAGCCATTAGAGAATAACATTGGCATAAGAAATAATATTGTGGAATACACATAAGAATAGAAAATAATTTCCTTAGTATTCAATTATCCTGTCTAAAATTGTCATACTGGAATGGTTTTTATCGCTAAACTATCATAGATTTCATGGTTCACTCTCAATACTATCATAATTGAAAAATTACCTTACCAAACTAGGTTCACTCCCCATTCCAGTACTGTTTATCTCATAAAATATCAATATTTACGCAATTTATTAGAGGGAGGTATTGGTCAAGCCTGTTAAATATTGAAAATCATATATATATTTTCCATAATATCATAAATTATTTATCAAATCAAAATCCATGAAGTGAAATTTATATCACAAATAATTCATCATAGCCTAACCCATGGAAAATAAATGGGTTTCATTATTATTACATGATTTCATCATGGCATAACCTCTGGAAAAGATATTTATTTTATAAAAAATGTGTCATAATATTTATAAGAACTCTAGATAAATAATAGGGATGGTATCCTAGGATCATATCCCCATTAAATCATAAGTTAATTAAAGTTTCATTATTTTTTGATGAATATAAATAACATTAAAATATCTTTAAAACAATCATGATGAAAATAAAATTTCCATTTTGAAATCAATTATTTAAATAAAATTTAACAAATATAATGGGAAACATTTTATTTTGAAATAAACATGTAAACTTTTGAATGGATTTTCCAATAATAATTAGTCATGATAGGGGTAAAATTTGTTCATGTCGTATAAGTTGAAAAACATTCATTTCACACTATAAAATGGTTAAAAGTTCCTCATTTAGAAATAGTGAAGATGAGTCCTTTCAAAACATTTTATAAAACATAAAACATGGGTAAAAATGTATTTAAAAATCATAGTAGAATAGTAAAAAATTCTTTAAAACATTTTTACAATACATAGATATAGAAGAAATGGGTTTTTTCAACCAAAGAGGGAAATAAAGTTGATTTTCCTTACATATAATTTTTTTTATCTTGGGTACATGAGATGGGAAAAATAAAGGAAAATTTATTCTAAATAAATTATAATCGGATATGAAAATTTAGGAGTTTCTGGAGAGTTAGATAATAATTTATCATCACCAGAAACATAATCATAAATAATCTTCACAAACAATGAGAATATAACTTATAACCCCTTACCTCAAGTTCACCTTAATTAGAAAGAACTATAACATCTGATATAATAAACATATATTAATTATAACCCTATTAAAAAGTCATTATTATTCATATTATATCATATATTATCCCTTTATTAAATTCCAACACCCATTTTTATCAATAGTTTCTTATTATAATAGTTATTTCTGGGTGTTAAATGTTTCATTTATGATGATGATTTTAGTTTAGTATTTATGATCCGTATACATTTATATTCGGTACATTACCACAAAAATATAAATATTCATATAAATATCAAATATTTTCATTATATATATAATATAGTCTTCCATAAAATTTATATATAGTAAATTTAATTACACTGTTCATAGAGACGGTAGGAAACACATGCATATGAATATTGTTTTTATATTTTCAATGGGTGGGAAAAAATTAATGTAAATACTAATTTAACATTATAGGATCATTATTTTATCATATATATCAAATATATTCATATAATAAACCCCCATTAACATTCAATTAAAATAAAAATGAAAAATGAATCACATCGCTTTGTAGAGGTGGTAGTCCAGACATGGGAAAGATCGACGTTATCATTTAGAAAAAGGTTGGTCAGTAAGAAGGTAGAGAATATATTATAATTTTAGAATTATAATGGTGTTATTAATATCATATATAAATATAAAACTAATCATAATAACCATCCATAAAATATGGTAACAAAAAATGCATTGTATTACTACGTAGAGATTGTAAGTCATAGGTAAGCAATATGGGTACTTTACTTTCATGTTTGATGGAAAAGTGGGTGTATAATGCTGTTTTCATAATCATAATAAAATATAATATTATTTGTTAAATTAATTTATTATATTATTATAAATACTATATATTTAAATAAGGTAAATAATATTTGAAAAAAAACTTGATCAAGTAAGATGGTTACCACTTCTTTGAGACAGATCCATTAGATCTCCTCTAGAGAGCTCTAGAGATGGTATTTCTGGTATATAATAACACCTATAATGTTTCTAGGGAAGTTTATAAAATTAATTTTTAAATTATGGAAGATATATTGTGCTTAATGATATGTAAATAAGTGAGGAAGGAGGTGCCATTTTATAGTTGATGTGAGGGGAACTTCATCGAATTTTTCAAAAGAATAAATTTTATTAAATTCCTTATAAATACAAAAGCCTCAAATTTTGATAAGGATTCAAAGATATGGTATGTTAGAGTTTTAATACAAGAAAAAATTTATTTTAGACTAGTTTTGGTGTCCTTTTAAACATTATCATTTTGACTAACCCTTAGTTAATAGATTATAATTTTAACTGAGGTAACAAAGTTCTAAATATTAAAGGATGGTAATTTTTATTTATTGGGTTAAAATTGGACCATAAATGGATATGTTATGAATCTTTAGACCATTTAATATCCAACTATTTTTTATAACACGAAATTTATTATTTTTGTGTAATTTAAAAAAAAATATTATCTTGATAAAATTTCATTAGTGTTAATTTTTAGACCATTCGTTTTATTAGACTTAAAAGTCATAAAAATGTTATAATTAAAATATAATATTTTAACAAAAAATTAGTATGTCATATTAAACAAAAAATTTATGTATCACTATATATTATTCAAATTCTATCACTTTTAATATTTTTAAAATATTTTATTTTATTTTTTCATTAATTGAATAAATATTTTTTTGGGTTTGTATATAAACAAATTTTAAGATTATAATAACTAAAAATTAGAAATAAATTTACATAATTAATATATTTTCATTATTCATAAGATTAATATTAATATTAATTAGTATCTAGTTTTTATCCATATGTAAAAACATAAAGTATATTTAAAACTAAGAGAATAAAATTTTGTAACTTTATCATTTAAATAACATATAAATCATTTTCACAGAAAAGTGTCCCTTAAAATGGTTTATTAAGAGTATAAAATGATAAGGGTAAAATTCCATTGATCTAATAAGAATTATAAAGAAACAATAATGACAATATCACTTATGTTTAATCAATATTAACCTAATTGACCCTTTATTGATGTGCTAAATTTTATCATGGATACTGTTCATAATGAACAAAAAAATGGGATATTTAAAAAATTTGATCCTCCTAAATTTAAAATATAATTTATTTTAAAGAACTAAATACCATTAAATTTTCGAAATTAATTTTAAATTAGTTTCCGAAAATGTGAAAGAAAACGATTTTTAGAAAAAAAAAATATATTTTGAGCATATAAATGTATTCAATCATATCCAATTCCTAGAAAAATATATATTGAAAGTTTAAAAATTTTTATCAATTAAATAAAATATAAATATAAATAAAACAATCATTAATTGGGGTTGATTTAATTTATTATTATAAAAATACGTTGCATGCATACAAATAATTTGAAAGAAAAAACATCACCTTAATTTTCAAATATTTTTTTTTAATTGTAATAATTTTATAACTAATGAATCAATTTTTTAAATGTGAATACAGAATAATTATCATGTTTTATTTATTATTTATTAATACCACCAATTAAATGGTTAGGTGATAATGGAAACATTATATTTTAAAAATATAAAACATTTTTTCTAAACTAATTTTTATGTGTAACACAATCTATTGAAGAAATAGAATTATTTAAAGAGAAATATTTCATAAACATATTAAGGTGTTACATTCTACTGAAAATAAATTTAATTTCACCCTGAAAATTTATTACTTTTATAGAAACATATGATGATACTTATGACTCATAATATCCCCAGTTTCTCTTATTACTTACTCAAATTGGTGGTTTCACTATAAAACATTAACCAGGTGAGTGGTCTTGTTTCATGACACATTCTCTCTAAAATCCAAAATCTCTAATGATTTTTCACTGAATGAGATATCTTCACGATGCGTTATGATCTCTAAATTCAGTACTTGTAAAATATCAAGAATGTACTTTCTCAAAAGAGATATGTTGAATACATCATGAATTTGAGGGAGATCAAATAGAAGATCAAATAGATAAACAACTATCTCGATACAGTATCTACGATGATGGGAACACTGATGCGACGCTCTCGACTCAGGTGACTCTAGGATTTCTCAGTAATATTGAATCAGGCGGCAATGGAGGATTCTTTTCTGAATCCTGAGATATTAAACTCGCATAAGAATGTTAGCAGAGGAGCGGACGAACTGGACTCAAGAGAAATAGATAATATAAAAGGAATGACGCCCAGGGGAAGGGAAGGTAAGCCTTTGTTTTCTATTTTTAAAGCCTCGTATGCAAGAATTAGGAGAAAAGGTTTAATTGCTCATGTCAAAGCAGACTCGTCTGTGGTTGCTGAGAGACTAGAATTAGGAGCTCACTCCATTATCGCAAGGCTTATTCTTCCTAATAGATCTAAACCTTTGAAGATGGAATATCTAAACCAAAGACTCTTGGAGATATGGGGTTTTAATTCTTGGAAATGCATATCCCTGGGGAAGGGATTCTATCATATTCTTTTTCCTTCAGAGAAGCTGAAACTAAGAGCATGGGGTTTTGGATCAATTTCTTTCAAACCCAGAGCTCTGTACATCAGAGAGTGGGATCACAGCTTCAATACAACAGAGATTGGTAATTCTACAGCATAGGTTTGGATAAAAATTTGTAGTTTAAATTGGATTTTGTGGAATCCTATGATTTTATATGATATAGCTCTTTCTATTGGGGTCCCAATTAGAATGGATAGGGAAACTGAAATGGCAAGATATGGACATTATGCCAGATGTCTTGTAGAAATTGATCTATGTAATTCTTTAATTGATAAAGTCTTCTTATCAACTGATGATGAAGAATTGGAATTGAAAATTGAATATGAAAGTTTCCCAAAAATTTTCTTGGACTGTAAGGCCATAGGCCATGATAATTCAAACTGCAGGAGACAATTTATATGCAAGAACTGTTCTAGTCGAGGGCATGATTCTAAATCATGCCATAAATCTGAAAAGGAAAAGCAGGAACATGGTCAGGTGACTATTCTAACAGAGAAGACCCTAAGGGCACAAAGTGTCTCTACAGGAATTAATGGCAGGGTGCCTAATGCTTAAGCTAAAAAATCCTGGTCTGATATAGTGAAGTAGGGATAAGAGACTCCACCAAGCTCAAGTGCAGACCCTGATAAGCCTGACTCATGCCAGGGTCCCCTGGCTAATGCTGATGCTTCTCTTCAATCTGTTTCTGTTAAGGGAAATGAATCTCTGACTGCTTTTCATGCTGATTCTGAAATTAGACATACACTACAGCGACCTACTTCTATGATTATTTTAGATCAGGATATGCAGTTAAATGTTTATGATCAACCTGCTTTGGTTCAAAGTAATGATGTTTCAGCTGCAACTCATGCTAATTCTAGAAATGTTTTTTCTCAGACATCTTTCAATGCTATTGAATGTGACACTGATTTTTATGTACATATACAAACTAAGCCTCAATTTGGGGATGAAATATTGAAGCATGATTATGTGCTGGAGCACTCACCTTCTGACTTGAGTGGGTGTTTTAAAACCCGTGAAGCTACTACTTCACCTGGACTTTCTAAAAGGGCTGACTCTTCTTCTCTTTCTCTGGGTCCATCAATCTCTGAACCTTTTGTAGTGGCTGGTGAAGACTCAGTCACTCCGACTAATGAAGTGGTGGAAAATACCTCGGTCACTCTAGCGGGGAAGGTGAGTAACACCTTGAAGTAATCCTCTCTTATCTCTATACTGGATGTGTAGGAGACAGAACAGAAAACAGATAGACCAAGAAAAGGGAACCAAAAAGATGGAGATGATGAAAGTACTTGGAAACAAATTAGAACCAGAAGTCAAAAAAGGGAAGGAAAAGAGGCCTTGAAGATGATCGAGGAGGTGCAAGATGACAGCTCGGATGAAGATGTGGAAACATTGCTACAGCAAGCTAAGGAGCTTGAAATCCACTACATGAGAGGAAGAGGTCGAAGGCGTATCAGCGCCAAAACATGGAACGAATGGAGAGAGAGAAAGAAAGATTAATTGCTGACAAGATAAGAAAAAAGATTGGTTCACCGGGAATGGGAACTTGATGTATTGTCCTGCATGTTGACTTTGGTGTTCCCCTTTGACTTTATTTTAATATATTATTTTGGGGCCTAGCCCCTTACTTTAAAAAAAATCTATCTCTATACAGTCAATAATTTCAATGGAATCGATATTACAAAGGCATAGATTTCCATTATATCAAAATCTCATCTCCCTATTCCAGGGAGGTGTTTATTGAAATACCATGTCACAAACTTCAAACTCTAGATATATTTCACTATTGGGAACATAATTTTTTGGAAGTTAATATTCTATTATTATTTTTAATTAATATAATGATATATTCCATTTCTTTAACTAAATTAGGTCCCAATATCTTTCATTCTCAAAAAAATTTCACGTATTTTATATTTTTTCACTTCTAAAAAAGGGCTTTATAAGAGGCCATCTAAATTCCAGAGAGAATGATATTATTGTATAAAATACTACTAGAGGAAGGTGTCAATAGATTATGATGAACTATGAGCCTCATCCAATGACCCCCTTTTTCAAATCAGGCACATATACGATAAGTACATGGTTCATAGACTTTATTATTTCGTCACAATAAACTATGAACACATGATCATTTTTACCTTATTTTATAGATATGAATCTTCCTTCTATTCCTTTTCAATTGTCACATGGATATATGGTTGAACAATCATTTGAGTAAGATATTATTCCCCCCATTATTTCATGATTTCCAAATCCATAATTTGTAAGTCTAGTAATATTAGTCCTTTTTTATCCTTATCACAGAAATACTAGAAAGATCATTTTGACTCAGAGCATCATCAAACTTGTTCACCTTCCCTGGTTGGTAATGTATTGAGAAGTAAAAATAATTAATTAGATCAAACCATATTCTTTGGAATATGTTAATTTATTTTAGAGTGAAAATATAAATTAAATTTTTTATTCAATATATATGTTACCCCTTTATCTATAAAGATAATTCTGGATTACCTTTAATGTAAACAATTTCTACAACTGACTCTAGATCCTGAGTTAGTTAATTTTTTATCATCGACCTTAAATTTACCTGAGGAATAATTTATATCCTTATCATTATCAATGAGGATGCATACCAATCCCTTTATTCATTCATCTTTAAATCATAAAATCCCATATCATCTACAATGTAGTGTATGAATAGCTATATTTACTAGTCTTCTCTTCTATTCATTAAAACATTCCTCAAATTCATCTATCCTAAGGAACATATCTTTTTTATTATTTGGCTAGGTTAATGGATTCAATTGATGTGAAAAATTATCCAAAAATTTCTAATTATATCTACACAAACAGAGGAAACTATGGATCTCAATCACATTGGTTAGTTTGGGGAAATGTTCAATAACAGCTATCTTGGGAGGGTATATTGATATACCCTCACCTGAGATAATATGACCTATGAATAAAACTTTCTGAATCCAAAATTTATAGTTGGTATATTTTTATTCAATATTCTCATTCATTAGGGTCTTCATCCTAATCCTTATGTGGTCTTCATGCTCTTACTTGATATCTCAATATATAATAATGTTATCTATAAAGACTACCACAAACTAATTAAGGTAATATCTAAATATTAAATTTATTAAATCCATAAAGATGGTGAGGTAATTAGTAAGACCAAATTAAATAACTATAAACTCATGTAGTCTATACATATTATGGAATTATTTCTTGGGTATATCCTCCTTAACCATTAATTGATGATATCTAGAACAAATATCATTCTTGGAATATTATTGAGCTCCGTACAGTTGATAAAACAATTTATAAATTAGGGGAATAGGATACTTGTTCTTGATAGTGATCTTGTTATGTTAATGATTATAAATGTAAAATTTTATTGATCTGTCTTTCTTATTGACAAAAAGAACAAGCTCACCTCAATGTGATGTACATGGCCCAGTGAATTCCTTGTCAAAATTCTAATGGAGTCAATTTTTCAAATCTTGTAACTTAGTCGGATCCATTCTATATGGAGTCTTTCAAATGGGTGTAGCACTAGGTATGAGTTCTATTTGAAACATAACATTATGTTTTAGTGTAAGACCAGAAAAATCACACTGAAAGACATCAATAAACTCCCAAACAATATTCATTTCATAAATTTTGAATTTCTCCCCAACCATCTGATATAAGAACCCCTTTTCAAAAGAAATAATAACCCATATGATAGATGTAATTTCTATTATATGTTCATTTTTTTCATCTCACTGATATGATATCATAGTTTGATATTAGAATAACAAATATAACATTCCTTCCTTGAAAATTTATGCGGGATTTATAATGAAATCCAATTCATGCCCAAAATTCAATCAAAATAAACTAAAGTAAGAATGAAAATATTTTCTGGTAACACATTCCCAAAAAATACAAATATGGAATAATCCATGACTTGGGATGTTGTTATCAAACAATTATGTGTTTTGAGGAAAACTCAATATCTTATTTTTGATATGGTATTGTGATAACCATAGAAAACTCTTTAGATATAAAAGAGTTGTTAGATATATAATAAAATCAGTCAATATCATTTCTATCATGGATGGTAATTATACATTTAACCACATCATTATCATAACCCTCTTAAGAAAATAGAGGTCACATTATATATCCCATTTCCACAATTCATAAATTTTTAGATGTCAATCATTATCAATAACCTTAATATTTTTTCCAAGTTATTATAATTACCATTCTCCTTGCACTTAAAACACTCGAGTGTGGGTGGTGCATTCTATAGATCTATCTCTATTCACATAATTAGATAACATAACCCCATAACATTAGTATTCAATTTCCCAATGATATTTCTCTCCACACATGAAATGTTAACATGTTACCATAATACAATTTCCCATTTTTAATATCCACACATCAACCATAACAGAAGGCTCATCTTCTTCTCTCTAGGGTTTATATAATTGAAATGGAATTCCATTTTTCATTTTATATAAAATCCATGGGGTTAATAGGTAACTTATATATCCATATCCACCTTGAGAGAAAATTGGACAATTAATAAAATTCTATTAAAGTCCATTAATACTAACTCCCTTTGGTGACATCGATTTAAGCCACTGAAGAATTGATCAACCGTACTCTCAGATCAGATGATAATACTAAAATATTAAAATAAAAGTCTTATAAGTACTTTCAAATAGGTACCTGCTGATTCATCATCCTTCTATTTAAACTCAAAGAAATATATATCTATTTTTATATAAATAATTTTAGGAATGTAATTTTTGAAAAACATGATTTTAAATTCATCCCACTCCATAGATTTAATTTATTATTGTTCAACTATGTACTTGATAAGATCCTACCATTAATATATTGTGCCTTATAAATTTAAAAAAGAGTGGATAACATTCCCATGTTTCGAACTCTACAGAATGAAAAATACTTGTATAGTGGTATTGATCGATTACATAGTGACTAGTGGATCATTGGACCCACTAAAATAAGTCATATGTTACCATATAAATGATTCAAAAGATAATGTTTCCCTTTCTTCTCATTTAGAATATTAGCCTGATATATAGATTGAGAAATTTTTGTGATCATAACAATGATATTTTTTATTTCAACTCCTATAAAATTCAACTTCTTGAGAGATCAATAATTTCATAATCCATCTCATTCAAAATTAACCTGATCACTTCAGATTTCATCCATTAGATAAACCAAAAATCATAGTTGTGAGAAACAATAATCATAGTTAGAAACTAAATAATATGGAAAAAATCATTTATTATATGTCTAAATCATGATACCTTATATAAAAACATAGGTTTAACCTAGGTCATTCATGATGATTACCAAAACATTAGGATTTAATCATATACATTGACCTATCACCAAGGTTCTTACTAATGATTTCTCATCCAAGTTTCCAAATGATAACAAAAATATTCCCTGATTCAACATATAATGATATATGCTTCTTATACATAGATATTATATCTAATTAGATGAATATTCTATACAATAAATATGGATATAGGCCATAAACGTATCAGTCTAGTATATTTGGAAACGTGGAAACATAAAAAATATTTTTTCATAATAGTTCTACACCGTCTCCCACATAGGTCTTCATAACTAAAACCATTCCTAGACATATTATTCATAAATTTGTTTTTACCAAGATTTCGAATTGAAACAAAACAAATGGGTGAGATCTAATTCTAAGAAAAGGTAAACATGTGATTTATCAATGATCATATATGCATAAGATGATAAAAATGGTATGATATCATGAACATGAGATTTTAAAACCAAACTATATATATCATAGACCATAATCTAAAATAATGGAATAATTTTTGGTAGGTAATAAGACATGAATAATCATGGAACTAATGGATATGAACCATGAGATCAAAACATTGGCATTAGACATGAAATTGTAAAATACAAATAAGAATATAAAATAATTTCTTAAGTATCCAAGGATAATTTCTAAAACCATCATAGTGGAATGGGTTCACTCTCCAAACGATCGTAATTGTCATGGTTAACAATCATAACTATCATAGTGTAAAATAAACCTTACTAAACTTGGTTCACTCACCATTTCAATCCCCTTTATCAGATGAGATATAAATATTTACCTAATGCATTGAAGGGAGATATAGTTCACAACAGTAATATAATGAAAATCATACATATTAATTTTATAACATCAAAAATCATTCATCATATTATAACCCCTAAAAATAAATTTGTTTCATAAACATTTAATTATATATTAACCCCTAGAAAAGACATGGGTTTTTTAAACATTTCATCATTTCATTACAACATAACCCATGAAATTGAAATGGGTTTCATAAAAATTCATCTTTTGTATTTATAAAACATCTAGAAAAATTGTAATGAATTTATCCTTGGATAATATCTCTAATAAATCATATGTAAAATCAATGGATGTTGCCTCTGAATAATTGAAATATCATTAAAATACCATCAAATCGTTCTCAGGGAAAATAAAATTTATATTTTAAAATAAATTATTAAAAAACAATGAAAATATACAGGAAAAAAATTATTGTAAAATTAATATATAAACATTTAAAATATTCTTTAAAGAAAAATTTATTCATAATGGTGGGAAATGGAGTTCAAGATGTACAAGTTAAAAAACATTACTTTTACACTGTAAAAAACATAAAAGTACAATTTTTTAAAAATTAAAAGATTATTTCTTTAAAAATAGTTTTTAAAAATCCCAAAATGGTAAAAATGACATTAATAAATCATAGAAAAATATTACAAACCTTATTTTCAATATTTATAAATAATCCGGATATGGAAGAAAATCATCATTCAACCGAAGAGAGAAATTAGGTCGATTTTCATTAAAAATATATTTGGTATCTTAAGTTCATAAGATAAGGAAAAGGAAATTAGAACATTTATTCTCATAAAATAAATATATTAAAAGAAAACTCTTTGTTTTCTTTAGATAAATATTATAATATTTCATCCTTGAAAACATAATCATAAATAATCATGATTACCTCATGTTCTCTTTTCTTCAAAAGTACTCTAACCTTATATATATTAAATTTTCATTTATTATAATCCTATACAAGAATAATTTTAATATATTTAGCATATTATATTATCCCTTTATAACTTTTCAACACTCCATTTTAATAATAATTCCATATAAAATTTTTTATTTTAGAGTGTGAAGTATTTCATTTATCATGAGTATTTCAGGTCAATAATTCTGATATTTGTACATTAATATTTTTCCATTACATCCAAAATATGAATATTTATATAAATTTAATATATATTAATTATATACAAATTTAGATTCATCCCCAAAATTAGTGATAAAAAATTAATTACATCGTTCATGGGGAGGGTAGACCATACGTACACATGAACATTATTATCATTTTCAACAAATGGAACAAAAAAGGAAATTATAATTAACCCTTATAGTATCATTATTATATCATATATATATATCATATATATTCATAAAATATACCATCATTACAATACAATTAAAATATAAGAGAAATATTAATCGCATCTCTTCACAGATGTCGTAATCCATACTTACACACGACTGACGTTATCATCTCCCAAAGGATTAGATGGTAAGAAGGTAGAAATAAGAATATTATTAAAAAATTATAATTTTTCATTAATATCATAACTAAAATATAAAACCCATTATAATACCCATACATAAAATACAGTGAGGAAAAATTAATTGCATCTCTATGTGGAGATGGTAGGCCGTATGTATGCACGAGCGACATTTTCAATTCATGTTTGATGGATAACAATGATTATAATGGTGTTTAAATAATAATACTAAAATTTTATAATATTAATTATAATAAATTAATTATTTTATGGAAAATATTATTGATTTACATGAGGATTGGAAGAGTATAAATGAAATTGATCGGGTAAGGTAATTACCTTTTCTTTGAAATGAATCCCCTAGTTATCCCTTAAAGACTTATAGGGATGCTAATTTTGGATGAAAATAACATCTATAATATGGATAGGTATGTTTTTAAGTGAAATTTTAATAGTTTTTTTTATTTACGGCTCAATTCGGAGTAATGAAGTAAGGGAGGAGGTTCCATTTTATAATTATGTTGAAGGGAACTTTTAGAATTTTTCAAAAGATTAAATTACAATAAGTTTATTCTTTTTGAAAATCCCATCAAATGGAAAGTTATTCGAAGATAAGGTATAATAGGTTTTTAATACCATCAATAAATATAATTTAGATATGTTTTGGTATCAATTTAACCGTTATCATTTTGATTAACCCTTAGTGTACCAATTATAATTTTAAATAAGTTAACAAATTTTAAAATATAAAGAAATAATTATATCCTAAATAGATATTTTATTCAATTTTAAACCATATTATATCCCTATATTCTTATTTAAATATTTTTTTTGGATTTTCAAATTAATTATTAATATATTGTTTTGATAAAATACCATTATTATCAATTTTTACACTATTCATTCAATTAGACTTACAAGACATAAAAAAAGGCTAAAACTGAAATATAATCTTTTAACAAAAAAATAATATGTCATATATACCTATATAATTATTTTAAAACTATAAATTACTCCAATTATTTTAATTTTAATATTTTAAAAATCATTTATTTTATTTTTCCATTAGTTCAACAAATATTATTTTTTGCATTGTGTAAGAATATTATGTAATTATATAATACTTGAAAATTATTAATATCTTACCATAATTAATATAATATCCTTATTCATAAAATAAATATTAATATTCATTCATAACTTATTTTTTCAAATGTTAAGACAGAAAGGATATTTAAAACATAGATTGTGACATTTTTTAAAAATTATTAACTAAAATAATATATAAAGAATTTTTTAGAAAAATGTCTATAAAATAATTAATTTCATGACTAATATGATTATTCTAAAATTACTTTCTTCAAATAATAATTTCGATGATAAAATTATGGACTTATCACTTATTGTTAATCAAGAATAACCAGATTTATCTTTTACTGAGGTGATAATTTTAACCATAGTTTCTATTCATACTAACATATATATAAGGGGGAATTTAAAACATATGGACCTCCTAATTCAATACCTAAATATTTATTTCAATTTATATAATAAAGACATATAAATTACAGAAATTTATTTTAATGTAAATGTGAAAAATTATAAAATATGTTTTTTAGAGAAAAAAATCAATTTTGGGTGTAAAATTAGATTCATTTTTATCCTATACGTAATAAAATATTTTCTGAATTATTAAAACATTTTATTGATTAAATAATATGTCACTTTCATTAAAATCATTAATTAATAGGGATAAATTGAATTTATTATTATAAAAATACTTTTCATGTATAAATAATCATTAAAACATCACTTTTATTTTCGAATAAGTTTTTAAGTTATAAATATTTTTTAGCTCATTAATTAATTTTATAAATTTTTAGACCACAAATTTTTTATATTTTTTTTAATAATATTCACACCCTCTAATCAAATGGATATGTGGTAATAGATACATGCTATTTTAATAATGTAACGTTGTTCGTCTAAACACGTTGTTTCATGTAACACAACTTATCAAAGACATTAAATTATTTAAAGAAAAATATTTCCTAAAAAATATTATTGTGTTATAAAAGATTTTATTGAAAAACATTTAAACAATATAGTATCATTAGTAATGAAACATGACTAGATAATTATAATTCCCACACCATCTCTTAAATGTCATCTTAGGAACATCTTATTCTCAAACCCTCAACTCATGATACTCAGATCTCATATTAACCTTAGAAAACCAATTGTCTCCCTTCAGTTGATCAAAAAGGCTATCACATTTATGAAAGGGATATTTGTTATTAACATTTACCATATTGAATTTCCCCTAATCATCATATATTCAAAAACTTCTTTCTGGCTTCTTTGAAAAGAGTAAATGCAATAAATAATGTGAAATTATAGGATGGATAAATCCCTTCACCTTGAGAACCTCATGTTAAATCATTAATGATTTTAATTTATTGGATTCCATAGCTATGACGTTAGGTAGGTGGACCTCTTATTTGGAAGGAATTTTATGGTAAAACTAACTTCTATCTAGGGAGAAACCCCTAATAAACCATCTAAAAAACTTTTGGATACTCAAACACCACATATGGAAAAGGGCCACTAAGATGTGGATAAACAAAATTAAGAACAATTTACCAAAACATACACAATATCATTTATGTAAAATAGGATATGGTACCCTCTATCTTTGATATAAGATCTTACTTACCCTGAAAGACATAAATGACTCCATCGGAAGAGGGAAACTACCCCTGTTGATAATTGGAATCAATATAGGCTTTATAGATAATCAACATATCCACACCAATTATATGGTCCTAGATTTCAATCCAGAGAACTAAAAATTCCCACACATTCTCTATATTAGCGATCATTGGATGATATTAATGAAATCTCAACCCTACTCTGACTTCATTCCAAATTGATCAAAATGATACAATATGAAAGGAATAACCTCTAAACTCTAGCCCAGAAATTGATAATATTTTATAATATAATGGAATGACTTTAACTAGTATCACAAAATCCATAAACATAGATGATTAATAGAAAATTGTACCTATCATGGCATTGTGTCCCAATCATGACTCCTCTGGTAAAAACTCCACCACATAAAGATGTCCAAATTCATATTTTATTTTCTTCACAACCTGAGATTCACCTCTCGCATGAGGTTGAGATCTGACCCCTGTTGTTGCGTTCGATCTAAACTAAGAGCCCTTGTTGTTTTTTGATCTAGCTCTACTTCCCTATAATACACTCTCAAAAAAATTATAATGATGAAAATATTTATCATACACTTGATATACCCAATGTGCTACCATATAATCATGTTTTAGGTGTACTATTCTTCCACATTGGTAGTAGAACACCTGAAACTACCCGGATGTCTGATGCACACTCCTATAAGTACCTAGTTGTTTGTCATCATGCTTCCTCTTCTGGTCAAAAAAATTATTTTAGTAACCTGAAGTTGTCATTGATTCATTGAAGAGTCCTTTATTCCCCTATATATCATCCCCAATCATAACTTATTTCACCATAACATCCCTAAAGGTCAATAAGAACATTTGATTTATCATAGATTTAATGTCAAGACTCACACTAATCATAAACCCCTACTACTAGATATATTCATTAGAAGTAAAATTTAGAGATAGACTCATCAAATTTAAAAAAAGTGTACCATACTCCATTAATGAATGATCTCCATGCTTCAAATAAACAAAATATCATTCCATCACTACTCTCAATGTCACATTATTGAACTATTTATTGAATGATTTCTTAAAATATGTTCAACTGGGATACTCATAAATTCTGGTAATAATAGTAGATTATCATGAATCCATTCTCAGTCCTTCAATAATTTCAGTGGAGAAACCAAACATGGAGTCTTCAATAGTTTTCATGAAGTGTAAAATTATTTTGATCCTCTAAATACATTCCCCTAATTCATGGGACATATTGTCACCAAGAAATATTACTAGATACATGTTAGTGAATTATGATGCATAGTACACCCTCAATTGTGGTTCAACATTGGTGACTTGTCTCAATGATTCTATCATTTATATTGTTGTTTCCACTAAATTTGAATCAAATAGACAATTCACCTATAAGAAATTATTGGTAGCCTCCACACTAGTATTTAGAGATGATATTATTGAAGGATCCATAATCTATAAAAAAGTGTAAAACCCAATTTAAAATTGAATTTTACTTCTTTATCATAAACAAAATTTTGAAAATTGAATCCTAAAATGATAAAACTATAATCACAGTTTGTATACAATCCTTAAATTTATATGGTAACATAATGATTTATGTTACAGTGATATTTCTAGACACACTCTCACACTACCTATCAAGTTCTGACAATACTATATTTAGTCTATGAACAACCCCCAAATATAGGAGGGTGATACAAAAGCATGATAATAAGATTTCATGATAATATAACCCTCTGATACCAATTTGTAATAGAACAAACCAATTCAACTAATAATTTCACCTTAATTGGAATTCAACAAGGATCAAAGCACATTCTCAATAACCATAGGATAGTGGAAAGAGACAGGGTATCTCACCAATATGATGGTATTGATTTTACCCTCAATATACATATGATAAGAAAGAAATAAAAAGAGTATCACAACATCTTAAAAAAGATACATTATATGTCAAGAAAAACCAAACGATTAATGTACATCCAAAAAAATAAATAAGAAGGTATATGTAAACAATGGAAGACTAATCAAATAAATCCTGAATAAAACTATGGTTCTATCTTATTAGGATTAATCATCACCTCTATACTGACCCACAAAATTGAAACACAATCCATGAGAGTATTACATTATATGACAATCTTACTTTTACCTTTATCTTATAAAACCTAAGCAACACATTTGCAAAGGAAAAAGTAGGTTGTGAGAACTAAAGCACAATAGGACACTATTGGATAATATATAAAATTTCTATCCACATTTATGCATTAGATACTATATAAAATATATTTTATAACATCTCAAAAGGAATAATTTCCATATAAAATCATCCTTTTGATTTATTTTAAAAGAAAATATTACATATTTATATAGATAAAGATATATGAAATTAAATTTATACATTTGTATTAATAATATGAAATAAAAAGTTTTCAAGAATAAATAGTCATATCATGTGGGGAAATGGTCATATTAAATAAATAAGAATGAAATGTATTCACAATGCACCAATGTGACAATCACAATAGAAGGTTGAACCAAACAAAGAAAATATGTTATCATGATCACCTCACTTAGTGCTTAATAACTCCCCTAGGGATCACATATGTGTATTTTTTCCTCATACCCCATGGTCTTCCTAGTGCACTAATACATAATCAAAATATTAAAGAAATAGAGTTAACATTTTACAAAACAGTTTCCAAGGGAAATAAATTTTATTTAATTCAAAATGTTTTATAAAAAATTGTCTATAGTGATGACACATTTCTTCCATGAACAAACAATCATTTCATTTTTTATGCCATATTTGAGGTAATTTATCAAAACATAATGGGTCTGAAAACTGTTTCCCTCTCAAAATCCTTTTTGAAAACATTCTAATAGGCCTTGAAAATCAATTCAACTCTCAAAGATTTCAAATCATTAATTTCATATATTAAATCCAATAGAAACTATAAGAATATATTACATTCTAAGGGATACATCATAGGATAGAGACTCATACCTCTACAATGGAGGAAACATTGATGCCTTCAATTATAGTGAAAGGAATCAAAGAGATCTAGTTCTCACAAGCCTAAATATTTAAAAATAGTTTATCAATTCTACATCCACAACCTTAAATCATACAATAATAGACCAATTGGGATTCAGTTGATTAAGGGAAAGATAAAATAAAGATATATCTATGGAAAATATGATACATCAAGAAAAAACATGAACATAAATTGATTATATCCACACAAAATGATCAAATATCACCAGGGGTTTGAAGGAAGAATTGTTTAGTGTGTCCTAATGATCTAGGTTCAAAGTATTGATGTATTATGGGAATATTATTGTTAAAATAATCTTTTTCAACAGGGTAATTTTACGTTTAATGAATTTTTGATCTGGTCATGTAGTTACACTACATTGTTGGAAAAACCATACACTACCCATGTGTTATCCACTATCCCTGGAAAAACCAATTCACATGGTTTCGTAGAAATAGTTTCATGGTTAGGAGAATTATTTTAGTTCTATGTGACAACCTCTGAAAAAAAAACCCATCCTGTTGAACCTTTTTTTTGGAACCCACAAGGCTAGAAACCCCATGCTCAAACCATGATAAATGATACCAGAACTCATAGATACATTTTTCTAGGTTATTGAATAGTTAGCATTAACATTTTACCAAAACCATTTTATAAGATCGTTTTCTCTAAAACTCATAATTCATTACCCTTGACTCCTAAAATCCTCTAGAACTTCACTGGTGAGAATCCTTGATCAAAATTGAGAAAACATATGTCCCAGAGGGTGTCACACATAGACCTAAATTTCAACTTAAATTGAATAAACAATCTCCCTTTTATCTTCATAAAACTTCATCTATGATTTTTCTAAGAACAAATCGTGAATTTTTTTATTTTTTATCTGATCTTGATGTAAACATTTCAATCCACTCTGATGATTTTTTCTTCAACTATACATGTCATTTCAAATTTATTTAATCCTTATTACAAATATTTATTTGACAAAGCATGATGTATAAGTGTCTTCAAAATTATTTATAGATGGATAAAAATAATCTATAATTGATATCCTTCTACCATTGTTCTTAAAATTAAACCAAACACCAACACTGATTTCCATACCTCAGCATCACAACATTTTTTATATTTAACAATTCAAGCATCATTTTTTATGGTTGAAATTTCATTCATGATCAAATAATTCCTCCAGAACATGAATCGCGTTATTGAAACCTCATGAAATTTTGGTCTCCCTATACGGTTGGTCAATCAGTTATACTAGCCTCACAACCACTCATCCATGGAATGTTGACTAGATCTCTCATGGTATCATGAAATTTTATCTTTTTGGAAGGTTGATTGGATCATGCATAATAAATTAAGTGAAACTATACCTCATTGTCATTTGGAACTACCTTTTCATGTTTTCTTGACTTGAAATGTTGGGTCCTTTCATGAATCAATCATACTATATTAGTGTATTTCATGGTAAAATGAAGATATGACTTTTATCTCTATAGTGAGTTGGGAAATTAACTTTAGGTAACTTAGCATATAATTATAGGGATATTTGAAATCTTCACTCGGTGTATGAAATGTTAGCTTAATATTCACATATGTTGTCAGTTGACTTTGTAACTTAGGTCATACTCAGCGTCTCTTACACCTTTTCATTTTAATTGAGGTAACATAAAATATTATAATTTTTTATGATGGTGAGATAATGGAATATTTAAATAATTATTTCAAGTATTTAAAAATTAAATTTACAATTGAAAAATTTCTAAAAACATAAAAAAATGTTATTATGATAATACTATAGGAAATAAAAAATAGAATATATGATCACTTGTTCATAGGAACACACATTTTCATATGAAAAATCAATTAATGTAGGATTTAACAAAAAATTGACCAAAATACAATAATTATCTATTTAAATCTCATTTTTAGCTTTATATTTTCAACAATTTCCTTAAAAATATATGGTAAAATGGATAGTCACATCAAGGATATTTGTGGAAGTTTTGACATGAAAGTTTATTAAGTTGTGTAATGTTTAAACATGCATCTTCGTCAAAAAAAAGTAAAGGACAATATTCAATAGATAATAATGGATAAAAATTCATTGATTATGAAGGTAATGTTGAATTCTTGTAAGAGGAGTAGACCATGTATTCTGGAACGTGGCTAATCATCGAAATTTTCATAAGATAAATAAATCATGAAATATATTTAGGAGAATGATGGTGGAGCAATGAATTTTGGTAATGAATGTTCATTGAAATTTAAAGAAACTCGTAGAATTAAAATTAAGATGTAAGAACAAAATAAAGAGAATATTTTTCTTGTTTATTCACTCAAACATAACCTATTTAGTATTAGTCATCTATGCGATGAGGGTAATGGGATAATCTTCATGAAAAATCATAACCACGTTAAAATAAATGATCATTGATGATTTTTTTCTTGAGGATAAAAAACTAGTGGGGAATATTTACATATTGAATATCCAAGGGGTTCATTTTATCTCATTTCCAAGGAGGAAACAAATATTTTTCATATAATACTTTGATACATTTGTAATAATAATCTTGGAATTATTTATAAAGAATTTTTTTTGTGGGATATACACCAATTGAATGAAGATATTTATCAGGTTTGTACAACATATTAAAAAGAGAAATAGTCTAAGGAAATCATAAGAAAGTGGAGACATAATTATAATAAGTACTGGATCTATTTAAGATATATTTAAGATGTACAAAAGCGATGTTAAAAGAGATCTTGGAATTCATTTAAAAAAAATGAGATCTGATGATGGAAAAAAGTACACTATAAGATATTTTGAATATTTTAATTCAAATTATTTTATAATAAATCAGTATAGAACCCCATACACAAAAAAATATAATGGGTTTTCTAAATGAATTAATAGAGTTATTATGGAAATAGTTTTAACTATGCATAAATAGTTTGGAAGATCAAAATCATTTTAGGGTGAAAAATTGTACAATACTGTTCACATTCATAACTAAATATTTTTAGGATAAAATAAAATCAGGAATCATATGAAATGTGGTATAAAATTAATAATATATTAAATAAATTTATATTCTTTCAAAACCTTATCATCATTAAAAGAAAAGACTCAGATATGAGAAAATTTGATGCGAGAGGTAAAGAAGCTAAATTTTTAGGATACCTGTCTAATGATAAAGGATAAATTTGATCGAATTGTAGGCTTCCAATGATTTTTAAGTATTATAATTCTAAAATAATTTAAATGAAAACCATAAATATAGATTTTGGTGTAGCATTTTTTGAAATAATATACTGAAAACAACAAGTAAATTTTTAGAGAGATTAGTGAAAAATTGATTGAAAATAAATAAAGTGTTGGAGGTTTTAACTCTAACAAAGTATATGATTATGATGAGTTTTTTAAAACTGAAAAAATAGAAAAAAATGGAAAACATTTGGATGTATATTATATTATTTGAAATCAATCAATGTGAGTTCATACTAGAATAAGGTTACAGTTTGAGGATCACATAGATTTGATCTCTAAAGTTGATCTATATTCAATGGATGAAGTCTCTCATTATAAATAATGTAATAAGGGTATGAATGAGGATCTGAATTAGATTTACTATGATTCCACATGGGACCTTATTTCAATATTTATTAGTTAAAATATAATTGAAATCAATTAGGAATTCAAAAATAAATTAAATTATCAAGTAAAATTTATGAGAAACAAATCCAAACATCTATGAAAAGGAATGTTTCATGTTAAAAGGGTTAGTTGTGAATATAACTTTACTTTTATTGTAATATTGGAGTCCATAAGAATGTTTAGTTCTATGGTATTCGTTATACAATATAATATATATATATTTGATATCAAGTATTAATTTTTAGATTTAGTTTTTTAAGAGAATGTATATATGGTCTAACATGGTTTTTCTATAGTTCATAATAATGGAACAATGGTATTAAAATTTAAGAATGGTCAGTATAGATGAAAATATTTCCTACGAGCCTAGTATTCTATGATACCAAACTTCTTTACGGGAGATAATATTTATAAAGCTAAGGTGGACAGAAATATTCACATCAATGAAAATGCAGCGGGTATACTATGTTTTTTATATTGATGATATTATTCTTGGAGGATATGAAAATTGTTTATTTTAATATTTTCCCACAAAAATTAATAATTTTCTATATATTTCCATGATGATTGAAGTGAGATTATTATTATAATTACATTTTATGAATGGATAAATTTTATTTTCATATCCCATGATTAGTATTATAGAGAATTGTAGAATAATTTTGATATGGGGGAGTCAAATCCAATATCTATACTCCTTAAAGGATGATATATCCCATATATAGATGTTGTATAATTTAGAAGACTGGTTTTGTGTCTGCTTCATCTCATAGTTAATAAAATAGAGATTATATATATTTTGAGTTTATGTCACATATATCAGAGTGGTCCAAGGGAATCACATTTTATGGCTAAAAAGTATTCTTAGATATTGAAAGTTATATAATCTATGATTTTTTTAGTAATTAAATAGATAATTCAGTTATTATTGGGTTTGTAGATTCTATTCTAGATAGGGATTATGATGACAGAAGATCGAATTCAACTTGAATTTTCCTCTTGGGAAATAGTTGTGTGAGTTGGAACTCTAAGATAAGGAAATCAATGACACTAAGTACTAATTTGGATAAATATAATTTATTTTCTAGTGATTTCACCAAAATGATTTGGATAAAGCAGAAGCATAAATATTTGGGGGTGACGGTTTACCAACCTCTAAAACTTTATTGTGATAAAAAATGTATTGTAGTCCTTTATAAAAAATTATGTAACACTCAATGACTATGCATATAGATATTATATTTAATCTCATTAAATAAGGGGTGTCTAATGGAGACATCAATCTATAGTTTTTTCTATTCATGATCAGTTGGGTTACATTTTCATTAATGTTGTCACTAACGATAAATTTGATCTCATGAGTCCAAACATGGGTCGTTATATTCTCCCATGTTATTAAGAAGCTTTATAAGGACCCACCCCACAAAATAAGCCTTTGATCATTTTTTTAAATAGGGATAGGTGTGTGTACAACTTTTTTCTTGAAATTTTGTTTTTAAAATATGTATTGGAATATTTACATATTTATTTTTTAGTGGTTGGGTTTATATTGAAATTAGTGAGTTTTGGATATAGAGGTGGGTTCTCTTATTAAGGGGGAGCATATTATCACTTATCCAAAAAATTTCTTTTTACTAAGAGATGTATTTTTCTCAAAAATACATCTCTAACCTATGTTGTGGTGTTAAGATTTTTATCTTTTGTAAAATGATATGATTTAGTTTTTCTTGTATGAGAAGTTAAGTTTTAAGATGATGATGAGAAAACATTTCAAGGGTTGATAACAAATCCCAATGGGGATATTGATGTTACCTAATATTTTTTCATGAACATATATTTATTTTCAACACTACATGATAAAAAGGTTGAGATTATTTATAATTGTTTTTTAGATACATAGAATTGGACTAAGATATTTTTATAAAGTTCTAGATGGATTTTAAATAATTCTGGAATTATTGTTTTGTATATGATGTTTGGAAAAATTATAGTTGAATTTATCCTAGGAATAAGTTATAATAGAAATAGGTAAGAATCATTATCTGCATTGAAAATATTCTAGCCAGTGCAAAGGAATATATCCTATTAGTAGGTGATTTCAGTAGACTGTAGGACATTTCATTTATATAATATAGATTTTGTCTACCATGTATGAAATTTCACTTGCGTAATAAATTTTTTAAAAATTTAAAAGGAAATTCATATTCATAATAGTGAATTGGATAGTGTGTAATCGAGATTATCTAGAAAAAAGAGACTAGACATGCATGATACATTTTTATGATGTCGTATAATAATTGAGTTTTAAGATTTTTTTAGCATAAAATGTTCTTTGAATTTGGACTTTGATTTTAGCATATGAGTTTAGTTAAGTGTATGAATTCTAAAGTCATATGAATATTTATTCTTGTTTGAGTATATTAATTAATAAATCATATGTCATTCAATGTAATATGAAAATTTAAAAAATGTGTAGTTCATATAATTTTGAATTTCAAATTAAATGAAATTCTTTCAAATGATACTTCACTATTCTTAAGTTCAAAAATATCATTGGTTGTTGGTCAAATACATGATTTAAGTTAAAATTAATCAGTGATTGATTTTTTTTTAAAAAGAATTTTATTGGATATTCCAAATTGAATATTTAAAATTATTTATCATAGTAAAATCAATCATTTTTCATGTATTTTGTAAAGACCCATATTTTTCCATTTTATTTTTTTAATTATATGGAAATATTACGAGTCTGCAAAAATTGATGGTACGTGATTCTGAGGCCCAGTGTGGCCGAAAGGAATTTCTAAACATTTTTTCGTTATGTTTAGAAAATGTGTCAGTAGGTTTTTGAAAATTTTGAACCGGTGCCCGGAATTGAAATCTGTGGGCACCGTTGAACTCGTATTACCGATATTCGCTTAATGAGACCTTCACCTCGACCGTAGTAGGTCGAGGGTGAAATTTAGTTTCCCAGAATTTTTTGGGAGAGTTAAAAGAATAAAAATAAGTAAAGATTTTTTTTTAAAACCTCCCTATTTAATGTATAGTGGTGGGGACCACTTGAGCTTCTACTTTAATGAGAGGAAACTCTTTGCTTCCTCCAAATTAAATGTGCCATATTAATTTAATTAATTTAAATACTTTTATTAAATTCTTTCGTAAGATTATTTAATTTGGAACCTAAACTCTCACAGGAAAGGGGATTGGAAAAGGAGGGGATATCTTTGGAGAGTTGGAAAGAACTTTCTCCAACAAAGGAGATCTTCCAGTAAAGAACGACTTCTGGAATCAAAGAACGAGGGACTGACCTTGTAGCCTCTTGTGGGAGTGACAAATGCCGATGTCAATCTGCATTGACTTTATCTTCTTCCTCGTGCCACCTCCAATGGAAAATAAAGATAGGGGTTTGTTTTTAATATGATTGACTTTATTTGATAATTCTTCATATTCTAGTTTCTCAATGATGATGGACAAACTAACCTGGCCATCATCCAGCGCATATACCATTCCTCTTTTTCTTTTGTTCTCGGCGCGTTCTTTGTGATTTCATCAATGTAAAATAATTAATGATGATGGAAACACAATATTTTGTTGAGTGCGACATATGGATGTAGATCCCTTGGCCTGAGGATCGCGAATATGCGATCATTTTATTTTGCTGGCTAAGAACAGAGATGAGGTGATCCACGGAAGAGGTGGAGGGACGACACACCGACAGACCACAAGAAAGGTGGTGCGGCACGCGTCCATGCCATTGGAGGAGTAGAAGGTCATGGCTACTTGGTCGTGGAAGAGGCCGAAGAACGGATGACACCAGGCTAGCCGCGGTGGAGCAGAGGTGTGTGACCGCGCCGATGGGAAGAGGACCAGCCGGAGCACCCGACCAGTCGTGGCGGATCAGGAGGACCCGTTTGGGTCCTGCGGTGACTTTAAAGTGCCTAATGAAGCTACCATTTATTAGTCTGAACGAAAGGGGGATGCTCCCCCTTCAGCGCCAGCATGGGCGGACCATGCCCCTGGGCCATTCCTAGCAGGCCGCGCCGCCGGGCGGTGCCAGCGGGCCGCGCCACCGTGCCTCGCCACTTGACCGCACCACCGAGCCTCTCCACAGTGCTACTCCCAGTGGGCTGAGCCGGGCCACCCCTTATAAAGTACAGACCGGACCACGGCCCAGTGGGCTAGGCTTGCCGAGGCCCAGACTATCTATGCTGGACCCGGGTCATCTAGGTCAGTTTGACCAGGTTTGACCGGACCCAAGCCCGTCCTGACCCAGTTTCTCCTTTTTTTCCATATCTTGAGAACATGGATTCTGTTTGACAAACCATCTATGGAACCAAAATCCTTGTATTGAGACGGACCATTTGGTATAATCTACTTGAGTTTTTGATAAAGTTGAAGTATAGATGGGTTGGATCGAACCGAGAATCCAATCGATACCTTGGAGCAGAAACACTAATAACTTACAGACAAGATGTTTGATTGAAGCGACGTCTGTTGCATTGGATCTATTAAGATGTGACAGACCTTTGGAATAATTCTCCATGGGACTTTTTTGTGGTCGAGGTATGGCCGATATCTCAAGGGACAGACTCTACGTAACTCGAGCACACCGGGTCCGAGGAATACAGTGGCTGGTAGTGAGGCGGAGGTTGGAGATGGATAATACAAAGGTTAGATACCTATCGAATCTGGGTGGGTCATATCTTGTGTGGGTAATTGCGGGGATCAATACTTATCGATCTTATGTGGGTCAGCGCTCAGCGATCCTATGTGGATCAATGCATAATGATCTTGTGTGGGTCAGATCCTATGTTGTCATTGCTCAACGATCCTATGTGGGTCAGCACATACTGATCCTGTGTGGGTCCGATCCTATCTGGGTCAACGCTCAGCGATCCTGTGTGGGTCATCACATATTGATCCTATGTGGGTCATATCTTGAGTGGATCATTGTGGGGGTGAGTACCTATCGATCCTGTGTGGGTCATTCTTCGTATAATCAGCAGTAGTGCCTCTTGACAGAATAAGAAGATCAAGCTTCGTGACTAATCATCTGTACTTATATACTTCACCTATACCTGTGTGAGCAGAGTCTTATATCTTCATGGTGTACCTGTGTGGTTCTATATCTTTATGGAGTTACCTTTGTGGTACTCTATCCTCCGTGGTGTTACCTTTGTGGTATGCATCCCTCCTATGTGAGATGATTTTATCTTGATAACTTAGGTACATGATTGGGAATATACCTATGTAGGGTTGACTGTAGTTTCCATGCATTGTGGTTTATCCTTTGTGTATTTTGGGAGACCATAGGGGGTGTTAGGGTCCTTATTGAGTATCGTTATACTCACCCCTACATGGGCTATTCGCGCACCTCGTTGTGTCTTGTGCAGACGACAGACATCGCTGAATGAGGACGAGGGTACTGGGACTGAAGGTTGCTCAAGGAAGACCTTAGACGAAGCATACCGCAAAGATGACCATTTGATATTTTTACCTACCCTTCAGTTAGGATACTTGATGGGTGTTCATAGGTGCTATTTTTCATTTTACTTGTACTTTTCAATTTTCCTTGTACTTTCCAGTGGGCTTGTATATCAGCCGCTTTTACTTACTTTACTCACTCTATTTACTATATAGCTTATTTTGTGCTTGTATCTTGCTATGTTTTTGGTTGTGTGAGTTTATAGGTTCTTATGGAAATAAATTCCTTGTTTTAGGGAAATACTTTTCCAGTGCAAGTTGCCAGCCCCTGGCCTATGGAAGGCGGGTTTGGGGTAGTCACGACACGGGCCCCGGGGGATAGGTCGTGACAAAGTGGAATTAGAGGAGTTCAGTTCTAATTAAGAAATCAGTCTCTCATCTTTTTTGTGAAGTAATATTTTTAAGTGTTATGAGTGAGGTTTTCAGTTAGGGGAGCCCAGTGTTGGTGTGGTGACCGACGTATCCACACACAAGGACCCAAAATTCTGATTTCCAACTTAGCACATAAAAACACTGATTGTCTGTGTTTTTTTTTTAAAAATATCTTTTGATTTATTTTGAGTTAGCTCACCAGGAACAAATTAATGACCATGGAACACCTGTTCCTTATCTGGATATTTCAACAAAGGCATCCACCCAGGTTTCCTGAGAGAGTAAATGATGATGGCCCACCGAGCGATAAGGCTCCGGTGCAGGGCCCTCTTACTGTGTTGGCACCTTTGGGTGGTGTACCAGTAGCACCACCACCCATTGGGCTGTAGTTAAAACTGGCGGTACCAGTAGAGGACACATTTAGGCTTAGTGCCTTACACGAGTTTCAGCATCAGATAATCCTTCGGTTCTGAGTCAAGCACGGCTCACAGGTCGTGGTGGATTGGATTGAGGAGGGGGCAGAGATTTCTCTATAGCTTCTAAAGCTTCGGCCGGATGACATGTCAGTACCTGAGTATTCATCGAGGCATACTGACCATTCCTGGTACTCGATGAATCTGATACAGTCAGTGCTTCGAGGCTCAGACTTCCAAGCACAGTGTGTTTAAGGATGTTTGAGCCAACACTATTCTTCTATGAATTCTTACCTTTGTTAGGATACTAGAAAGAACTTTTGAAGTTGAATTTTCTTTGGCTGAGAAGACACATCCAGTGAATGTTAGAAGTGGGAAATCAGGAAATTGGAGCGAGTCTTAGAGACTTGGGTATGTAAAAATGATTCGGGAAGAATATGTGTAAGGTACAGATAAATATACAGGGCTGCAGAAGTGGAAGTAGAGTAAGGAGAACAGTATGAGGCGGTGTACATTTCAAGATGTTACAACCACCACCCTAATGTGGTCCACACTAGGATCAGAGAGACCTAGAAAAAGACTTGTTAGTAGCTTCATGAAGTCAGGTAGTGTGATCCGAGGGATCTAGGAATGATTCGATGTACGGTATGTGTCTACTACTAGCATCCATATTTATAGACATAGGTACAAATAATTCCTTCCTTCCCCGAATCTTTTCCACGAACAAGAGTTTCTGGTTAAGCCGTTGACTTGACCCTCATGTTTTGAGATACCGTTGGTATGAGACTCGATAATCACACATACGCCGATGGTGTGATCTGACACTTGAGGTGAGACATTCAGTTGGAACCTCTTGGTGGCAGCGTCGAGGCCTTACGACGTTAGATTGGGTATGGACTGGATATCCACAGTTAATACTCATATTGACTGTGTTAGGAAAAAAGGTTGTGGTTTATCTACAACATTGGGATGGGGTTGTCCTAATTCGGTGAAAAAGGAAACCCATGAAGCACATGATAAACTCTTGCATAGGAGGGTGCGTCCAATCACTCATGAGTCGACCAACCTTACCCTCATGGTAGCAGGATTTTTGAGTTTTCAATTCCCAACAGGAGTGGCTAGAGTCCCTCCAGGACTATGACTTTGAGATACTCGATACTCCTAGGAAGGGGAACATGGTAGAATATGATCTGAGAAAGAGGTCTAGTCTACAACAAATGAGTGAGGCGTCAGAGCAGCTAGTCGTGCTGCAAATATCCCTTGTGGCTCGAGACCGAGCAACATATCTTCAGAATCCGACATTCACTCCCACACTCCTTCAGCGAGTCGGGGAGGAGCAGCTTGGGGACACTGACTGTGAGGCTCGACGTGCTCAGTTATCCACACGACAGGCACCTGATGGATTTTCTAAAGGTGGGGAGAAGATCATCTTCTTTAGAGGACGTACTATGGTACCAGGGACCATATGGGAGGAAGTGTTGAGGGAGTTCCATATGTCCCCTGTAGTGGTATATCCAAAAGTGGCGAAGATGTAACATGACCTTTGGTGTTAGTACTGGTGCCCAAGAATGAATAAATTAGTGTCAGAGTTTGTCTCACAGTGCCTCACTTGTTAGCAAGTGAAGGCATATCATTAGGTTCTGGCAGACTTAGTTCAACCACTATTGGTCCCAGAGTGGAAGTGGGATGGAATTTACATGGACTTTGTGACAGGACTTCTACACATATCTAGGGGTCATGATTCTATCAGGGTGATAGTTTAATAACTCACCAATTTTTCCCACTTTTGACCTATCAGAGAGTAGGGTTTAGTAGAGGTATTTGGATGCCTCTACATGCAAGAGATTATACGGCTTCATTGAGTTCCATCTTTTATTGTCTTCGATTTTGATTCATGTTTGACTTCCCATCTATGGAAGGGGTTACAGGAAGTGTTCGGGACACAACTTCGGTTGAGCACCGTCTTCCATCCTCATATGGATGGTCAAATAGGGCGGACCATTCAGACTCTTGAGGACATGTTGCGTGCTTGCGTCCTAGATTACAACCGTTGTTGGGAGGATCACTTGCCTTTGGTAGAGTTCGCATATAACAACAGATATCATTCCAATATCAGAATGGCACCATTTGAGTCATTTTATGGTCGACCTTGCAGATCACCTCTATGCTGGACTGACCTAGGAGAGTTAGCAATTGTGGGAGCAGAGATAGTACGAGCTACCATAGAGAAGGTGTAGATCATCCAGGAGTGTATGAAGACTACACAAAGCAGATAGAAGTCATATGCTGTTAGGAGAGGGGGACTTCTTTAGTTCGAGGATGGAAACCCTGTCTTTCTAGGGGTCTCACCTTGACAAGGTTTGCAAAGATTCAGCTGAGGGGAAAGTTATCTCAGAGGTTCATCGGACCCTTTCGGGTCCTCAACAGATTTGACAAGGTGGCTTACCACTTAGATCTTCCACCTCAGTTGCACCGGTTGCGTGACATTTTCCACGTATCCTAGCTGAGGAGATATGTACATGATCATTCTCACATCATTGACTGCGGTGAGTTGGACATCGATGATGGGGCAACGTTTTTAGAGGTTCTAGGGGAGATTGAGGATTGACAGGAGTGGTGTAACACCCCGACCCTAGTTCCCAGAGTCGGTGCATTATTACATAACATTGGCATGATCACAATAAATATCAAGTCTTTAAAGACCGATTAGTTTAGTAGCCTTGGAAACCCTAGATACATTCATAATGTTTACATTACATCATAAATTGAAAACTACAACAACATATTGTCTCCACACTCATAGCCCCTTATACTATCCCTACAGGTCATTAATAAAATACTTATTCACATCCTGGGAAAAATAAAATTTAGAAAGGGGTGATCTCAAATTCCCAGTAAGGATAACAATATAGCGGAAACTTTTATAAATAATCATAAACATTTAAGGCATTGTATAACTAAAAAAATCCTTTTAAACTTGAACTTCAGCATAATATGGCAAAGATCAAATAAAATAATGTCATTTACTTATTCACATTGATATTATACTAGTCTAATAATCACATGCAATAACAATAACCACTTTCATAATGATGGAATGCATAATTCCAGACTATAATAACCACATAGCCAAGCCCTCGTGCCAAGAATACAAATATGATTTTTTCAAGGCCTTGTGCCAAGACACTAGTTTGTCTCATGAGACCTACCGATGCCTCGAGGAGCTATAGCGGGCTCCACCCATCACTTATTAAGTCCAATGCATTCCTCATATGAGCAGGTTTAAACATAACATAAACATTCGTATTAAAACTACCATACAAAATGTCAATTCATTTTCCATAAATCATGAATGGTATAAAAATAACACATCCATGGTCAAACATATCACAAAACCTTAAATACAATATTTAAGACTTGTATCATAATAAATAAACATAAAATAATATTAAAATTCATCAAAGGATGTTGACATAAATGAAATCAAAACTATTTGAGAGAAATATCTCTTTTTTTGAAATCATTTAAATGTCACATAATTATAAAATAACAATTTTACATTGAAAATATTCTTGGAATCTTGTAAGGGAAGCTTCTAAGATTTTATAAAGGTGGAAAATATCAGCACCCTCCAAAAGAAGACATTCTTACCATAATTCTGTCGAAAAGGTTAAAAATGACCTTGTTTGGAAAACAAAGAAATGATTAATTTATAAACATCATATAAAAATTCAAGCAAGGGTATAAATGAATTTAACCCATATTCTGTAAAATAGAAAGAATGTTTTGAAATACATTTTTAAGAAGCATGGATGTGCATGATAAAGGGGTCCCAGTAGATAATTACGTATAAATAACCACGGATAATGAAGAGATTGTGAAATAACCCTTACCTTGTACTTTTCCTCATTAGATGGTATATTAACCTACTGTATAATAGTTAAAACATTGTTATTAAATTATACAAGAACCATATACATAATTAGGATATCATATATGATCTTCTAATAATGCTTTGTTAATAATACTTCAGTATTATCGTCGTTTCAGGTGTCAATATACTCGTTTTCTTTTGTATGTTTTGTTACATAAGTCGTGTTTGTTATGGATATGTTGTAACATTATTCATATCCAGAATGATATAAAGTTCTTAAACATTAATTTTAATCATGAAATGATAATTATTCTTGAATGGATACATTGGGAAATGAATCTCATCATGTTTGTGGAGACGGTAGTCCGTACTTACGCAAGAGCGACAATATCATTCTTTTGATATTAAAATAATATATAATTGGATGGTATATCATATATAAAGAATCATTATAATTTTATATTTATTATTCACATGAATTACACATCATTATTAAACCCATCCAAATAATAATATATTGAATAACAATTACACCACAATGTGGAGACAGTAAGCCGTACATACACATATATGATGACATGTCATTCAAAGGATGGATAGAGTACTGAATATGGTTGTACAATATTTATAATAATATCATAGTATATAGTATATAATAGAGTTATTATTTTATAATGGTAATAACAAAGAAAGAATAAGTTGAAAAGAAATGATCTTGAAAAGGGTTGGTGAAAACATTACCTCTTCTTCAGGGTCTTTCTTTTGATTAGATAAAAAAGGCTCCTTAGGTTGGCTTTCTGAACAAACTAAGGCCTCTATGTTGAAGTGAGGGAAGTTAGGAGTGTATTTTTTTCAGGTTTTGGACGAACCAAAATGCCTTGAAAGTGTGAAAAATTGGTTATATGTTGTGTCCTTTTGTAAGGGGGAGGAGGGGCACCTTAGGAAAATCTAGAAATATTTTTTATAATAAATTCATATTCAGTTTCTAATGGTTCAAAAGTAAATTATTTAAAGGATAAGGTGGAGCTGGGTTGAAAACCACTCAACCAAAAGAATTTATACAGGTTTGGGTCATTATATTAACCTTATCTTTTAGTTTTAACTCTTAGTTAATTAGTTTGACATTTACCATGTCACTTTGTATTTTTATATTATATAGTCAATAAACATACTATATACATCCAACTGACCCCCAAGTGGTCCATTAATGATACAAATATCATGATATAAGTGTCTTTGCAGAACCATGGATTTTTAGGAATTGAATATCAATTAATAATATAATATTTGTTTTAAAAACTCTTTTATGTCAATTTTGACACTATTGGGTATTTTGTTTTTGATAAATTCACAACAGTATAATTACATCGAACCAAATTCATATAACCAATCCTAATGAGTCATATTAACCTATAAAATTAGTTTAATTCGTAAAAATATTCAAATTACATTTATTTTGATATTTATAATATCAATTATTTTATTCTTTCATTAATAAGGATAATATTGCATCATTATTGTGTCATAAATAATATTAATTATTAAATGTCTAAAAATTAGAAATAAAATACAATTATTTAGGAAATATTTTTATATTTCTAATTAATATTTATAGTCTAAAATACAACCTATATTACCCTATGTAAAAATTGTTTGGCTAAAAGATATATTCTTATGTCATTTTTGTATTTATTTTAACTTAATTAATATAATGTTTCATTATCCCTTACAAGTGGCTCCATGGGGACCCAAAATCGACCCAAATATTCCGATGGTTGGAAATGTATAAACCAATAAGGTTAGGAGAAATTTTAGGGTAATTTATTATTACTATTATAATATTATTATTTTACCCTTATTTACCGGATTTACCCTTTAACCATGGTAAATAAAATATTTACCGAAGTAATTATTCAAAATGTCTAAAAGTAAAAGTTACCTATTAACGCAATTTGTAAATCTTGATACCAAATATGGAATCCATTTTTCCAAATTCAAAACACAGAATTGGTAGAAATTAATATAAAATTAAAACCCGTTGTTAAAACAAAAAGCGTGTTTTTAAGAGATAATGACTATCAAAAGATTGACATTTTTTCATGTCCTGTTTAATTGTGAAATTATGTCCAATTACCAACATTGTAATAAATGGTAAAAATATATTCTAAATATACTTTAAAACCACCCAAATTTATAATTTATCACTATTATTTATTTTGATTAAAATTATTGTTTTTAATTAAAATTTAGTGATTTTCACTATTCATCAAAATATAAATGTTATCCGAAAAGTTCCAAAATTTTACCCTAGGCTAATTTCGATATTCTAAATCCAAAAATGAAGTCAATTTTTAGAGATAAAAATTATAAAATTTCAAAAAGTGGGTATTACTATTCATAACGACTAGTTTGATTGGTTATGGTGTGTGTGTTAGAACTCAAAGTTACGTACAACACACGCTACTATATTATTCAAAGGGAAGCGTACCGTGGAAACTTGGGGTGTTACATTCTCCCATCCTTCAAATAAATTGAGTACTCACAATTTGAAATTATATTTCGAAAATAAAAGGTTGAAAATCGAAAATATCTTTGTGGGAAAACCCTCATCGGAAATTGGGATAATAAAATTTAGTCTTAATGAGAGGAAAGGGAAGTTAAAGGTTCACCACCAAACCATGATATCTATTATGAGAAAATTGATGGAAATTAGATACATATAATTTTATGAAAAACATAAATATTTATAGTTAGTGATTGAGGTCATCAATCACAAACAATTGTCAAATGGATGGCCTTAAATTCATCAATCTTTGATGATTTAAAATACCATCGGTTCAACAAAACATATGGTATTAGGATAACAATTTTTTTTTGTTTTAGTATCCCTTAACTAAAGTATAGGAATTAATTTCTTCATTGAATAAGATAAGAAGAAAAATATTGACATGACAAGTAGAGTCCCATCCTCTAACTAATTTCTTAGCACAAACTCATATTTCACTATAAAATATAATAGAAATTAAAAATAATATTCTATTTATCCTATTCTTATAGGGTTCAAAAAAATGAATTTATAATTCATATACCAGATTTTTTTTAAATAAAAGTCTACATTGTTCAATCCAGGACATCATGTGGGCCAGTGGTAGGTGATACACCCTTGTCGCCCTTCGGTTATGGGTTCAAGTCTCATGGCCTTGCCGGACGCGACGGGTTGCTGCCCAACCTCCGAGTTATCCTTTTATGGCAATCCAAAAATAATATCAAACTAGAATTATCCAAAATTCTTCTGTCCAAACTCACAGTCCAAAATTTATAAGGAAGGTAAACACAATAACTATCATTTTTACCCCATAATAGCATGTGAATACCTTCATCATGTATTCTTTTAAAACACTGAAACATCCTGAATTACCATAAAACCTTATTGATCACATTCATGCTCCCTCATTCCTTATAGAATTCTGGATATACTTCATCTATCAAAAAAATATGTAATCTCAAACAATTATGGAATATACAAATATTTAATCAGTTTCAAGGTAGTCAAGAATATCCAATATAATTTACCAAATCAACAATATCTTATTCCAAAATCAGTACCTCAAGATTAATACAATATTAAGGTTTATCTTTTCTTCCACCATGTAGTTTCCAAAAAGTTTAACTTGTTGTAGAGTCACTTTTCTAAGTACAATAAAATCTCAAGTCCTCAATGAAATAGTACAGTAGTACAATCCTTATTTATTTCCAGAACATCATTGATACAACACTTGAATGAAATAATTCCAAAATAACAACATAAGAAAATTAGTCATTCCTCTTAATCTATGGTAGTATGATTACTTGATTATTATCCAATAGCATCATTTGTGGAATAGTCCGATGAATGGGACATTGGTTCACATAGTGTCTAAACTCTTTGCAGATAAAGAATTGTACATTTGAATCCTTTTCTTAAACTTGTAGTCACGTAGTTGGTGTCATTTTTCTCCACACTTATAACATACTCCCATTCCCTTCAAGAATTTTCCAAGGTGATTCTTTCCACATTTATCACATATGGAAAAATCCTTCTTTACCTTCTTCCTTTTATTTGTCCTTCTCTCTACCATCCTTTCCTTCTCTGGCTTCCCTTCAAATCCATAGGACTCCGAGAATTCTTTTCTTATATTATCAACACATGATATTATTTCTCCATATGATGATAATACGTGGGCGACTATTTCTCTTCTAAATTGAGGATTAAGACCATGAGAGATATGATCCTCCTTAATCTTTGGATCATGCGTATTGTTGGATTTCTCATTCCTTCTATTGGGTGCCATTTCAAAACAATGTCATAAACTAGATAAGTTTATTTATAAAAATACATAATTCCATACTTGTAAAACACTTAACATAAATTGGACTATTTATGGATATAATCCATAATCATAAAAATGTTTTCTTTGAGAAAGTATATAATCATAATACCTTAATAATGGTTTGTAAAGAAAATGAGAATTATCCTGAGCATATCCCCTGGGAGTGTCGTAACCAAGATTGTAGCAAGGCCCGTTGTCGTGCACCAGTTCCCGTTCGAGTCTAGCTCAAAGCAGTGTTTTCAGGTGTTACCCCAATGTACATTTGTGCCAGAGCCACCTCTACCTACTCGTATCCAGACATGGATGTATTGCTCAGAAAACTCACAAAATCTCTACAATTCTAAAATTCTAGAAAGTTCCTCTATACTAATCCTCAAAGTCCATCTTAGGTCTATGTGATCTAATCAGAGTTTATCTAAATCTAGCTTCCAAGGTTTGTACTAAACATCCTCTGATACTAACTGTAACGCCCCGACCACAGTTACCCAGAGTCGGTGCATTATTACATAACATTGGCATGATCACAAGAAAGATCAAGTCTCGAAAGACTTATTAGTTTAGTAGCCTTGGAAACACTAGATACATTCATAAAGTTTACATTACATCATAAATTGATAAATACAAAAACATCTTGTCTCCACACTCATAAACCATTATACTATCCCTGTAAGTTATTCATAAAATACTTCTTCACATCCTGGAAAAAATAAAACATAGAAAGGGGTGAGCTCAAATGCCTAGTAAGGATTACAATATAGCGGGAACTTTTATAAATAAGAATAAACATTTAAAGCAATGTATAACTAAAACAAAAGCCTTTAAACATGAACTTCAGCATAATATAGAAAAGATCCAATGAAATAATTCCATTTACTTATTCACATGGATATTCTACTAGTCGAATAATCACAAGAAATATCAATAAACACTTTCACAATGATGGATTGCCTAATGCCAGACTATCATAACCACATAGCCAAGGCCTCGTGCCAAGACGAAAAATACAATTTTTTCAAGGCCTTGTTCCAAGACACTAGTTTGTCTCATGATACTTACCAATGCATCGAGGAGCTATAGCGGGCTCTACCCATCCCTTATTAAGTCCAATGCATTCCTCATATGAACAGGTTTAAACATAACATAAATATTCGTATTAAAACTAGCATACTAAATGTCAATACTTTTTCCATAAATCATGAATGGTATAAAAATAACACATCCACAGTCAAACATATCACAAAACCATCAATACAATATGGAAGATTTGTATCATAATAAATAAACTTCAAATAAGCTTAAAATCCATCAAAGGATGTTGACATAGATGAAATCAAAACAATTTGAGGGAAAATATCTCTTTTTTTGAAATCATTTAAAAGTAACATAATTATAAAATAAAACTTTTACTTTGAAAATATTCTTAGAATATTGTAAGGGAAGCTTCTAAGATTTTATAACGGAAAAAAATAGACGCACCCGCCATATAAGTTAAAAAAATACATTCTTACCTTAATTCTATCGAGAAGCATAAAAAGGATCTTGTTTGGAAAACGATAGAAAGATTCATTATAAACCTCTTATAAAAATTCAAAAAAGGGTATAAATGGCTTTAACCCATATTCTGTAAAATAGAAATATTGTTTTGAAATACATTTTTAGGAAACATGGATGTGGATGATAATGGGGTCCCAGTAGATAATTACGTATAAACAACCTCAGATAATGAAGAGATTGTGAAATAAACCTTACCATGTACTTTTCCTTAGGCAATGGTATCTTAACCTTTTGTATAATAGTTAAAACATTGTTATTAAATTATACAATAACCATATACATAATTACTATATCATATATGATCTTCTAATAATGTTTTGTTAATAATACTTTAGTATTATCGTCATTTCAGGTGTTAACTTACTCATTTTCTTTTGTATGTTTTGTTACATAATTCATGTTTGTTATGGATAGGTTGTACCATTATTCATATCTAGAATGATATAATGTTCTTAAACATTACTTTTAATAATCAAATGAGAATTAGTCTTGAATGGATACGATGGGGAATGAATCTCATCGCGTTTGTGGAGACAATGGTCCGTACGTACCCACGTGCGACAATATCATTCTTTTGATATTAAAATAATATATAATTGGATGGTATATTATATATAAAGAATCATTATCATGTTATATTTATTATTTACATTAATTAAACCTCATTATTATACCTATCTAAATAATAATATATTGAATAACAATTACACCACAACGTGGAGACGGTAAGCCGTACGTACGCACGTATGGTGACATGTCATTCAAAGGATGGATAGAATACTGAATATGGTTGTACAATATTTATAATAATATCACAGTATATAGTAGATACTATAGTTATTATTTTATAATGGAAATAACAAAGAAATAAGAAGTTGAAGAAGAAATGAACTTGAAAAAGGGTGGTGAAAACATTACCTCTTCTTCGGGTTCTTCCTTTTGATTTGATCAAAAGAGCTCCATAGGTTGACTTTTTGGTCAAACTAAGGCCTCTATGTTGAATTGAGGGAAGTTGAGAGAGTATTTGGTCAGGGTTTGGCCAAACCAAAAGGCTTTGAAAATGTGAAGAATTGGTTAGAAGTTGTGTCCTTTTATAAGGGGGAGGAGAGGCACCTTAGGAAAATCTAGAAATATTATTTTATAATAAATTCATATTCGGTTTCTAATGGATCCAAAGTGGATTATTTAAAATTTAAGGTTGGGATGGGTCGAAAACCACTCAACCAATAGAATTTAGACAGGTTTGGATCATTGTATTAACCTTATCTTTTAGTTTTAACTATTAGTTAATTAGTTTGACATTACCATGTCACTTTGTATTTTTATATTATATAGTTAATAAACATACTATATACATCCAACCGACCCCCAAGTGGTCCATTAATGATACACCTATCATGATATAAGTATCTTGTCCGAACCTTAGATTTTTAGGAATTGAATATCAATTAATAATATAATATTTTTTTTAATAACTCTTTTATGTCAATTTTGACACTATTGGGTGTTTTGTTTTTGATAAATTCACAACAACATTATTACTTCGAAACAAATTCATATAACCCATCCTAATATGTCATATTTACCTAGAAAATTATTGTAATTCATAAAAAAATTCAAATTACATTTATTTTGATATTTATAATATCAATTATTTGATTCTTTCATTAATAAGGAAAATAGTGCATCATTATTGTGTAATAAAAATAATATTATTTATTAAATGTATAAAAATTATAAATAAAATACCATTATGTAAGAAATATTTTTAGATTTATAATGAATATTCATAGTCTAAAATCAAACATATATAAACCTATGTAAAAATTGTTTTTCTAAAAGATACATGCTTATTTCATTTTTGTATTTATTTTAACTTAAATTAATATAATGTGTCATTATCACTTACAAGTGGCTCCATGGGTTCCCACAATCGACCCAAAGTTCCCATTTTCGGGCATGTATCAACCAATAAGGCTAGGACACATTTTAGGGTAATTTATTATTAATATAATATTATTTTTTACCCTTATTTACCAGATTTACCCTTTAACCATGATAAATAAAATATTTACCGAAGTAATTATTCAAAATGTATGAAAATAAAAGTTACCTATTTACACAATTTGGAAATCCTGATTCCAAATATGGAATCCATTTTTCCAAATTCAAAACACAAAATTGGCAGAAATTAATTTAAAATTAATTCCCGTTGTTAAAACAAAAAGCGTGTTTTTAAGAGATAATAACTATCAAAAGATTGACATTGGTTCATGTCCGGTTTAATTGTGAAATTATATCCAATGACAAACATTGTATTAAATGGTAAAAATATATTCTAAATATACATTAAAACCACTCAAATTCATAATTTATCACTACTAATTATTTCGAATAAAAAAGTTGTTTTTAATTAAAATTTAGTAATTTTCGCTATTCATCAAAATATAAATGTTATCCGAAAAGTTCCAAAGTTTTACCATAGGATAATTTTGATATTCCGAATCCAAAACTGAAGTCAATTTTGAGTGATAAAATTTATAAAATTTAAAAAAGTGGGTATTACTATTCATAACGGCTAGTTTGATTGGTTTTGGTGTGTGTGTTAGAACTCGAAGTTGCATACATCACACGCTATTGTATTATTCAAAGGGAACCATACTATGGAAACATGAGGTGTTACAAGCGGGTCCTTCTTGGGCAGGCGATACCTCTAGTTCATGTTCATTGGCAGAATGGGAACCACTAGGAGAGAACCTGGGAGCATGAGTCTCAGATTCGTGCTCATTACCTCCACTTGATTCCCTAGGTTGTGTTGTGGATTTCAGGGACGCAAATCCCTAAGGTGGAGAGAATGAAAAGACCTAGATTTCTTCATGTAATTTTTTTTTAATTATATGGAAATCGTACGAGTCCGCGAAAATTGACAGTGCATGATTCTGAGGCCCGGTGTGCCTGGAATGAATTTATGAACTTTTTTAGGTATGTTTAGTAAACGTGCGAGTGGGTTTTTGTATCTTTTGAACCAGTGATCAGAATTAAAATCTGAGGGAACCGTTGATCTCACAGAGCCGATATTTGCTTAATGAGACTGTCACCTATACCGCAGTTGGTCGAGGGTGAAATTTAGTTTACTAGAATTTTGTGGAAGAGTTTAAATAATAAAAATAAATAAAGAACAACAATTATTTTATTTTTAAAACCACCCATTTGAATGTATAGTGCCGGGGGCCACCCGAGCATGAAACCTCCCATTAGAATTTAGTTACGGGGACTACCCAAACCCCACTTTTAATTTGAGGAAACTCTTAGATTCCTCCAAATTAAATGTTAAAACTTAATTTAATTAATGTACAAACGTTAATTAAATTGTTTCTTACGATAATTTAATTTGGAACCTCACCTCATGCAGATAAAGGGATTGGCCAAGGGGGGAGAGCTTTGGAGAGATGGAAAGATCATTCCCAATAACGGAGATCCTCCAATGAAGAACAACTTCTAGAATTGAAGAACGCGGAAATGACCTTCGAGCGTCTTGCGGGAGTGATGAATGCCGACATTAGTCTTCAACGACTTCATCTTCTTCCTCAAACCACCTCTAATGTAAAATCAAGGTAGGGGATTGTTTTTAATATGATTGAATTTATTTCAAAATTCTCCATATTCCGTTTTCTTAATGACGATGGCCAAACTATCATGGCCATCATCTCACGCATATACCTTGCCTCTTTTTCTTTTTTTTCCCCGCGCATTCTTCATGCGTTCTTCAATTCCAAATAATTAATGACGTTGGAAATGAAATATTTGGTTGAGCGTGACATATGGACGCGGATCCTTCGACCCGAGGATCACAAATATGTGATCGTTTTATTTTTTGGGCTAACAACGATGATGCGGTGACCCGCGGAAGAGGTGGAGGGCCGACACACCGGTCGGCCGCAAGGAAGGTGGGGCGGCGCGAGTCCGCACCGCTGGAGTAGCAGAAGGAAGCGACCGCTTGGCCGCGATGGAGGCCGAAGACTGGCGGCCACCTGGCTGACCACGGTGGAGCAGCAGCGCATGACCGCGCCACTAGGAGGAGGACATGATAGAGCACCCAACCGACCATGGTGGATTGGCGGGACCCTCTTGGGTCCCGTGCTGACTTTGAAATTCTTAATGGCACTGCTCTTTTGGGTTCCTAATGGAAGGGGGATTCTCCCATTTCGGTGCCAGCTCGGGAAAACCATGCCAATAGGTCGTGCCCTGTAGACATCCCCACCAGGCGGCGCCATCGGGCCCGGCCGGTGAGGCTCGCCCGGAGGGTCGCGCCACCAGGCCGTACCAAGCGGACTGCGCCACCAGGTGACACACATCGGCTCGGGATGAGGCAACCCCTATGCATGCTTGACCGGGCCCACCAAGGCCCATGACATCCAGGTCGGACCCGGGTATGGTCGGGTCGACCGACTGGGTCGGATCGGACTTAGGCCCAACCGGAACCAATTTATCCTTTTTGGCAATATCTTGAGAACTGGGATTCCGTTTGATGAACCATATATGAAACCAGAATACTTGGACTGATATAATTATTTTGGTATAACTCACTTGAGTTTTTGATAAAGTTTTAGTATGGACTGGTTGGATCTAACCCCGAATCAAACCGGGCCCTCGGAGCGGAAACTCTAATAACTTACAGACTGGGCATCCGATTGATGCATTTTCTGTTGCATTGGGTCTCTTATGACATAACAGTACTTTGGGATACTTCTACATGGGACTTAGTGGTTTTTGAGGTACAACCAATATCTCAAGGGACAGATTCTACAGAACTCGAGTGCACTGGGTGCGAGGAATAGAGTGGCTGGCAGTGAGATAGAGGTTGGAGATGGACAATATGGAGGTTAGTTACATATCGACTATGGGAGGGTCAGATCCTGTGTGGGTCATTTTAGGGGTTAGTACCTATCGATCATGTGTGGGTTAGAGTTTAGAGATCCTATGTGGGTTAACTCATACAGATCCTGTGTATGTCAGATCCTGTGTAGGTCAGATCCTATGTGGGTAAGCGCTCTTCGATCTTGTGTGGGTCAGCGCATACCAATCCAGTATGGGTCAGATCATATATGGGTCAGTGCTCAACGATCATGTGTGGGCCATCTCATACTAATCATGTGTGGGTCAGATCTTATGTGGGTCATTACGGGTGTTAGTACCTATCGATCCTGTGTGGGTCAGACTCCGTATAATCAACAACAATGTCTCTTAACAGAATAAGATGATCTAGCTTCACGACTAGTCATCTGTAATTCAATACATCACATATACTTGTGTGATATGAGTCTTATGTATTTATGGTTTACCTGTGTGGTACAATATCATCGTGGTGTTATCTGTGTGGGGCTCTTACCTTTGTGGTGTGACCTTTTTGGTTTTCATCCCTCCTGTGTGAGATGAGTTCATCTATATAACTTAGGTATATGTATGGGAATATACCTAAGTTGGGTGGAATATTGTTTCCATGCATTGTAGTTTATCCTTTGTAGATTTTGAGTGATCATGGGGGGTCTCGGGGTCCCTATTTAGTGTCATTATACTCACCCATCCACGGGCTATACTCGTACCTCGTTGTGTCTTGTGTAGACAACAAACAACGCTGACTAAGGATGAGAGTACCAGGACTAGAGGCTTCTTGGGGAAGACCATAGACGAGGCATACCACATAGATGACTGTTAAAGAGCTGTACATACTCTTCAGGTAGGATCCTTGATGTGTGTTCAGAGGTGCTGTTTTTAGTTTACTTGTAATTTTTAGTTTTCCTTGTACTTTCTAGTTTGGCTTGTATTTCATCCCCTTTTACTTACTGTACTCACATTGTTTAATATATAGTTTACTTTGTGCTTGTATCTTTTTGTCTACTTGGATGTGTGAGTTTATAGGTTCTTAAGGTAATGCCTTCCCAGTTTTAGGGATATGTCTTTCCGGTTCTATTCGTTAGCCCCTGGCCTATGGAAGGCGGGCTCTGGGTAGTCACAACATGAGCCCCGTGGGATGGGTCGTTACATATTTTTCATAATGATAAGAATTTTGGAGATTTTCATAAATCATTATGGATATATTATTCATGAATTAATGTGAATGTAAAAGTATTTAATGAATAATCAAAAAAAAATCTTGAGAAGAAGATGGTACTTTACAACTTTTAAAAATTTATTTATGGAAGGGAGAAAATTTGAGAATAATCATTCAGTGAAATTATTCATTCTAAATAGGTTTAGGTAAGATTATAATACTTTCATTGATCTAGAAAAATTCTACATAGAAGTAATAAGATTATATTGTTCATTCATTACATAATTCTAGGGGTTCTATTTATAAAATAATGAGAGGTAGGATAATATAATTTTGTTTTATTCTATTTTTTATAGAAGAATAAGACATTATCTAAGAAGATATTATATTATATGAAGATGAATCTAGATTCTCATTGTAGATATAGTTCATTATATATCCAAGTATGAAAAATTAAATTATATATCTTCCCTATCTAAAAAGAATTTGATTTCAAATAGTGGAAATGAGATTATACATGTCCTCATATTGAAGTGGATGGTTCCTAATCAAACATTGTGTGACAATTTTAGGCTTCCATAATCACTACACTAATACAGTGATAATAAAATATATTTAGTAAAAAAATTCAAATACATAAAGGAGTATTCTCTCACACTATGGATGGAACTTTTAAAAATTCACATGTATAGGTTTTTTCATTTTATTTATAGAATACAGGAGAGGAAGAGGATCAAGACAATGAATTGTTTAACTAAACTATCACAGGGGTAATATTTCAAAATAATACATTATAAAAGAAATAGGTACCATAGATTCAACCCATTTTACTCCATTAGTGTAATCCTTACCTGACATGGGCGTAATAAATAGAGAAATATAAAATATCCATAACTTTATATCTCAACACATGCACTACATCAACAAAAACCTATTAATAAATTTAACTCATATTTAGGTTGTTTTTTAATTTTTTTTCAATGATTTTATAGATATAAATTGTAATTTACTTAAGTATTGATTCCATAATTTCATTCTAGTATCCATAATCATTTCCAGCGAAGTAAGGTGGTCTCTAAAGTGTCTTACTATCATTAAAATTTAAAAATCCCTTATTAATAATGATCTTTTCCCAGAGTTTGTGAGGTCAAGGAAGCAGTTAGAAACTAAAATATATATATCATATATATTTATCCTTTTAGTTAGAAAAATATCGAAAAAATTATAAAATTTTATGACTCCAATACCAAATATTTTTCGAGGTTGAGATACTTGATAAGTTAAATAGGGGTGAATTTTCCACTTTAATGATTAAATAGAGTATAAATTAGTGTTCAATAAAAAATAAATGTAATTGTAGTGGAGAATAAATGAAGAACATAATTATTCTTTATAGAAATTTATATATGAATGGGTCATATATAAATTATTACTTTTTTATACTCTATGAGGTAAATGGTATTCTGTAGAACCTATGTTTTTTTATGAGAATCACAACTCAAGTTAAAGCATTCCTTTTCTAGTGGAAGCCTAACAATATATAGATTAATTTCTTTTATGGAGGCACTACCAATATAGAAACATTATTTTATAGCGGACGAATAAATAATATATATTCTTAATTTTACAGTGGAGGGACATCTGATATATATATTTAGATTATATGGGGGCATAAGCAAGAGATCATGATTTGTTTGATGTAAAAACATAAACTAGTTATAGATGTAATACAATGAAAAATGTACCTACCAAACTCAATAATAGAAAAAATTGATAGAACCTATTAAACAGAAACAAATTTTATATCATGATGAATTTCATCAATGAATTCTATAATGATGAAGAATTCATAATATATTGCAATGAGATAACATTGATTATCACAATTACTACACATGTTATTTATATGATCCCCTTGATCTTAATTTTTAGAATAATTCACCAATAGTATTTCCATGATGTTTCTAAATTATTTTTTAGTTTTTAGAAATGTCATGGTTTATAACAAATCAGATATTTATTTCATTATTGGAATAGTTTCCATAATTTTGAACTGAGGCCCTTTATTTAAATCTACACAAAATAAAACAAAATATATTTTTGAGAAAAAGGAATAAATAATATATATATATATATATAATACCTCATGTTTTGAAGAAAATATCTAACAAAACTTTTAAGTCATATCTTTCGATACTTGAATCTTTTAAGATAATAATTTCTGAATACTATAAGATGTGTAACATGAATTATGGATTTAAAGCATTATATGTAATATATTTAAATATTTTTTAGAATATATTAAAAAATAATTTTTTGAAAAGAATTATACCTTATATATTTAAACAAAATAAACACAGTATATAATATATCTCATTGGGAAAAACAATATATAGAAAGTTATTCTTTGTGAATTTGAATACGTAAGAGGTTTAAAATTGATATGTAAGAAATAAATTTATATGTAATGTATTAAAATTCGAAGAATTCTCATTGGTATGTGTTTTAATTTTATTATTATTTTTACGCACCCACCCAATTCGAATAACGTCAAAAATTCAAATGCTTTTAGATATGGGTGTTTTCACTAAACATTCAAGTTGTAAAGGGGAAAAAGGTTAACTACTCCCCTTCCCCTCTCTCCCTTCTAGGTGTAGAAATGGATCTAATGGATTATGGTAAGTATTAGAAAATGGTACATAATGTATTAATTTTATGGTATGTGATATACTGGCTAAATTAGTTATATGATTGAGATGACGATATATGGTGGAGGTCAGGCATGGTAGGTCAAGGTTATGAAGATAATTTCCTTCATTTTCATGATAACCTAATTTTATATTGATTTGATATATGTTTGGAATATGATATGCGGGGGAATATATGTGAGGATGATGATGTGGATATGATACGTGGAATGGTTGTGATGTGAGATATATTTTATTCTTCCATTTCTATATAAGGGATTAGGATAACCAAAAAAATCATTGGAGAATGAGAAATATAGAATAGTGGGGAAGTGGTTGTGGGATACCTCTTTGATATATTCTTATAATACAATGTTATTGTACATGGATAAATTATTGGGTGAGTGATCATAGGTATGGTTGGGTGATATTTAACTAAATAGGTGTTTGTTAGTTCTGTGGTTTATTCATTGAGGAATCAGGTCATGAAATTTAATTTTACATCAGATGATTATGGGTACATGATGTGCAATTCACTATTACACATCGTGTAACTATTTCATGCAGCTAGTGTCTATGGATCCTTAGGATGGAATCATTGAGTATTATCCATCCATTTTTTTCCCATTCCTGGCCATATAAACAAGTAAGATAATATTATAGCAACCATTGTATCAAGAATTAAAAACTAAATAAGAAAACTAAAAACACAACAGAAGAAATTTATCAAATAAATTATTATTAATTATAAATAACAATGTAGAAAATCTGATTCTACTTGAATGTTCTAAAGCATAGAGGATGCCTTTGGCTGGTTTTAAATTTTTTATTTTAATTAAGTTCATTATTAATATGATATTTTGGATTTTTAAATTAATACTATCTTCAATAGATTTCACTATACAAAACTTCAAATTAAAGCAATCTATAAAAAAATTTATTATTATGAAAAATTCCAGAATAATAAAACCGTTAGTAAATAAAAAACAATGAAATAAATTAAAAAATATACCCAAAATATGATTTGGAACACTCAATACAGTAAACAAAACATTTTCATTGAAAATATTTTTTATTTAAATATATTTAAAATTCATTTAAATAATATTACAATATAATAATTATAATTTTAGAAAAAAAACTTAATTTTTTAATTTCACATAACAAAATTACCATAGGGTTAATTTTTGGTATTTTTTAAAATATTTTATTTTTAGGTGAATATTAAACAAAATTCTGATTTTTATAATATTGTATCTTTTATTGAATTATCATAATATAAGAATTAAATAAATGTTTTTTATAGTTTATAAATTTAAAGAAAATATTTATAAGGGAAAATTAATCTTTTAAAATACTATATTGTTTTTTTAAACCCCATCTTTAATGTTTTATGTAATGTTTTACACTATAAATTGTATTATTCACTTATACTAAAAGGTTTTGATCAATTATAGAAAATAAATCTACAAAATTAAATCTATATTTTACATCAACATGTTTATATTATGTAATATGTTCAATTTTATTAACATTTTTTAATTATTAGAAAATAAAATAAATTAATATTTTCCAAAAAAAGAATAAAATAAAAATATAAAACATATATTTAAATATTTAATTACTCATAAAATTATTAATTAATGTTAAAAAATATTAAGAATAATTAATGATAAAAATAATATTTTTCCTCAATTTTTTTTGTATATTAAATATTATAATTTTCATATTAATATTCCATTATTTATAAATTTAATTGGATAAGATATTGGTTATTTTTTTTCATAACACCAAATTTATGTAATATGTGTTATTTTATATTTAAAAAGAACATAGGTTACTTAGTTTAAAAACTAGTAACCTAGGTAAAAGTCAAAATTGTAAAATGTAAAAACCTAATAGAAAATAACACTGAATGTGTTTAAAAATGTTTCAAAATGAGTGGTAGAGTACTTTTATACTTTATACCACCCCAAAAGCCATTATTTCTCACTTTATTTACATTTCTCCCTTGAATATTCCCATTTAATTATTGAAAAATAATTGGTGTTAATAAAAGCGGCATTTTCATCACTTATAAAAGGGGAAAATTTACACCACATCAAGAAAATTTGTTACTTTGAATATATTCTAAAAAATATTAAAATTGTCTCCTCTTATAAACTAGTATCATTTTTTTAATCCTCTGGTCTTAATTATTTATCCTATTCCCTTCATTTCCTAGAATACTTCTAAACGAACGTTTAAAGTCTGAACCTAAGAATTACAAAATCCTTTTCTATTTATTCATAACATTTCTCTACAAAACATTCATATACAATGAAATATAATGAAATTAGTTAAATTATAAAATATAATAGTTAAAATATTTATTTAATGCCCATTATTTTTTCCTTTCAATTAACATCAAAAAACCAAACATTGATAGTGTGTTTGGGAGGACAACTTGCTCCACAAAATAATGTCTTCTGTTTTTTCCCACCACATATATCTTATTTTTATAAAGAAATAAATAATGAATTAATGTGACACATATAATATAATTTTAATTTTTAAGAGAAATATTATAATCTGACTTTATTCCCTCTCATTATATGGGATATGAAACATTAATTGTTAGTTCTGCGATCAACCAACTCCCTGAAATATTGTTTTTCATTTTTCATATTTTTTTCACTCTTATGAAAAACCTATAAAAATATTTTAATAAATCCTAATATATATATAATATCATTATACTTCTATTATAATGTTATTATGTCAAAATAAAAAATTCCTTAACCATACTCACCCTTCGAATTAAAGTATGTTCATGATTGGGATAGTCTAACCGCCAAACTGAACAATTTTATAAAACACTATCATGGATGACAATGAGAAATGAAATAATAATAATAATATTATAAGTTATAAAGAAAAAAACAATTTTATGGTTTTATAAATGTTATATTATTATCAAAATTGTTGTTAAAATATCATCTTCGATCACTAAAATTACCGAAATTAGCTGACATCAATTCCATTTTCATGAAACATAACTAAAAAACTATTGAAATGAGACAATATACATTTAAATCACTATAATTTATCTATTATAGTACCTTAAATTATCAAAAAATTATGAATTTTGTAGAATAATAAAAAAACAACACCGCTATTAAAAAACTAGTTCAAAACGATCAAGATAACTCACACCTGATATTGGATGTATATAACAAAAAACTAATATATATATATAGAGTAATTATAAATAAATTTTATAAAAGTTTATAGATTTGAATATGTTTGTAAAATATTTTATGAATTTAGTTATGTTATGTTAAATAGTGGAATCAAGCGCTTTAGTGGAAGTCAGAAATTAAGGAAAGAGTTTCATGTCTCCTTTTTCAATCCCTTGAGACAGACATCATATTTTAAAATATTTTTTATTTGTAATTATGTGTCTAATAGAATCTAAATTTTTTAATAATGACAATATATTTATTCATAGTATTTATCTTATCCTTTGAAATCATTTCTTTAAAGAGGTTCTCAATTTAATGTTTCTAATGTCGTAAGAGTTTCTTTATCTCATTTTCAAATACTTGAGACACGTTTGATATTTGGAAATTTTTTTATATATGGTGTATAAATTTATCATTTGAGATGTTATATCACTAATTTTATTTTATTCATGGTCATTTAAGTTCAATTTAAATACCTATATTTAATGGGTTTTTTTGAAGATATTACTCAAACCATAAGGCTTTCTTTGCCCAACCCATTTTCAAATCAATATTGTTCTTGAAAGATAATACATCTGGGTAATTTGTATTATTTTTAAATCTTGCCATCATTTTATTTTTATATTAATTTGGTTTTAAATATCCCATTTATTTTTTTCCCCTTCACTAGCATTTTACCTGAAATGTTTCTTGTAACTGAAATCGACCCCATATGTTATTCTCATTCGGGATCATTTCTTTTTTTTCATGTTTATATTCATTAGATGATTTTTTGAAAGAATTTATCAATTTCTCAATAATTTACTAATTTAATTTTATACCACTATAAATTATTCAAATGTTTTAATGGAATTTTAATCCTTTTTCTATATTGGTTGTTTTTTTAGTGTGAAAAAAATGTATTTTAAAACATGCCTCTTATCTACCTTTTTCACATTATGTGAGTCTTTATCATTAAAGTTTTATAATTTATAAAAGAAACTAATTCTATCCTAGTTTTATAAAAATATTTATTTAAATTGTTTTTCAAAAGATTGAGGATATACTTTAGATGTTACTATCCACCTTATATCACAAGATTGCATAAGTAATTTTCTTTTCTATCAATGATGTGATACATCAATGCCTTTGACTTTCCTAACTATCCACCAAGAATAAATATAACTTTTTATAAAATGAGTTTTTGTTTCGAATTCCCCAATTTTCATTCCTTTTATTAATCGTTGTTCACATATATTTGATACATTGATTGATTGGGGATGTTTTTTACTAAACTTTATACACATTATTTATATTTTTTAAATATCATATTCATTATTATATTTATTTAACATAATTTACATAATAAATTAGAAAATATATTTAGATACCCATTTACTATCAATGGGTTTTTCATTTTCTAATTTTTGATGTAATTATGAATGATTTTATTATGTGATTCTATTTCAAAAGGATATGAAATACTGTTTATTTCAATGGGTATTTATTTTGTATAAAATAATCTCATTTTATTTCCATGGGTTCTATGTGAAATGGTGAAGTATTGATTTCATGTGGCACTCATAATTATAAATGAATTATAGGTGGGGTCATATATCCCCATCCAATTCATTGTTTAAATGTTTAAATCTCCTGAGATGTGAATATGTGGGAACAACATATTTGTCAACAATCATGGGTTCAATTGTGTGACTCAAAAATGTTATATATACATAAGTATAATCAAGTTGTCTAAAAAATATGGGTTCACTTGCATGTCACGTGAATGTGATATTTTCCAATTCTATTTTTTCCATAATCTTATGCTTATTTTAATGAGCATGTTATTATCCAGTGGATAATGTTTATTAACACATATGTTCATTGTCACTTTATTCATTTGTTGTTTTATAAAATTTCATATTCTATGTCTCATGTTTTATGATATATAAATTTTTATGTACCATTTTCTTATATGTCATGATTATAATCATATACTTATATTATTCTTGAATATAGTCTGTGATTGTTATCCCATATATTTACCCTTACTATGCATCTTATCTTATCTTTTTCTAATGTTTATATTCCCATGGTTATTAAGATAATAAAATTAAGAAATGTATAGAAGATTATCTTGTTTCTAGGTTTAATGGGAGATATTTAGGGCTTATTATAGACTAAAAAATTGCTTATACAGTGGAAAAATATCTATTCGTTAAAAAATACATGATTTTTTAGTTAATGTTATGTACTAATTATCCAAAAACAAAAACCCAAAATGGTATGGGGAATGTATTTTAATTAAATATTTAATTTAATTGATCTAATTGAGATGTCCATGTTCATGGGTAACCATATTTTAAATGTATAATTTTCAAAAAAACTCAAAAATTCCACCCTAGAATCGCTTAATGAGAATATTTTACATTTCATTTATATTTGATTTAATATATACATTTATTTCTAGTATGGTAATATTCTTGACCAATTTTCATTTCTAATATTTATGGATTTACTTTTTTATGTTGAATCCAAGAAAGGATACTTATGGGTTTGTCGCCACATAGTCCTTAAATCTATGAACACCGTTCTTAATTCTTCGGGTTCTAGGATGGTAGAGACAAGTGATTCACATAGTTTAAAGTTGGATCCCAATAATAAGTTTATCTTAATATTAATTATGAAAATATTATTCTATATAGTCTTGATATAATTCTAGAGAGGCTTTCATTTTCCATAATAATTCTCACACCTCTAAAAATGATATAATATGGAATTTTTACTTATTGTTTAAATCATTTATAATTTAATAACAACTGTTTATAAATTTATTTATTATTAGTAATCACAATGTCATATAATATTATTACTATTATTATATCTATAATATGTATTTATTTAAATATTACATCTTAAATATGTAAATTCTTATTAAGTTAATTGATATTAGATAAAATTTCATCATTTCCATTAGGCCATAAACTCATCATATTATTCCTCTATAAAATATATTAAAAATTTAATATTAAAATTCTTATTCTGATATATATTATCCATTCAATAAGTAAATATAAACGGTATTCATTAAACTCATGAATACTAATTTTCTTTAATATTCATGTAACTAAAATAATAATTGTCTTAATATATTCACTAAACTAGTGAATAATTATATAATTATTTATAACCTTGTGAAAAAACAAAGAAAAAAAATTCTATTCATATATACTAAACTCAAATATCTCATGTTTTAATTTATCTGATCAACTTTACTCGAAAAATTATTATTAAATTATCAAATAATAATATTAATTTTTGATATTAAATTCACATGAATCTATTTATATTCTTGAAACACTTAGTGTGTTACCCTCTAGACATCATTCTTAGTGGAATTGGGTGATCTTACCTAAATTCCAAGATCATCCCCTAGCAACATGTCAGGGATCCCATATAGAAAGAATTTAATGTCATGGAAGTAATAATATTAATACAAATGTTACTATGTAATAAAATCTATTTGTCTTTTTTGGTCAGGGTATGACACTCAAGAGGGGGGTGAATTGAGTTCTGATAAAAGTTTCTGTTAAAAAATATTATCTGAAATTCTCCCTAATTTAAAAATCAGGTGCCCAATTATCTAGTATTGAATATATAAGAGATTGACTATTCGATTAATTCCATAGAAGATTTATTAGTTATTAGTTATATCAATTTGATAATGAATAATTTTTTTAAACAAATATAATAGGTTAATAATGTCATAAACACTTGCTAAGACACATTATCAGAGTTCAATTTAGTTTTATAAAATACTGGATAAAATAGAGTAAAACTAAAAGTAAAAACACATTTTAAATAAAACAAGAGGTCCATTATCAAGCTGAGACTAATCCCTCTCAACTTGGTGATCACCTGCCATCTAAGAATTTAAATTAATAAACAATTTTATCCACACATTGGATCAGGGTTAACAATAGCACACAGGTTGTCCAAGTCAGAAGAACTCTACCACAAATCTTCATGGGTACACACAACCAGGTCACACGGCCTATTCTATAGTTATACATTGGACAACAATATGTAGAAATAGTTTTAAGTGAAGATATCAAGTAATCTCAAATTAGGTTCTGGAGACAATGTGTGTTTTATAAACAGACACACACACTCCTTGAAATGTAGTAAAATGTTACACAATAAAGAAATAAATAATTTAAAAGGTTTAGGATTATCTAACTATTATGAATTGTAGATTTGGACTCATTAATGTGTTCGAATAGATTTTTGAGTCTTCTTTTGGTAATAGACACCATAAGAGAGGGTTGTGAAGAACTGGGTTCTGCCTTGCAGGTGAATGAGATGTTCTTCTCCTTCAGTTTGGTTTAATGCTAAAGATTAAAACAACTTGATCCACAATATATTCTTGGTTCACATCAACAAATAATAATAATAAGAGTTCCCCTATTATATTTATATTCTTATCAGGTGAATGAGTATGTGTTCTTGCTTGGATTTTCTATTTTATCATTATCTTGTACCTCACATGCCTTTTTTACATTTTAAGCATTCTTGCCCAAAAATATATATGTGGGGGTACCACATACCACGTACTATCTAATATCAAGTCTTCGGATAGACATTAATTATGTCATAGTCATTAAATTACAAAAATATGACCATTAGAAATAATATTAATAAATTTATATTTAAAAATTCTATCAGGGACACATCCGTCAGTGAGTTAGCCTATCGGTATATCTTTCTTTCAGTCTTTCCATATGTTGGTGACTCGTTATATCAGTGACTCATTTTAACAATCGATGAGTCCTTATGATGGTAGCACCAGGAAATGGTAAGTCACATGTATTGGTAGGTTGTCTGTGTTGGTGAGTCATTTGCAATAGTGATTCATCTTCATTGGTGAGTCATATGCATCGATGAGTCATCTGCATCGGCGAGTCATATTCATCGGTGAGTCATCTGCATCGGTGTTTCATATACATCAGTGATTAATGTGCATCGATGAGTTATATACATCAGTGTTTCTTCTTCATTGGTGAGTCATATTAATTTTCGAGTCTTCTGCATCAGTGATTCATATGCATCGGTGAGTCATCTACACCAGTGAGAAAATTTATCTAATGGTGACTCATTTAAATGGTGACTCATTTCAAAATTTATTCCTTACAATATTAATTACATCCTTCTGTCAATGAGACATTTTATCTAACAGAGACTCATTTCAATGGTGAATCATTCCAATGGTGTCAGCTTCACATATCAGTTCTTCTATTGGTGTCATCTTTACATTCATAGAACATATGCCTTTTTTACTTTCGATCAACACAGATATTGTTGAAATGTCTTATGCCTATGCATGATTATGGATGATGATAATTTATACATATTTAATATTATTAGTAAGATTATAAATAATAAATTGACGTGATTTGTGATTATTAATATAATAGAGAGTATCCAAACAACCTTTGGACCAATAATCTCCCCCTTTTGATGATCATAACTCTTGGAATTATGCAATACAATCATTATATGTGGAACGAAAACAACCTAATTATCATTTCCCATTCTAAATTATCAAAGTAAAGTGTAATGATATCAATAGGAAAAGTAACATAAGTGATATATATAAAAGGATAACGGTATAAAATGGTAATTCTTAATGGTTCCACCCTCTTTGGGATTATCTAAAATAGAACAGGGAGCACAAAAAAATTATCATAAAGTAACAAACAAAATAGACCAAAAGGAAATGCAATAATACACAAAAATTACCTTAATTATGAAAGTACAATGGATTAAAAGGGTCCAAATAAAAACCTAAAGCAAGTTAGTAGCCCCATCAGAGAATTATCCACACTATTGTTAAGGTGACTTTATTTTATCAAAGGATGGAATGGATGGATCTGTATGAGGTTTGGGCTAAGAAGTAGAAGGTTCAGAATGTATTTTCAGGGGAGGTAGAGGAATTTCTCCAGGAACTATAGGATATAGATAAAGTCTTTGCTGATAAATAATCTAAGACAGAATATGCCCTTAGAGATTGGTCTGATCTGAGATAAAGCCTGTGAAACTGACCTCTGAGCTTGAGAATGCATTGATCTAATAGGGAAATGTGGTGTAGTAGCAAGCACCATAATAGCATCACTTTGGACATATACATATGGTTTTAATATCTTGATGTACACTTCAATTATTTCACCACCATATTTCAATGTCTTTTCAAAATCAACTTTGTATTCAATGAAATTATCCTACAAGGGAGTGAATTCTTTCAGCTTCTGAATGTAATCCTTAAAACCCTTTCTCACAAGGGGAAGAGTATTATTGGTGGCCAAATACTTGAAAAGACTCTTTATTTGATGGTATTTAATGAGTTTGTAGAAAAAATTATTGATCTGTTTGGTCATATCCTCTTGAGTATGGGAAGCGCTCCATGTATAATACATCACATGGTCATTCACGTTATTTGAATTTTCCTCAACCTTGTCCACATTGGCAATAACGTCTTGAAACTCTTCTTTCAAATCTGATCTGACGGTAACAAAAATCCATAGATTGTGAAGGTTCAACAGGTGGAGTAGAGGTTGATGCAAGAGTAGAGGAGGAAAGTTCCATACCTTCCTTTCTCAGTTGGGTTAATTCAAGAGCTTTGAGATGAGAAATTTGATCTTTAATTCCATTCATAACACTCTCAATTGATCTCCTGTACTCAGAGGATAATGAATTGATGCTAGTAGTTAACATCTTCTTCTCATTCCTATGCTTGGTTTTTTTCATAATGGTTTCAATAGTTGTGATAAAGTTTTTCTGAATTTCCTTTATAACCATTTTTGAGACGGAACCATCAAAATCTTGTGATTCACTTGCTGAAGAAAGAGTACAACTAGAGGTTATAGTTTTCCTTACACCTTCAATCATAGACGGAATAACTTTAAAGTTTTCATTCAACCCAGTGTTCATTATCCTGGATTCATCAATATCGTACCACATCTTAGATTGTAATGAGTGTCTTATTGAGGAACATTGGTCTTACTTGAATTTATCCAAATCAGATATAGTGACATAGTCATTAGGAACTGAAATAGTAAGAGGATCAGGGACAGAGATATATGGTATATTTCGAGAAATGAATGCATTTGTGTGATCCTAAATAATTACTAGTATCCTTGGAGTGGCATCACAGATCTCATCAGAATCACATTCTAATAGAAGAAAATCATACCTTCGATTCCATTCTCATTTAGATGCAATAGATTTATACACATGAGTAATTATATATATTTTGATTCTTTATTATTGAGGTTCCCCTCACTTACTACTTCTTTTCTAGGTTTATTCTTCTTAGGTATAATTATTTTCCTAGTATATACATCTTACAGAACATGCTATACTATATCATCTTTTTTATCTTAAACAACTCCCTCAATAGATACACTAGCCTTAGCTTCAACAATATCTATACTAAAATCATAAGGATTCCCATCCGGATGATCATATTCACTATCAATGCCACATTCATTAAATTATTCATTATCATCATCTTCTTCATTTTCATTTCCATTTTCATCAACATCATCCTTATATTTTTCTTCTCTACTTTATTCTTACCAACATTTACTACTACGAGCTTTTTCTCCCCTGTCTTCCTCTTCACTAGATTCACTGAAATTTATACACTTCCTTCGACTTTTTTCTCTTCACTTGCAGTAAAATAGAGAACATGTTCATGATAAGGTAAGTGAAAAGGTGGACTTGGAGGTCCAATAGAAACTCTTTTTGTTGGTCCAGTTGTCTCTGGGTCACTTCTATCATCAATTGGTGATCCCTCATTTCTGACTGGAGTATCAGGCTTCTCATCCTCATCTGAATAATTTATTACTTGTTCATTTAGACCAAGGCCAGGATTCACTAGATTCCTTGGTCTAACAGGATGATGTATTGCATTGAACTATTCATATAGACTATCTTCATCATAAACCCATTACTTCATCCATGGTTTCTAGTTAATTTTTATTCTCTCACATATGTTAAAACTTAAGAAGATTCCACTACATTCAGTAACTACTACATTATCAACTTCACTTATACAGACTTTATCATTTAACATTTATGAAATCATTCTAGATTAGAAAATGGAATTTTACATACAACCAGGTTTTGTCATCCCATTTATGTGCACCATCATATATCTACACAAATTCCATTTAATTTATTTCTATAGAAAATACACAGTTTTTACATACTAATACTTGAGATAAGAAAAGTCACCTCACTTGAGACAAATTTGGTGCTAAATAAACTTAAATAAAATTATGAACTCACCATTTATCTCTGATGTGATGGGTCTCTTATGTTCCCCATTTCCATAAAGCTCTTTTTGAGCTGTCTCACAACAAAATAATTCACATTTGAGTGGAGAAGTCCCTTAATAATCATCAAATATTCTTTCAGGAGGAACCATAAGGAATTAATTCAAATTTCTTGTAGAGAAATATATTTTCTTCCCTTTTACTATTGATTTGAACCAGGGAACATCACTTCCTTCCAACAGAAGTTCCATATTCATGTAAAATTCAGGTACCAAGATCAGGTAGGAGACTATGTCATTCTTTGCAAACCAATCAATCCATCCTTGATCTTGATAAACCAATGACAACAGTAACATTCTCTCTACAATCCATTATTCTAGTACTTATATCTCTAAATTTACAACATAGTTTTATAGACGATGATTTAAAGGAGTTGAAGATGTCCTCGATTCACCTTTATATTTCTTAGAACCACAAGGCTCACCATTATCAAGATCTCGCTTCACATATGAAATTCCAATTAGTTTAGTCTGGAAGTCCAATGGTGAAAGGTCAAGTGTAAGGAAAGAGAGTGGTGTCTAAGAGAGAATGTAGCGGTAAAGGGTAGAATGTATCAATTCAATTTTATATTATTTAGGGATTTTGAAATTACGCAAGCACGAAATCATGAACTGGGTTCAAAAAAATTAAGGAAACTATGTCAGTTTGATAAAATCACACACCGTAGAGAAATAATGACTCATCGGTGTAGGCATGAAAAATTTAACATAACACAAATGGCTTCGACATGACAGATTTTACATAACACCAATGGCGTCAGCATGAATGTTTTTTCATAACACCAACAATGTCACCATGAGATGTTTTTCATAACACCAATGATGCCAGTATAAATGATTTTTCATAAAAAGACCAAAGGAATAACTACATAGGGTCTTACTCATTGATCATTCCAAACTCATGTTTGATTTAATTCATTCTTTTAGAGTTCAATGGCTTAGTGAATATGTCAATAAGATGATATCAAATGCCAATAAATTATAAAGTTATATCACCCTTTTGATAATGATCTCTCAGAATGTGATGTATTACATGAACATGTTTTGTTCTAGAATGAGAAATTGGGTTTCTTTGAATTGTTAATAGCACTTGTATTGTCACAATTTATAGGTACAAGACTATATTGATATTCGTAGTCTAGTAGAGTGTGTTTCATCCACCAAATCAGAGAACAACAGCAACTAGCAGCTATGTATTTAGCTTAAGTAGTACATAATATGACCGAATTTTTTTCTTACTACACCATGAAACTAGAGACTTTCCCCAACAGTGACATTTCCCAGAGGTTCTCCTTCTATCATACATTCATCCACCAAAATCAGCATTAGAATAACTCACTATATCAATTGATTTTCCTTTATGGTAAAACAATCATAAATTGATTGTACATTTGAGGTATCTGAATATAATTTTAATAGAAATTATGTGACATTCATTGGTATTTTCTTGAAAATGGGAACACATACACACACTAAACATTATATCAAGCCATCTAGTAGTCACGTAGAGAAAACTTCCAATCATTCCTCAGTAAGTGGATTGATCAACATATTTTCTATCTTCATCAATATCCAGCTTATAAGTAGTACTCATTGGAGTGTCACTGCTTTTGATGCTATCAAAGAAAAATAATTTTAAAAGATATTTTTTGTATTTACTTCGATTTAAGATGATGCATTATTTATTTTCAACAATCTAAAATCCAATAAAGGATTTAAGTTCACCCATTCAACCAATTTCAAATTCAATTTTCATCATTTTAGGAAAATAAATACATAAAGAATTTATTAAATATCCAAAAATAATATCATCTATATAAATTTGAACTTCTAAAAATTATTTAAAAATTATTTTTATATAAAGTGTAGGATCAGAAATTTCTTTTGTAAAACATTTTGTTATGAGAAAAGTACATTGTTTATCATACCAATCTCTTGGAGTTTGTTTTAAACCACATAATGCTTTAGTTAATTTGAAAACATGATTTTGAAAATGAGGGAGTGTAAAACCAGGGGTTGTTCAACAAAAACATCCTCAACTATTTATCCATTTAGGAATTCACCTTTAATGTTTCGGTAATGGGGTAAGTACCCTTAACATTGGTATCATTTCCACTATGGGCCTTGTCCCACTGAGATCCTTTCTCGAGCTATGTGGACCGATGAGATTATGAACCACATACATGCCCAATGTCTCTTGTGGGAGGCTGGCCTTAGCTGTATCACACTAGTCTTGGTAGACATCTATTCTCACATGGGCCTGTGATTGAATCTTCAAAATAATTGATTGGATTCTTATACCCGATAATTCACTTCACACGCGACAGATGTTTCAAACAAATGTGACTGTTGCACCTTCTCATTCCTGGGAGATGGCTCCCTCTTCCCCACCTCCCTTCGATCCTGGATCCTCTCTTATCTTACATCTTCCCCCAGCTCTTCCCGGACCTCCCCGTCTCCTCCCTGGGTCATCTTCCCAGACATTATTGGATTTTTATCTTTCTCCATCCTTGGGGTTGTCTCCCTCTCATGATGGTCACATGGAACAATCGGTCATTGGGGTTCCTTCTAGATCTTTAAAGGATGATCTTTGTGGTTTTCTTCACATCCATCCTGGGCCCACCTTCCCGAAGGTTTCCTTCCACTTGTAGGTTTCTAGGGTGGGTGCTCACATATACCTGGAGTTCCCTATATTGGAATTTGAAGAGGCGTCTTCATGCCCGATGTGGACCCTTGTTTCCCACATTGTGGTTGTGAAACCATTTCTCCTGGCCTTCCATTGTTTCATCTCATCCTGGGACTACTGACTCTCAGAGAAATATCAATAATCAATATAAGATCTTTTTTCCTCATTTTTTCTCAAAAGAGGAATTAGTCCTCTCATGGTTCCAGGACCCCCGAACCATTAATCTGTGGAGCTTCATCTTTTCTATGTGGTGTCTCAACATCCACAAGCATATATAAATCTTTCTCGCTATATTTTGGATCTTCCTCCCCCAGCTCTCACTTCCTTTCCTAAATGGTGGCATACATAAGGAGATCTAGGACTCCCCCATAGATTTTCTCTATCCTGATAAAAGGACCAGGTGCTTCTTGGATGTGTTGGTGGATCTAATCTATGTGGATATAGACCTGGTAGTCACCCCTCTAGAGAAGATCTCTCTTCAGGTGCATAATTTCCTCAGTTGGACCCAGGATATCAGCTACCATATTTTTTCCAAGTTCTTCTCTCACATACTTTTATAGGGCCACTCCATGTAGGCATATAGATGGTGCCTCCAAGGTGAGATGTGACTTCCTCTCATAGGTTCTGGATCTAGGGTTCAACGACCTACCTCCCCTTCCTCTATTTCTCAAGTTGTTACCCAGGAGGACCCTCAACGCCCCATGGTTCCCATGGAAGTGCCCTCATCCCTACCTAGGGTGGAACCTGATATTTCCTTGGTTCCATTGGCTATGGGAGGTAGGGTGGAGATCATGTTTCTTCCCCTAATACCAAGGTGAATGACCAGCCTCAAGGTCGGCTTAGTTTCCTCTGCTCTCTTCTACTCCCTTCTATACAAAGGTAGCTGCTCAGGGGAGACCAATAAAAGATTTTGGCCTAGTCAGTTAGCTCCCCAGGCTCTTCCACCATCTACCAATGTCATGTTATGCTGTTACTCAAAGTCCTTGGAAAGGAGCCTGGGATCTCTTGACCCTGATACCACTATGTTTTTGGCCTCGATGAAAGGGTATCCTTTCCTCAGCTTACATTCTTATGCATCTATTGAGGCACCCCACCCCCCAGAGAGTGTCTGGTCCCTCCCAACCCCCTTGAAAACATGGGGGTATTTATCTTAACCCAAGTCTCCTAATTTCGTGAGCGAGGTCCCACCCCACTACTAGAGTTTTTCATCATCACTCCCCATCTTTGCTGGCCCTCTCCACTTGAGTGTGCACACGATTAAGATCCATGAACTCAACGAAGAACTCATCATCCCATTTCATCAAGGTGAAAGGTTCTGGAGCCAATCTTAGAACCATATTCAACCAATTAATCCTATCATCATATGGAATGCCCACAGACATGGTTCCTAGGTTAATGTGTATTTCCTTTATTTCAATGTCAGGAATCACAATGCTAAAGTGTTTGTTGTCCTCAATCGCAAAAAAATCTATCAAGACTTAGTGAATTCTCCATGTAACTTCGTTTTTATGGATACATGCATGCCAACCCAACCAACTGGATTGTCTGGATCTTCTTGAACAGTGACATCAAGGTTAATCATGCTCAGGGTGGAGAAAAAATCTATCACTGTGAAAGTGACTCAATGAGATATCTCCTGCTTCAACACTTTCACCTATGGGCGCTATGGCCCCCATCTGAGGGTTACCCTATGGAATGAGATCATCGATTTGGACCCTAAAATCCATCCTTGGATTATCCAGGGACAATTTATTGTCATTTCCTATCTTAAATTGAATAAAGTTAGGGGAATTTTCCAAGGGAAATCAAGTATGAATTATTTCCAATTCATAGCATGGAAAGGCTTCTCTAACCTCAGATATTCATTCAATTATTTCACATGGAGAAACAACAAAAGAGGAACTCACATCTCGTGGAACCATTTGGACAACTTCCCGAAAAAGATGTAGGTTATTTTTTTCTCTAATGAAAAGGTCAGGCACCTCGTTCGGCGTATATCTGATCATTCTCCCCTTCTGATTTCCTTGGATACTAGAAAAATCCACCACACATGTTTCAGATTCTACCACCATTGGTATGACACACTGGGGTATCACGATCAAGTGGGGGCTATCTGGGAAGAACCTACTTAGGGGAACACTTGTGTTGGTTTTCACAATAAGCTGAGACGTCTCAAGGTTGGGTTGATTGAATGGGCCAATGAGATTCCCCCTCGGTCTATGAGACTGATGCTTCCATACATGAGGTGGATCATCTAGATAATATCCTGGATGGAGTATGGTATGGTCAGTATTTTAAAGAGATTTCTAGAAATAAGGACACCCGATTTATCATGATGATCAAATAGGAACAAGAGGAAAGGGATCAAGCCTAATTCCAATGGCTCTATGAGGGTGATAGGAACACCCCATTTTTCATTCTTGCATTAAAGAGAGGAAGCACCTAGTTAAACCTAAAATTCATTTATATGATGGTTCTTTTTCAAATGATATAGACCTAGTGAGAAGCTTATCCCACTCTTTTTTCCAGAACCACCTTACTGGTCCTAATCCTCACACGTTGGATAGGTACTAGAATGTGTTCTCAGATCTCCTTGATGTGTTTTTTAATTATATCTCCATCCAAGAGAATGACAACCTTAGTGTTATCCCTGATGAAAAAAGAAATACACGAGGATATGGAAAACATTAATCCCGATAGTTCCCTAGGACTAGATAGATTTATGGGATTGTTCAATAGGGTCTTATGGGAGGTCGTGAAGGCTGATGTAGTCTCGGCTATCCAAGAGTACTTCTGGGGTGGTAGTTTACCGAGGGTGGAGAGTGAAACTACTATTTTTCTCCTACCTATGTCTAGGAATCCCAACTCCATCATGCACTACAAATCAAATATCATGTGAAACATCATGTATAAAATCATGGCATGTATAATTAACTCCAAGTTGTCCTCCCTCCTTCCTTGGTTGGTCTATTGGGAGTAGGATGACTTTTTTGAAGGGTGATCGATCCAAGGAGGCATCACATTGGTGCATGAGATAATTAGAGACATTGACATCCAATCTCACAATTCTAACATGGACATCAACTTGGACATGTTCAAGCCCTATGATTTTGTTGAGTGGGGATTCATCAAAAATGTTATGGAAATAATTGTACTTTCATCCTAAAATACTGATTTTCTCTTTAGGTTTTACAGCTCCTCATAGATGGTGGTTACCTTCAGTGGGAAGACCTTTGGTTTCTTCAAGGCCACCCAGAGCCTCAAGCAGTTAAATCCAATCTCATTAAGTATCTTTATCCGCTTCGAAGACATCCTCAATCATATCATTCACAAGAGCGTGGACATAGGTGATATCCTAACATACATTAGAAGGATGCAGTCCTCCTCAATTTCCCACCTGATGTTTTCGATGATACCATCCTCTTCCGGAATGCTAGAAAAAGGTCGATCAGTGGTATCCCCATGGTGTTGGAGGACTACTGCCACTAGAGTGTCCAAATGATCAACAAGGATAAGAGTAAATTATACATCTCCAATATATGTTCATCATGTTGGTCCATAGAGGTTTAGAATAGCCTCATAATGCAAAGGGGAAGTTCCCCTATGTACTACCTTGGTGAAACCATATTTTATAAGAGCCTTCACTTTTGGGACTTTGATTTCCTCATCTCTAAGATTACTGACCAGATTATCTATTGGAAAAATCGATACCTCCCATTTGGATGGTGGATTGCTCTGATAAAAATCATTCTCCTGGCCACCCTAGTCCATGCCATCTTTGATACTAGAGTCTCCAAAGGTGTCATAGAAAAAATTGAAAAGTTATTGGTTAGTTTCATATGGGACCATAATCCTGAGGGGAAACGTCAATAGGATTCCTGGTGTAGGGTGGCATGGCCAGCCAGTGAAGGTGGCATCAATGTTTATGATTCTTTAATCCACCCTCCTTTGCATGTATGCAAAGTTGGCATGGGTGGTCTTAGAAAGGTTCTTGTTATGGGGATTAACAATGAACAACTACTAATTATGAGACTTGTCCATGGAGGATGTACGTGCCTCTCTGTTCTTGTTTGTCATCTCCCCTAGATATTAATCCTTATTCCTTATTAACACTTGATCATTGAGAAGGGTGGAATTCCCTTCTAGCATCAGAACTGGGTCGGTGATGTGCTCAGCTTCTTAGGATGTCCCTACACCTAGATCACTTTTAGGGAGGATAGATCATATCTTGTCCACATCAAGTTTGTGTTGACTGAGAGCCAATGTGAAAGCTTTGACCTCATTGATCTGAGTTTGGATCCGGACAGATTCATTTTCACCCACTTATCCTCAGGGGTTTTCTCCTCAAGAGATATCTAGTGCATTATTGAGGCACATATCCTTGCTAAAATCCGGGATGAAATATTTTGGTCCAAAATAATTCCATTGAAATAAAATTTTCTTCTTGGTATAACAAGGAACATAGCTATACCCATGGACAAGCACATCAAGAGTTGTCGGATCCTACTTTCATACAGATTCCCCTACTATAGTAACAACGAGGATGAATGTGCTGGTCATCTCTTCTTTGACGGGGACTGGGTGAGGATGGTGTGGGGACCCTTTAGAGAGTTAACTAAATTGTATGATCCTAATATGGAAAATCAGTCATTCCTAGACCAGTAGTTTCATGACACTGGTGAGTGGGGTCCCAAGAAGCTGTTTTACTCTTTTGTTATTCATGTAGGCTGCTGCAGTATCTTCTAGGACCGCAATAAGGATAGAGATGAATGATTTTTTCTATAGTATGTTCCCTCATTTTGAGAACAATGAAATTTCTCATCGATCTGGTCAGACTCATTGACAACTAGCATGAGGCTAACACTCTACACCCACTTTAAATGAACTGTCACGATGGGAATCCTGGTGAGAGCAGTGTCCATTGGAGTTGGTTCATTTAAACCCCCCCCCCTCTATGGGCCTTAAACACAATACATGCAGGACTTGCTCTTTTAGGCCCCTCTATGGCGGTGGGGTTGTCTGCAACCACTCTGGTTCTATCATATTGGTGTTCTCGTACCACCTAGGATAGGGCTCCTCACATAAGGCAGAGGCAAAACGTCTTCTGTCAGGTTTAACCTTGTGTCACTAGAGGAAGATTATTTTCTTGGAGGCATAAATAGACTCAAATATCCTTCATAATTTGTTGTAAGGTAGAGGCCCCATTCCACGGTCGATCAACTACATAATCCATATGTGCAGAGGCTTGATCAACAATAATATCAATTTCATTCACACTTGGCATGAGGGGAACAAATTTATGGATCACCTTGCTTCACTTGATGTCCCAGTTTCGGAGAAAATCTATCTTCACAATGGGTATAGCATGATACCCGAGGGGTTCAATCAGATTAGAGGGGATTACCTCATCCTTCACTATTATAGGCCCCCGTAGTCTTTAGTTTTTCTATGATTCATGAATACTGTGTTTTTTTAAATAAAATAAAAAATTATATAATGATGAGGAATGAACCTTTAATATCCATTTGATAAAGTTTGAAATTAATACGGGCAGTATAAAAAGCGGGATTCTGATGGCCTCATGTCTAGAAATATGTGAAAAAGTTTCTTCACTTTCAATTCCTTCTTCTTAACTATATTCTTCGGAAAATTATGACACATAAGTTTTAACAATATTACCACTTTTATCTACTTTGTTCCTAAACACCCACTAAGTTCCTCTGGTCAAGGTTTCTTTGGGTTTATCAACAAGTTTCGAAACATTATTTCTTTAAAATTGATTATGTTCTTCTTGCATATTCATAAACCAAAAATAATATTTAATTGCATCATTGATTTTGTTAGGTTCAATCTATCAGAAGAAATCTTGATGTTTAACTTGATTTTTAAGACAAGATCTAGTTGGTGTCCATTTATCTAAGTCTCTAACAACAACATCTAAAGGATGGTTCTTCATGGTTCTAGTTGATCTTGAAAAGGAGAGGCTAGTAATTTCAAGTTCATCTACTGGTTTGGGTTCATCATGTTCATATTCTGAAGAATTTACAGAACTGTTAGTTTTAAATGATTTCTTGACAAGAGGATTAGATCATTTTTCATTTATGTCCATGTTTCCCAAATCGTCTTTGAGGTTGTCTACGGAGACCATAAGATCATGTGGATCTGTCCCATAAAATTTCATATGCATATATTCTTCCACGCGCTTGGTAATTTTATTAAAGACTCTATAGGATTTACTAGAGGTTGAGAATCCTTAAAAGATTCCAACATCACTCTTGGATGTGAATTTGTCAAGATTTTCCTTTCTATTATGGATATAGAATTTTCAATAAAAAACTTTGAAATAACTATATTTGAGTTTTCTATTGTTCTGTAACTCATAATGAGTCTTCTTGAGGATAGGTCTAATTAGGTCTCTATTAATTATGTGTCAAGCTATATTCATAGCCTTATCCAAAAGTAAATAGGTAGAGAATATTCATTAAGCATTGTGTGAGCTATCTCCTGTAAGGTTATATTTCTTCATTCCATAACACCATTTTGTTGAGGTGACCTAGGGGTAGAGAAGTTATGACTAAATCCATTTTGTATGAAAAAAAAATCAAAGTTGTGATTTTCAAACTCACGACCATGATCACTTCTTAAGGATTCTATTCTATGTCCACTTATATTTTCTAATTTTTTGGAAAACATGGTGAAGTAAGTACATGCTTCACATTTTTTATCTAAGAAATATTACCAATTATACCTAGAATAGTCATCTACAAGAACATAAAAATAGTGTATCTCATTAAAACTAGAAACTCGTGATGGTCCAAACATGTCCATGTGAACAAAATCTAAAGGTTGAGAAGTTGAAACTTCTTTCATTTATTTGAAATATATCTTGTGTTGTTTACCCCTTTTACAATTATTATAGACTTTTTTATTTGAAAACTCATTTTTAGGTAGATACTTGATTATTAATTTTCGATTAAGAGTTCTAATAGAAAGTACATTTCAGTTTTCTAATCTCTTATGCCAAAGCCAAGACTCTTTATAAAAGGAACTTAAACAAAAAATATTATTACAGACTAAAGAATCTATGTTAACAGAATATACATTTTCATTTCTAAAAGAGGAAAATACTAATTCATATTTATAGTTAATAACATTTAAATAAAATTTTTAAAATTTAACATGAAATCCATTATCACAGAATTGTAAAATAATAAGAAAAATTTATTTCAATCCATAAATAAAATGTAGTTTGGAAATTAAAACTGAGTTAGATTATCCAAAGGTGACATATCCATAATCAAACTTGATTAGGTTTCTGAAGCATGAATATTCTCTTATCATTTGTCTTGAACTTCCACTATCTAAGTACCACTTACTCTTATAGGAGCTCTTCAAATAACATTCCTAAATAATAATCAAACAAAAACATATTTTGGTACCCATAATTGTTTGTGTCCGGTTTCATTATTAATCAATGCTTTAGGTAACCACATTTTCTTCATGGGTTTCTTATAAGAATTATATAACATACATGAAAAATATACTCTATTTGGTCAAGAAAAACTAGAGGTGGTAAAAGATTTTCCAAAACTTGAACTAGTAGATAAATTTTCATTTTTAGGTAGAAGAACGGATTTTCCAGATTTATTAAAAAATGTGTTTTAGATTGGTTTCTTCGTCTGGGATAATATCCAATACCCAAATTTTACATAGGATCTATATTTTTACCTATAATTTGAGTAAGAGTTTTTTTCCCATTGGTAATATTTATCTAGATCATTCGTCAATTTCTCATTATACATTTTTAATTAATTGTTTTCTTTGAGTAGTTGAGAATTATTTTCCTTTTCAGTAGTAAGATTAGAATTCATAGTTATGGTAAGAGCATACTGTTTCTATAAATATTTATATTTATCTTTTATTTCATTGATTGTCTCTTCCATCATGTTATTGTATTCAAATAATTCATCCCTTATCATATTATGAAATCACTTTCATCTCCAAAATAGTAAGAATTTTTTATATGAGACTCTATGGATTCCTCATATGTGTTTTTCATAAAACACATATTTTCTATTTTATTTTTCGCATCATGAGATGATGCTAATTTAGTGGAGATATCTTTAGATGTAATCTTGGTGGAATTCATAGATTTTTTATACATCTTTTATTTGTTTTCGTATTTATTTTTATATTTTCATTTTTGACCATAATTTTGAAATATCCCCTCCTATTACATTCATAGAAAACAATATTCTATGATTTTCCATTTCTATTTGAGCCATTTTTCTTATTTCCCTTGTTATTATACTTTCCTTTAAAATTGGGATTCCTGAAGAATTTCTTCATCATATATAATTTCTTGAATCTTATGGCCTGCTCGGCCATCTCTTCATCACTATCTAATATTGATTCATCGTTATTGAAGTATTAAATATAGGGTAACACATTTTATTTTTCCAGTTTCTTAGAGTAAGTAGTCATTAAGGCTACAATTTTCCTCTAAGGTTCATCCAATTCCTTGTTAAATTTATGCTCTTATTCATACATCATTAGTTTTCCAATGTGCTATTTGACTGGTAGTTTTTGGATGTCACGTGATTCTCTAATAAGGAAAAATGATCCTCTGCATCTATCAGGTATATATTTGAGAATCCTCATAATTTGTTCCTTGGTAGTAACATATCTTACCAAAGAGATCATAATGTTAACAATTTCATTAAACCTGAAATACATGTCATAAATAGGCTCATCAGGCATCATTTTGAAGTTAACATATTTAATAGTATATGTGTTAAGTTTCATTTCCTTAACACTAGAAGTTCCTTCTTTTGAAATAAAGATATTATTCTAAATTTCATGGGATGTTTTACATGAAAAATTCTATTAAATTCATCATCTCCTAAAGAAAAGTATAAGGTATTCATAGCATTTCAATTATTCTTATAAGCAGTCTTATTTGGGAAATCCGAAGTAGTTCTAAAAGTAGAAGAAATCATATATTCGACAACAATTAAAGACCAAATTCCAAAACCCATCCTTTCTATGTGAATTTTTATTTTAATTTTCCATTGTGTATAATTGGTTCCATTAATGAATGGTGGTCTATTTGTAGCAGAACCTTCCATTCAAATTTCTATAATAAAATTTTAGAAAAATGTTTTAAAGAGATACAAATTTAGGATTAACAAATATTTCAAGATCATTAAAATAAAACTAAAATCACAGTTGAAAATATTGAAAAATAATTGAAAATTGAAACTTCAAAAAGCCTCCAATAACAATTTTAGGTCTTAGTATGACACTCAAGAGGTGGGTGAATTTAGTTTCTATAAAAACATCTCTTAATTTTTTTTTTAAATTCCCCCAAATTTAAAATTCAATTCCCCAGTTTTTCAATAGTGAATTTATAAGAACATGACTATTAGATTAATTCCTCAAAAGATTGATTAGTTCTCAGTTGTATAAATTTGATAATGAAAAAAAAATCAAACTAATCTAACAAGTTAATACAGTTATCGACACATGCTAAGAAAAACTATCAAAGTTCAATTCTGTTTTATGAAATATGTGGTAAAACAGAGTAAATCAAAAAGTAGAAACATAGTGGAAATAAAACAAGAGGTTCAGTCTCAAGCTGAGACATAGTCCTCTAAACTTGGTGATCATCTACCACCAAGAATTTTTAATTAATAAATAGTTTGATCCACACCCTAGATTAGGGTTCACAATGGCCCACACACTCTCCCGGTCATAAGACCTGTAACAGCCCAAGATTTTATAAAGAAATATTCTTTTTAATTTTACTAATGTCTTGTGTTATACGCTACACCAAAAGGAGCTTGCACAACACGCATCCTTGACTTGCCTTGCATTACACGCAATCGCAACCTTCCTCGATAGCGTGTGTGGTACGTAATCCTGAGTTTCACGAAACAATGATATGCTATTAAAATATTATTAAAACTAGCCGTTATGAATAGTAATAACCACTTTTTGAAATCCAGTAAATCTTATTTTTCAAAATGAACTTTATTTTTGGATTCGGAGTATCGAATTTAGCCTAAGGTGAAATTTTGGTACTTTTCGGATAACTTTCATATTTTGATGAATAGTGAAAATGACTAAATTTTAATTAAAAACAACTTTTTTAATCGAAATAATTAATAATGATAAATTATTAATTTGAGTGATTTTAAAGTATATTTAGAATATATTTTTACAATTTAATACAATTTTGGTCATTGAATGTAATTTCACATTTAAACCAGACATAATCAAGTGTCAATCTTTTGATAGATATTGTTTCTTAAAAACACGCTATTTGTTTTAACAGCGGGATTTAATTATAAAATTAATTAATGCAACTTCTATGTTATGAATTTGGTTAAATAGATTTCATTTTTGAATTCGGAATATGAAATATAGCTTAGGATGAAATTTTGGCATTTTTCTGAAAACCTTCAATTTTTGATGAATAGTGAAACCTCTAAGTGGTAGGTTAAAAACTGAATTTTGCATAAAACTTAATTTTGCCGCTTCTGTGAATGGAATTTCAAAAATCCGAGAGACACGGTTAATATCAAGGACTAAAATGTGGTTCAATGAGATGAAAATAATTTTTGGTGAATAGTAACTTTTTACTTTTTTTTACCGCGGTTAATAGTAAATAGGGTAACTAAGGGTAAATATGATATTAATATTACCCTAACACATGTCCTAATTCTATTGGACAAGTGTAATTCGACCAAAAACAAACTTAGGAATAAAATAAGACCATTTAGGCCCACTTGGATTAGATTAGGACATTTATTATTAATTTATTTAAAGAAGGGTTAAAATAGTTAAAATCAAAGTTTAATAAGTAAATCATTTTTAATATGGGGTTATACATAAGATAAATTAGACTATAAATATTCATTAGAAAGCTAAAAAGATTTCCTACATGATGGTATTTTATTTGTAATTTTTAGACATCAAATAATTTAATTTATTTATGACACAAAGATGTTGCAGTAATTATCTTATTAATGAAATATTGACATAATTGATAATATAAATACCAAAATAAATGTAATTTAAGACTTTTTATGAATTACAATAATTTTCTAGGTTACTATGATATATTAGTGTTGATTTAATCAACTTGTTTCGAACATATAATTCTGTTATGACTTTCACAAAAATCATATATCAAATAGTGTCAAAATTGACACAAAATAGTTTTTAAATCAAATATTATATTATTAATTGTTATTTTATTCCTAAAAATCTAAGGTCCGGCCAAATGACTTAGATAAGGATATATGTATTAATAATATACAATTTAGGGTTCTTTTGGCATGTTAGAGTAAGTTTATTAACCATATAGTGAAAGAAAACAAAAAGACACGGTAAAAGTTAAATTATTTAACTTAGAGTTAAATCTAATTGATAAGGTTAAAATAATACCCTAAACTTGTCTAAATTCTATTGGTTGATAGGATTTCGACCCATCCCCACTTTAGCTTCGAAATAAGACCCTTTGGAACCATTATAAACCGATTTTGACTTTAATATAAAATAATATTTTGAGATATTCCTAAGGTGCCCCTCTCCTCCCCTATAAAAGGACACCTCCTCCCCCTCCTCCTCACACCAATTTGAGCACTCAAGCTCGGCCATCCCCTGCCAATTTCTCCTCTCCACTTCCCTAGCAACATCCTAGAGGTTCTGGTCTTCCTCAAAGACCAATTTTAGTGCCCTAAGAGGAGGTCTCAAAGAGGCACTTCAAAGAAGAGGTAATTACCGTTACCAATTCTTTCATCTTTATTTCTTCTTCCACTTCTTCTTATTAGGTTGTTTCATTATGAAGTAATAACATCAGTATCACTCATATACTGATATGTTATTATAAGTATGAAACAACCCTAATTCACCTTCTATCCATCCTACGGAAAAAGAAATCACCGCGTGTGCGTACGTACGGAATACCGTCTCCACGCCGTGGTGTAATCTATTTTCCACCACCACCTTACATGGATGGGTATAATGGTGTAAAGAATAACTATACATAGTTATTACAACATCATATTGATTCTGATATATTGTATAATCCACTCCAATTCAATTCAATATTTATAGAAGTGATATCATCGCTCGTGCGTACGTACGGACTACCGTCTCCACGACGCGATGAGATTCATTCTCCATGTTAACCATTTAAGAATGATTATAATGTATATATAAGAAATAATAATGAAATATATGAAATTATAAAGCTACTGGATTTATGTATATATATACATATGTATGTCATCTACTTACATCCATTTCAAGACAATAAGGAAAGTAAAACAGCGTTCATGCGTACGTACGGACTACCGTCTCCATGAACGGTGTTTTTCATTTTATTTATCTATCTATTATATATATATATATACTGAATATATATGATATATAAATCATATTTTATATTCTGGATGTAAGTAGATCATGATATGAGTAATAATGATGTCAAGAACAACAAGTCAAAACACCTACGATAAATGAAACGATTTTACCCAAAACGCTTCTTTAACATGGAATTTACAAAAGAACGGGTAATATAATGTCATAAGTGAACCATATATGATATCATAACAATGAATATGATTCTGGAATAAGTCAATAACATGATTTAAATCATTATACAGGAGGTTCGGACACTTACAAAGCAAGTCGGACATAAGGTAAGGGAAATATCACAATCTCATTTTTATCCGAGATTGTTTATTCGTAAGTATTTACTGGGGTGTATTTTATCATCCACATCCATGTTTCATAAATATGTAATATTATTTCCATCTACCTACAGTTGTTTAAATCCATTTTTACCCTTCGGTGAGGTTTTAGTAATACGTATGAAAGGAATCTTTTGTCGTTTTTCGTACGAGGTACTTTTTGACTTTTCCGACAAAAGTACGAAAAATGTTTTTTTTAACTTATACGGCACGAACGGATTTTTACGGTTTTATAAAGCCTTATTTTCATGAACCTTCCTCCAAAATATTTCATGACTATTTTTAATAAAATCTCTTTCTTTTAAAATTGTATGATGTTTTGTGAAAATAAATTGATTTTGAAGAAGAAAGGATATTTTCCTCAAGAATTCATTTCAAGTGTTTTATCAAAATTATTTTCCATCTAAGATAATAAAGGGTTCTGTTTCTATCCATATTTTTACATTGATTTGACTATGTTGTGATGGAATTATGTTTATGAATTCCTTTATCTTATATGAATGGTTTTATGATGTCATGTTGTTTAAGAATCCCATTTTTATTACATGGGTTATGCAATGATGTATGATTTATGATTTTGTGGCACACATAAGAAAGGATTCATTAAGAGATGGGTGGGACCTATATCTCCCTCCAATGCATTGGGTAATGATTTTATATCTCATGAGATAGACATGGCTGGAACGGAAGGTTATTTCGGTTCAGTGATACAGGACTGAAACGAGGAGTGAACTCGGTTCAGAAAGGGACTTTGTCCACTAAGATAGTATTGGCAATGAGTCATGACTAACAAGAAATGATTTTCCATGATTATGTGTGTATGCCACAAAGTTTCACGTTTTATGTTATGATTATTGGGATTACATTTCACTTCTATGATATATCCCATGTTATGATATTATGAGCTCTTTTGCAGGTTAAGATTTCCAAAAGCTATGTATATGATGTGATTAATTTTTCTTTTGTTTACCCTTACTGAGCATTTGAGCTCACCCTTTTATGTTTTCTTTTCCCCAGGATATAAAGAAAGGTTTTAGGTAGAAAAAAGGGATGACCTTTATGGGAGATATTGAAGAACTTTCACCACGATTAGAAGATTACGTTCCGAGTTTCCAAAGACACTAAACTATTACGATCCTTTAGTGTGTGTTTTTGTTATGTACTATCTATTCCGCAAATGTAATGTAATGTCCATGTACGTCAAGCTTCGGGTCTCTACAGTTGGTATCAGAGGAAAGGTTTAGTCAACCTTTGGAAACTAGGATGCGAGAACTTTAGTGAGATCCCTAGAGATATTTCCAAGGTATGTCTAGGGATGTCTCTAAGGTTAAGTATACGTATAGGTTATAGTCCTAGAATTGCGCTAACGATCTTCGAATTTAACCTAAGATGCTAGATATTGAGGATACTGACCCTTTATTATGTTGTTTTCCCTAGCATGATTTTTGCCTCTCACACAATTCTTTTGGGGTTTTAGACGATGGCTGGAACCCGAAGGAACCGTGTTAATGCGGAATGTGATGGGCAATGCAATGATTGTACCCCTGAGCAACCAAACGATATAGGAACTGGAATGAAAAATCTTGTAGCCATGCTCACACAACTTTCTCAAGCTATGAATCATGCAGGACTTCCAAACGAGCAAAGGAAGGAGCAACATTCTGTTGAATCCTTCATGAGGCAGCGTCCACCTTCTTTCAGTGGGTCTACTGATCCATTAGTTGCTGAACAATGGATTAGTACTACTGAAAAGATATTTTCAGTTCTTCAATGTTCTGAACATGATAAATTCATCCTAGCAGTGTATCGTTTGGAAGGAGATGCTGATCAATGGTGGAATCTTATTAAGAATACAAGGCAAAGGGATGAAATTGAGTCTATGGAATGGGACGAGTTCAAGAACATATTTTTCAATAAGTACTTCCCTCGTATTCTTCGAACAAAGATGGAGAAAGAGTTTCTTGAACTGAAGCAAAGGGACGATGAATCTGTTGGTACCTATGAAGCAAATTTTACAAGACTTGCAAGGTATGCTTCTGGAATTATCATCCAACCTGAAAGTAAAGTTGATCGATTTTTCAGTGGCTTAAAACCAAGTCTTCGAAGGGCATTAGCTATAAGAGACTTCAGTAGCTATGAAGAAATTGTGCGTTGTGCTATCAAGGTAGAAATGGAAGTTGGTGTTACATATCCATCTCATGGTTTTGACAAGAAACGAAAGATGGAGTTCAAGGAGAAATCTCAGAATAATGGTGAAAAGAAGATGAATGTTTCCTTATGCACAAAGTGTGGAAAGAAGCATGGTGGAGATTGTCTAAAAGGGACTAGAAAATGTTTTATGTGTGGAAAAGAAGGTCATCGAGCAGCTGAGTGTCGAAGTAATGGAAAAAGGGTTTCTAATGATAAAGCAAACACTGCAGAGAACGCACCGCCAACACTTCAATGCTTCAAGTGCAAGGAAATGGGGCATTATTCTAATAATTGCCCTAATCCAAGGGTTAGTGATGATCAACATGAGCAACCACTGAAGGCAAAGGACAAAGGGAAATCACATGCGATCACTATTGGCAATGTTGAATATGACAACGATGTGGTGGAATGATTAAGTGTTTATGTAATGGGATTCCAAAATAATGTTGTATCATTGAGTATTGCAATATTTATTGATGTGGTATTCAAAGTGATTGAGATATTTTTTGGAAATAAGATGATATGCGCATAATGAAGACGAGAAAATGAAATGTTTAATAGTATTCATGAGCTCATGATTGATATAAGGACTAAGTGATATCATGGTTTGAGTATATAGAATTTTGAGGATTTTGGTATGTGGAAAGTGTTAACTTTTAACTGCACTCATGTTTTCACTAAGGTATTAAAGAGAATACACGATTAAGGACTTTGAATGTTTGGAATGTGACCAACAAGACATATCTTATGATATGTGGGGATCAACGACAGTATTAAATCTCTGGTAATCAATGTCACTATATTATGAGAGTGGACTGCAGTATTATGTATAAGCCTAAAGATTAGACTGGATTATGTTGGACATAAGTTAGTATTGTTTAAGGATAGAAGATTTTCGATATTATTGATGGGATGTTATAGTAACGTAGTTTTAGAAAAAGGACAACCTGCAGGACGGGCGACAGCCCATCGCTTCGGACAAGGCTGTAGGAATCGAACCCACAACCGAAGTGCGACTGGCCTTTATCGCCTAACACTAGCCTACATGAAGTCCCTGTTTAGTAGAAACTAGTTTTATTATATTAAGCAGTATGATATATGAAGTATAAGCCCATTTTAGGAACCATATATGATTAATCTCACTATAGAATGAATTATGTATATTTAATAACTTTTTCTAACCTTTTGTTTGAGACAGATGGAATGAACAGTCATTCTATCACATGATCTTCTAACACTTCACGAATAACAAATTCAACTTCATTTTTTTAAGAGATGAAGTGGAAATTGTTAAAGGCACGAACAACAGTGAGATTGTACCAAAATAAAGTAAGTATTTATTCTAATTCAAATTCTTTAACTTTAGGGAAATGATCTTGAAAACAAAAAATGTTGTCCTAGTTCTCTTATACCTGATGAATCAGATGGTACCTTAGATCGTCACAAATTTATGGATTTGTGATTACTGGCTTTTCCATAGCCATGTTCTCTACCACTCTCCATCAGAACATGATGGTTAGATTTCTCTTCCATATCCATATTTTCACCTATGTGGAAACCCAGTGATTAGTTTATTTGGGTAATCGTTACATTTCATACTTTAGTTTTTAAAGCCAAGTTTTGGTATTCCCTTTTACGATGTGGGTTTCTATTAAAGAAACTTTCAAATAGTAAACCATTTATAACCCCGACGAATTTCGAGGGCGAAATTCATTTTAAGGGGGGTAGAATGTAACAGCCCAAGATTTTATAAAGAAATATTCTTTTTAATTTTACTAATGTCTTGTGTTATACGCTACACCAAAAGGAGCTTGCACAACACGCATCCTTGACTTGCCTTGCATTACACGCAATCGCAACCTTCCTCGATAGCGTGTGTGGTACGTAATCCTGAGTTTCACGAAACAATGATATGCTATTAAAATATTATTAAAACTAGCCGTTATGAATAGTAATAACCACTATTTGAAATATAGTAAATCTTATTTTTCAAAATGAACTTTATTTTTGGATTCGGAGTATCGAATTTAGCCTAAGGTGAAATTTTGGTACTTTTCGGATAACTTTCATATTTTGATGAATAGTGAAAATGACTAAATTTTAATTAAAAACAACTTTTTTAATCGAAATAATTAATAATGATAAATTATTAATTTGAGTGATTTTAAAGTATATTTAGAATATATTTTTACAATTTAATACAATTTTGGTCATTGAATGTAATTTCACATTTAAACCAGACATAATCAAGTGTCAATCTTTTGATAGATATTGTTTCTTAAAAACACGCTATTTGTTTTAACAGCGGGATTTAATTATAAAATTAATTAATGCAACTTCTATGTTATGAATTTGGTTAAATAGATTTCATTTTTGAATTCGGAATATGAAATATAGCTTAGGATGAAATTTTGGCATTTTTCTGAAAACCTTCAATTTTTGATGAATAGTGAAACCTCTAAGTGGTAGGTTAAAAACTGAATTTTGCATAAAACTTAATTTTACCGCTTCTGTGAATGGAATTTCAAAAATCCGAGAGACACGGTTAATATCAAGGACTAAAATGTGGTTCAATGAGATGAAAATAATTTTTGGTGAATAGTAACTTTTTACTTTTTTTTACCGCGGTTAATAGTAAATAGGGTAACTAAGGGTAAATATGATATTAATATTACCCTAACACATGTCCTAATTCTATTGGACAAGTGTAATTCGACCAAAAACAAACTTAGGAATAAAATAAGACCATTTAGGCCCACTTGGATTAGATTAGGACATTTATTATTAATTTATTTAAAGAAGGGTTAAAATAGTTAAAATCAAAGTTTAATAAGTAAATCATTTTTAATATGGGGTTATACATAAGATAAATTAGACTATAAATATTCATTAGAAAGCTAAAAAGATTTCCTACATGATGGTATTTTATTTGTAATTTTTAGACATCAAATAATTTAATTTATTTATGACACAAAGATGTTGCAGTAATTATCTTATTAATGAAATATTGACATAATTGATAATATAAATACCAAAATAAATGTAATTTAAGACTTTTTATGAATTACAATAATTTTATAGGTTACTATGATATATTAGTGTTGATTTAATCAACTTGTTTCGAACATATAATTCTGTTATGACTTTCACAAAAATCATATATCAAATAGTGTCAAAATTGACACAAAATAGTTTTTAAATCAAATATTATATTATTAATTGTTATTTTATTCCTAAAAATCTAAGGTCCGGCCAAATGACTTAGATAAGGATATATGTATTAATAATATACAATTTGGGGTTCTTTTGGCATGTTAGAGTAAGTTTATTAACCATATAGTGAAAGAAAACAAAAAGACACGGTAAAAGTTAAATTATTTAACTTAGAGTTAAATCTAATTGATAAGGTTAAAATAATACCCTAAACTTGTCTAAATTCTATTGGTTGATAGGATTTAGACCCATCCCCACTTTAGCTTCGAAATAAGACCCTTTGGAACCATTATAAACCGATTTTGACTTTAATATAAAATAATATTTTGAGATATTCCTAAGGTGCCCCTCTCCTCCCCTATAAAAGGACACCTCCTCCCCCTCCTCCTCACACCAATTTGAGCACTCAAGCTCGGCCATCCCCTGCCAATTTCTCCTCTCCACTTCCCTAGCAACATCCTAGAGGTTCTGGTCTTCCTCAAAGACCAATTTTAGTGCCCTAAGAGGAGGTCTCAAAGAGGCACTTCAAAGAAGAGGTAATTACCGTTACCAATTCTTTCATCTTTATTTCTTCTTCCACTTCTTCTTATTAGGTTGTTTCATTATGAAGTAATAACATCAGTATCACTCATATACTGATATGTTATTATAAGTATGAAACAACCCTAATTCACCTTCTATCCATCCTACGGAAAAAGAAATCACCGCGTGTGCGTACGTACGGAATACCGTCTCCACGCCGTGGTGTAATCTATTTTCCACCACCACCTTACATGGATGGGTATAATGGTGTAAAGAATAACTATACATAGTTATTACAACATCATATTGATTCTGATATATTGTATAATCCACTCCAATTCAATTCAATATTTATAGAAGTGATATCATCGCTCGTGCATACGTACGGACTACCGTCTCCACGACGCGATGAGATTCATTCTCCATGTTAACCATTTAAGAATGATTATAATGTATATATAAGAAATAATAATGAAATATATGAAATTATAAAGCTACTGGATTTATGTATATATATACATATGTATGTCATCTACTTACATCCATTTCAAGACAATAAGGAAAGTAAAACAGCGTTCATGCGTACGTACGGACTACCGTCTCCATGAACGGTGTTTTTCATTTTATTTATCTATCTATTATATATATATATATATATACTGAATATATATGATATATAAATCATATTTTATATTCTGGAAGTAAGTAGATCATGATATGAGTAATAATGATGTCAAGAACAACAAGTCAAAACACCTACGATAAATGAAACGATTTTACCCAAAACGCTTCTTTAACATGGAATTTACAAAAGAACGGGTAATATAATGTCATAAGTGAACCATATATGATATCATAACAATGAATATGATTCTGGAATAAGTCAATAACATGATTTAAATCATTATACAGGAGGTTCGGACACTTACAAAGCAAGTCGGACATAAGGTAAGGGAAATATCACAATCTCATTTTTATCCGAGATTGTTTATTCGTAAGTATTTACTGGGGTGTATTTTATCATCCACATCCATGTTTCATAAATATGTAATATTATTTCCATCTACCTACAGTTGTTTAAATCCATTTTTACCCTTCGGTGAGGTTTTAGTAATACGTATGAAAGGAATCTTTTGTCGTTTTTCGTACGAGGTACTTTTTGACTTTTCCGACAAAAGTACGAAAAATGTTTTTTTTAACTTATACGGCACGAACGGATTTTTACGGTTTTATAAAGCCTTATTTTCATGAACCTTCCTCCAAAATATTTCATGACTATTTTTAATAAAATCTCTTTCTTTTAAAATTGTATGATGTTTTGTGAAAATAAATTGATTTTGAAGAAGAAAGGATATTTTCCTCAAGAATTCATTTCAAGTGTTTTATCAAAATTATTTTCCATCTAAGATAATAAAGGGTTCTGTTTCTATCCATATTTTTACATTGATTTGACTATGTTGTGATGGAATTATGTTTATGAATTCCTTTATCTTATATGAATGGTTTTATGATGTCATGTTGTTTAAGAATCCCATTTTTATTACATGGGTTATGCAATGATGTATGATTTATGATTTTGTGGCACACATAAGAAAGGATTCATTAAGAGATGGGTGGGACCTATATCTCCCTCCAATGCATTGGGTAATGATTTTATATCTCATGAGATAGACATGGCTGGAACGGAAGGTTATTTCGGTTCAGTGATACAGGACTGAAACGAGGAGTGAACTCGGTTCAGAAAGGGACTTTGTCCACTAAGATAGTATTGGCAATGAGTCATGACTAACAAGAAATGATTTTCCATGATTATGTGTGTATGCCACAAAGTTTCACGTTTTATGTTATGATTATTGGGATTACATTTCACTTCTATGATATATCCCATGTTATGATATTATGAGCTCTTTTGCAGGTTAAGATTTCCAAAAGCTATGTATATGATGTGATTAATTTTTCTTTTGTTTACCCTTACTGAGCATTTGAGCTCACCCTTTTATGTTTTCTTTTCCCCAGGATATAAAGAAAGGTTTGAGGTAGAAAAAAGGGATGACCTTTATGGGAGATATTGAAGAACTTTCACCACGATTAGAAGATTACGTTCCGAGTTTCCAAAGACACTAAACTATTACGATCCTTTAGTGTGTGTTTTTGTTATGTACTATCTATTCCGCAAATGTAATGTAATGTCCATGTACGTCAAGCTTCGGGTCTCTACAAGACCTCTACCACATTACTTTTTGGGTAAAAACTACCAGGTCGCATGATCTCTTACATAGTTATATGTGGTATAAAAAGATTTAGAAAATGTTTTATGGGAGGATATAAATTACCCACTAGTTAGGTGTAAGAGACAGTGTGTATTTTATACACAGACACAGACACTTCTCAAAATGTAGTAAAATGATATGCAATAGAGAGACAAATATTGAAAAAGGATTAGTATTATTTGATAGTTATTTAGATCAGCTCTGGACTCTTTAATGAGATGGAATTGATGTTGGAGTCTTTTTCTGCAAATAGACACCAGAAAAGAGGGTTGTGAAGCACTAGGTTCTGCTTTCTAGGTGAATGAGACAGTTGTCTCCTTTATTTTGGTTTATTTCTAATGATAAAAACAACCCTATCCCAAAAGATTCTTGGTTTATAGAAACAAACAGTATTTAGAGGTCCTCTAGTATATTTCTCTTCTTCTCAGGTGTATGTGTTTTTCTTCTCTCTTTATTTTCAATTATTCTCTTCATCTTTCAGATCACATGACTTTTCCCTTTTTAAAATTTCTATCCATAAAATTGCAAGTGGGTGTACCACGTACCTCATATTGTCTGCTTTCAAGTCACCAAATAAACATTATTTATGTTAGAGTCATTAAATAACACAAACATGACAGTTAGAAATAACATTAATGATTGAAAATTTAAATAGTCAATCGGTGATCCGTCTCTTAGCGAGTCAGTCAATCGACATATCCTTCTGTCAGTCTTGTGATACATCAGTGAATCATTATATCAGTGACTCATTTTAACTTTTAGTGATTCTTTTTTATGGTTTCACCATCCAACGGTAGGTCACCTGTATCAGTTGGTCATCTGTGTTGGTGAGTCATATGCATCGATGAGTTGTCTCCATTGGTGAGTCATCTACATCCGTGATTCATATGCGTTAGTGAATCTTCTACATCTTAAAGTCATATGAATCAGTGATTCCATTGTATCAGAAATTCATATGCATCATGGATTCATCTTCATTGGTGATTTATATGAATCAGTGAGTTGTATTCATCAGGGAGTCATATGCATATATGAGTCGTCTACATCAGTAAGTCATATGCATCAGTGAGTCCTCTGCATCGATGAGACATTTGATCTAATGGTGACACAATTCAAAGTCGTCTCATTTCAATAGTAGAGTCCTTCCAATGGAGAGTCCTTCATTCTTGTGGTGAGACAGTTCGTCTAATAGTGACTCATTTCTGTGGTGACTGCTTCTAACGGTGTCAGCTTCATATATCAGTTCTTCAATTGCTTTCAGTTTCACATACATAGAACATATTCTTGTCTGAACAGTGTCTCAACCCATATACTATTAGAATTCTTTAATCCAATGCATGATTAGGGATGAAAATAATTTATATATATTTAATATGATTAGTAATATTTTTAATAATAAATTGACAAGATTTGTGATTATTAAAACTGTAGAGAGTAGCCAAACAACCTATGGGCCAACAGTATTGATAACTCATCAAATTGGATGCATACTTGTTTCATCATCTTATATGCTCAATTTATTTTATTAACATTATGAAATGAACTCATCTATAAACTTTCATGGACATGGATTTTTTAAGACACTTATATTTAAAATAAATGTCTATAGATATATTTTCCATTAACATGAAAGGGGAAAATCTTTTTATGGAATATTTAATTAATGTATATGACTTATAACTTATAAAACATTTTTTACCTCACACCGAGCATCTTTCATCATATTTTTCATCTATAAATAAAAGTATGAAATTCTTGATATACATTAATAATAATATCTTGATTAAGGATCTATATAAACGTTCATATATATCAATATCAAATGACACATAAAACACATAGTATTCTTATTGGTGGGTATGTCCTCATGAACTCACTTCATGAAGATTAAATAGTGAAAACTTCATGAGAAAAAATATCAATTTATCCCGGGCCTCCAACACCTGATTATCAAATATATTTTTTATCTCTTTATACATATGATATGTAGACCATATGAATTATATTTAAGATTATTGTAATAGAATATCTCAATTCTTATTATATCAAGCAACTATTATAACCATACAATACAAAAAAAATATGGACATTATCGCATTAAATGTATACAGAATAAATATCATTACGTGATAGGATATTTATTAATATAATGGTAATAAAAATTTTAGTATTAATATTTTCTTGGGAACTGAAACCAAAAAAAATTAATTCTATCAAAATTTCCAATCATTTTCTTACCTTCTTCCAATTCCATATCATTTAATTAATATAGAAAATATTACCAAAACCATTACTGAAATTCTATATACTGTAAATTTAGGACTAAAACGTGGATACCTATTATTTTCTCAACACATGGATCATTGTGTAAAATTTATATATAGAAACAAGTTTAGAAATTTAAAATTATTTAATAATATAGAATCCATAATAGAATCCTCGTCATAAACTATAGAGAACAATCAATGATCATTGGAAAGTAAAATGATGAATAATGGGGGAAGCAATAAAAAGATATACACACCCCCTCTGAAAAAACAAGGAATTAATATAGTTAGGGATATACCCTATGTCAATGGAGGAAAAATATAATAAAATAAATGTAAAGAGATTGAACCACTAAAATTACAAGTGATTTTATAATCACTATTTAAATAAAATAAGAAATATTGATTTTGTAAAATAGTTATCCCATTTTGGGACAAATATTTATTTAAAACTAAGAGATACTTTAAAAAATCATTTTTTACCATGTGTATTGAATATTTGTAGAATATTTTATTTTCATTGGTCATTGTTTCTCTGTATTGAACTGATATACCTAGTGATATTGGGAATAGCATTAATCTACCACATTAACACTTTCAATAATTAATCAAAACATCCCTATCATCTAATATCATCAAACAATTGATATCTTAGTTTCTATATTTAAACTATAAATAGTCAACAAAATATTATTCTTATCGAGAAATTCAATTGAAAACTTGATTGTTTTATATTTTGTAGTGTTGGACTCCTCATGTATTAATCATGTTTTAATGATCACAAATCTCAATAATAATTACAAATCATATTAATAATCACAAATCTCACACCTCATATTAATCATGTGTATTTATGTTTCAAGATATCTCATACATTATAATGGATAAGATCAATTAATTATATGCATATTACTGTTTAAGTCTGGACACAATTATTTGCCTAAGTATAAGACACCATGAAACTTGACACAGTAAGTCAGGAATTGTGAGAAAGACACAAACACCATAACTAATGAGACACCGTGACAACAAGACACCGTGACCACGAGACACCGTGACACAGTATGCATGACACCATGATGCAAGACACTAAGAATAGACACAGTAAGCCAGACAAACTATTTACCAAAGTTCTAGACACAGCTAGCAAGACACATTCATCAAGGAACTGTGAATCCAGAGACTATGAGCAAGGCATCGGAATCCAGAAACCGTAAGTCAGACACCGTGACTCAGACACAGTGAAGAAGACACCGTGAAAAAGACATAGTGAAGGACACACCATAAAGGAGACACAGTGAAGGACACACCATGAAGGAGACACAGTAAAGACACATCGTAAAGGAGACAACGTTTTCATAACTATTGTGACACTGTTTCCTAAACTATTTTGTCATTTTTCAATTTAACTTTTTAATGGTCATATTTGACACCATTAATGCACTGAAATATTTAATGTTTAATTGTAGCCATAGTACGTGGTATGAGGTCTGATATACATGGAAGCTGTCAAATAACACTCATACATTCGAAGATAAATAGAAGAGTGCCCATGAGGAAGACATATAGGATACAACGCGCGACAACTCAAGTAACGTGAGTGCACTGTACTACACAGAACACCAATCTTGATCACGACCACAAAGAAGAGATTTCAAGTACTTCAATGAAGCAATTGTCTCATGCATGCAATCCGACTCTACTGATGAACACACGAAGTACACTGGAATCAATAGAACATCTTCACTCTTGAAGAACACAAGATGAACCATGACACTCTATTTTTCAACAGAAAAATAAGAGAAGGACTCAGAAGCTTTTCCGTGTTATCCAACGAGTCCAGAGCTACGCTGCTAATCACTAGATCATTCTAAACTCACATATATTCTCTCTTAGGGATTCTTTTTTTTTAATTTCGAGCAGTGTGTGTACTCTGTATATTTTACACACACACTAACTCATTCGTTGAACTGAAGGATTTCAAAATCCTTACACCAGACTCATTACTATTGCTTACCCATGAGAACTGTGGAAGAGGTCCCTGTGTGTCCTGGCTATTATTTTATTACCCACGAAAACTGTGGAAGTGGTCCTTGCATGGCCTGGACAGTCTATGTACTGTTTTACCCTGATTCAGGGTGTGGATCAGAGTTTATTTACATAAACTACTTGGTGGTAGGTGATCACCAAGTGGAGTGGATTAGGTCTCGCCTTAAGTCTGAACCACTTGTTTTACATCTTGTTTTTATCTTAGATTTAGTCTAAAGTAAACAATATATTTAATATTCCACTTCAATTTACTTTTAAATACAGATCTATTTTTAAAGTCACTTTGATAGTTAAACTAATAAGTGTTTGTATATACTGTAAATCATTAGGTTAGATTCAAAAGATAATTAATCTTCAGATAGAATTAACCGAGAACTAATCAATATCCTGAGAATCTAACTAACCCTTTACAGTATTACAAATTCACTATAGTTTATCTTTGTTTTTAATAGGGGGATTTTAAAAGAAATATTTTTTAACAGAAATTTTAATTGGAACTCAATTCACCCTCCCTCTTGAGTAAACCATTCCGAACAACATTTGGCATCAGAGGGTGTTTTGTTAGGACTCTGTGTAATCTTATTCAACTGTGATTTTAGTTGTACATTAAAGATCTTAAATTTTAGTTAGTTCTAAATTTTATCTCTTTAAATATATTTTCTAAAATCTAATTGTTGACAATAGATTGGAAGGTGATGCTACCAACATGCCACCCTTCTTTAATGGTACAAATTATGCCCAGTGGAAACTTAAGATTAAAATTCACTTAGAGAGTATGGGATTTGATATCTGGACTACTATAGAGACTCAATATAGATTCCAGAAACCAAATGATCAACATGGGATGAACCTACGAAAATAGATTACAATAATAATTGTAAATCTATGAATACCCTGTATTGTGCATTAGTAGATGAGGAATTTAATTACATATCTTCTTGGAAAACATCATATGAAATTTGGGATACCTTGGGCGTTTCTCATGAAGGAACAACCAATGTTAAAGAAATGAGATTGAACACTTATACTATCAAATATGATGATTTTAAAAAGAAGCCTGATGAACCTATCTCTGACATTTATCTCTGGTTCAATGAAATTGTCAACACTATGATCTCCCTTGGAAAGGTTATTCCAGTAAAGGAACAAATCATGAGAATACTGAGATGTCTACCAGACTTATGGAGAGGCACATCTGTCTCGATTAGATAATCTTGCGATATTGGTACATTACCTATTAAGGAATTAATTGGTAAGTTAGTGATGTATGAAGAAGAACTGATGGTAAACAAGGAAAAATATGATGAACCAAAGAAGAAGTCGATGGCATTTAAATCTCTTTCCTTAAAGAGAAAGGACAAGGATAAAGTTCAAATACCTACTGAAAGCTCGAGTAGTGATAAGACTGCATCTGATAGTGATGCAGAGATGGCTCAGTTAGCTAGGAGATTTAAGAATTTCTATAGGAAGAATAAATTCTTCAGAATATAAAATTACAAAGGTAAATATGATAACAAAGGACACTGGAAGAAAGATTGGAAGAAAGCTAATAAGATTGATGATGTTTTCTACTATGAATGAAAAAGAAAAACTCACATTAAAGATGACTGTCCAAAGTTAAAGTTCAAAAAGAAATATGAATAGAAGGACTATAAATACAAGAATGTTATGAAAGCAACATGGAGCGATTCAAAAGAAACTTCAAGTGATTCTGATTCTACTAAGGATAAAGACTCTCACAAGGATAACATGTATTTTATGAAAAACACATCTAAGGTAACACTGAACACTCATTTAAATTAATATTATTCTAGAGTTGAATCTGATTCTGAACCTGAAAACATGTCTGGTGAGGAACTATTTGAATAATGTAACAAGATATAAGAAACATGTAATGAACTTAAGGACAAATATAAGACCTTAAAGAAATAGCATGATTTGACCAATTCTGTTAAATCTGTCCATGATGTAGAAAACTAAAAGAATTCCCAATTACTTAAGTAAAATACTAAACTGAAAATGTCCAATGAGCAACTGAGAAAGGACATAGAAAAGATCACAAATGGAAAAGACACACTAACTCAAATGCTAGGTAAAAAAGTGTCACCAAAATATACCACTGGAATAGGCTATCAGCCTAGAAAGAGACAGTACACTAAAACTAAATTTGTTCCTAAGGCTGGACAGAATTCTACTAGTTCTAATTCTAGAAATTCATATTCTTCAACTAGTTATTTACATTGTTATAGACCAAATAATGTCTATCTTTCAAAATACATTGATTTTGAGAATTATATGAGACCCATAAGTAAATTATAGGTACCTAAATATTTCCTTACTAACCTATCTGGACCCATGAGAATTTGGGTACAAAAATAATTTTCCATCTAAACCTCTTCTGTAGGAGATCTGCTTAAAAGGTTCCTATAGGAAGACATGGTACATGGACAGTGGATGTTCAAGACACATGACAAGAGAATTTTCATGTTTTAAAAGTTTAATCAATGTTTATGGAGGCTATGTCACCTTTGGTGATAATTCTAAATGAAATATCATCGGCCTAGGCCAGATTGGTAACAATGATTCAGTTCTAATTTCCACTGTTTTATTTGTTGATGGATTAAAATACAACTAGTTAATTATTTATCAATTATGTGACGATGGATTTAATGTTATGTTTGAAAATGATTCTTTTAATTTTTTTGATTCTAAAAATGCTTTTGTATTTTCTGCCTTGATAAATGAAAATGTGTATGCAGTTGATTTGAATTCTTTAGCTAAACAAAATATTACATGCTTATATGATTTTCATAAAGAATCTTGGCTTTGTCATTAGAGACTAGGACACTGCAATATACATTCACTTAGAAAACTGACTAGGAAAAACATTGTTAGAGACTTACGCAAACTTGAGTTTCCAAATGACAAAGTTTGTAATCCCTATCAAAAGGGAAAACAACACAAAATATCCTTCAAACCAAAGAAATAATTTTCTGCTTCTCAACCTCTCGAGTTGGTTCACATGGATTAGTTTGGACCATCAAGAGTTTCTAGTTTAAATGGGAAGCACTATATTTATGTCTTAGTAGATGATTTTTCTAGATATACATGGGTATACTTTTTAGCTCACAAAAGTGAAGCTTTTTCTCACTTTATTAAATACTCCAAGTCTGTAGAGAACCTAAGTGGACTTAAGATTAAGATTTTGAGAATTAATCATGGCCGTGAGTTTGAGAACCAAGAGTTTGAATTATTTTTCTCACAAAATGGTTGTAATCACAATTTATCTGCCCCTAGAACCCCTCAGTATAATGGTGTTGTAGAAAGAAGAAATAAAACCCTGCAAGAAATTTCTATAACTATGATTAGTGAATATGACATACCTATTTTCTTTTGGGATGAAGATGTTAACACAACATGATACATAATCAATAGAGTACTGATTAGAATAATTCTCAAGAAGACCCTATATGAACACTATAACAACAGAAATCCTACGGTTAATTACTTTAGAGTTTTTGGTTGCAAAGTCGTTATTTTCAACACTAAGGATAATCTTGACAAATTTTCATCCAAAAGTGATAGAGGAATTTTCCTAGGTTATTCAATTTCAAGAAAATCTTATAGAGTATTCAATAAGAGAACTAAATGTGTGGAAGAACCTGTCCATATCACTTTTGATGAAACAAATCAATATGCGCCTAGAACCATCCTAGAAAATCTCGAGGATGATGTATCATATCTAAACATCAACTCAAAATCTTCAAATTCCTCTATGAAATAATCTGTGAAAACATCCAATTCTTGAAATTCTATGCAGTCGAGCCAAAATTAACCTGAATCTGTTGATGAACCTGAAATCTATATTCCCTCTTTTTCTAAAAAGGTTCAAACCCTTAAAAACCATCCCATAGATGATGTTGTAGGAGACTTAGAGAAAGGAACACAGGCTAGAACTTCTCTTAGAAATTAGGTTGAACATCAAGCCTTCTTGTCACAGCTTGAACCTAAAAACATTGATGATGCCATCAAAGATGAATTCTGGATAATGGCTATGCAAGAACAAGTCAATCAGTTTGAACGAAATAATGTTTGGAAACTTTTTGAAAGACCCATGTACACATTTAACATAGGCACTAAATGGGTGTTTAGAAATAAGGTAGATGAAGCAGGAAATATAGTTAGGAATAAGGCTAGATTAGTTGCACAAGGCTATAGTCAAGAAGAAGGAATTGACTATAAGGAGACTTTTTCTCCAGTAGCCAGACTTGAAGCCATTAAAAATCTACAATCTTATGCTGCACATCTGAATTTCAAACTATATCAAATGGATGTTAAGAGTACATTCTTAAATGGGTATATAGGTGAGGATGTTTTTGTCGAAAACCCCCTGGATTTACAAACCCTCTTTTTCCAAATCGTATTTCTAAACATCCAAAAGCTTTATATGGTTGAAAACAAGTTCCAAGAGCTTGGTATGACAGATTAAGTACTTTTCTAATTTCTTAAGGTTTTACAAAAGGAATAGCTAATCCTACCCTCTTTATAAAATGTATATCTAATGATGTTTTAGTTGTTCAAATTTATATAAATGATATTATTTTTTGATCTTCAAAAACATCATTATGTCTTGATTTTTCTAAAATGATGCAAAATGAATTTGAAATGAGTTTAATGGGTGAACTAAAATTCTTTCTTAGATTTCAAAATTTTCAAAATAATGATGGAATTGTTTTAACTCAAAGTAAATACACTAGATATCTTCTAAAACGTTTTGGATTGGATATCACTAAAAGTAGTGACACTCCCATGAGTACCACCTGTAAGATGGATCTTGATGAAGATGGAAATCCGGTTGATCAAACCACTTATAGAGGAATGATTGGAAGTCTACTCTACTTAACTGCTAGTCGTCTTGACATTATGTTTAGTGTTTGCATGTGTGCTCTTTTTCAAGAAAACCCTAAAGAATCACATTTAAATACTGTAAAGAGAATTTTTAAATACCTCAAGAATACACCCAATCTAGGACTGTTATATCCTAAAGGACAATCATTTGAACTAGTTAGTTATTCTTATGCTGACTTCAGAGGTTGTAAGTTAGATAGAAAGAGAACCTCTAGAACATGTCACTTTTTAGGCAAGTCACTAGTATCATGGTGTAGTAAAAAACAAAATTCCGTTGCATTGTCTACTGTAGAAGATGAATACATAGCTGCTGGTAGTTGTTGTGCACAAGTTTTTTGGATGAAACTCACTTTACAAGATTATGGATATCAATTCAGACATTTACCAATAAATTGTGACAACACAAGTGCCATAAACTTCTCAAAAAACCCTTTTTCACATTCTAGGACAAAGCATATTAATGTAAGACATCACTTTTTGAGGAATCATTATAAAAAAGGTGATATCACCTTGGAATTCATTGTTACTGAATATCAACTTGCTGATATATTCACTAAACCATTAAATTTTGAGAGAATAGATTACATCATACAAGATCTTGTCATGATCAATCACAAATAGATATCTTACTGGTCTTACTGGTCTTACTGCTTAATATATTATTATATTTTACTTTACTATTTCATGTTCACGGATTCTCAGTTACTGTCTCATGTTTGCAGTCTCACAATTAGAACCTTGTGTTCATGGTCTGTCACTTACTGCCTCACCGTGACTGAACAGTTTACATACTGTCTCACCATGATTGAATAGATCATTCTCTGTCTCATCATAACGACCACTGACTGTCTCACCATGATGACCACTTACCATCGCACCATAACGACTATTCATGATCTCACCGTGAAAATTATTTATGCTTTTTTTAACCCGTATCACAGTAATTATTATTTCACCGCTTTTTTACTTTCCCGCATTTTTTACTTTTGTGATGTTTGACATTCAAAAATGATAAAACAAAAGGGTTTTCACTTGATTATTCACCATAACTCTATCCTACTCACTCTTTCTGAACCCTTTCAACCTAGAAACCCCCCCTCTCTCTCTCAACCTTTAGTGGATGCCAAGGATGAAGCATTCATCTTCATCTACTCCTGAGAAGCGTAGCTCGAAGAAGAATAATATAGCACCGAAGGTGGAACCCAAAGGACCCTTGAATCCAAACATGGTAAACCATAGTGTTGTACCTAAAAAGGAAATTTTCCCTGAGTGGATGTTGTCTATAAAATATATAGTTTTAAATGATTTAAGAGAAAAAGGCTGGCTCGAATGGTTCTTTAGGAAGGATAGACCAATTTACCCAAGGATGGAGGCTCAGTTCTATCAGTATGTACAATTTACTTTTGATGCTGGCGAAAGTTTTGTTGTGAGAAGCTGGATTAATGGCCAAAGATTCTCCTTCTCGTCGAGGTTATGGGCGGCATTCCTTAGGATTCCTCACGAAGGGATCTGTGATGATTATCAGAGAGACCCCCCACCTAAAACCAGTTTCTTTGACCTTGAAAATGCTATAGAAACCCTAACAGGAAATGGCAACAAGAGAAGGGTCATAGCTGCTGAACTTGATGGGGAGACAAGACTATTGTTCAAATTTGTTCAAAATATGATCACTCCAAGGAAAGGTGACTTTTTAGTCTTAAAGTATCAAGATGTATTTATGATTCATCTTATAAACAATGGACACAAAATCAATCTGTGCAAATATATAATTCACCATATGTGTGAATTGATTACGGTCACATCCATATCCACTTATCTGTTCTACTCTAGGATGATTTCAAAAAAGATTTTTTCAAAAAGAGTAGTTGGACCCAATGAGGAAGTACCTATAGACTATGAATACTGTTTATCCAAAGCTACCATCAGGAGGATGATAATAAACTGGAACCCCTGGAAGAAGGAATAGGTTGAAGATAATGATAAGATTTATGAGAAGTTTAATCCTGTTGATTATCTAACAATGCCAAAGGACATTACTGATCCTGGTTTGGAACTAGATGAAGTTGTGGAATATTCAGAATATGAAGAAGAAGAGGAAGAGGCAGCTGAAGTACCACATTAAGAAGATGCTGAAGTACCTCAAAGAGAAGAAGTTGTTGTTGAGGAAGAAAGGCCTATTATTCCTCCTACTACTATTGAAGAAGAACCTTGTTCCCCTAGAGATGATGTTAATCTTGAAACCCAACCTGAGGCTGCAAGAGAATTGGTTGTCCCAGAATCTGAGTAGCAAACCATGGAAGAGGCTGTAGTAGGAGAACCCCCTACTATGCAAGAAGTAACTCAAAGAGAACTCCCTGCTATACAAGAAGCTCATTTAGAAGACCTTCTTGTGGAATAATATGTTCCTAAGATAATACCCTCTGCTAAAGAGATGATGGAGATAGCCTTTCAGTTGGCTAGGCAAGAAATGGGTGAGGAAAATAGAGATGAACCAGTGGATTTAGAACAAGTACCTGAGCCCCAAGGTCCTAAAAAGGAAGAACATATTGAGGGGGAGGAACCTCAAAATATTGTGACTAATGAAGCCGAGGCTGATGAGGCTGGGTCGGATGAAGCATCTCAACCTACTAAGTCATATTCTGTTTACACTCAGTATGTATTCCCTAGCTTCTATGATGTAAGTGAATCTCAGCAAGTTACTGAAATTGGAATTGATCTTTCTTCTTTATTTCAACTATAATCTACCACATACGTTGCACCTAAACCTGAACCTGAACCTGAACCTGAGCCTGCACCTATACCACTTACTACACCTATACCTTTACCTGAACAACAATCTTTTGTCAGCAAAGATGATTTGAAAGTCTTTGGAGACACTATCTTAGCTGGATTTGAGAAAATTATGTCCTCTCAACATCATCTTGTGACCAAACAGAGTCAGGAAGATACCTCAATGATTTTAGAAAATATTATTTGGAACATTCAACCCATGATGATCAATGAAATTCAGGAAGTAAGAGTTGAGAATACGTTTCTTAGTACTGATGTTGCAACTCTGAAAAAGCATGGTTGAAAACCTACAGAAAGAAATACATTCAACATCAGAGCCTGGTCCTTCACCTGCTCCTATTTCTCCTCAACCTACTATTTCAAAAATCTCTCGAGACATTGTGGCTCAGATTCACCCATACCTTCTATCCATTGATGAAAAGATTGCATAAAGGCACACGCAGATGTTGCACCGTATGAGAGAGATTGTGGAGAACCTGAAAAAACTCACAGATGAATATACTGGCTATCTTTAAAAGGTACTGATCCTGCTTAAATCTCTGAACACTGCTGTCAAAGATTCTCATTCTTCTAGTCAGACTTCTACTCCTTCCTTGGACAATACTTTGCTCAGATCCATAGTAAAGGAAGAACTTCATGAATGCCTTATGTGGGTTTGATATGGCTCCTTTATCTGAAGTTGTTAAGAACAGTGATAGAGTGCTTGACCTGGTTCAAATTCACTCAAAGATTGCCAATGATGCTCAGCAGGAGATCTCTAAGAAAGTGGACTTCTATTTCAACCGGATTTTCTCCAAGACAGATATGAAAAATCACTTTAAATATCTTGTAGAGAATCCGAGAATACCTCTTGTGACCCAAGCCTTCAGAAATCAAGTCTAGAAGCTCACCGAGTTTACCAGATTGTTGTACAAGTTCTTGTAAAAAAAATATGATTTTGAAAAGTCCATTGCAGTATGGAGGGGATATTATTGCAGAATTCATTAAAATTCTGAGACCGTATCTTCATGTTCAAAGCACAACAATTGTTGCTCCTGCGACTGCTCCTATTAGACCTCGATTACCTTCTTTCACTTCTTCCATAGCTTCAAGAACCATGTCTGTTGGCCAGGATCATAGCCATATCAGTCTGGTCATCCTTGACTAGAAACTGCCTCCATCTTCTACAGCTCCTACATTGGCTCCATCATTCTTCGAAGGTCTCCCTTTAACATCTCTATCTACCACCTCTATGACTTCTTTTACATCAGCAACTACCCCTATGGATTCCTCTTCTGCTGCTGATAAAGGAAAATAGAAGGCCAATCCTTGAAGAAGACCAGTTCTTACTACGTTTTGATGAAGATTTCATTAATTTTTTGTATTTCTACTATATGTTATATTCTAAACACTATTAATTACATATGCACTATTTTCCCCCTATTCATTCTATGTTTTGAAAATCCCAAAAGGGAGATAACTATGAAATCTATGTTAACCTGTGTTATTTTTTTCTATAGTTGCATTTAATTTACCCTTTACCTATATATGATTTGTGATCATCAAAAAGGGGGATATTGTTATACTCCTCTTGTATTAATCATTTTTAATGATCACAATTCTATATAATAATTATAGATCTTATTAATAATCACAAATCTCAAAAATCTTATTAATCATGTGTATTTATGTTTCAAGTTATCCCATACTTTATAAAGGATAATCTCTATTAATTTTATGCATATTACTTTTTAAGTATAGTTATAGTTATTTGCCTATGTATAAGACACTGTGAAGCTTGACACAGTAAGTCAGACACTGTTATCAAGACACAGACACCGTAACTAATGAGACATCATGACCACAAGACACCGTGACCATGAGGCACCGTGACAGAGTAAGCCTGACACCATGAAGCAAGACACTATGAACAGACACAGTAAGCCGGACACTTTGTTTTCCCAAGTGCCAGACACAGATAGCAAGACATAGTCATCAAGGCACCATTAATCCAGAGACTATGAGCAAGGCAATGGATGCCAGAAACCGCAAGTCAGACACAGTGAAGAAGACACTGTGGAAGAGACACATTGAAGGACACACCGTGAAGGAGACACAGTGAAGGAAACCCCGTGAAAGAGACACGGTGAAGACACCCAGTGAAGGAGACACTGTTTTCATTACTACTATTACACCGTTTCCTAAACTATTTTGTAAATTTTCTATTTAACTTTTTAACGGTCATATTTGACACCTTTAATGCGCTGACATATTTAATGTTTATTTATATCCATAGTATGAGGTATGAGGTATGATATACATGGAACCTGTCGGCTAACACTCATGCATTCGGGAACTCAAGTAACGCGAGTGCACTGAACTGAACAGAACACCATTCTTGATCATGACCACGAAGAAGAGATTCCAAGATCTTCAATGAAGCAATTGTATCATGAATGCAATCCAACTCTACTGAATAACACACGAAGTACACCTGAATCAATAGAACATCTTCACTCATGAAGAACACAAACCAAACCACGACACTCTATTTTTCAACAGAAAAACAAGAGAAGGACTCAGAAGCTTTTCTGTGTTATCCAACAAGTCCAGAGCTGCACTGCTAATCCCTATAGCATTATAAACTCACATCTACTCTCTCATAGTGATTCATTTGTTTACTTTCGAGCTGTGTGTGTACTCTGTATATTTTACACACACAAAAACATTTGTGTTGAACTGAAGGCTTTCAAAATCCTTATACCAAATTCTTTACTTTTGTTTACCCATGGGAACTATGGAAGAGGTCCCTGCATGGCCTGGACAGTCTATGTTCTGTTGTTACCCCGATCCATGGTGTGGATCAATGTTTATTTACATAAACCTCATTGATGAAAGTGATCACCAAGTGGAGTTGATTTGGTCTTGTCTTGAGACTAAACCACTTGTTTTATGTCTGCTATACATCATAGATTAAGTCTAAAGTATACTATATATTTTATATTCCACTTCTATTTACTTTGAAACACAAATCTATTTTTAAGGTCACATTGATAGTTAAACTAGAAGGTGTTTGTAAGTACTGTAAAGAATTAGGTTAGGTTCAAAATTTATTTAATATTCAGATTGAATTTATTGAAAACTAATCAATTTACTGAGAATCTAACTGACCCTTTAAAGTTTTACAAATTCACTACAATTTATCATTGTTTTTAATTGGGGGATTTTAAAAGAAGTATTTTTTAACAGAAATTTTAATTTGTACTCAATTCAACCCCCCTATTGAGTAAACCACTATGACCGACATGTAGAATGTGCATGTATATATTTAATAAGTCTAAAATAATTAACTAATAATAAAATGTTTCATCACAATTATAGTTTACTAAATTTTTTTTCAAGAAATACACTTTTGATTCCCTATGGAAGAATCATTACAAATTAAAATAACAAATAAAACTTATTTCTTATAATATTATGGAACTGAGACATTTGGTATAGATTCATTGAGTATATAAAATGAAGGAAAGGTGTTAGGAGTGAGCTTTCCATGCCATTTTTTCATAAATTATAAGATTAAAATTCAGTTTTAGTGTTGTTATATATTGGTTGATTACAGAGTCAATCTAGTTCATGAGAAAATGGTGATAATCATCAATTAGATCCTTCATCAAATATACTTATGGCTTAGAATTTTAATTATTTTCTTATTTTTAATAGATTTCATAATTTAATTATTTTATCCAATTTCATTATTGAATTTAGGACTCTTGAATAAATTTTATTTAATAAATATTAAAGAGATAGACTGTTTTTATTCATAGTGTAGTTGATTGGGTAAAAGGAGTGGAGCCCATGTAAAAAGTAATATAAATTAAAATCAGAATCAGTCATGGATTTTTTATATTATAATATAGTTTTTATTGGTATTATCACTCAGTTTATATCATCAGTTCATGGGGTTTCTGATAAATATGTTTCTCCTTGGGTGGTGAGTGGAAATTTTTAATGTAATCATTTTTATTGGAATAATAAATATTTTTTCTATAATATTCACCTTTAATACCATTCAAAATTGAGGGGTCCATATTATTTTTAGAAATTAATCTCAATAGTTACAAGGAAATGTAATGATAAAAACAGTCAATAAAAGATATATGAATATATAAAATAGAAAATTAAATTTAAAAGAATGAAATTAAAAGGAAAAATATTATAAATAATAAAGAGAAAAAATGTGTAAGTGTGGTATGATATTAAGAAAAAATGAAAAAGAAAATAAAAATAATTGAGATAATAAAACCAATACATATTTAATAAAAAATATATTAAATTAGACACCTAATAAATGTACAAAATTCTTAACATATTGTTCTTACATGTTAAGTTCATTAATTAATTTATTATAATTTATGTAGTAAAACAATAACAACATTTAAACACTCAATAACACCTTAGGTCGTTCAATTAGAATAAAATTTAGATTCTATAAAATAAATGAGATTTAATAAATTATGAATTCTAGGATCAAGTATAAAATCATACAAAAGGGAGTATTAAACCAAAGTGAATAATTGTTATAATCATAGAATGTAATCAACACTGGGGGATTCCCTTGATATTTATAATTCAATTATTTAAGTGATGTGGTTATGTATTTTAATCCTTTTTTTATTACGTAAAACCAGAATGTTATCTGGTTTCTTCTAGGTTTCCTCTTAGGATTATATTGGAACATAAAGTGACTCGTAAGTGACTATTGGGAATGAAGTGACTTTTGTGTAACTTTATAACAAAAAATAATCTAGAATATTCATCAATATGTATTTGTGTATTCAAGAATTATATATTTTTTGAATAATGAAATGACATATATATGAAAGGATATAGGTGTGTTTATGGGGAATTTATCAAATAATACAATTAAGATTAAAAATGTTTTTAAAAAATTAGAAATATTTGTGAATATTCACATGATGGGTACCACAAAATAGGATCCTTTTAATGAGAGAGTAACATACCATTACACGAAATGACACTAATATATTATTTTGAAATATAAATATAAAAACCATTAATTAATAATATCATGTCATAGGTATACATTTTAAGATTTGGATTTCATCAATACTTCTCGTTGTGCATCTATAATGATTTTAATACTCTGTAGATGGAAGGAAAAAAATTAAATACCCTAAGATCACACTTTTCAAGAGACCATTTTTATGGATTCATGATTCAATTTTATTTAAAATTATCATATATAATTTATTAATTAAATGAATGGTCTATTTGAGTATTTTGTTTTACATCTTTAATTTGTTAAATATAAATAATCCTAACTTAAATTACATGATTTTTCATAGATTCTATGGTATTAAAAAGATTCAAATTCCTTTAGAATATTACCAATTATGGATTATGATCACCTATTATGATCCATTTGGTAAATATGTCTCAATTATAACTTGTCTAAAAATAACTATTTTTTATTCTTTTATTGGGCGCTATATGATTAGTTTTTTCTCATCACCCAAATGAATGAATTTTGGCACTATTATTCATGAATCCTAATTATAAAAGTCTTCATTTTGGATAAGTTTATAAAATGTTGTGATTAAAATACTAACATATGATCCAATTAGGTCTAATAGTTTTATATTAAGATTTTTTATTGAAGGGCAAAAACATGATAAAAATCCAAATAGATGACCTAAATCGTGATCGATGGTCTATATTGATCCATATATATTGATTAAATTTTAAATAATCAAGAAAATAACATATAATAATTCTATGAAATCAATATATATAGAAAATTTTCATTTTTAACATGTATCCAAATTATGAATATAAAATTTATATATAATTAAAAATGATTTAAGGATGTAACTCTAAAAGCTATATATAATAAAATGAAAATGTATAAGGGTAAAAATAAATGATAATTCACTACATGCACAATCAATTTTTAAACTAATATAATATTTCATTTCCCCCATTTTATATTTTTACTTTAAGAACTCCATTTCTTCATTGATCTCTTCAAGAGATATAATGTTATTTTGATCATCAATATACAAGAGAGTTTTTTAATATTAGAGTTTTTTTCCTTAATGAGGGAAGGTTCTCATATTATATCAGTTATATTTTATTTTTATAGAAATATCCACTAATGTTAAACCATAACTTGATGGTGTAAACCACATTATAGTTTTTGGTGATGTAACCCAACACATATTGGAGGTCACCAAATCATGGTTTTATACATCATGGTTTATAAATAATATAATAAAACATACTAATACTTGGTTCTTATATAAGATATCATGTTTATATTAAATATCATTTGTTGATGTTTAAGGAGTCTCAAAAGAATAAAATTATTTTTAAAACATTAATAAATTTAATGAATAATTTAACCATGTGTTATAAATATTTTTAAATATCTAATGTTTTTGAGTAACATTGAAATTATGGATGATAGTTTCTATGATGTTTGTAAGCCCATAGAGTATCCTTGGTGAATATATAATGAGTTTAAATCCTTTTAAAAAGGGTAGTGTGTTACTACTATTGGATTTTGTGTGATTCTTGTCTATTTGAATATCTCTTTATCTCATTATCTGTAACTAATATTATAGAAAATTATAGGGAATAAAAGTGTCCATACAATGATTTGGGATACTCAAACAACCTATGGATTATCCTTATATGATGTATAAATTTTATAATTTTGAATATCTATTAACATCAGGCAGGAGGAGCTAAAAAAGATTTCTTTCATCATAGAATAGTTTTTTTCTTCATTAATATTTAATCAATTCAAATGAATGAAATGTTCATATGTCCGAATAGGTTTATGTGGTATGTATCTACAGTTTTTGAATATGTTTTTTCCTTTATAAAAAACTTCAGTTCTATCCTAGAATCATTATTCATGTTTTTATCTAATTATAGATAAATTAGGAATCTAGTAAAATTCATTCTTCAAGAACAACAACATGTTTTTGTTGAAAACATTTATAGTTCATGAAAATTAAATAAACCACATCATGGTTTATGAACCACATCGATTTTCATGTTAAAAAAATAAAAAATACACCATGATTTAATAAATAGTATATGGGAATGGCTCCAATAAAATAATGTATCATAAATATAATATTTCTTTTTCATGGTTTGAAATAAAAATGATTGTGGTTCAAAATTGTGACTTTTGAAGGTTTTTTTATAAAACCAAAAATTAAATAGTCATGGTTTATACTTGGAAATTCATTGATACATTATAAAACCATGTTGTGTTTCATAATAAAAAATAGTCAATGTTTTATATTTTATATGAATTTTTTTCTTAAAATAAGAAAACCCCTTCATCAGCATGAGCCCTTCAATCCCCAATAAAATTCAAAGGGGTATTTAAACCATACCAAAAATAGTATGGGGGTTGTTATATAGATTTAATGTTGTTTTATATGGTTTATTAATTTATAATGTACATATATATTACAAAATAAATAAAAATATAAAAGAGTTCATATTTATTTATAAAATATTCATTAACAATAATAAGAAATGATCATATTATAAGGAATTATTTTAAAACTTATTTAACCCATTTTTAACTTCCTCCTTTTCATATTAGGATGAAATGATTCAAATAAAAATATCTCAAGTATGAGGAGGATAAAAATTAATTAAAATTGAACAATACCCTTTCTCTCTAATTACCTGCACACTTAGAGACTTGGACAGGTCAAACATTCATACTAAGAGACTCACATAGTCCAAACTTGCATGGCCCAACAGGCATGACCAACTCCTCACATAGGTCCCACCTGCACAAGATACCTGTAATAATGACTTGAATGAACCAACTCATTTTCCCAGGGTTCTAGGATTTCCTATAAATATAACTCTTGGGTCCCTAATTTGATATGACTGGAAGATCAGTAAATGGATCGAAGCTCTGATATTACTAAACCTCATCCCAAATCCACAAAAATATCATGTTAGAACATTATGATTCAAAAGAATGGGGAATTAATGAGGGTCCATAGATTAATGTTCCACTAGTCTTTAAAAGTCAAAACAACTACTTGATGATACACCTTCCCTCTAGTTCAAAATAAATAGGTAAAAGGACCCTTGCAATGATCAGGACTTGTGAGATACCCTTCCAAGATCATACGAGGAGACCCATGGGGAACCAAGAAGGGTATTTCCCATGTTTTGTTTTTAGGGTTTTCTTCAACCAAGTATTATTGAGTAATACTTCCATGTGGTATCCCAAAAATATCCAAAGTAATGTCCAGTCAAAGCAGCCTCCTATCATGCTCAGGTATCATCTAGGTGAAGCCAAAGTCGTCTCACCAGGGTATCACATAGGAAAATTGAAATCCATCTTCTCTAGGTATAAAATAGAAGATTCAACTTTCATGAGCTATTTTCATGCCTCCAACGATGGGGGACCTCTTACTTTAGTCCCTCATTTGCAGGAAACAACTATTTCCTCTTATAAATCCTCTAGACTGGTTTGATTAGAACCTAGGGCACACCAACCTCCCATATCGACCATATAATATTATGATAATGGAATTACAACATTTAACGTCAAAATTAAGAATGATTCTCAAAATATTATCGATCATATGTTCTCATGGAAATGAAGATCCAATCTTCATGGATGGTGGAAAATGGTTTCATGGGCCAGGTAGTGAAATCTATTACCTGAAGTGTGATGTGGACTGGATGACAAGATCCTATTGTCATCTGTATTTCCACCCTCTTCCACTCTTCCACCTGTCAAAAGGGGATGTCATGTGGGAATGTTTCTTGAGATAATCCCCTAGTATTTCTAATGGGGAATATTTTTTCTTTTATACCCTTATAAACCCATATATGAATTAGAGTCTGTGAAATTTCATATCTTCAAATTCTTATTATTTATCACACCGAGTATGAATCATGTGAGCTTAATGGTTAGTGGTGATCATGACATCATAATGGTCTTATATCCTCAAATGGTCCTACTACTCAGTAAAATCCTAATCCATGTTATCACCCAACTCAAAGGGTAATATTACAGATGAATAAATCAAATGGGTTTCCTCTATTGGTGTAAGCCCCAAACTTTCTAAACTATATGTTATATTATCCATATACTCATGGGATTTGTAGAAAGCTTCCCTAAGGTTTAAAGTCAATACATCCAAACCACCATAATTATTAATGGTTAATATTCTCATTAGTATTATTCCTCCACCTGTGAGGCTATGTTCCTTTCCATTCCTCCCACCTCATCCTTATCGATACTACTTCATGGTGAATTCCTTTTCATTGTCAGGTCACATTCCCTTCCAGATCAACCCCAAAGGTCCATTTTGGTGAATACAGACACCATCCTTGTCTAGGACCGTTTCTCCTAGATTTCCTCACTACATTATGTTAAATTTTATTGTCTGGTCCTTGTAATAAGTACATAAATGCTATGATGTGTCGTAATAAGTGGCCTCAGAACACATGGTTTCTGATTCCTCTCATAAGGGTACATAGAAATCCCCTATAATGGGCGTTATCCAAGAATCAAAACAACTCCAATATTTATGTATGGTGCTAAATTACAAAGAGTCTTACTGTGTATCTTCACACCATCATTACAAAAAAATATCCACCATCATGGAGAACCTCTAATACATATAGATTTTTTCCATACTCTAATACATAGAGATGGTTTCTCATCAACAAATCTTTATAATTGATTGTTAATACATATGGGTGACTAGTACCATTTGTAGAATTGAAAAAGGATTCATGAATATGTATTAAATTTGTAAGGAAGCCCCATAGTATGAAATAATTCCTAACAAATGGGTGTGAGGATCCCTAAATCACATCCTCTTGACCAATGTGAGTTCTTAAGCATTGTTGGGTGTTTCTAGGACCATGAATAACCCTGCTGAAAATTGACCCCCAAAAAATGGGTATAAAATCAAAATTGGAAAACCCAACATTAATCCTTTCATAACTATTTCACCCACAAGTCAAGAACCTTTATTAAAAGTGAAATATATACAAACATGGGTTTTATTTAAAGATAATTAGTATTATATGTATTTATTTTGTTATCACACTACGTTTATGAGATTTCTTATTTTTGTTTGTGATGTATATCTCTAATAAATTTCACCAGAAATCTCTCCAATAACATGAAATCATACCAATTGAAACTAACATATGAAATAACTACTGCAAAAGCTAGATCATTATATCACCAAAGGAAACTGTTGTTAACCCAGCATCATCAAAAATGGGTTTCGAATGCACTTTATTGGGAGAACCACCTCAATGGTACTATATCTACCATGGAGGTCACAAACATATTTCTCTAATATATGAATCCACTCCCATCAGCCAATCAGTAATGGATGGTGGCCAAAAACAATACGTCACTCCTCAATATCTCTATCCTTTTTAGGAGACATTACCTAGTACCGAACAACATGTCCCCCCATGCCTTAAGGAAGTGGAACATGAGGTCAATGATTTCCTTATCTCGATATTACAAAAGACTCCATGAAGATATCCTTCCAAAAACCACTCTTACCATTTTTGTATGATACCATGTCATCATCATGATGGGGATATCACCTTGTGGGCTTTGGCTTGGGTCACATAGACTCAAGAATCTTATAAATACTACCAAGGCATATGATCAAAGAACTAAGAACATAATAATAATATTATTACATCTATACAATCCCACCCACAAGTTTCAATTCCAACCTACGAGTGAGCCCATATACCTACTCATGCACATCAAGCCTACCAATATAATTTAAAGTAATCAAGGAAAAATATCGGCACAACCCAAATGCTAGCAGTGGGACACCCATGTCTATTCCCCCACACATGACTCTTTTCAGTATATGATCGAATGAAATGGAGGAATGATTAGGGATGCAAAAGTTAGCAGGGGGACACCCATGTTTTACTATATATTTAATGTTGTAATGTAGGGTGGCTCAGGAGCCTGCTAATTCATAACAAAATTACAGAAGCTGCAATCACAGTTATGAAGGTACCCATCACAATGTTGTTACCAGAAACTTTGTTGGTATTCCCCAAAATATCTACTATGAATTCCTCATTCATTGTCATGGAATGATTGGTCATGAGAACATATCTATTGACGAGTTATATATAGGGTCTCCTCATGGTTTGAAGATAAAAGGTGAAGATGGTCCTCCCCTTTGGATCGTCCACCCTAAAGGTCCTCCCCATGGTATACTCTGTAGAAAATCTCATCGTAGTTAGGAATCAAGCCTTGATTGTAATTTTACACATTATGGTATTTATTGTGAATATCCTCTATATAGTAATATATAATTTGGAAAATACATTTCATCCTTTACTGAATGAATTATGAGAAATCTATCATATGATGTGACAATTAGGAAGATGAGGATATACAAGCTTGATGCCTTGTAATTGAAAAGTGATATCCTTTATCAATTGGAATGTAGTCTAAGGAAATAGACACTCTTCAAACCACCATTGGATATCCTTACCTTTAACATAATAGAGGAGATTCCTCATAACCCCATCGCTTATAGTAAGAAAGTTAAGAAAGTCCCCCTTCAGTCAGATCATGTGGAGGAATATTCTATATAAGATGAAGTTGATACATTTTTTATGGGGAAAAAATTGGATAATGGTAATATATTGGTCATGTTTTTTTCCTCCACCAATCTTCAATGTGGCATTAGTAAAACATTTTCAGAAGAATGTATGTTTTAAATTTTCAAAAAAATGTATAAAAATCATCATCACTTAAGGGTAAAATTCATTCCTTATAACATATATCAAGATCATGTTAATATAATTGAAGAAATATGTCATAAAATTGACTTAGATTCCATTCTATTCAACTGATTCTATAAATTGTGAAAAAGTGGAATGGTTTACAATGTGTGTTTCTTAACATGTTAATAAGGTTATGATATCTGATTTCTAATTACACATCCATTTTCTAAATCAGGGTTTTGGGAAATCATGGATCATTGAATTTTAATACATCCCCCAATTTGCAAAGCCCTCTAGAAGTGATTTAATGAAACATCATTATTCTAATTGGAACTCATAAGTAAATTATTCTCATTAAAGATCACATACTCGACATGAATCAGTCCTAAAGAATCTTACAATCATCATGATATGTGATAATGGTCCATTGGAAAACTCTTGAACAAGGCATCCAAGTAGGTTTCGAAAGGATTATTTCTCAAGTAAGGTAAATCTTCAAACAACAAAAATTTCTTTAAAACCAACTAGCTCACATGTATATCATACGATGAACCTAACTCATGCTCATATAAATATCTTGAAGGTCAATAAAATAGTTGTGGTAGCTTCAACCATAGTGATACAAGAGCATGCCTAGTATATATGGTTAGTGGAATTTTTACTCACTCATCCCCACAAGGCCAAAAAATCTTCTCTACAATGTTGATGTAGTAGAGTAGGATCATCCCCATCATATAGGTATGGGGTAATTTTCACATTATCCTCCTCCCCAAAATATGCTTTTTGTTTCTCAATAACGAGGAATTGTGAAAAGTTCACCCCCTAGTTTTTCCCATTTCATTAACTGATATACTCAATCAGAATAAATATAAAGAAACTATTGGGGTATTCCCTTCCAATCACATTTATTAATATCGATCCACGGGAATATTTGTAGGAGAAGAAGAGGCTCTATATCATGCATAAAAATAGTTAACTATCCAGGGTAAAAACACTCATAAAGATCCCAATTCTTTTAGTAGAAATCCTTGAGGAAGATGAACCTACTATCATTCTAAAACAAATTTAAAACCTATAAATAATAATTATTTTTTCAAGCTCATTATACCACCCCTATTGGCACTACATAACATAAATATGGTATAAGGTAAAATAATAAGGATACATCAATCTAAAATATAGTCCACACAGAATTGAAAGAGGAAGGTCTGTGTATTAGTAACCATATGCTCGTTAATAATTTGAGTACTCCCTTAAATTCTCCACTACCATGTCCTTCATGATTATCTACCAATGAAATGGGTAAAGGTGTGGCCATATCTCTCCCAACAACCAAAGAGGTTGAACCTCTCACACTTGAAGAAAAAAATCACCGTGTGAGTAATACATGGATGAGTTGAGAAAGATCAATGAAAAAATAATTTGGGGAAACATATATGATAGATATTTTATTTAAGAAGAGCCTCGACTCAGGATCCTAGACGACATGCCTCATAATATTGGATTCATTGCAACAACTAAAGTAGAGTCAAAACATTTTTCAATATAGGATATGAAAAAAAATACTTGAATATGAAGGTAGTGGGATATCAGGAGTTCTATAAATTGGGGAAAACCCAAAAGTATTTTAATAAACCATCATAGGATAGAATATGTAGGTCATCATCCATAAGTATAGGTAGATCTTCCACATCTGGCCAATTCCATCACTCCCCCAATTTAGGATCCTACTAAGTTAGACATTCCTCACTAGCTCATCGAAACTATTATGTCATTCAAGGTTCTATTAGAAGATATAAAAGGATGATGTGCACTAATAAAATTGAAAATGAATTCATTATTTAATAGGGTAGATGAAACTGTTCCCCCAACAAAATTTTGGAATCAATTATTCCGAATATTTAAAGGATTGGGTGATCCAAAATAGTATCTAATCCACATCATTCCTTAGAGAAGTTACATGAAATAAACCCTTGAATAGAAATAGGTATCCAAAATTTGGAGTTATTTACATACCTTAATGTGATTGTCCATCATCTGGTATACTTATTTACCAGTTAGAACAATCAGGGGTGGGACGATCTCCACCAATATGTCCTATATTAATTTATCTCAATGTGGTAGAAAATTAATGTCCTCAAACTCTCAGGATTAAAAAAGTTATATAATAAAGGTTTGTTGGATTTTATTTCTATTATCAAGGTTTTTACTTATTCCATTAACCAAATAATTCTTCGTAGAGTACTTGTTGAGTATTTTTATTAAGAAACTTCATGATGAGTGGTGAACACCACTTATCCTTGTAAATTATCTAGGTGGGATCCAAGAACTTTCCATGGCTACACAAAGCATGGAGGACTCTATTTTAAGAACCAGAGAAAAATATAGACCAACCCCAGTAGCCCATGGAAATATAATGGTAATTTGTAAACTGAAACCATCACCTTAAACCATCCTCTATATCATCTGTAGCTACAAATCAGAAACGTCCTCACATGGAACTTCATTATGAATGGAAATATCCGCAACAACGCCACCATCAATTTGGTGAATAAAACCTAAATTATATTAACTTGAATAACAAAAGAAGAAATTGTATTCCATCAAAGATGAGAAATTTCTAGGTCACATTATAACATATATGTAAAATAACTAGCTAATTTTCTTAGATCCTCAGAGGCCCAAGAGTGGTGGTCTTAATGATTTCTCAAATTATTTCTCCTTTAAGTGAATGTTGGGTTATACCACTTGATATGATTTTAATATATTTTGTAAAAGATGATGGATTCCTAGATTTTTAAGCTGGGTAAACCACAAGCACTAGTGGGGTGTATTTTCACAGCCATTCCCATAGAATAAGGCGAATAACAAGAAGTTACGATAAATAGAATACATAGGTTCAACGATTGAGTGAACCGGAAAACAAAAAAATAATATAATTATATCCTTAGAAAATATTTAAATCAACCAACTTATGCCTTAGTTTACTAATCCTTAATACAAATTTTTTTTGTTTGTTGTAGTCCTAAAAAATTCAATCTTCTTGGAAATCTCATGGTCAAAAGATAAAATATTAGGAACCCAAGGATAAGAATGTTTCGATGCCAAAGTTTCAACTGACTCTATAAAATTCCATGCCTCCAACAATGAAGGTAAGGTATTTGTTCAACTAAATTATACCACAATAATTGTACCATCGTATGGAATTCTCTTCATATAAAGTACTAATATTTGGTTCCATTAATATCATTCACTTAATGGAACTCTTATATGATTATTAGCAAGATTACAAACCCAATTCTCATATTACTGATCAGTAAACTACTATTAGCGAGGACATGAATATACGATAAAAGGGAAGACATTTTCATAGTTGAATCCAATATTCTATCCAAGTTCCTAACTGATCCATTTACACTTTTGAGACTCATAAAATGGGCCATCAGTGTGTACAAGAAGAGTAGGTAATTGTATCAACATTCAGTATGAGAATTCCAGAATAGGTTATTTTGGAATATCAAATGGAAGGGGTGTAATAGTATTGTTATACCATAAAGGTTGGTAGTTCAACCTGTCTTAATCCAATAATAGAAAAACTGGCCTAAACATATCATCATCTTCTTGATTTGTCTACTATAAGAACCTCAAACTCTAAATTTTCTACTGTGGAACAACTCTAAAAAGGATGACACAAACCATTGACTCAAAAATACGACATCCTGAAGTAGTTGTCCATAATTCTAGTGAAACATTCAATTTTAGATAATCCTATCATGTTAAAAGATCTATGGGAAGTACTTATAGATGCCCAACTAAGGCTTCATGAGTTTGAAGATGAATTCTATAAGGACCCATACTTTACATAAATTGTTATTACATCAGAATTGAAGCATACTTATTACAACATGTAACAAAACAAGGAAAGTACCTTATAATTTTAGTGTCTTTAGAAACTAGGAAACATAAACAATTGGTTCATAAAATCAACTACATTGTCTCCCATTTATTTCATCATATCTAGAGTCCCTTTTTGTCATATCCTACTTAATATCCTTCTTCCTGACATGGGGAAAAGAAAACATACAAAAGGGTGAGCTCAAATGCTTAGTAAGGGTCAAAAAAATAAATATCAATCATATCATATTCATAAGAACAAAACATTTTAAAAATCATAACCTGCAAAAGAGATCATAATATCATGTCATGGGATAAATAATAGTAATGGAAAGTAATCCCAAATAATCATAACATAAAACATGAACCATTTTGGCATATACACATATTCATAGAAAATCATTTCGTATTATTCAAGACTCATTTCCATGACTATCATATCGGAAAAAGTCAATTTTTGAACCGAGTTCACTCCTCGTTCCAGTCCGGTATCACAAAACCGGTTTAACTTGTCATTCCAGTCATGTCTATCTCATGAGATATAGATAATTACCCAATTCATTGGAGGTAGATATAGGTCCCACCCATCTCATAATTATACAATTCTTATGTGTTCCACAAGATCATAAATCATACATCATAGAAGAACCCATGTAATAAAAATGGGACTCTTAAATATCATGCCATCATAACATAATTCATATAAGATAAAAGGGAATCATAAAAATAATTCCATCATAACATAATCAAATAAATGTAAAAATAGGGATAGAAATAGAACCCTATTTTATCTTATATGTAAATTTATTTTGATAAAACGTTTGACCTCCATTCTTGAGGAAAATATCCTTTCTACTTCAAAAATATTTTTCCTTTCTTAACATGTCATACAATTTTAAACTAAATGAAGTTGATTAAAAATAATCATGAAAACTTGTAAAGGAATATTCATGGAAATAATGTTCTATGGAATCATAAAAATACAATCATTCTGTAGAAGTTAAAAAAACATTCTTCTTGTACTTTGGCCGAAAGAATCAAAAAGTATCTCGTACTGAAAACGACAAAAGATTCCTTTCATATCTTTAACTAAAAATTCACAAATAGGTAGAATTGGATTTTAAAAATTTTCGGAGGATAGAAATAATATTACATATTGAGGAAACATGTATGTGGATGATAAATACACCCAAGTAAATACCAAAGTATAAACAATCTCGGATAAAAATGAGATTGTGAGATTTTCCCTTACCTTAAGTCCAATATGATTAGTACGTATCCGAACCTCCTGTATAATGATATAGATAATGTCATTGACTTATTACATAATAATATTCATTGTTATAATATCATATATGATCATATTTTTATCTTTTTATTAGTAATATTTCATTGCTACTTGTTATTCGGGTGTTCATTGCTTTATGTTCTTATGCATGTTTTGTCGAATATATTCTTATTCCTCTTTTTAAGTTATAGATAACTCTTTTAAATAAAGTTATTAATGTAATATATATCATATTTATTCATTTAATTCATTTATATAATCATTATTCAATGAAGATCATGTAGAACGAGTCACATCACATTGTAGAGATGGTAGGCCGTACGTACGCATGAGTGATGATATCATTCCCATGATAGTGGAATTGTATTGATTAGTATGTATAATATTTCAGAATCAATATCACTTTACAATAATCATATATAGATATTATTTACACCATTATACCCATCCAAGTCAGGTGGTGATGGAAAACAGATTACACCACGCCGTGGAGACGGTATTCCGTACGTACGCATGCGCGGTGGTTTTGTTTTCCATAGGATGGATAGAAGGTGAAATAGGGTTGTTTATATTGATAATAACATATCAGTATTTGAGTGATACTAATGTTATTAATTCATAATGAAACAACTAAATAAGAGGAAGTAGAAGAAGAAATAAATTTGAAAGAATCGGTAACGGATATTACCTCTTCTTCATCACGCCTCTTTTAAACCTACTCTTAGGGCACTAAAATTGGTCATTGAAGAAGACCCAGACCACTATTATGTTTCTAAATAATTTTATAATGGAAATGGGCAGGGTTTGGTCGAGATTGAAGGCTCAAAATGGGGTGAGGAGGAGAGGGAGGATGTGCCCTTTTATAAGGGAGGAGAGGGGAACCTTTGGAATTATAAGAAATATTAATTTATAATAAGTTCCAACCCAACTTAAAAACCTCGAAAAATGACTAAAATCCAAATATTAGATGAGATAGGTTTGTAATCACCTCAAAAAAATAAAATTTAGACAAGTTGGGAATTTATTTTAAACATTATAAACTTGATTTATCCTTATATAATCTATTTAATTTTATTTGTGGTAATAATATTCTAAATTTTAAATCATTATAAATAATTACTTATATGTTGTGAATTTAGCATAATTGTATACATTATTACATTTTATTCCATATAAATTTTAATTTATAATTTTTAAATATATTTGTGAATTTTAAACAATTTTATTATATATAATTTTCATAAGATAACAATAGTATCAATTTTGTCAGTATTCATTAATTTGAATTTAATTAAAATATATACAGAAGATATGTTCGAACTAAAAGCTTTAATAGATTCATAACATGTCATTTGTATCTATAAAATTAGTTTAGAACATTAAATAGTTCGTATAATATTTTTTTAATACTTTTAAAATCATTTATTTGATATTTAAATCAATAAAATAATTTCAACAATCACTATTGTGTAATAATTAATGATAATTATTTAATCTCTAAAAATTATAAATAAATTCATATGATGTATATTATTTTATTATATTTATAGGGACTATTTATATACGAAGTTTTATGATGTTTATCACTAATGTAAAATTATTACACTTATAAGATTTAAGAGAGTGACATGTTGTCACTTTTATTGGTTTTAATAATAATTATATTATTTCATGGTCAAAAGTCCATTAAATAAATCTAGTCCGACCCTTAGGTGATATGGGTCGACTTTTATTCATCTAATAGGATTTTGGCAAGTGTTAGGGTAATTTTATAATCTTTTTTTACCCTTAATTACCAGATTTATCTTTAACTAAAGTAAATAAAAATTACTGTAGTTACTATTCATAATATCAAAAAAATAAAAATAACCTATTAAATTAATTTGGACCAACTAAATTAAAATATAGAATCCATTTTTCAAAATTCAAAACACATAATTTGTAGTAATTAATTTAAAATTAATCCCGTTTATTAAGAAAACGGGTTTTAAAAGTTAAAACATTGCCAAAGATTGAAATGTTGTTACCTATGAATTCAATGTAAAATTAATGGTAATGACATAAATTATTTTAAATGGTAAAAATATATTCTATACTTTAAAACCATTAAATATTATAATTTAACCACATAAATTATTGTGATGAAATAAAGTTGTTTTTAATTAAATTATAGCGTGTTTTACTATTCATTAAAATATGAAAGTTATCAGAATAATATGGAAAATATATCCAAAGCATATTCTTAAATCCTGACTCCATATAAGAATTTTATTTTGTCAAATTGAACTTATTAACTTGTCAAAAAATAGATTTAAAGTGGGTGCGCCATCAAAAGGCGGCAAAACTGCATTTTTTGAAAAATACTTCTTTTGGCCGAAATATTTATTTTGTTCTCATAATATGTTCTATAAAATGTGTAGGATGAATAGTAATGTTATAAAAATAAATATTTAGTTAATACTATTCATAACAGAAAGTTTATATAATATTTTAATAACATATTTTTGTTTTGTTAAACTCGATATTGCATACAACACTTACTATCGAGGAAGGTTGCTTTTGCATATAACACAATCCAAGCTAGTGTTGTGTGTACTGAAAGATTTATTTGATTTTTCGTATAACATAATATATAAAAAAATATATACTTCTCATCAAATATCAGGGTGTTACATTTTATCCCCCTTAAAATGAATTTCTCCCTCAAAATTCATCACTTCGTAACAAACAGATAAGGATAACTCTCCCTCATCATATCCCCAAGATCCCATGTAGCTTCTTCTATTTGGTGGTTCCTCCATAAAACATTAACCAAGTGAGTGGTCTTGTTTCGTAGAACTTTTTCGCTATGATCCAGAATCTCTATTGGCTATTCTTCATAAGAAAGATCTTGCTCTAGCGGTACAACTTCAGAGCTTAGAACATGTGAAAAATCAGGTATGTACTTTCTCAGGAGAGATACATGGAATACATAATGTACTTGAGAGAGATTCGGTGGATGATCCAATAGGTAAGCTACCTTCCCAACACGGTCCAGTGTTTCAAAAGGACCGATATACCTAGGGATCAACTTTCCCTTCTTTCCAAAACTCATTACTCTCTTCCAAGGAGATATTCGTAAGAACACTTTATCACCCACTTCAAACTCTAGGTATTTTCTTCGGTTATCGACATAACTTTTTTGTCGACTATGAGCTGATTTTACATGTTGTTGAATAGATCGAACCTTTTCTGCCATATCATCAACAAGATCAGGTCCTAATAGATTTCTTTCCCCAACTGCATCCCAGGAAGTTGGAGTTTGGCATTTCTTTCCATAGAGTTCTTCATAAAGAGCCATCTGAATACTGTAGTGAAAGCTATTATTATAAGAAATTACACCAAAGTTAGGTGTTGATCACAACCTCCTTTGAAATCCATAGAGTAAGCTCTCAACATGTCTTTTAGAGTTTGAATTGTTCTCTCAGAATGACCATCTGTCTGAGGATGATAAGCAGTGCTGAAACTCAAATCTGTATCTAGAGTATGCTGAAGACTTCGATAGAACATTGAGGTAAACCTTGGATCCCGATCAAATATAATGGAAGGTGGTACTCCATGCACATTTACCACTTCCTTTAAATATATCCTAGAAAGCTGATCTAGAGAGAAATCTTCTCTAATAGTAATGAAGTGTGCTGACTTCGTAAGACGATCAAATATGACCAAGATAGCATTATTGCCTTTGTATGTTTTAGAATGTCCAGTGATAAAGTATATGGTGATGTTTTTCCATTTCCATTCTGGTATGGGTAATGGTTGCAACATCCCTTTAGACTTCTGTCTCTCAACATTAACTTGATGACAAACCAAGCATCCAGAGACATATTCAGAAACATCTCTTTTCATTCCACCCCACCAAAAGTAATCTTTCAGGTACCTATAGATCTTCGTTCTTCTAGGATGAATAGAGAATGGTGAGCTATGAGCCTCATCCAGCATCTCCTTCTTTAATTCTGGGATGGGAGGAACACAAACCTGATTCCTAAACCTTATTATCCCGTCACAATCAATGTTGAATTCCGGAACATTTCTCACCTTCTTTTGTAACTCTAAATCTTCTTTCTGTGCCTATTTAATCCTCACATGAATAGATGGTTGAACATTCATTTGAAAAAGATAGTATTTTTCCCCTTCAATTATTATTCTAAGATCTATCCTTTGTAAATCCATAAATATTGGATCTTTTGTGATCCTCATCATGGATAAGCTAGCATGGTCTTGTCGACTTAATGCATCTGTCACCCTGTTTGCTTTCCTAGGGTGATAATGAATTGAGCAGTCGTAATCCTTAATCATCTCCAACCATCTTCTTTGGCGCATATTCAGATCCTTTTGTGTGAAAATAAACTTTAAACTTTTATGATCTATATAAATATCACACCTTTCACCATAACGGTAATGCCTCCAAATATTTAATGCAAAGATTTCCATAGCTAACTCCAAATCATGAGTTGGGTAATTTTTCTCATGGATTTTCAACTATCAAGAGGCATAAGCTATCACCATATCTTTTTGCATGAGAACACACCCCAATCCCTTCTTGGATACATCACTGTAGGTCAAAAACCATTATCCACTACAAGGCAGTGTGAGCACAGGTGCACTAGATAACCTTCTTTTTAACTCCTTGAAATTTTATTGACACTCCTCCGTCCAAACGAACTCAACTACTTTTCATGTCAACCTGGTGAGTGGATTAGACAACCTTGAAAAATATTTCACAAAACGTCGATAATATCCAGCCATGCGAAGAAAACATTAGATCTTAGTTACTGTTATTAGTCTCGACCATCTTTTGATAACCTCTATTTTTGCTGGATCCATAGATATCCCCTCTTTTGAGATTATGTGAACCAAAAATGAAACTTTTTGAAGCCAAAATTCACACTTGGTAAATTTAGAATAAAGCTTCTCCTTTCTTAGGGTCTTTAATACAATTCTCAATTGATCTTCATGTTCATCCTTGTTATTTTAATAAAAAATAATATTGTTTATAATGACTACCACAACTGATCAAGTTAGTGTCTAAAGACTCTATTCATTAGATCCATGAGGATAGCAGGGGTATTAGTAAGAAGAAATGGCATCACTAAAAATTCATTGTGTCCATACCTTGTACAGAATTCCATCTTTGGTAAATCCTCACTGTTAACCATTAATTGACGATACCCTAAACGATGATCAATCTTGGAAAAGTATTGAGCTCCACCTAGTTGGTCAAATAAGTCATCAATGCGTGGGAGAGGATATCTGTTCTTGATAGTGATCTTGTTGAGTTCTCTATAATCAATGAAGAGTCTCATTGATCCATCTTTCTTCTTAACAAATAGAATAGGTGGTCCCCAAGGTGATGCACTAGGGTGTATTAATCCTTTATCAAGATTCTCTTGGAGTTTCTTCTTCAATTCCTGCAACTCAATTGTGGCCATTCTATAAGGTGTATTTGAAATAGGCATAGCACCCGGTATGAGTTCTATTGAAAACCCAACTTCACGATTTGGTGGAAAACCTGGAAATTCCTCCCGAAAGACATCATCAAACTCTCGTACCATGGGAATATTCTTAATCACGAGTTTCTCCACAACCATTTGAGATAAATAAACTTAATTTATTGGAATCAAGACCCATATAATGGAAGAAATTTCAACTGGAAGTTCATGTTCATCCTTGCATTGATAGATGATCAAAGATTGATCTGGAATATGAAATGTTACTTCCTTACATTGGAAATTGATATGAGCTCCATATAAAAAAGACATTCCATGCCAAAAATCACATCAAATTCCACTATAGGAAGGATCACAAGATTTGCAGGAAGCACTTTCCCACAAACGTCAATTAGAGACTAATTATAAACTTTTGATGCGACCGTTGTGCCATTAAGAGTTGTCATAGCTAACTCAACATCTAATTGTTGATGTAATACAATGATACCCTTAGAAAATTCTTCAGAAATAAAAGAGTGGGTGGATCCAAAGTCAAATAAAACATTTGCTAATTTAGAGTGGATGGAATGTGTACCTTTCACCACTTCATTATCGTACTCCACATCACCGATAGAAATTGCATTTGAATTTCCTTTGTCTTTGGCCTTAAGAGTTTGTTGACGTTGATCATCATCAACAACCCTAGGATTTAGGCATTGATTGGAATAATGCCCCATATCCTTACACTTGAAACATTGAAGTGTAGGAGGTTCATTCTATGTATCCCTTTCTTTGTTTGCATCATTAGACATCTTCTTCCCAATATTTAGACCTTAAACTGCCTGATGACCTTCTTTTCCACACTTAAAACATTTTTTTTGTCCCATTAAGACAATTACCTCCATGTTTGATTCCACAATTTTTTCATAAAGGAAAACACATCTTCCTTTTAGTGTGGTATTTAGATTTTCCTTTGAATTCCATTTTCCACTTCTTATCAAACCCATATGACTGATGGGTTACTCCAATCTCCATATCAACCATGAGAGCACATCAAAAAATTCCTCGTAGCTATTGAAGTCCCTTATAGCTAACGCCCTTCGAAGAATTGGTTTTAATCCATTAAGAATCGATTGATTTTACTCTCAAGTTGGATAATAATTCCGGATGCGTACCTTGCAAATCTTGTGAAAATTGCTTCGTAGGTAGCAACAGATTCATCATCCTCATCCTTCTGTTCAAGAAACTCCTTCTCCATCTTTTTTCAAAGAATACAAGGTAAGTACTTATTGAAAAATAATTTCTTGAACTCATCCCATTTCATGGACTCAATTTCATCCCTTTGCTTTGTATTCTTGATAAGATTCCACCATTGATCAGATTCACCTTCCAAATGATATACTACTAAAATGACTTTATCATGCTCAAAACATTGAAGGACTGAAAATATCTTTTCAGTGGTACTGATCCATTTTTCTTCCACTAATGGATCAGAAGACCCACTGAATTAAGGTGGACGCTTCTTCATGAAGGATTCAACAGATTGTTGCACCTTCCTTTGCTCGTTTGGAAGTCCAGCATGATTCATAGCTTTAGAAAGTTGTGTGACCATGGCTACAAGATTTTTCATTCTGGATCCCATAAAGTTTGGTTTCTCAGTTGGACAATCATTGCATTTTCCATCACCTTTAGCATTAACACGGTTCCTTCGGGTTCCAGCCATCGACTAAAACCAAGAAGCATAGTGTGGGAAACACTAAACACAATAGGAAAACCACATAATCAGTAATAAAATTTCACTCTTTAGGTCTTATCATAGGTTTTTCATTGACATTTCTAAAACACTAAGATTATGTTCAATGCTTAGACTTATCCTTATGGTTCTTACTAAGGTTTTCACATCCTATTTTATAAAGATTGACTATACCATTCTGCCGATAACAACTATAACGACCAATACTTTACATACATTGTTATTACTTCAGAATTGAATCATACTTATTACAACATATAACAAAAACATGAAAGGACCGTATAGGTATAGTGTCTTTAGAAAATGGGAAACATAAACAACTGGTTGATAAAATCAATTACATTGTCTCCTGTTTATTTCATCATACCTAGAGTCCCATTTTGTCATATCCTACTTAATATCTTTCTTCCTGGCATGGGGAAAAGAAAACATACAAAAGGGTGATCTCAAATGCTCAGTAAGGGTAAACAAAATAAATATCAATCATATCATATTCATAAGAACATAACATTTTGAAAATCATAACCTGGAAAAGAGATCATAATATCATATCATGGGATAAATCATAGAAATGAATAGTAATCCCAAATAATCATAACTTAAAACATGAAAAATTGTGGCACACACACATAATCGTAGAAAATCATTTCTTATTAGCCAATACCCATTTCCAAAACTATAATAGCAGACAAATTCCATTTCTGAACTAATTTCACTCCCCATTCCAGTCCTGTATTATTGAACCGGTTTAGCTTGTTGTTCCAGTCATGTCTATCTCATGAGATATAAATATTGACCCAATGCATTGGAGGGAGATATAGTTCCCACCAATCTCATAATGATACCATTCTTATGTGTTCCACAAGATCATAAATCATACATCATATCATAACCCATGTAATAAAAATGGGATTCTTAAACATCATGCCATCATAACATAATCCATATAATATAAAAGGACATCATAAAAATAATTCCATCATAACATAATCAAATCAATTTAAAAATAGGGAAAAAATAGAACCCTATATTATCATAGAAGGAAAATAATTTTGATAAAACGCTTGAACTCCATTCTTGAAGAAAATATCCTTTCTACTTCACAAATATTTTTCCTTTCTTAACTTGTCATACAATTTTAAACTAAAAGAAGTTGGTTAAAAATATACTTGAAAACTTTTAAAGGAATCTTCATGTAATTAATGTTTTATGGAATCATAAAATTCCCTTCATGCTGTATAAGTTCAAAAAAACATTCTTCTCATACTTTGGCCGAAAAAGTCAAAATGTATCTCGTACTAAAAATGACAAAAGATTTTGTTCATATCGTTTAGTAAAAAATCACCAATAGGTAGAATTGGATTTAAACAATTGTAGTAGGATATATAAATAATATAAAATATTGAGGAAACATGTATGTGGATGATAAATACACCCTAGTAAATACCAAATTATAAACAATCTTGGATAAAAATGAGATTGTGAGATTTTCCCTTATCTTAGGTCGGATATGCTTTGTATATAATCAAACCTCTTATATAATGATTTAAATAATTCCATTGACTTATTATAGAATAATATTCATTGTTATGATATCATATATGATCATATTCTTATCTTCTTATTAGTAATATTTCATTGCTACTTGTTATTCGGGTGTTCATTGCTATATGTTCTTACGCTTGTTTTGTCGAATAAATTATTATTTCTCTTTTTAGGTTATAGATACCTCTTTTAAAAAAATTGTATTAATGTAATATATATCATATTTATTCATTCAATTAATTTATTTAATCATTATTCAATGAATATCATGTAGAACGAGTCACATCACATCGTGGAGACGGTATGTCGTACGTACGCACAAGCGATGATATCGTTCCCATGATCATGGAATTATGTTGAAGTGTATGTAAACTATTTTTAGAATCAATATCACTTTACAATAATAATATATAGTTATTCTTTACACCATTATACCCATCCAAGTAAGGTGGTGGTGGAAAACAGATTACACCACGGCGTGGAGACGGTATTCCGTACGTACGCACATGCGGTGATTTCATTTTCCATAGGATGGATAGAAAGTTAAATAAGGTGGTTTCATATTTATAATAACATATAATTATATGAGTGATATGGATGTTATTACTTCATAATGAAACAACTAGGGAAGAGTGAGTAGAAGAAGAATTTTTTTTGAAAGATTCGGTAACAGATATTACCTCTTCTTCGACAGGCCTCTTTGAAACCTCCTCTTAGGGCACTAAAATTGGTCTTTGAAAATTACCAAGACCTCTAGTATGTTTCTAAGGAAGATTAAAAGGGAAATTTGTAGGGTTTTTTCGATCTAGAAGTCTCAAAATGGTGTGAGGATGAGAGAGAGGAGGTGCCCTTTTATAAGGGAGGAGAGGGGCACCTTTGGAATTATAAGCTATATGAATTTATTACAAATTACAACCCCACTTATAAACCTCAAAAAATGACTAATATCCGAATATTAGATGATATAGGGTTCTAATCACATCAACCAATAAAATTTAGACAAGTTGGGAATTTATTTTAAACATTATCAACTTGATTTATCCTTATATAATCTCTATAATTTTATTTGTGGTAATAATATTCTAAATTTTAAATCATTATAAATAATTACTTAAATGTTTTTAATTGTCTATAATTTTATACTTTAAAAAATTATCGGACATATAAATTTTAATTTATAATTTTTAAATATTTTTGTGATTTTCAAACAATTTTATAATATGTAATTTTTATAAGATAACAATATTGTCAATTTTGACACTATTCATTTATTTGAATTTAGATAAACTGTATACAGAAGATATGTTGGAGCTAAAAGATTTAATATATTCATAACATGTCATTTGTTTCTAGATAATTATTTTATCACATTAAATAGTTCATATAATATTTATTTTAATACTTTTAATATCATTTATTTGATATTTCAATCAATAATATAATTTCAACAATCACTATTGTGTCATAATTAATGATAATTATATAATCCCTAAAAATTATAAATAAATTCATATGAAGTAGATAATTTTATTAGATTTCTAGGTACTATTTCTATTTGATGTTTTATGATGTTTATCACTAAAGTAAAATTATTACACTTATAAGATTTAAGAGAGTGACATGTTGTCACTTTCTTTGGTTTTAATAATAATTATATTATTTCATGGTCAAAAGTCCATAAACTGAATATAGTCTGACCCTTAGTTGATATGGGTCGACTTTTATTCATCCAATAGGATTTTGGAAAGTGTTAGGGTAATTTTATAATCTTATTTTTACACTTAATTACCAGATTTACCTTTAACTGTAGTAAATAAAGATTACTGTAGTCACTATTCATAATATCAAAAAATAAAAGTAACCTATTAACATAATTTGGACCCACTGAATTAAAATATGGAATCCATTTTTAAAAATTAAAAAAATATAATTTGCTATAATTAATTTAAAATTAATCCCGTTGTTAAGAAAACAAGTTTTAAAAGTTAAAACATTGCCAAAGATGTAAATGTTTTTACCTATGAATTCAATGTAAAATTAATGGTAATGACATAAATTATAATAAATGGTAAAAAATATATTCTATTTATAATTTAAAACTATTAAAGATTATAATTTAACCATATGAATTATTTCACTGAAAAAAAGTTGTTTTTAATTAAAATATAGCGTGTTTTTACTATTCACTAAAATATGAAAGTTATCAGAATAATATGAAAAATTTATCGAAAGTATATTTTTATATCCTGATTCCAAATAAGAATTTTATTTTGTCAAATTGAACATATGAAAATGTGAAAAACTAGATTTAATGTGGGTTCGCCATCAAAAGGCGACAAAACTGAATTTTTTTAAAAATACTTATTTTACCGAAAATATTTATTTTGTTATGATACCATACTCTAGAAAATGTGTAAGATTAATAATAATGTTATAAAATTAAAAATTTAGTTAATACTATTCCTAACGACTAGTTTATATAATATTTTAATAACATATTGTTGTTTAGTGAAACTCGATATTGCATACAACACACGCTATCGAGGAAGGTTGCTTTTGCATATAATGCATGCCAAGATAGTGTTGTGTGTAGTGAATGATTCTTTTGATGTTGCATATAACATAAGACATAAAAAATATACTTCTCATAAAATATCAGGGTGTTACAAAGTCACTACCACTGAGGTATATTGTGCATAGATAGACCCTAAATAATTTCTTATGGTCATATACTTTAATGAACCTGACAAGTATGATTTGATAAAAGGAAACATCAGTCCCTTATTTGTGTTTACAAGGATAGATGAAATTGATATCTGTTAAGATTTCATCAAAAATTTCTCTAGAGTCAATATAATTATGATCTCAAAACATCCCTGATTGGGATATAGTGATGTTGACTGGTCTCCCTCTTCTGTGACACATCAAGTTTATGGGAAATGTAAATAAAAATCCCTCATTCATATTAGACATAGAAATCAATTATGGGACCAAATGTTTGACTCTGAATTCCTATTTGTTCGAAATGATACTACCATAAATGTATGGTTAGGAAGGCTTTGGTTTCATAAACATGAAACAATACCTTTATCACATCACCAATGTCTCATGTACTGCATCAATGGGGAATGTGGGACGTTATACGGTGATAAATTCCCATTTGAATATTTTGAGTCCCAATTTATTAATGCAAGATTTTATCCAAGAGAAGTTAATAAACCTATGGTTTATAATGTTTCTTCGGTTAAAACCTGAAAAATTTTATAAATAACAACAACAAATCCATTAAATGTTCTTGTGATGATTATATGATTCCTATCAGTCAAATCAAGAATGCTGTTTTGAAGTTGGGAATGTATTCACCAACCCTCAAGATATCAATCACATAAGTTTAACTATGATGTAAGGAAAATATCTCTAATACTTCCATAAATAGTGATGATTCATGTGAAAATACCATCTATTTATCACCAAGAATTCAACATGACTCAATGTCATCCACTAGATTTGAAGGAATTTTCATGCCGCCCTTCGAGAATGGAGATGTCTTTACTACTAAATCTAAGAATATCAATATTTATATAAAATCTAAATATTACAATTTGTAACTCATATATACGAATATAGTCATAAAGGAAGGGAAATTGGATGAGGTGGATGACCTCATATATTCTCCTCCAGTATTTGAAGAAGGTGTCTCAACTGCTATTGATGCACTCTGATAAGTAAATCTGTGCATAGGGGAAGACCCCTGACCTACACTACACAATGAGTCTATTCATATCATAGTAAAAGAGGTATATACCTATTTAAAAATTAGATATGTGTTATACAAGAATTACAAAGCAATTATGGTCCTTGATTCTGCTGTCACTTCCCGCAACTTGGGATAGCCTAAAGATCATCAAAGTTACAACTAGACAGCCAGAAGAATGCATCCATCTCGTACTGCCAATGTTAAAGCTAAATTTGATAATAAAATAAAATAAAAAATAATTCCATAATTATATTACCACAAATTTATTTTCAATATAGTTCTTGTTAAGAAGAAAAATGTGTATATCAGTGTAATCATTAATTTTATATATATCCACCAGAACTACACAAAACCTGACATCGCGGTTCCAATTATAGAACTTATAATTTGTATAAAAACTAGCTACCAATCACTCCATCGTGGATATATAATCATGATATAAAAAAAATCTTAATTTCCATTTAACATGAATAATCCACAACCCTTATGGAACCCCGTGTAGTATATTGTTATTAGGTGATTCCTATTACCTTGAAAAATGATCGTGTTACATACCAGCGTTCCATGAAATTAATATTCAAACCCTTTTTGGTAATTTCTATTGAATTATATGTTGTTGTTATTGTGTTTATATATCATTAATGTTATCACCGTCTTAGTGACCCTGAGATTTTTTCCCATAAACTAAGATGGGATATCCTAAAAATAAACCCCCAAAAATTTTCTTTTTGTGTAACCTGTGTAAAATTACATAGCTTCATGGTACGACTTCATGGAATCTATGTTGATCTAAAGAATATAATTTCTATACATAAAATGTTACCACCTCGAAACATCAAATATTAGGGATTAATATAATGATAAATTTCTTACATTCAATTCTTTATTGAAACTCTTGTAGAATAGTTCTTTCCCTTCACCAAGATGATTAGAAAATGGGTCACATATCATTGTACTAATGAATGTCAAGAAGAATTCAACAATCTCAAGAAGTATTCTCTGATCGCACAATTTTTGATTCCACCTATATAATAAAATCTTCTAATATTATATGTGAAAACCTTATATTGATCACTAGGATCATTCATTGAAAAAAATAATGATGCTAGAAATGAAAATGTTCTCTATTAAATTAGTTGAATCTTTCTTGACACTAAGAATTTTTTTATATTTTGAAAATAAATTTTTGGAATAATTTTTTGGGGCTCAATAATTGAGGCACTACTTGGAATATAATGAGTTCCATTTTTTCTCTTGAACTGACCCACTGAAGTATATCCTCGATTACCCTCTATTGAATGGATGTTTGGCATGGTGGGTGGTCATCCTATAGTAGTTATACATTTGGTTCATACCATAGAATTTAATAAAGTGGAATGATTTTTAATATTTACTCACAGATAATCATCCTTTGGAAGAAATTCCTATTAATACCGAATTTATGAATGAAGAAATTTTAGTTATCCAAGACTCCCCCAGAACATGTGAGCTTTATTTTGATGGTGTATCCAGAATCCCAACAAGAAAAAGGATGGAAGTCCCCATGATCAATAAATTAAGGTTGGGAAAAATCATTATATCTTTAGAAAAGTAAATTATACTATACCAGCCCAATATTTGATGACATGTCGATTTTTAAATTTAACTTCTTTGATAACATTCATTTCCCGCAACACTGATATTATGAAAACCACGACATACTATTAATATTATTATTTAAAATAAATTTATAAAATAAACATTAAATTGGATGGACTGAATCATTTTAACAAAAATATAATGTTTATATATTATATATATATATAAAAATTATTTAACATTCGCCCAAATGATTTTATAGTCATAAAAAATCCAATTTTACGTATAAAAAGACTATTTTTTTAAAGGTAGTTTTTCCGCCTTTTATTGGAGAACCTATTTTAAATCCAATTTTTTCACGCTTATATATATATATATATTATTTGAAAAAATAAACATCTAATTTTAATGTGGGATATAAAATTTTTAATTTGGTAGATTTGTTTGTATTTTTCTAAGATGTTTCATTTTTCAATGAATACTGAACAATACTGCATTTTAGATCAAAACATCATTTTTATATAATTTATTTATATAGTTAAACTACATTTTAATTCGGTTATAAAGTATAATTATAAAAAAAATTGTATCATTTAAAAAAATTTGGGTCATTGGAAACTATTACATGTTAAATTTAGATCTTAAAACATAGTAAACTTTTGGAGCATTTTGTTTTAAAAACCCATTTTGTCTTCCTGTCTGTAGGGTTAACATTAAACTTAATCTTTCAACTTCTATGAATTTAATTTCTAAATATTTATATATATGGTTTTAATTAGTATAATTTTTTTTCTCATAAGATTAAATTAATTTTTTGGAAAATAATTTAGTGAAAGTGATTAAGAATAATTATAGTGGTTAAAGTTAAATTGGGTTATTAAAGGGTATAATAATATTAAAAGAATTATTAAATTATCCTAACACTTGTATTAATTTCATTGGATGATTTTTTTCAACATAAAAATACTTTTCTGGATTTTGTTACCACTTGGAGCCACTTTGATTATTTTAATCTATTTATATAAATTTATTATAAAAAATAAAATTTTGTTACACTTTTGTTTTTAACAAGAGATATTTAACATGGGGTTATATAAGTGATATATTTGACTATAAATATTATTTATAAATAAATTTTTTTATAAACATAACCCTTATTTATTTATAATTTTTAGTGTTAAAAATTTATTCTAAATTCTGACACAATGATGATTCAGTAATTGTTTAAATAATGGAAATATCAAATAAATGATATTTGAAATATTAAAATAAATACAAATATATATAATTAATGTAATAAACAAATATTATAGATGACCTAGAAATATTGTGTATGTATTCTAGATTTTCATTATAAGTTATCATGCTATTATGATATTTTAAAAAAGTCACATAAATAATAGTGTCAAAAATTGACACTAATTATATTTTAAAATAAACAATTTTTTATTAAATGATATGAAATTAATAAAAACTTAAAATATGGCTAACAGATTTCTATAAAGCGTTAAATGTAAATCATGACTCATTTATGGTTAACTTTAGATTTTATAGTAACTATATTAACTTATAAATAGTAAAAACACACAAGTTTTCACGGTAAGAGTTAAAGGGTTTACATATGGGAAAAACCCAAAAGATAAGTGTATAAACATGACATAAACTTGACAAAAAAATTATTGGATGAATATTATTCAACCCTTATTATCTTAAGATTAAATTTGAGTTATTTAGTCGACATTAGTCAATGAAAATAACTAATTTATTATTTAAATAATGCATAGTTTGAAAATGTAACTCTATTTGTATTTAATATCATTGAGATGATTGATTTATCCATTGGGTGACACATTTGATTGATAGAGAATTTTGATTCTTCTAGGATCAAGCATGAGAATGGAATCTTTCAATCCAGATTAGGAGAGATCATTCCCAATTGAAGCCAATCGCAGGAATTCCAGCAACCCTCTTCGAAGGTATGTTTCTTTTGAAGAGGTATTCACAAGAGGGGAAATAGTGTATCTCCTCCATCAAATATGCCTATGTTTATGTTCTCATGAGATGGATCTATAATGATGGTGGTGTACCAAGGTGTGTCCCATCAGCGAATGGATCTTTTCCATTTATCAGTTCAAGGTAGAGTTTCTTATAAAAAAGGTATAAAGCCCTGGTCTTTATCTGATTTAAAATTAAGAATATTTCAGTACTAGGGTTTCTTGGGATTGTGGTTTATTTCTATTTGAAAATTTTTCTGTCATATAATCCTATAAAGGAAAGAGGATATTAATTTTGTATAGCGGTCTGGAAATCTAAACATCAAATCGGGCTTCTTATGGCTTTCGAAATGGAAATCCAATTCCCAACCCTTTAAACAAAGACCCTTATTAGCCCAGGTTTGGACTATGATTCATGGGTTTTCCTGGGTTTATTGGAATTTGAAGATTCTGAATGTTATTTCATCAAGACTTGGAACTCCCCTTAAAATTGATCATCATACTATTAATGGTGATCTTGGTCTCTATGTGAGAGTTCTGATCGAGATAGACATGGAGTTTTAACTGCCTGAGAACCTTTTTTAAATGTAAAATATCATAATATTGAGAAAAACTACGAGTTTGAGAATTTTTCCAAATTTTTTATGCACTATAAGATGTTTGGTCATGAATTCGAGCAATGTCGCATGGTCAAAATGCTGGTTAATCTGGCCCAAACACACTCAGTCTGGAGGGAGGTACCAAGGAGAAGGAAAAGTGATATAGAAATATATGTAAAAGGAAATAAAAAATACTAGGACGTGTGATTCAGAAAAGAAAAAAGGGTAGGAATTTCATGGGAAGACATGGTTTAGGAAGAGGAAAATCTGATTCCAAGCACTGTAACTCTTGATTGCAATCATGATAGTAATGTAAAATCCATTCCTCTAAAAGATGCCAGGGACTACTTGCTGGGATTGTCCACTTATGTGATTAAAATTATTTATGAATGAATGTTTGAGGACTTCCTAATCAAATAAATTAATTCGAAAATAAAGGCACAAATATCCTCACAATGATCTCACATTGATGTGTCTATGTTTTCTGGATCAATTGACATGGGGAAAAAGCTGAAATCTGTTCAGTTCAAAAATAATTGTAAAATTGGGGATTCAAAGGAAATTGTTCGGGAGGAAATACAAGTTGGAACACAGGTTAAACATGGAATGGATAACATGGATCATTTATCATATTCTCCTAAAATACAGGCAGAAAGACATCAAAAATCCAAAATAAATCTTGAAAAAAAGGAGGTATTCCCTCCAAAACATAATCAAAATGAAAATTATTTTCTGGAACTTTAATGGCATAGCCAACCCTAACACTGAATGGTTTTTAATGATCCTTAACGAAAATTATAAAACTGATATTATTGGAATTTCATAGCCCAAAATAAACTCCAAACACCTGGTAAATTTGTTTTGCAGTAGAGGGTACAATCTTCTAGGCACTAATCGAGCTTATTCAAGTCCTTATAGGATTTGGCTCTTGACACACTGCAAGGTTGACTCTCCAAAGTTGGTTGATGAAGATAATCCGATTATTACCTACAAATTTATAGAGGGTGGAAGTCAATTTTTCTATTCTATTATGTATTCTCACAACTATTATGTTGAGAAGAGAATCTTATTTGATAAGATTAATAACTTGAAGAGTAAAATTTCATGGTCATGAATTATTACCAGTGATTTCAGTTCCATTCAGCATTTGGATGAGAAAATTGGATCGGTTACAAATTCCACATCTACAAAAGATTTTTAATATTATATTGATAAAATTGGTCTAGTGGAAATCAAGCTCATTGGTTACTTGTTTACATGGTATGGGATAAACATCAATGGTGTGAGATCCAGTAGAATTGATTGGGCATTCATGAATCATGAAATAATTAGTGATTGGAAATCAATATCATGTGTGACTCTTCCTAAAATCAAGTCAGATCACCATCATCTTCTGATAAGATTCCATGTGAACGAAATAGGGCTACCAATCACTTTTAGGTTCAATAACGCTTGGGTATCTCTTCTATGATTCTCATAGATTGTGGAAGAGACTTGGAATTTAGAAAGTTGTAGTAGAAGTCCATTGTAATGCATTTCCAAGCTCATAATGATCATGATTAAGCATAGAGAATGGAGAAAAGAAAATTTTATCTTGATGGACACTAAAATTGAGGGGCTTGAATGCTATATCCATTCCATTCAGGCAGAGGCTACTAGATAAAATTTCTCAGGAGATATGCAGCATGAGGATGAATTGTATCTCAATCTAAAAGATCTCATAAATCATGGAGAGAACATTATAATGGAAATCAACAAAGTAAGGTGGCTTAATGAATTGGATTAAAATATAAATTTCCTCAATTCACTTCAAAGGGATAGGAGAGTGAATAGAACCCTATACATTCTAATGGATGGTGATAGAATCTTATCGAATAGATAGAAGCTTTCGGATCATAATATTTCATTTTATAATAATATATATAATGGATAAGCACATACTAAAAGGTTTAAAGACAACATTATTACTAATTTAATTTCTGAGGAGGAAAATCGGCTACTCACATCAATTCTAATGGATCTTGAAATAAAGGAAGTTGTGTTAGGTCTCAAAAAATATAGCTCTCTAGGGCCTAATGAATTTACAAACATCATCTTTCAACACTATTGGTGTGTCCTTCAAAATGAGGTATTCTTTCTTGTCAATTTTTTTCAAGGGTGGTAAATTACCTCTAGGGTTCAATGCCACGTTCATTTCCCTCATTCATAAGGTGGGAAATGAATGTCAAATTGGCCAATTTAGGTTGGTTACCCTGGTGAAGACAATAAAAAAATATTAAAAAACGCATGCCTTACAGGCTTGTTCATGTCTCTAAGAAACATATATCATGGAATCGGTTTGGCTTTATCAATTGAAGGAATATTTAGGACTGTATAATCACTGGATCAGAGTTCTTTAATCTCCACCGGAAGACAACTAGCGTACGAAATTAGGGTATTAATAAGGACATTAAAAAGGAATTTGATATTATTTATTGGGGTTTCATTAGCCAAATACTCCATAAATTTGGATTCAGTGTTGTGTTTTCTCATTGGATTACCAATTTGATGGAGTCAGATCGTATTTTAATCTTGTTAAATGGGTTTTTGGATAGATATTTCACATGTACAAGGGGTTTGAGGTAGGGGGACCACCTACCTGCGATCATATTTTCTGTCGCTGAATATTATTTTATCATAATACTTATTGACATGGTGGATAAAGGGAAACTAGCTACAATCAAATCGTCCAGAGTTATCTATGCCCATTATCGCTTGTTTTATGCTGATGATATTGTTATTTATACACAAGGGGATAAGAAAACTAATAGTCTCCTGAAATAGGCCCTTCTTCATTATGATAATGTGTCATGGAAATAAATAAAATAAATAAAATCATTTATCTACATTGGAAAGAATATTCCAGTTACAAGAATGTCTTATATCATCAATAATCTTGGTCATAGAGAGGATTCTACACCATTTATTTACCTTGGGGATCCAATTTTTTGGGGAAAGCCTAAGGAATCACACTTTTAAAAGACCTTATCCCATGTCATTAAATCTCTTTCCTCTTATAATGGAAAGTCTCTCTCAATGGTAGGATGTATGTGCCTTGTAAAGCACATACTTATCTCACAACTTGTTTATTATTTCGTGGTGTACATGTGTCCTTCATTGGTTATTAATTAAGTCAATTCACCAATGAGGAAATTTTTCTGTATTAGAAATTTGATGTAAAAAAAGCTTCTCACTACAAAATGGAGAAAATGTTTCTTTCCTACCTCACTCAGAGGTATGGGCATCAAAAATATTAGTAGTTTTAAAAAACCATTGGTGTACAAATTTCTATGGTTTCTAATTCACCATAAATCTTAATCTCTTTTTTCTTCAGGAAAAAGAATCATGAAAGGCTCATTGAAAGGAAATATGTTTACACATGCTCTTCAATTCGTTCTGGGATGGGTTTTGTTTTACATAAGATCATGAGTCACTATCATTGGGCAGTTAATGCTAACTCCTCACTTAATTTCTATCATGCTAACTAGATTGGAACTCCTTTGATGGACATGTCAAGAATCAGAGAGAAATATTTCGATAGCAACGTCCCTATATAATAGTATCTATAGAACATGGATGGCCTCTAGATGATATTGTATCCATTCTAGAAGGATATACTTTTATTCAAAAATATGACCTACGGTTATGGGAAGGGTCCTTGAGTGGGCTTCTGGACTCAAAAAGTTTTTAAAAACACTTGATGTCGGGAGATTTCAATTGGATAGGCTATTGGAATAAAAAATAGTTATTATCTTCAAGATTTACACTTCATTGGAGACTCTTTTATATCAAAATACTAGTTGATGAGAATATCCAAAGGGTCAGGATTTCTCTATGCTTGAAGTGTGTCTTATTCCATCAACATCAAAAAGATGTGAATCATTTGTTCTTATCTTGAAACACTACTACCTCACTATGGAAATCCATTGCCAACACCTTCGAGCTATAACTCCCTAATACTTCGTCTATAATGGATATTCTGGAATCGCTGTCCAGAATACAACAATCTCAACAACTAAGTGATCAGTTGTGCATAACATTCACTGAAGTTATCCATGTTGTTTGGAGAGTCTACAACAACATCATTCATATCCAGGCCTGGTTTCATGAATGAAATGAATTTTTCTATTACATCATGTCCATCGAGGATGTGAAATACCATTTCAATGAACAGTACAACAATTCAGTTAGGGACTTCACTATCTTTCATCATCAAAATGTGACAACTTCCTTTCCCAAGAAAAGGGGAATTATAGAGGTATTATGATCTACACCTTTTAGAGTATGGTGGAAATTCCATACGGATGGTGCCTCCAGGGGATGTTTGGGACCATCGAGCTTAAGAGCTATCTTCACAGACCATGTGGGAGAAGTGGTGGAATGCATTTATGGCTTATGTGGTCACGTAACTGTATTTGAAGATGAAATGATGGTGATTATTAAGGTAGTGTATATTTTTTATAAAATGATTTGGAACAATATATCTCTTGAGTGTGACTCAACTGCGGTTTTTTATTCAATAAGAGTAGGCCAAAATACCTTTCATAGAAATAGGCAGGTAAATGGATAAATTTCCTTGAAAGGATTTCTTCTTCGAATCACTTTGACACACAAACTTTCAAGGAAGCGATCTACATTGCAGATGCACTTACCAACAAAGGTGTTTTGGAAGTGGGAAGCATCAATCTAAAAAATTTTCCTGATGAAATGATACCTCTTATCACGTGAGAAAAATGTAAAACTCCCTCTTTCCGAATTGTATAACTCCTTTCTTTTTGTTCAATATAAGATCATATGAGCTGACTATTCTAAAAAAAATATCATTTATGTGTATAAATTTTGAAAAAATCCAGATACAAATGAAAATAAATTTCTATTATAATTAAAAAGAAATTATTTTCATTATATATATATTTTTAATTTTTATTAGTTATAAAATTACATTAAATGATTTTGGGATGCTAAAACATTATTTATTTAATAACAAAAATAATAATTTTAAAAGTATAAATTTTGGTATATTTGCGATGATTTAATATTTTTAATGAATTTTCTAAACCTATCGGATGTAATAAAGATGTTTAAAATAATTATATTAGAATTACTACTTTGTCTTTCTGTATTTAAAGTTAAATTAAAAGAAAAGTATCAAATTTGACAATATTGACATTTTATTGAATTAATATAGTATTAAATTATTTAAAAATACGAAAAATGTTAAAAAATCACTAAGGGGATTGTATATGGTCTAAAATTTTCTTCATTATTCATTTATATCCAATTTTTAAGTCTTTGGACCTTTAATAAACATGATTAATTTTAATATGTTAAGGATTTATGAAAGTACCCTTCCCCTCAATTATAAAAAGGTAACCTAATCCCTCACTTGTTCACACCACATTTAACATTCTAGATCAACAAAACAATTCAATAATAAGATTTTAAATTTCCCTAAACCCATCCTAAAATCCTATATTTAGGAATAAATAAATCTAAGGAACACTATTGGTATAATCCAAGAGCAGTTACCCAAATAAGTGATAATGTTCTTCAACTATAAATTTAGTTTTATTAATTTATCCACACCATCAACTCCCTTCATTCCATGATTATATAAAAAATACAGTATCGTAAATATACTGATATGTTTTTATTATAATGTTTCTACGTACACATACATACATATCCATCTAGTGAGTAACAAAAATGTTGTTTATGTGTATGGAGAACTACACCATCATGAACTGATAATTTTTCATTTTTCCTTTACCACATTTCATGGTTGGGAATTATGATGGAAATTTAGTTTATATAGGTTATAAATGATATTTTATATTTTTATGCCTCTTTTAATTATTTTATGATACATACCCTAATGCCTATCATTTTTCATAAAAATGATAACATCCTTTGTGGAAGTGTGGAATACCGCCTCCTCAAAGTGACGTGATACGTTCACTCTATACATGGAATATATAAATAAAGGTTTTAATAATAATTTTTGAAATATATGAAATAAATATTATACTAAAATTATAATATACATATATATAATCTAATTTTAATTCTTTTAATATAAAAAACAAATGATTGCAGTGTTTATACATACGTACGACCTACCGTCTCTATGAATGGTTCATTTCGTTTCTTATCTATAAAATTTATTTATTTATATAAATACATATATAATGAATATATATAATATTTGAATTATGATTTACATTTTTTAGATGATGAAACCATGATTAAATTAATGGAAAAAATAAATAAAAAGTCAAAACATACTCAAGAAACAATGCAATTAACACACAAAATAATGAAAATAAAAAAAGGATGTTAACAAGAGGGTAATAAGATATTACAAGATGACCATATATGATATGATACATATTAATAAGGTCCTTTTAGAAACACTCGTAAAACCATTATATATGAGGTTTATTACCCAAAAGAAAATTCAAGTTAAGGTATTTTTTCACCAATTATTTTGTTAATATGGTGCATATACTGCCCGTGAAGGGATTATTTCACAATTGCATTATTATTAGGGATTGTTTTTTTATGTATCCACTGGGGAATATTTTTCTTAAATATATGTGTTTAGTAAAAATGTGTCCAAAAAATATTTTTAATATCCCGAAAAGATTTTTGAACGAAAGATTTAACCATGTTTTTCTTTTCAAAAAATGATTTAAAATTTATAATCCTGTAATTTCCCAAAACAAAGTAATTTATAACATTTCATAAAAAAATAAAGGAAGTTTTTTTAACCTATACGACATTAACGTAATTTCCCAATGTCAAGTCACTCTAATGTTTTTAAGCTTCCTTTAAAATTTTACAAGAGGATATTTAATGAAAACATTTTTTTATAAATTCATGTCCTTTTCAATAAAATAAAAAAAATTAGTAAGTTGTTTTCATCTCACTTTTTATATCTATGATATAATTGTCATATACGGAACTTTTTTCTAATTTTTTGGTGTATCTACTTCCCTTTTTGATATATAATATCACTAACATCATTATCTTCATTGTATTTAATGTTTCATTTGATAATTATTTACTTTTATTGGGATTATGTTCCAAATATATAAAAGTGGTTTGGGACATGTTGATTTAAATATATATTTTTAAATTTATTCTCTAATATATGAGGAATGATTTGGATTAGTATGACATAGGTGGGGGCCACAAAATGAAATCCTTATAGTTGCGGATGAGTTAATGAAATCCCCTTGATGCATCGGTAATCTCTTGAGTTGAAATTTGTTGGGGAAAAATATTTCTTGTTAGTTTACAAGAGGTTTTAAATTGTTATGAGGATAAATAATAACATAAATCAGATGGTTTTATACCAAAAAATGTAAATTTTCATGAGGATTGATCATGGTAATAATTGCCTTGTTGATAAATCTTGATACTGCAGATATCAAACATTGTGAATTCTATCATTATTATTATTGAATGTAATTATTTGATTAGTTAAAATATCCAGGGTTACATTTCCTAGACCATTTTATTATTTAAATGGCATTTATCTATTATTTACCTTCCCGTATGAGTATGCATCATATATTTTATTTTAATGTAATGCGTTATTACTTATTTTCCATTCCATTTTGGAATACTCTCATCAATTCACTATTACATTATCTTTACATACCCTTATTTATCATTTGATCAAACCATTTTATTTGTTCTATTTTCCCTCAGATATAATGATGAAATTTGTTAATGAGTTTAAGGATGCAATTATTTTCCTTTGTTATGTTTTATATATTACCAATGTAATAAGGGAACTATATATCTATCTAGTACATCAATTTTACTAAACTGATCAGTACTTTGGGATTTGATTCCTTTTCATCAAGACAACATAATAAAGTAATTAATAAAATCAATAATTTTGGTGTTGGGGCATTATCGTTGGTATCAAAGAAGTTTTTCTAGCATCCTTGGGAACTAGATTTAGGAAAACATACATTAAGGAACACAACCCATTAGTTATGTCTCTATGAAATAGTGATTTAATGAATAATTCATGTTCATTCAATGGAAATATATTTAAAGGTAAGTAAAATAGTTAGGGTTTATAGGATATATGAATTTAAGGCAATGATGGGTAATTATATTATTGGGAATACAAAAATGAAATGCATGAGATGAAATTTTATGTTAAAACATGTTATGATTATTTTTTAGGACATTATCGTATTTAGAGAATGTCATAAAAATTATATAGTTTTAGAAAAAGGAAAACTCATATGTTATGGAACAACCTATCATGTCTGACAAGGACACAGGAATTGAACCCACAATCGATGGGTGACAAGGGTACATCACCAATCACAAGCCCACATGATGTACGGGATTTTATTTTTATTATTTTTAGTTAACTGATTCTAAGGATGAATAATAAGTTGATTATGGAAAAAAAATATCATATTAGAAAATGATTTGGTGGTTAAGGGATTAATGTTATTTCAAGATATGTCCACTATTTTGGGAATCCTGTAAGAATATGGTAAATAGAATATTATAATGAATAATAGTTGAATTATACTCTATAGTAAAGTATGATTTTATTTTGGACTTATGGGGATTCATGATATTATATAAATAGTTATAAAGTCATCTAGATTATGGGATTTATGCCAATATATTTTTTTTATAAGAAATTAAGAGTGATTAATATTATTTTGAAGACTATATGTTCAAATCCTTTTGATTTTTGGGTTTCAATATTAGTCTAGAATATTTTTTATAAAAGATAGATTATTGATGAATAATCTATGATGAACTTTGGGTTTTACTATTAAATTTTGGAAATTATTTTGGGGAATTATTTTAGATTTTCCAAACGATTTTGGTTTTGGTAATATATAATGTTAGGAGGGATAGATAGTTACAATTTTTTGAGTTTTTAATATGTAGAAGTTGATTTTAATTCTACAGGATTGAGAAATTCATCTTAAATAATCTTTATTTGGAGAAAATATGACTAGAAATGTTAAGGAAAACACCTTTACTAAAAAATAGAAAAAAACACTTATAAACAATGGCGAACCCACCACAACCCAAAGAACCTGAGGCGCAAATTTTGAAAATACAGTGGCCCCAAATCGCAATTGCACAAATCACAATATAGAACGCATGAAATAGGGGCCTAAACTCCGATGACCCATGGGAAAAGGCTTAATAGATTCCCATAGCCATGATAACACTTAGAGAGGAACACCTGGAAGAACCATACTGACGACCAGATCTGTTCCCTTGTTCTTCCGAACACCGTGACTAAACAACTGCAGCCATATCCCCTCATCCCATCAGCAACCGCACAACCCACAGAAACCCACTGCAAAAAAAATCATTAAACCACTCTCCCTTTTTTGGTTTCCAAATCTGGAACCACCTCGATCGTCTCCAGCCTGAGTTACGCCACAAAAGGCCACATGGAAACCACCACAATTTCTGTAGATGACCGAAGAAACCGCCAAATATTCAATCAATGCACCAAGATCTGACCACACTATAACAACAAGAATGTTTAGCTGCTGAACATTTCCACATACATATCCCGTCCTCCCCATACCCATCATAGCTAGATCTCATGAAAATCGCACATCCATCTGCTAGACCTACACACCAAGAGGCCATCTGAGCCGCACCATCACCATCATCAATAAATTTACCTGAGGAATCACACATCTGACCATCACCACTGGAATCTGTATCACTGATAGGGATGAAACCCTAGATAAATTTAACTCTTTCCGCCAATGTGGTGAGCCCCAACCATATCAAGAGAGAAAGATGAGTTTTTGGCAGAAATTAATTAAAGGTAGAAACTCTATTTCTTAAGTAAGTATATATCCTTATGTTCTCATTATGGGTAGTAAATGAATTCTTTAAATTTAAGAAAAATATTTTCAAACTAAATAGTTATCAAATTATTTTTCCCACTATGAAATCCTTGGTAATTTAACCAATTATAAGATTTTTGGTTATGTGATTGTTAAATTTATAATTACTATATTCTCTATCACTCCCCAACAGAAATTAATGGTTTTATCTACCTTCCATGTACATTTTTTCATACATGGATCCCTACTTTGTGTTATCTCTGGTGACCTTCATACTTCCCTTTCTTTATTTTAAAGTGGAGGTCTTATTAATCCTCTTTTACATGTGGTATTCCAATGAAGATATTTTGAAAGGTAAAACCCCTAGTTTTTTATCTTGAGATAAACTTGAAAAGACACAATTTATTGAAGTATGAGAGACTGTAACTCCACAATATTTTATGGTGTGTATCTTTTTCAAATTATATTCTTCAATAACTTATGCCCCATACAACACTGATCTTAAAAAAACAATTATATACTTTTAAAATTATAATTAAAAATGAAACTATATCCTATCTGTTAAATTTCTGGGAGTGAATAGTATAGATAAAATTATAAAATTTTTAATTTTTTTTGAAATTCATCCAAATGATTTTAAAGTAAAAAGATAAGAATAAATCCACTTTTCCACATTAAAAGACTTTATTTTTCTAAAGGCAGTTTTACTATATTTTAATGGAAAACCTATTTTAAATTTTTTTTGACACATTAATATATTTTTTTTAAAAAATAAAAATGTTATTTTAAATAATAATATAAAAATTTACTTTCAATGAATTTTTGGTATTTTTCATAGATGTTTTATTTTTTTAATGAATAGTGAAAATACTAAATTTTAGTTCAAATTTACATATTCAACATATTTATTTATATAGTTAAATTATGTTTTAATATGGTTAGAAAGTATAGTAATAATAATTTATGATTATTTAAAGAAATTTAGATTAGTGGAAACAATTTCACATTAACTTTAGATATGAATATTTAGCAAACTTTTGAACATTTTTACATTTGGAACTCACATTGTCGTCCTATCTCTAGGATTACTATTAAACATAAATTTTCAACTTCTGTGAATTTAATTTCGAAACACATACAAATAAGATTGTAATAATTATAAAATTTCGGTTCTATTAAGTTTATGTAAATTATTTGGACATAAATATTATTGAAAGTGATTAAAATTTATTTCAACTATTAAGGGTAGATTAAGAAATTGAAGAAACAATAATATTATAAGAATTATAAAATTATCCAAACACTTATCGAAATTCAATTGGATGTGATTTTTTTGACCAAAACCATTTTTTGGACCGATTTCAGGACCACTTGGATCCAAGTTGATGACTTTAATCTATTTATAGTATTTTATTAAAAAAGTCCTCTTTAATAAGAAAAATGTGTTTAATATGAGATTATATAAAGGTTATTGTTTGAAAATGAATAGTATTTATAAATATAATAAGTTTATATACATCATGTTAATTTATTTAAAAAATTTAGTGATAAAATAATTACTTTAAATTGTGAGGCAATAATGCTTCGATAATTGTTTAAATAATGGAAATATAAAATAAATGATATTAAAAAAATTAAAATAAAAAAATTGACTAACTTAATTTCATCAATTTATTTTATAAATGAAATATACATATTATGGATGTATTAGAAGATATTATTTGAAGTTATCATGTTTTTATGCTATTTTAAAAAAAATTCTTGCAATGAATTCTTTCGAAATTGACACTAATGATATTTTAAAACAAATAATATTTCATTAAATGATATAAAATTAATAATAAAATTTTCTTTTGGAAAATTATTGGGATAAAGTATAAATTTTAAATCAGGACACATCTATCTTCCATTTTACATTTTATAATAATTATATTAACCATTAAAGATTAAAAACACATGTCATCAGGGTATGAGTTAAACTATCTAGATAAGGGTAAAAACCAATTGATAAGGATATAAAAATGACCTAAACTTTTAAAAAAATTATTGTATTAATATTAACCTACCCGTATAACATTAATATTGAATTGAAGTTGTTTAATGGATATTTTATCATGAAAATTAATTATATATTCTTTAAATCAAATATAGTTACAAAATGTCACTCTCTTGGTATTTAATATCATTTATGGGTCCACAAAGTGATAAAATTCATGATATGAATGATCCTAAATTTATATTTATATCCAAATGAAATTATTTTCTTTATTTAAATTTATTTTTAATTTTTATTAATTATATTATTTTTTAAATGCTATTGTGAGGATAAAATAGTACTTTTATAATTAACATAACAATCAAATATTTTATTTTAAAAGTATTAATTTTCATATATTAGGGATTAATTAATGATTAAAATGTATTTTATATACGTATAAAATATAATATATATTCTTTAATTATTTATATCCCAATTCTCACTTTTTCCTGATGTATTTAATGTCAAATTAAAAGAATATTATAAAAATTGACAATAATGATATTTTATTGAATTAATATATTATTAAACTATTTAAAAAACAAAAAAAAAATTAAATAATAAAAAAGGTAATAATATATAGTAGAAAATTTCTTTAACTATTAATTTTAATCCCATTTTAAGTCTTTGGATCTAGAATATCCTTATTACATTTTATAATTTTGAGGATTTTTTAATGTTCCCATCACCTCAATTATAAAAGGGAACCTCCTCCCTCACTTCCTCACAAAACATTGAGCTTTCTAGATAAACCAAACCCTAACCAAATATCCTCCAAATTCCCTCCCATCATACTATAAGCCTCACTTCTGGAATAAAGAAAACCAAGAAATGATTCTATAATAAACAAAAAGGAGTTAACCAAATTTGAGGTAATGTTCTTCAATGATCACTTTAGTTTTATTTTTTCTTCCATCCCCCTTAAATATCATCATTCTATATTTATATAAAAATACTATAATAAATATATTGAGTTGAATTTTTGATATGTTTTATACCAAAAATTACCCATACTTTCATCTACTGGGTAACAAACATACTATTTATCTGTACAGTGAACTACCGCCTCGCGAAATGATGACTGTTATTTTTTTCCTTTCCCACATTTAATGTTTAATAATTATTGATGGAAAATATGTCTATATATATTATATATTATATTTATTATCTATTTATTCTTCTATAATTATTTTTTGACACGTAACCATGGGCTTTCCATTTTTTATAAATACAATAACATCATTTCTGGAAGTGTGGACTACCACCACCTCAAAGCGATGTGATTCGTTCACACTATATATGGAATTTATATAGAAAGATGTTAATAATGATATTTTAAATATGTGAAATAAATATGATACTATAATTATAATATAAAAATATATATCCTTTAATTTTAATTATTTTTATACAACAAATAAATGAAAATAGTGTTAATTCGTACGTATGACATATTGTCTCCATGAACAGTGAACTTCATTTTTATCTCCATATTTTATGAACTATTATTAATAAGTATATTATGAATATATATAATATTTAAGTCATGTTTTATATTGTGGATATGATCAAACCATGATCTAATAAATGGGAACAAAAAATAACAAGTCAAAACATACTCGAGAAACTGGTCAATTAACACCCAAAATAGTGAAGATAATGAATAATTGTAAAAAATGTGAAATAAAATACTATTAGATCATAATATATGATATCATAAATATTAATATGGTTAGGTTAGTAACAGTTTTAAAAATATTAGTTTGTAGGAAGTTCACCCAAATTAAATGAAGGGTAAAAGATTTTTGTCTTACTTTCCTTTCTATGTGGAATACAACATTTTCACATTTATTTCATTTACATATTTTATATACATCCCAGTAATCTATCTTATGATTATTATTCTTAATATTATTGTATTTACAATTCCATATAATTTTTAATTATAGTTTTATACAATGTTTCTGCTTTCAATTGGTAAGGGGTTATTTTATAATCTCATTATTATTTAGGATTGTTTTTGTTTAGACCTCTATAGGAGAATATTGCACATAATATATGTGTTTTCTAAAAATCTTTGCAATATTTTTTTAGTATTCCCTAATTTTTTTTAAAATAATTTTTCCAATTTTTTACTTTTTAAAATACACATAAATATGAATCCTCCTTTTATTTTCCAAAACATGCTACTTTATATATTTTTTTTAAAAAGTCAAAGGATTTTTTTAACCTATACAGTGTCAATGGAATTTCCCACTATCAGGTCACCCTAATGTTTTGAATCATCCTTTAAAATATTACAATGTTCTTTTCAAATAAAATATTTAATTTTATAAATGCACACCCTTTTTAATAAATGACATCAAATTTGAATGCTATTTTCATCTCACATTTTACATCTGTGAGATGATTTTCATATGTTCACCACTTACTCCTTTTGTGTGTTGCTTTTGTTGGATCTGGTTATACTAGATACGCACAGGAGGGGGGTGAATTGTTCCTTTTTCTATTTATATGAATGATCATGATTTGTCCTTTTATATTTATATCAAAGATTTAGAAGCGGAAATATAAATAGCATAGGACGCACGATGTATAGTTGTTCAAGGAATAGAAGACCCATAGTCCACTCCACTAATGTTCTACTCCACGAGCAGAGTGATTTTCACTATCTGGTCCTCTTATCAACAGACCTCTCCACAATTGAGTACAGGAAGCTGAAACCCGTACAAACATAAGGCTAAATAGAGCCTTATGGTTCATTCAATGAACTGAATACACAGCTTAGTATGAGAAGTTGGTCACTAAATATAAAAGAGTATTTTTTTAGTGAAAATACATTCCCAGTTGTTCTTCCCAATTGCAACAACATGAAATTGATAGTAGATGGATCTTCTTCTTCAAAAATAATGATCTTCGGATAAAAGTTGTTCAATGCTGATCCAGTTGTAGTATATCTTGAAATGGCTTTCGCAACATTAATAGTAGTGGATTCACAAAAGGATATTCAATGTACATCAGTATATCTTATATTGAGTATCTTTTTCTTTAGAAAAGAACATTTTCACTATTCATAACAGCAGATTGGTAGATCATTATTGACTCTATTTTTATCTTCTGTATATTCATCTTTGTCAATCAGAAGTTCTTGTATATTTTATATCTATATATCACATCTATATTTTTAACAAAAAAATTTATAATAACGACGATCACTTCTTCAGTAAATTTAGATCCATAAAATTCGCCTTTTGAATCACAATATTCAAAATATTGAATAGCATAGAATTTGTAACTCCCATGGACATTCTTCATGAAAATATCTTCTTAAATTGATCCTTTGAATCACTGATAAATGACTTTGAATCAGTCAAATATTGGCTTTAAATTTGGACTTTTAATCTGGCTTGAAATCAACATGATAATCTGCATAAATGTCGTTGCTTTAATAATGTCGTAATTTAAACATCTGATGTCAAACGTAGGGTTAAACGGTATATCATACATTCTATGAACATAAGGTTCACAACGTAAGGTTGACCTTCAAATGTTCTTCTTCAACTCTCAAACGTACAATATATAATCCATACTTTTCAATCAGACAAACAGTTGTTCATAAAATTAAGGTTGATGAACCATATATTAATCTTTAGCTTTCAATGGTATGGTTGTACACCAAATTATGGTTGATGAATGATACTTTTCAGAAACAAAATTATCATTCCATACATACGCACTGATCTTCTTCCATACTTTGATTATTTCCCAAACGTAAGGTTCCTCTCAAACGTATTGTTCCTTCCAAACATCGGGTTCCTTCATTCATACTTTTCCGATAACGTATGAATGTTTAGCCATCATTTTCTAATATCTCATAAAGTAAACACCATATTCCATCATTACGCTATGATTCTGAGCATAGGGTATGAACAGTGTTTCTAGAAAACACTAATAATAATTTCCGAATACCTTATCAATTAATTATCACTGTTCAATTATTTAAATATTTCTTATAGAAATAAAAATATAATGAATATTAAATTTCTGAAATACACTTAAGTTATAATCATTAGAATAAAAAATAAGGGTATTTTTGAGCATAAAAATCATCACAAAGAGATAGGGTATTGATCTCAACAATCTTCTCCTTATTAATAATATAATTTTTTATTTTTGAAAACAAAACTTGCTCAACAATATCCCCCTTTTTTATCATAAAAAAACCCATAAAATAACCAATGAAGTTAACTTACAAAATTAATTAAATATAGTTTTCAATTTTTCAAAGAGAAATACAATATTACGTTTTACATAACTTCTCCCTCGTAAAAGATTAAGATATTACATAACATTTCTCCCCCTTTTTAATAAATACATAAATATAATATTGTATATACAAAATTTTGTGTTTATCCTAATTTCTCCCCCTTTTTGTGATATCAAAAAGAATGATAGAATAATGAATATAACACATTTTAATGTCTCACTGAACTTAAGTAAATGATATTATAAAATATTTATCAATATGTAAATCTGGATTACTAGCATTTCTATCATAGACAGTACAGTAAATAAAATTAAAACATAGAAAAATGAGATGTAAATATATTTTATTACAAATATAATTACAAGTACAGTAATGAAACAGAACAGGAATCAGGATTGGGTAAGGGTGTGAGGTCGGGTTCATCTCCTTTGAACTATTTCTTTGATCTCTGTCAATTGTTCCCTCAATATTCTCATCAATCCATCACCCAACTGGACAATTATATCTCTGATTTCCTTATAAAAATAATAATATTAAATTATATTTACTTTGAAAAACTCATGAATTCATTCTTCTTTCTCGATAAGAATTGTCATCATTTCTGTGAACTAATTCAGCACAATTCTAATTCCTAGTTCATTGGAAGTCAACTGATCAACTAGAAACTTCTAATTATCTAACAGTACTGAAAATGGATAACTGCTTCATATTATGTCATGTATTCTTGCATTCATATTCTCTATGATTACTATAATAGCCTGAAACTGTTTGATTAAATCAGGTGAAGTACCTGATGTGTTGGCCACACTGGTTCTGACAGATACAAATTGTTGCTGCATGAAAAATATAAATTCCATTAAATCTGTCTTCATAACCATATCTGATTTCAACATTGCAACTTCATTTAACATTTCCTTGTTAAAACTTTCAAATTCTTTTTTAGAAGAAATACATTATTTCATCCTTTGAAAATTTAGATTTTCTTTTTCTAATGCTCTCTATAGAGAAGAATTCTCATTTAAATCTTCAACCAATTCTCTATTCAGTTCCTTTATATCTGTCTTTACTGAATTAGAGGCACCATGTTCTTGATTCTCATTTTCAGCTTCAACTTGATACAAAAACACTAATGTCAAGGATTTAGCATCCTATATTTCATCACACCCTCCCTATACTAGTTTCTCAACAGATTTTTCCTCTGAGACTTTTGCAGACTCATCCACAGAAAAATTCTCATTTTATACCTCAGTATGAATCTCATGAAGAATTCTATTCTTGGTTGTCAAGTGCTAGAGGTTTCTTCTCATGATCATCATCTGCATGTTCTTCCTCTATCACTGTATTATTTATAATAAGGTCATCTTGAGATAACTCCTCTTGAATATTCTCAATAGGTTGTTCATTTTGAGAAGATTCCAATTGCTCCACTTCAACTTCTCTAGACTCTTCAACAGTTTGAGGCACACATTAAAGTTCCACATGAGTGGTCTCCTCAATATGAGAAACTATTGGTTGAGAATCTTCTTGTACTGTAGAGTCTCTAATGAATTTGTAGCTCAAAATAAGTTCAGTTTCATCTGTGAGTGCTTGATTAGTCTGTTCACCCGCTTGAGTCACTCAAGGTCTTGACCACTAATGTTCATATTGATTATCCTCATATTCTGATGGATCAAATTCTTCAAACAATAACCTCGGTGACACTACAATAGTTATAGATTCAGTTACTCCTTCTTTTGATTTTTCTAGTTGGGCTTGAGCACATTATTCATCCTCTTTAGCTTTAATAGGCAGTAGTTTTCATTTGAAAGTGCTCTAGAAATATCCAATTTTTCTCAATGAACCAGCATTGAAGATATTACTATGTTGGAATCTCACTCGAGCATCCACTAATCTTATCATATCTGAATTAAACAGGATTTTTGAGATAAACCTTCCAAAAGGATAAAAATTCATTATTTCCTCTGGTTGGGAATAGTAACTGAGATACCTCACCATGTATCTCAGAAAGTTTAGTTTGATATCACTCATCAGGAAAAAAAATTAAATAAATATCTAGAAAAAGAATATTTTCCATTTCAGATATCATAGGTGTAATACCAGATTGCACAAACATAACTAATATCTTCCTACTCGGGTTCTAAATCCTTCAGAAACATTTTCTTTATTGTAGTAGTTCCAAACAAAAGGACATAATATCTTCTGACTTATGCACAGAATCACCAATATTAATTAAATCAAAATGAAAAACTCCCTCATCAGGGTAGTTAAGAATTTGATAAATTTATACAGATGAGATTAAAAAAATTTAATCCTCAATCTTAGAAACAATCGAATCTTTATCAGATCCTAGAATAAACTATACTGACTTAATGAAATGAATAAGTTCTATCACACATAGAAACTCTGTATAATCTCCATTAAATATTTTTTCTATGTTCTGAAAATCATGGGCTTTCTTTATAATTAGGTTTGTCTGATAGAGCCATTCCAGATTTATGTCTTTTCCTTGTAAAAACTATCTTCTAGCCGAGTGCTGCCTCTTCGTAGTGATAGTCCCTGGATCATAGGTTCTTTTGGTCTTGGCCATTTCTGTCATAAATTTATGAATGATCGAAAAGGACTAGGGTTTCTAAGGGTTAGGTTCAGGAGAAAAGAGCGGTAAAATTTTGCGAGGATTCAAAGCATTTTCAGAAAATTGAATGAGTTTAGAATTTGAAATGGTTTCTGACATTCTTGATTCCCGTCTCATTACATACATACTAATCATTTCATATAGTTTAAAACGAATTAAAATCTCACGCTGCAAAGAAAAATAAAAAAACATAAATAAAAAAAATTATACAATTAAAAAAACTAAATTATTATTTTTTAAATAAAAAAACACAATTAAAATTAAATAAACCTAAATCCCCCTTAATAAAATCAAACCTTGCAGTGGGAAGTGATTGAGTAAAAATATCATCTAATTTAATTTCAGTACTTACAAATTTTATGAATATATCCTTTTTAATAACATGGTGTCTTTGAAAATGATGTCTAATATAAATATTCTTTGTCTAAGAATGATTAATAGGATTTTTTGAAATATTTATAGCACTTTTATTATCACATAAAATAGGTGTACTATTAAAACTTAGTCCAAATCCATAAGAGTGTTTTCATCCACAAAACATGTGCACAAAAACTTCCATCAGATACATATTCTGCCTCGGTCGTTGATAGGGAAACTTAGTGTTGTTTCTAACTAGACCATGATACTAAGGATTTTCCTAAAAAGTGACAAGTCCCTGACGTGATTTTTCTATCGAATGTAAAACTCCTAAAGTCTTCATCTTAATATGAAATTAAATTAAAATTAGATGTTTTTGGATAGAGAAGATTTTGAAAAATAGTACCTTTTAAATATCTAATTTTTGTAACAACAGTTAAAAGGGATTCATTAGGATTAGTTTGAAATATTTCAAAAAGACATACTGAATACATTATATATGTCCTACAAGTAGTAAGCTATATTAAACTACCAATCATACCTCTATATAACTTGTTTTCAACTGATTTTCTAGTTTCACCAAAATCATGTTTCATATTAGTACACATATGAGTTGTATATGTCATGTTGTTTTCAAGTCCAAATTTCTTTTGTAAATCAGTAATTTATTGTTTTTTTTCAATATATTTCTAAAATCATTTTGAAAAATTTTATGTCCTAAAAAGAAATTTAATTCTCCAATCATACTCATTTCCCATTCATTTTGCATTAAATTTTAAAACCCATGACAAAGAGTTTTATTTGTTGAACCAAAAATTACGTCATCAACATAAATTTGAACTAATAAAATATTATAATTGATAGTTTTCTTACATAGTGTTGTATCTTCCATTCAAATAGTAAAATAATTTTATATAAGAAAAGAACTCAATCATTCATACCAATCTCTAGGTGCTTGTTTTAGACCATAAAGAGCTTTAGTAAGTTTAAAAACAAAATTTGGGTTTTGTGAATTTTCAAAACTAGATGGTTGCTGAACATAAACTTCTTGCATTAAATAACCATTAGAAAAAATTCAAACTTTACGTCCATCTAAAATAATTTAAAGTTCATATGAGATGCATAAGATAAAAGGATTCTAATGGATTTTAATCTAGCTATAAGTGCAAAGGTCTCATCATAATCTATACCTTCATCTAGATTATATCCTTTACCTACTAGTCTTTCTGTATTCATAGTTATTATTCCTTAATCATCATGTTTATTTCTAAATACCTATTGCGATCCTATAACTAGATAGTTCTGAGGTATTTCAACTGAATTCCAAACATCATTTCTTTTGAACTGGTTTAGTTCTTCTTCCATGGCTATCATCAAACATTCATCAACTAAGGATTCTTCTATAGTCTTCAGTTCTAATTGGAATAAAAAGGAAGAAAACTCAACAAGACTTTCTATGTTCCTTCTAGTTTTTATTATTGCATCTAAGTCTCCTATTATAGTTTCTAAAGGTTGATTTTTTAGGGTTCTTGACTGTATAGATAGAACACTTATAGGTTCTTCAGTGTCATGTTCTCCTGGACTAGAATAAATTTCATTTATATATTTTTCAAAAACAGATTTCATATTCTCATGTCTCATTTTATCATTAGAGTCAGATTCATCAATTAGGTCTTTTCTTTTCTCAATGGGATCAGATTCATCAAATTTTTCATGAACTAATACTTCAATAATCCTTGAATTTTTATTAAAAACACTATAAGGCTTGGAAGTAGTAGAACATCCTATGAAAATTCCTTCATCTAGTTTTGGATCAAACTTACCAAGATATTACTTGGTGTTTTAGGTGTAAACCATGCATAAAAAACATTAAAGAAATTTTCTTTAGGTTTTATATTATTCCAGAGTTCATAGGGTGTCTTTTTTAAAATAGTTCTAATTAAAACTCTATTCATTATATAGAAGGTTTTACTTATATCTTCAACCCATAAATCGGTTGGAAGACTGTATTCATTTAGCATAGTCCTAACCATTTATTGAATAGTCCTATTTCTACTTTCAACAATTCCATTTTTTTGAGTTGTTCTTGGTGAAGAGAAGGTGTGTTTAATACCCATATTTGAGAAAAAGGAATTGAATTCCAAATTCTCAAATTCTCCACCATGATCAATCCATAATGAAATTATTTTAAAACCTATTTAATTTTGAACATCATTTCAAAAACTATCAAGTATTTTAAAAGCATTATTTTTATATTTTAGAAAGAAAATCCAAGTAAATATAGAATAGTCATTAACTAAAACATATAAATATAATATACCAGAAAATCATGTTACCCTTAAGGTCCAAACAAATCCAGATTGATGAGTTCTAGATGTTTAGTTGTAACAATTTTGATAATGGATTTGAAGAATGATTTGTGCTTCTTGCCAAGTTGACATGCATCACAAAATCTATCACTTTCAAACTTGGTATTAGGAAAATCAGAAACTAATTGTTTCTTAGATAACTTATGTAAAGCATATATATCACAATGTCCAAGTCATATATGCCAGATCCAAGATTAATTTATCTTATCAGTTAAGAAATTTACTTATTGTTTAGAAAAAGAATTTAAATCCAGTATATACACATAATAAGTTCTGGGTGCTCTAAATTTAATAAATTTTTCTTTGAAAATAGAACAATAGTTGTTATAAAAATAAACAATATAGCCATCATCACAGAGTTGATAAATACTTATCAGATTGTGTTTCAATCCTTGTACATAGAGTAATTTGTTTATTGAGACAATTTTTGTATCTCCAACTGTTACAATCCCAATAATTTTGCCTTTGGTATTGTCACCAAATGTGACTAGTCCTCCATATTTTTGTGTTATAGATCTGAAATTCGATGAGTTTCCACTCATATGCCTAGAGCAGCCACTGCCCATATACCATATGAAATTTCGGCTTCTTTCACCTGCTTCCTGCAAAGGCATTTAAACGGATTGTTTTGGTACAATATTCTGTTGGATCTTGATGTGTTAGCCAACAATGGTCTAGGAATCCAGACATGATTTGTTTTTCTAAAATCAACAGAGTCATATAAATTGTTTGAGATAAAGGGTTTATTTATTCCACTTATCTGGGGTTTCATTAAGTAACAATTCTTATATATATGGCATTTTGTTCCATAGTAGTTATAGATTAATCATTTTATACTTGGAACAAATTAATTCTTTACAGTTTAGGTTTTTCTCCTTTACTACCAATTCCATATCTTCCCTTTTTAATTACATTTTTCCAAGAATTTCATTCAGTGTATTTTTTAATTTTAAAAATAAGAGCTGCACTTTTATATGCTTCTACTTCAGTTTTTAGTGTTTTTATTTTAGCTTCATTATCTGTATTGTTTTTATTATTGAGTTATATTTCTCGAGTAATTCATAATTTTTTTAGGATTTTTTCTCTTTCATTTAAAACAGAATTGGGAATATTTTTTAAATAATTGTTTTTTTAAAATAAAGAATCTCTTTTTTATTCAAGCATCTTGAAGTAGGCTACAAATTTTTCATTTGGATAGCTTGATTCAGAATTATAGTCAAAATAATAATAGGATTGCACCGCATCAGTTTCTACCATAATGCACATATTGTCTTTTAGAATTGATTCCTCCTTTTATAAAATAGACTTTGATGAGATTTTTGAGTCTTCAGATACACTCCATGTAGCATTCATTTCCTTCTTCTCTTTTTTCTCATTATCATTTCTCTTTATGAATTTCTTTTTCCTGTCTTCCTTTAGTTGTGGACAGTTAGGTATGATATGACACATCTTCTTGCACTAATAACATCTGAATTCCTTTTCATCCTTTTTAAAGACATTTTAAAACCTTTCTACTTTCTACAAAACATACTAAATTTTCCACCCAGCTGAGCTAGTTCCACGTCTGAATTATATGATTTAGAACTTTATGATTTCACATTTATTTATTTTTTTCATCAGATTTCTGTTTTTTCTTTGAGATGAGCCCTTTATGGCAGCGTCTTCTCTCTTGATCATAACTTTATTCTGATTTTCTTCATTCTGCATCTCATCTTCATACATCATTAGAGTTCCAATTAACTATCTCATTGTTAAATCTTTTACAGGAGATGATTTTCTGATAGCAACAGAAACTCCGTTCCATCGATTTGGAAGTATTCTCAGAACATTCAAAGATTGATCATCTTGTTCGATTGGGTCTCCCAAAGTGGTAATATTTTTGAAAATCTCTATCAATATTCCATTTATTTGTATGATTCTTCCTCCTCCAAACATCTTTAATGTATCAAATTTTAGTTTCGTGGTATCATACATCATATGTCTGACATTGTCAGTTCCTTCATAAGAAAGCGCAATTATCTGCCACATTTCATACGCTGTTGTGCATTTAGATACTCTGTTAATGTCGTTTGTTCCTATACTGCATATTATTGCATTCATAGCCTTAAAATTCATGTCATACATAGCTTCTACAGATGCACTCCATGTTTTAGGTTTCTCTGTTATTTCATGTCGAGTCAATATTTTTTAGTAGACTTCATATCTGAGGTTTTTTAAATATATTATCATTTTTGATTTCCAACATCGATAATTCCCACCATTGATGTGTGGAGATATTACCATAGAAATTCCTTCTCTTGTATCAACCATCTTGATCTGATTATAACCCTTTAGAAGTTATAGTTTGTTATAGCATTAACAAAATCTCCTCCTTCAATACCAATTGATGGATCGGGTTATAACAGATACACACAAGGGGGGGGGGGTGAATTGGGAATTTTTCAATTACTTTGAATGAAAATGATTTGTCCTTTTATCTTTATATCAAAGATTTAGTAGTGGAAATATAAATTGCACAAGATGCACGATGTATAGTGGTTCGGGGAACAAAATGACCCTAGTCCACTCCATCAATGCTCCACTCCACGAGCATGGTGATTTTTACAATCGGGTCCTCATATCAACAGACCTCTCCACAACTGAGAACAGGCAGTTGACACCTTTACAAACTTAAGGCTAAATAGAGTCTTCCAATTTATACACAAAATTGAATACACAGCTTAATATAGGAAGTCAGTCACTCAATATAAAATATTTTTTTGTTTAGTTAAAATACTTTCCAAGTTGTTTTTCACAATTGAAAAAACATGAAATTGAGAGTAGATGAATCTTTGTATTCAAAAATAATGATCATCAGGTAAAAGTAGTTCTGATGCGATCCACTTGCACTAAATCATGAAAAAATGTTCTAAACATTAATAGTAGTTGATTCACAAAAGGATATTTTATGTAGATCAGTAAATCTTCAGTCAAGTTTCTTTTTCTTTAGAAAAGAACATTGAAACTGTTCGTAACAGAAGATATATAGATCTTGATTGACTCTGTTTTTCTCTTATATTAATTGTTGTAGATCAGCAGTTCATGTATATTTTATATCTGTATATCACATCTATATTTTTAAAAAAAAATATATAAAAATGATGAGAACTTCTTATGTAAATTTAGATTCATAAAAGTTTCTTTAAAATTGAGATATTCTAAAGTTTGAATAGTAGAGCAGTTGTAACTCCCCTAAAAATTCTGCATGAAAAGATCTTCTTAAATTGATCCTTTGAATCACAGATAAACAACTTTGAATCAGTCAAAGACTAGCTTTAAATTCGGTCTTTTAATCTAGCTTGAAATTAGCCTGATAATATGCATAAATATCATTTCTTTAATAAAGTTTTAATTTAAATATATGACGTTAAACATAGGGTTGAAATGTATATCATACATTTTCTAAACATAAGGTTCCCAACGTAAGGTTGATCTTCAAACGTTTTTATACAACTCTCAAACGTACGATATATAATCCATACTTTTCAATCAAATGAACAGTTGTTCATAAAATTATTGTCGATGAACCATACTTTAATCTCTAGCATTCAAACGTATGGTTATTCACAAAAGTAATGTTGATGAACCATACTTTTCAGAAACAAAATTTTTATCCCACACTTATGTACTGATCTTATTCCTTTCTTTGATGATTTCCCAAATGTATGGTTCCTTTCAAATGTAAGGTACCTTACAAACATAAGGCTCTTTCAAAACATAGGGTTCATTCCTTCATACTTTACAGATAACGTATAAATGTTTACACAATATATTCTGATATCTCATAGATTAAACACCGCATTCCATCCTTACGCTATGTTTCACAATGTAGGTTATGAACAGTGTTTTCAGAACTTGCTAAAAACAATTTATGAATATGTAGAGCATGAAAAGTGTTTCCAAAACATGCAAAAAATGATTTCTAAATACCTTGGAAAATTGTTCTCTCTATTCAAATATTTAAATATTTCTTCCAGAAATAAGATTATAACGAATATTAAATACATTAAATACACTTAATGTAAAATCATCAGAATAAAAAATAAGGTTATTTGTGAGCATCAAAATCATCACAAAGAGATAGAGTATTGTTCTCAACAATCTCCCCTTATTAATATTAAAATTATGTATTGTTGAAAACAACACATACTCAACAGTATCTACTATCCCTATTGATATATCATATCATGAACCACTTTATCGTAATTGTATTTGATGTTTCATTTGATAATTATTTAATTTTATTGTGATTATGTTTCAAATATTTCAAATTGGTATGGGTCACTTTGATTAAAAGATATCTTCTTAAACTAATTATCTACTATGTAAAGAATGATTTGGACTAGTATGACATGAGTTAAGGACTATTTAATGAATTATATATGGTTTGAGGATTAGTTAATAAAATCCCCTTGATGCATCAATAGTCTCTTGAGGCAAAATAAGTTTGTTAAAATCCCTTCCTGTTTGTTTCAAAGCTGTTTTAAATTGTTAGGAGGATAGATCTTGAAATAAAATAGATGAGTTTCTACCCACATTTATAAACTATATTGGGGATGGATCATGATAGTAATTATCTTGATGATGGATATTTATAGTGAATATGTCTAACATTATGCCTTCCAACATTATTATTATTCCGTTTGATTATTTGATTAGTTATAATATACATGGTTATGTTTCATAACTCATGTAATTATTTAAATTGAATCTATTAGTTATTTACCTCTCTATATTGAGTATTCCTTATATAGTTTAATTAAATGGAATGTGTTATTTGTTATTTACATTACCATGTTGATTTACTCTCATTATTTCATTATTACATCTTCTTTACATACCCTTTTGAGCATTTCAGCACACCCTTTTATTTGTTCTATTTTCCCCATGATATGAAGATGAAATTTTTGAATGCATTTAAGGATGAAATTATTTTCCTTTGTCATGTTTTATATTTTTTAAAAGTACTAAGGGGTCCATTTATGTATCTAGTTCTCCAATACTACTAAACTAATTAGTCCTTTGGTGTTTGATTCCTTTTAATCATTCCATTGTAATAATGTAATGCACCAAATTCAGGCTTCTAGGGTCGGGGCATTACATCTATCTTATAATTTCCCATTTTAAGAATGTTTAAACAACAATGATGTAAAATAACATACCCTCATTGTAGGATTATCACTCATACTACATATACTACTAAACCATCTGAATGTTAAAGGTGACTTACAACTAGTAATCTAGTAGGTCAATGGTGATTATGCTATTAGAAATAAATATATGATCCACTATATGATAATGTATGAGTAATGATTACAGAATTCACCCAATAAAAAACATTAAATCATATCACTTGCTCACAGAATGCTCATCCAGATTCACTAGAAAAGGAGTCAATAGCATTGGCAGATCCAGATTGAGAAAAAATATCCATCTTCATTACAAATCACATAATGGAATCACTATTTTTTATAGGAGCATAAAATAGATAAATGAGTAAAATTTTACCCATTAACAATATTATCTTATAAATGGTTTGAAGATTCACACATCACACTACTTCTGATGTGGTCTTCTTCTATTATAAAGATATAGTAAATTGAGAATATAAATATGGGTATTCAATTTCATCATCTATGGTAGTCAGGGTAATCATAAAGTACAATTTAAATAAAGATTTAATGGAATCCACCTTATATGAATTGATGGGGAGGAGACTATCACCATTATCTGAGATGTCCATGATGGTTTTTGTTGTACCCATTAGTTAGGAAGAAATATTTCTCACAAAATTAGAAGTATCTGATATTTCTAAACTACGATGACACAATATTGTACACAATTTTCCAAAAAAGTGTCATATTTGTTATGTGCATGTTAATTTTATCCATCGACCCCATGAGTTGTCTCCCACTACCAAATACTCTTGACAATTTTTTATATGGATAATGGATTTGGTGGGAATATAAAATCCCTCTACAGCCTAAAAGGCTAAATATATCCTTAATACTACCAATGTTTTCTCCAATTAGGCTGAAGAAATACACAAAAAATAAGTTGGGTTGAAAATAATTATCACTCTTCAGAAGTCCAACATCATCCCCAAGTATAGTTTCCCTCATATAATACTGAAAAACAATGGAACTTACTTTTTTTATTAATTGAATAGGCTATACTAGGAATATAATATTGAATACAACCATCCATCCCCCTATCATGCAATAGAAAATGTAATGATAGAGTCTCTGAACAAAACACACCAAAACATAGTTCAAATATGGTGGAAAAGAGCAAGAAATCCATGCCCAATATGATTTTACATGCCTATTGGGTCCACCGTACCACGACCCATACTTGTAATTAAGAAATCCAATATTCATTAGTATATAGGGAATAATTGATTTTCCCATTTGAGTATAGTTTCCATAACTTTGTATTGTTATTTGAAACCAATTTTCCATGCATGAGTAATCCCAAAATCATTTGAAAAAATTCAAATAGATAGATGATAAAATAATGCATACCATGTAACATTTAGTTGTCAACCAATACCTAATACATTGAGATTTCAACAACAGATTACTATTTCAATAATTCATAAATGGGGAACTAGTGTTTCTACTTAGGACCCCAATGATACCATTGAAGAACTTCTAAATCTTGAACTGAAATGGATGGACCATTTTCTATCCAAAAATATGATTCCAATAAAAACATTCCTTGGTCACTATGAAATGAAATCATACCATTCTCCCTACCAATGAAATATTATTTTAAAAAAAAAATCATGTGATTAATGACATATAGTCCAAGTTTGTATGACCCAACACTACAAGAAACCATTCCTCTTTATAGCACATTACTAAATTGCATTGTGAAGTCCTTGTTTCATGAACCTAAAAGTCATGACCCACACAATCATAGTCAAAAGATTTAAAATTCTATGTTAAAATTTTCATCACATGACATTAAAATTTATTCTTACCCCAACACCTATCATAACAATCCAGGGCTGATAAGCCTAGGAATCCAGGTGCGATGAGAATTAGATTCCTCTTATCAGATGATTTCTCAAATGTCTAAGGAACTCTTCCTATGGGATGATTTCCCAAATTCCTAGGAAACTCTTCTTATGATATGATTTCATAAATTCCTCTGAAATTACTCATAAAAGTTGAATTCCCAAAAGCATGGGTAGAGTTTGATGCATAATCACCACATCCATTATTATCAATCCATCCATAAAACAAAAGTCCTTACTACATATAATTAAATTTCATAGAATAGTATTTGGTTTATGATAGTAAATAGTATATGTGTCATCTTGATCATGGAGCAATAAAGATATGGGATAAATATTTAATGTATAAAAGTTGATAACTATGTGTTCCTTGATTATCTCATTGGAAAGACACAAAGATACACCTAGATCCCTTATCCTAGGCCCATCCCCAAATTTTTTTACCCCATTCCTTATATATTATTAAGATCTATTCAAGGAATCTTTACCCGAATCTATGTATGGATTGAGTCCTATTGTCACATGATATGCACAAATTCCTAAACCTTATTTCATAGATCCATCAAAAAATCGCAAATATGGATATACGTTTTTATATAATTTTTATAATTCATGACAATAATTCATGTTAGATTCCCCCTTAAAAGTTTATGAAGCCATTCAAAAACTACTGGTGTTAGTCTCTTGCTTCACAAACATTATTTTAATTCCCGAAATATGATATGCTAATCTCTCACAATTCCTTACTTATCACACTGATCATATATCATGTGGGATTAGTAATATTTCTAATGGAATCCTCTCTTGGTTGGGAAACTTAACGGTTCATGCACCCTGAATTTTAACTATATGTACCTCATTCAATAGACATTTTTATGATGTGAGACCTCATAATCTTTATTTATGTTGGGTGATATATAATCCTTATTACAAGGTGTTAATTTGGAAGGAAGCTTCCTCAGAATAGGATGTTAAATCTAATAGTTCATATCTGTATCATATAATGTAAAAATATATGATTTTTTGGTCCTTCCCTAAATGGAATACTACTCGAGGTGTTAGATTCTCATCGTACCATAGCTAAAGAACTACTTGTGTATTGATTCTCATCTCGATGAGATACATAGTGAATCTTGAGTTCTCCAACCTGTGACGAACCAAAAAATAAAAATTAATATGTGCCAATATCTTATGTCTAAGATAGATCTACACAAGAGGATCCAGTTCAGGTTCTCATTTAATTTCGGAACCCATATTCAAAATAATTCCCCTCCTTATATACCGATCAAAACTGTGTAGGTAACATTTTATAAAACTATGCGTTTCTTAATTCCAATAAACAAACGATTTTTGATGACATTGAAATCTTAAACCCCATGCCTTGTTTCAAATACTCCCTTCATTACATACAAGTCAGACCTATTTAAGGAACTCTTTACCCATACATGGATAATTTTGACCTAAATGATCTCATCATAGTAAGGCATGTTCCATTCACAAAACATACTCTATGACTCAGATAATTTGGTTCTCCATAATATTTCCTTATCTGTCACTGAAAATATAACTCAAGTCCAATGAGATTTTCTATATTAACTATGTATAATATTCTTTTGAATAATGTTCACCCTAAATGTTGTTGAGAAAATTATTGTTTTCAACAATGTGTATTAATGTTATTTAAAGGGGGAGATTATTGAAAATACTACTCTGTCTCTTTATGATAATTTTGATGCTCACAAATACCCTTAGTTATTTTCTAATGATTTTACTTAGTATTTTGCAGGAGGTTATTAATTTTTTGACTCTTGAAATAATGAGAATTTATTACTTAGCACAGAATCTGTTTTAGCGCATTCTGGAAACACTGTTCACATCTTACGTTGATGAATATAGCGCAGAATCTATTTTAGCACATTCTGAAATCACTATTCATACCTTACGTGGATAAAAGTAGCATAAGGATGAAAAGAATGTATACTTTTTGAGATAATAGAAAAGTATGGTTAAACAACCCTATGTTTTGGTTTTCAGTAAAGTATGGAAGAAGAACCTTACGTTAGGAAGGAACCCTACGTTTTGGTTTTCATCAAAGTATGGAAGAAGAACCTTAAGTTAGGAAGGAAACCTACGTTTTGTTTATCAACAAAGTATGGAAGGAGAAGCAAATGAAAATTCTAAAGGTTACGTTTATTTCTCAAATGTACGGTTCATCAACCTTACTTTTGTAAACAACAATACGTTCTTGGAAAATTATGGATCAAGTAAAAGTATGGATTTTTTACCATACGTTTGAATGTTGAAGAAAAAGTATGGATAATCAACCCTATGTTGGTTATCAACATTATGTTGTCAACCCTACGTTTGAAGACTATGTTATTAACCCTACGTTTGGAGGCCATGTCAGCAACCTTACGATTGGCATCAGAATTCTCAGCAGACGGTTTTTATGTACAACGATCAGTAAGCTGATTTCTGGGCGGATTTCAAGCCACATTTGAAGTCGTTTTTAAATTAGGACTTTGACTGATTCAAAGCCATTTTATTAATGGATTTGTGATTGAATTAAAGGATATTTTTATGCCGAGCCGTAAGGGAAGTTACAACTTCTCTGTAAATTCAAATTTGTTAATATTGGGAATCAGAAGGCGAATTTTATGGATCTAAATGTGCATGAGATATGATTTATTATATATGATCACTCTGAAACACCAGAAAAAAAGGATGGTGTGATCGATCTATTGTTGAAAAAGGTGGAAAAAAGAGATTTCAACTATTCACAATTGATGTACTGATTCAACAGGAGCGTAAAATCTCTGTTTGTTCAAGAAGAAGTAACTCGATAGAAGATTCACCTATTCTACATAGAATATCTTCTGTGGATCTACTACTGCTGAGGTTGTGAAATATATATCTGTATCTACTACAACTGGATCAAGTCAGAACTGCTTCGTCTTAAAGATCAATATTTCTAGAGACTTTGATCCATCTGCTGTCAATTGCATTCTGTTGCAATTGTGAAGATCAACCAAAAATTTCTTCCTGAAATTATTTTTATTCTTGATTAATCAGATTCTCGTTCTAAGATGTGTAGGTTCATGTTTGAACCAGAAGGCTTTGTTTTTCCTTGGATTGTAAAGGTGTCAACTTCCTATACTCAGTTGTGAATCAGTCTGTGGAAAAGAGGACCAGATAGTGAAAATCACCAAGCTCATGGAGTAGAGCGTTGGTGGAGTGGACTAGGGGATTTATGTTCCCCGAACCACTATACATCTTTGTGTTCTTGTTTTTACTTTTTCCGCTACACGATCAAATCTGATAAAGTATAATAGACAGAACACGTTCAAGAGAAGAGTTATTAAAAAATTGAAAAAGACACAATTCACCCCCCTCTTGTGTATAATCTGTAGATTCAAATCCAATAATTGGAATCACAGCAGGAGATTCTGATAGAGACTTAAAAAGATAGAAGCATTTAAGGATTATACAACAGATCACCATGACTAATACAAGAGAAGGGATGTCGATGGTTAGAGCACCATATTTTAATGGAGACAACTATGGTTGCTGGAAATCGCGCATGATAATATATCTGAAAAACCTGGGATATTGAGTCTATTCAATGATTCTAACCCCTTATGAAATTCCTGAAAATCCTGAGGCATGGAGTGCTGCTATAGAGGCAGAGTATGATATGAACTCGAAGTATATGAATGCAATTATCTGCGGTCTAGGACCAGATGAATTTAACAGAGTATCTCAGTGCCCGACTGGATATGAGATGTGGAAAACAATAGTTGTGGCATATGAAGGAATAGATAATATAAGGCAAATGAGATATGAAACTGCAAAACTGAAATTTGATACTTTCAGAATGATTGAAGGTGAGAGAATTACCCAAATGAATGGGAGATTAACAGAAATTGTCAATAACACAACTGCTCTAGGAGAACCTATCATGTAGGCTGATCAAACAATAAAAGTACTGAGAGTAATCCTACTAGATGGAATGGTATCTCTGCTGCAATCAGACAATCAACACCTGTCAAAGATCTAGCTATGAGAGAGCTGGTTGGTACACTGATGATGTATGAAGCTGAAATGCAAGATGAAGCTAATGAACATAAAGTACTTATCAAAAGAGAAGATACTGCCTTGAAGGTAACTTCACTAAAAAAGTATAGAAAGATGAAGAGCAAAGAAGTCAAAGCTAAATCATGTAGCTCTAACTCATCCAACTCAGATGAAGAACTGGCTCAACTAGCCAAAAAATTTAGAAAATTCTACAATAAGAAAAGAGGCTTCAAAAAATCCCTTAAGGGAGATAATAAAGAAATGAGATGTTATGAATGCAAAAATATGGGACATGTCAGACCAGATTGCCCACAATTGAAGGATGCAAAGAAGAAGAAATTCTTCAAAAGAAATGACTTTTAGGGGAAGGACAAGAAAGCTATGAAAGCCACTTGGAGTGTACCTGAAGACTCTAGTAGCTCTTCTGAATCAAGCTCAGAGAAAGAAGAAGTCAATATAAAGGCAAACATGTGTTTCATGGAAGAAACTGATGAGGTACACTCATATTACTCCTCTGAATCACATTCTGAATCAAGCTACACAAATGAAAAACTTGCAGCCTACTGCAATATGCTTGAAGATTGATATGACTCACTATTTAAGAAACATAATTCACTAAAAAATATACATAAATCCTTTTCATATGAAAGAGACACTGTAACTCCCCGACCCCAATTACCCAGAGTCGGTGCATTAATACATAACATTGGAATGATCACAAGAAAGATCAAATCTCAAAAGACCTATTGGTTTAGTAGCCTTAGAAACACTAGATATATTCAGAAGTCTTACATTACATCATAAAAATGAAAACAACAACAACATCTTTTCTTCATAGTCTACACTCATATCCCCACATACTATCCCTGCAGGTCATTCATAAATTACTTCTTCACATCCTGGGAAAAAAATAAAACATTGAAAGGGGTGAGCTCAAATTCCCAGTAAGGATAACAATATAGAGGAAACATTCATAAATAAGAATTAAAATTTAGGTAAATGTATAACTAAAACAAATGACTTTTAAACTTGAACATAAACATTTTATGGCAAAAATAAAATGAAATAATGCCATTTAATTATTCACATGGATATTCTACAAATCGAATAATCACATGCAATATCAATAACCACTTTCATAATGATGGAATGCATAATTCCATACTATCATAACCACATAGCCAAGGCCTCGTGCCAAGAATACAAATAAAATTTTGTCAAGGACTTGTGCCAAGACACTAGTTTGTCTCATGAGACCTACCGAGGCATCGAGGAGATATAGCGGGCTCCACCCGTCACATATTAAGTCCAATGCATTCCCTTATGAAAAGGTTTAAACATATAATAAACATTCGTATTAAAACTAGCTTACGAAATGTAAATACTTCATCCATAAACCATGAATGGAATAAAAATAACATATCCATAGTCAAACATATCACAAAACCTTCAATACAATATAGAATTTTAGTATCATAATAAATCAACTTCAACTAAGCGTAAAATCCATCAAAGGATGTTGACATAGATGAAATCAAAACTCTTTTTAGAGAAATATCTCTTTCTATTTTGAAATCATTTAAGAGTCATATATTTATAAAATAAAACAATTTCTTTGAAAATATTCTTATAAGCTTGTAAGGGACGATTTGACGATTTTATAACGGCGGAAAATATCCTCACCCACCGTATAAGTTTAAAAAACATTCTTACTTTAATTCTGTCAAAAAGGTTAAAAAGAACCCTGTTTGGAAAACAACGTAAAGATTCCTTTATAAACCACTTATAAAAGTAAACAAGGGTATAAATGACTTTAACCCATATTCTAGTAAATATTAAAAAATGTTTTGAAATACATTTTTAAGAAACATGGATGTGGATGATAAAGAAATCCCAATAGATTATTAGGTATAAAAAACCTCAGATAATGAAGAGATTGCGAAATAAACCCTTTCCTTGTACTTTTCCACGGTTGAGGGTAGGTTAACCTCCTATATAACAGGGAAATAATTTTTATTAAATTATTCAAGAATCATATACATTAATATGATATCATTTATGATTTTTTAACATTGCTTTGTTAATAATTTCTTAGAATTATCGTTGTTTCAGGTGTTAACTTACTCATTTTATTTTATATGTTTTGTTACGTAAGCCATGTTTTTCATGGATAGGTTGTATCTTATTCATATCCATAATTATATCAAGTACTTATTTTTTTTTGAATCATAAAATGATAATTATACTTGAATGGATATGATGGAGAAAGAATCTCATCGCGTTCGTGGAGACGGTAGTCCGTACATACGCACGGGCGACAATATAATTCTTTTGATATTAAAATAATAAATAATTGGATGGTATATCATATATACAGAATCATTATAATTTTATATATATTATTTAAATTAATTATAAATCATTATTATACCCATCCATATAATAATATATTGAATAACAATTACACCATGACGTGGAGACGGTAAGCCGTACGTATGCACGTATGATGACATGTCATTCAAAGGATGGATAGAATACTAAATATGGTTGTACCATATTTATAATAATATTATAGAATATTGTATATACTGGATTAATTATCTTAGAATGGGAATAACAAAGAAAGAAGAAGTTGAAGAAGAAATGAATTTGAAAAAGGGTGGTGAAAAAATTACCTCTTCTTCGGGTTCTTCCTTTTGATTTGATCAAAAGGGATCCTTAGGTTGGATTTATGATGAAACTAAGGACTATAGGTTTTATTTAGGGATGTTGAGAGAGTATTTGGGTAGGGTTTGTCTGAACCAAAAAGGCTTTGAAGGTGTGAAGTAATGAGAAGGGGGAGTGCTCTTTTATAAGAGGGGTGAGGGGCTCCTTTGGAAAAGATGGAAATATTATTTTATAATAAATTCATATTCGGTTTCTAATAGCTCCAAAGTGTATTATTTAAAGGTTAAGGTGGATATGGGTCATAAAAACACTCAACCAATATAATTTAGATAGGTTTGGGTTGTTATATTAACCTTATCTTTAAGTATTAACTCTTCATTAATTAGTTTCAGTTTTACGATGTCTCTTTCTATTTTTATATTATATGGTTAATAGACATACTATATACATCCACGCGACCCGATAGTTGTCCATTAATGATACACCTATCATTATATAAGTCTCTTGGCCGAACCATAGATTTTTAAAAAATTAATATCAATTAATAATATAATACTTGTTTTAAAAACTCTTTTATGTCAATTTTGACACTATTCAATAATTGATTTTTTTGAAACTCATAACAGAATGATTACTTCGAAAAAGGTTAATTATCTCAATCCTAACATGTCATATTAACCTCGAAAATTAGTTTAATTCATAAAAAGTCTCAAATTATATTTATTGGGGTATTTATAATATCAATTAATTTAATTTTTCACTATTATGGTAATTACTACATCATCGTTGTGTCATAAATAAATTAAATTATATAACGTCTAAAAATTATAAATAATATATCATTATGTAGGAAATATTTTTATCTTTCTAATGAATATTTATAGTCGAAAATATAACATATATAACCCTATGTTAAAAATGTTTTTCTAAAATATATATGCGTTTGTCATTTTTGTATTTATTTTAACTTAATTAAAATAAAGTGTCCCTATCACCTACAAGTGGCTCCATGGGTTCTCAAAATCGACCCAAAGATGCCAATGGTCGGACATGTATCCACCAATATGATTAGGACACATTTTAGGGTAATTTAGTATTATTATAATATTATATTTTAACCCTTATTTACCAGATTTACCCTTAACCATGGTAAATAAAATATTTATCGAAGTAATTATTCAAAATGTCTGAAAATAGAAGTTACCTATTTACACAATATGAACATCCTGATTCCTAATATGGAATCCATTTTTCCAAATTGAAAACACATAAGTGGCAATAATTAATTTAAAATTAATTCCCGTTGTTAAAACAAAAAACATGTTTTTAAGAGATAATAACTATCAAAAGATTGACACTTGTTTATGTCCGGTTTAATTGTAAAATTATGTACAATGACCAACATTGTATTAAATGGTAAAAATATATTCTAAATATAATTCAATACCACTAAAATTCATAATTTATCAATATAAATTGTTTTGATTAAAAAAGTTTTTTTTAATTAAAATTTAGTAATTTTCACTATTCATCAAAATATAAATGTTATCCGAAAAGTTCAAAAATTTCACCCTAGGATAAATCCGATATTATGAATCCAAAAATAAAGTCCATTTTGAGATATAAAATTTAAAAAATTTCAATAATTAGGTATTACTCTTCATAACGGCTAGTTTGATTGGTTGTGGTGTGTTAGAACTCGATGTTGCATACAACACATGCTATCACATTATTCAAAGAGAAGCGTACCGTAGAAGATTGGGGTATTACATTCTCCCCTACTTCAAATAATTTCGTCCTTGAAATTTATAGAATACTAACGCGTGAAAAGACTCGGGTGGTTCTTCATCATAAGTTCCTTGGGTTCCCACGTTGCCTCTTCCATCTTATATTTTCTCCACAAAACTTTTACCAGACATGTCGTCCGATTTCTCAGCATTTTTTCTCTCGTATCAAGAATCTTGACATGCTCTTCGCAATAAGATAGATCAGGTTCCAGTTCTAATTCCTCAAAGGTTAGTACATGTGTTGGGTAAGGCATGAATTTCCTTAATAGAAATATGTGGAACACATTGTGAACTTTGGAGAGACTTGGCGGCATTGCCAAACGGTACGCTACAGCCCCAATTCGTTATAGAATTTCAAAAGGTCCGATGTACCTGGGACTCAATTTACCATTCTTACCAAAATGTATGACTCCCTTCCATGGAGATATCTTCAGAAAAACATGATCACCGACTTGAAATTCCAAATCCTTCCATCGATTATCGGCATAGCTCTTCTGCATACATTGAGATGCTTTGATCTGATTTTGGATTACCTTCACCTTTTCCATCATTTGTTCGACGAGTTCTGGACCTACATGTTTTCTTTCACCAACGTCATCCCAACAGGTTGGTGTGCGACATCTCTTCTCGTATAACTCTTCATATGGTGCCATCTGAATACTTGAATGGAAGCTATTGTTATAGGAAAATTCTACCAATGGTAAATATTGATCCCACATACCCTAAAAGTCAAGTGAGCAAGATCTCAACATGTCTTATAAGATTTTAATAATCCGTTCTGATTGTCCGTCTGTCTGAGGGTGGTTGGCAGTGCTCAAATGAAGTTCAGTATCCATGGATTTCTAAAGACTCTTCCATAATCTTGAAGTAAAATGGGGATCACGATCAAAAAAACTGATAGGGGTACTCCATGAAGTCTCACAACATCATTAATATATATTATTTCTAGCCATTCCAGTGGTAGATCATCTCTTATAGCAAGAAAATGTGCTGACTTGGTAAGACGATCAACAATAACCCATATTGCATCGTTCTTTCTAGGAGTCTTTGGTAGCCCCATGACAAAGTCCATCGTAATATTATCCCATTTCCACTCCGGTATGGGAGGAGGTTGCATGAATCCTCCAGGCTGTTGCCTTCCAGCTTTCACTTGTTAACAAACCATACATCTTGACACAAAATCGGCAATCTCCCTCTTCATGTTATCCCACAAAAAATGTTCCTTCAAATCTCTATACATTTTTGTGCTCCTAGGGTATATAGAGAAATTGGAACTATGAGCATCATCCAACAATTCCCTTTTTAGATCAGGTATATCAGGAACACAAAGTCTCTTCCCAAATTTCAAAATTCCCTCTTCATACACAAAGTCTCTCAATCTCCCATCATTCACAGCTTTAATCTTCTTTTGAAATTCTTCATCATCGGTCTAAGAACTCTTAATCCTTTCTCGTAAAGATGGTGAGGCAACCATTTGAAAAAGAATTGATGTTTCACCTTCCATGGTTATTCCCATGTCCATCTTCACTAGATCCATGAAAATTGGATCCATTTCAATTCTCATATTGTTCAAAACTACATGATCTTTTCTTCTCAAAGCATCTTCCACATTGATTTCTTTCCCTGGGTGTTAGTGTATTGTACAATCATAATCCTTGAGTAATTCAAGCCATCTCCTTTTCCTCATGTTGAGTTCTTTTTGTGAGAAAATATACTTGAAACTCTTGTGATCTGTATACATCTCACATTTTTCACCATAGAGGTAGTGCCTCCATATCTTAAAAGAAAAGATCACAGCTGCTAACTCGAGATCGTGAGTAGGATAGTTTTGTTCATGAATTTTCAACTATCGTGATGCATATGCAATAACCCTATCATTCTGCATAAGGACACAACCAAGTCCTTTCTTCGATGCATCACTATAAATAACGAACCCATCATTCCCCGATGGTAGAGTCAATATAGGAGCATTGACTAATCTTCTCTCCAGTTCTTTGAAAAATTCTTCACACTCTTTTGTCCAAACAATTTTAACCCCTTTACGTGTGAGCTTTCTTAATGTGTTATCCAATCGGGCAAAATTCTGGACAAAACGTCGATAATAACCTGTCAAACCAATAAAACTACGTACCTCAGTTATACTTGTAGGTGCTGGCCATTCTTGGATTTACTTGGTCTTAGAAGGATCAAAAGAGATTCCATCTTTAGAGAAAATATGGCCAATTAAGGAAATCTCCCGAATCCAGAATTCACACTTTCTAAACATCCCATATAATTCATATCTTCTCATAGTCTTCAGGATAATGCGCAAGTGATTTTCATGATCTTCGTATCTTTTGGAGTATACCAAGATATCATCAATAAATACCACCACAAATTCATCGAGTTATTCCTTGAAAACTCTATTCATCAAATCCATGAATACAGAGGGTGCAATAGTCAATCCAAAAGGCATTACTATAAACCCGTAATGCCCGTACCTGGTTCGAAATGCTGTCTATGGAATGTCTTCCTTCTTTACACACAACTGATGGTATCCAGATCGAAGGTCAATCTTTGAGAAGTATTGAGCTCCATGCAGTTGGTAAAATAAATCATCAATGCGAGGTAGGGGATACTTGTTCTTTATTGTTATATAATTGATCTCCCTGTAGTCGATACATAACCTCATAGATCCATCTTTCTTTTTAACAAAAAGAACATGGCCTCCCCATGGAAAAACACTAGGGCGAAAAAATCCCTTATTACTCAATTCCTCTAGTTGTTTCTTTAGTTCGACTAATTCCACAGTGGCCATTCTATATGGGGTCTTCGATATAGGCATTGATCCAAGAATTAAATCAATGGAAAACTCAACTTCTCGTTCTGGAGGATGTCCAGGTAAATCTTCCGGAAATACATCTACATATTCTTTCACAATAGGTACATCCTCTATTTGAATATTCCTTTCCTCACCCACAGTCATTTCATTCTATTCCTCCCCGATAATTGAATTTAGTTGAGCTACTGGGGGTGGATCTAGATAAGAATTAGGTGGTGACGAGTCTGCTCTAAAGATAAGGTGTTCCTTATCATCATCATCAAAAATCGTAACCTCCTTCTTCTTACAATAAATCTTCGTATAATAGTATGAAATCCAATCCATACCGAGGATTATATCAAACTCAATCATAGGTATAATGATGAGATCAGCAGATAAAGAACATTTATGTGCTCTAATGGGGACTGATTCAGAAAACTTTGGTGCAATGATACTTCCCTTAGGAGTTTTAACTGACAAATCCCTTGTTAAATCAAATTGTAAATATCTAATTTTCCTAGCAAACTGGAAATATATGAAACAATGCGATGATCTAGAATCAAATAATGCATTTTCTAAACTTGAGGAAACCATTAAATTACCTTCCACCATGTCTTTCAGAGCTTCTACCTCTGCAGTAGTGATAACATAATCTTGGCCTTGATCCCTTGGCCTTTTCTAAGGTAAGATCCCTTGATGCTTAGGAAAATCATTTGCATAATGTCCCATCTCCCTGCAATTGTAGCACTGAACATTGGTATCTTCCTTATTCCCTTTTCAATCACGAGCTTTGTGGCCTTTTTCACCACACTTGTAATAGACACCCATTCCCTTTAAGCAAGTACCAGGGTGTTTCTTCCAACATTTACCATAGGATGGATATTCAACCTTTCCCTTCTTCCCCTTATTTTCATTCCCTGATTGATCAGCAGATCTCTTCTTCTCTTGCTTTTCTTTAAATTCATAAGACATAGAGAATTCCTTTTCAGTCTTGATAGCACATGAGACAATGTCTTCATATGATGAAAAGGGTTGTGAGACTAATGCTCGATGGAGAAATGGTTTTAACCTATCAAAGAAATGATCAATCTTACTTCTGGGGTTACGTATATAATCTCCAGCATACCTTTCTAGCCTTGTAAAGTTAGCCTCATAATTTGAGACATTCTCATCCTCCTTTTGTCTCAGACTCAGAAATTGCCTTTCCATATCTGCTCGATGGTCACGAGGAAATTATTTTTCTCGAAACAGATCTTTGAACTCCCTCAATTCTATATTTGATAATTCATCATCTTCTTTCGTGTTTTGAATCAATTACCACCATTGATCAGCATCTCCAGTGAGGCGGTAAACTACCATGATAACTGTTTTTCCCTTTCTCTACTCCCCAAGGCATGGAATATTTTCTCTAAGGAGTTTATCCATTTCTCATCTACTAATGGAATTTTAATTCCATTGAATGTTGGCGGTTGTTGCCTCATGAAACTATCTAACATTGATCCTCCACGTTGCGGATCAGGGTGCTCCATACGAGTAAGGTTATTATTCATAACCTGAGTGAGTTGTCCCAGTATGATAATAAGTTGATCCGCACCAGTTGTATCTCCAGCTCCACAATAATTATCTTGAGCATTAGGGAAATCCCTACACGGAGTGCGTGCATTGATACGGTTTCCATTCCTCCCACTTGGCGCCATTTCTAAACTATGGCATAAACTAGATTAGTTTATGAATTAAAATACATAATTCCATACTTGTAAAACACTTAACATAAATTGAACTATTTATGGATATAATCCATAATCATAAAAAAAATTTCTTTGAGGAAGTATATACTCATAAACCCTTCATAATTATTTGTAAAGAAAATGAGAGTTATCCTAAGAATATCCCCCGGGAGTGTCGTAACCAAGAGTGCATCAAGCCCCGTTTTCGTGCACCAGTCCCCGTTCGAGTGTAGCTCAAATCGGTGTTTTCGGGTTTTACCCCTAGGTACATCTGTTCCAAAGCCTCCTCTACCTGCTCATATCCAGATAGGGATGTATTGCTTGGAAAACTCACAAAATCTCTACAATACCAAAATTCTAGGAAGTTCTTCTATACTAATCCTCAAAGTCCATCATAAATCTATGTTATCTAATTAGAGTTTATCGAAATCTAGCTTCCAAGGATGGTACTAAACTTCCTCTGATACCAACTTTAATGCCTCATCCCCAATTACCTAGAGTCAATGCATTATTACATTACATTGTCATGATCACAAGAAAGATCAAATCTCGAAGGACCGATTGGTTTATTAGCCTTGGAAACACTAGATATATCCATAAGTCTTACATTACATCATAAAAATGAAAACAACAACAACATATTTTCTTCATAGTCCACACTCATATCCCCACATACTATCCCTACAGGTCATTCATAAATTACTTCTTCGCATCCTGGGAAAAAAATAAAAGATTGAGAGGGGTGAGCTCAAATGCCCAGAAAGGATATCAATATAGCGGGAACTTTCATAAATAAGAATAAACATTTAAGGAAATGTATAACTAAAACAAAAGCCTTCTAAAATTGAACTGAAACATAGTTTGGAAAAAATAAAATGAAATAATTCCATTTAATTATTCACATGGATATTATACTAATCGAATAATCACATGCAATATCAATAACCACCTTCGTAATGATGGAATGCATAATTCCAGACTATCATAACCACATAGCCAAGGCCTCCTTCCAATACTACAAAAAAGATTTTTTCAAGGCCTTGTGCCAAGACACTAGTTTGTCTCATGAGACCTACCGATGCATCGAGGAGCTATAGCGGGCTCCACCCGTCACATATTAAGTCCAATGCATTCCCATAGGAAAAGGTTTAAATAAAACATAATCATTCGTATTAAAACTAGCATACGAAATGTAAATACTTCATCCATAAACCATGAATGGTATAAAAATAACACATCTACAATCAAACATATCACAAAACCTTCAATACAGTATAAAAGTTTTGTATCATAATAAATCAACTTCAAATAAGCGTAAAATCTTTCAGATGATGTTGACATAGATGAAATCAAAACTCTTTTTCGAGAAATATATCTTTCTATTTTGAAATCATTTAAGAGTCATATATTAATAAAATAAAACATTTTCTTTGAAAATATTCTTATAATACTGTAAGGGAAGCTTCCACGATTTTATAACGGCGGAAAATAGCCGCACCCTCCGTATAAGCTAAAAAAACATTCTTACCTTAATTCTATCGAAAATGTTAAAAAGGACCCTGTTTGGAAAACGACGGAAATATTCCTTTATAAACCACTTATAAAAGTCAAAAAGGGTATAAATGACTTTAACACATATTCTAGTAAATAGAAAAAAATGTTTTGAAATACATTTTTAAGAAACATGGATGTGGATGATAAATAAATCCTAGTATATTATTACGTATAAACAACCTCGGATAATGAAGAGATTGTGAAATAAACCCTTTCCTTGTACTTTTCCTTGGTTGAGGGTAGGTTAAACTCCTGTATAATGGTGAAATAATTTTTATTAAATTATTCAAGATTCATATACATTAATATGATATCATTTATGATCTTTTAACATTGCTTTGTTAATAATATCTTAGAATTATCGTTGTTTCAGATGTTAACTTACTCATTTTCTTTTATATGGTTTGTTATGTAAGCCATGTTTGTCATGCATAGGTTGTATCTTATTCATATCCAGAATGATATCAAGTCCTTAAAAATTATTTTTAAATCATAAAATGATAATTATACTTGAATGGATACAATGGAGAATGAATGTCATCACGGTCATGGAGACGGTAGTCCGTACGTACGCACGAGCGACAATATCATTCTTTTGATATTAAAATAATATATAATTGGATGGTATATCATATATACAGAATAATTATCATGTTATATTTTTTATTTACATGAATTATAAATCATTATTATTCCCATCCAAATAATAATATATTTAATAACAATTACACCATGACGTGGAGACGGTAAGCCGTACGTACGCACGTATGGTGACATGTCATTTAAAAGATGGATAGAATACTGAATATGGTTTTAGCATATTTATAATAATATTACAGTATATAGGATATACTGGATTCATTATTTTAGAATGGTAATAACAAATAAAGAATATGTTTAAGAAGAAATGAATTTGAAAAAGGGTGGTGAAAACATTACCTCTTCTTCGGGTTCTTCCTTTGGATTTGATAAAAATGGAACTGTAGGTTGGATTTATGATCAAACTAAGGAATCTAGGTTATAGTGAGGGAAGTTTAGAGAGTTTTTGGGCAGGGTTTGGCCGAACCAAAAAGGCTTTTATGGTGTGAAGTAATGGGAAGGGGAGTGCCCTTTTATAAGAGGGGTGAGGGGCTCCTTTGGAAAAGATAGAAATATTATTTTATAATAAATTCATATTCAGTTTCTAATGGCTCCAAAGTGGATTATTTAAAGGTTAAGGTGGGGATGGGTTTAAAACCACTCAACCAATAGAATGTAGACAGGTTTGGGTTGTTATATTAACCTTATCTTTAAGTATTAACTCTTCGTTAATTAGTTTCACTTTTACAATGTCTCTTGGTATTTTTTATATTATATCATTAATAAAAATACTATATACATCCAAGAGACCCCCTAGTGGTCTATTAATGATACAAATATCATGATATAAGTCTCTTGGACGAACCTTAGATTTTTAAAAATTTAATATCAATTAATAATATAATATTTTTTTAAAAACTCTTTTATTTCAATTTTGAAAGTATTGAATAATTGATTTTTGTGAAAATCATAACAGAATTATTACTTCGAAAAAAGCTAATTAGGTCAATGATAAAATGTCCTATTAACCTTGAAATTTAGTTTAATTCATAAAAAAACTCATATTATATTTATTTTGTTATTTATAATATCAATTATTTTAATTTTTCACTACTATGTTAATTATTGCATCATCGTTTTGTCATAAATAAATTAGATTATATAATGTCTAAAAATTATAAATAAAATATCATTATGTAGGAAATATTTCTTTCTTCTTAATGAATATTTATAGTCTAAAATCCAACATACATATCCCTATGAAAAAAATGTTTTTCTAAAAGATATATGCTTATGTCATTTTTTTATTTATTTTAACTTAATTAAAATAAAGTGTCCCTATCACCTACAAGTGGATCCATGGGGTCCAAAAATCGACCCAAATATTCCCATGGTCGGAAATGTATCCACCAATAATTTTAGGACACGTTTTAGGGTAATTTAGTATTATTATAATATTATTTCTTAACCCTTATTTACCGAATTTACCCTCAAGCATGGTAAATAAAATATTTACCGAAGTAATTATTCAAAATGTATAAAAATAAAATTTCCCTATTTACACAATATGAACATCCTGATTCCAAATTTGGAATCTATTTTTCCAAATTAAAAACACAGAAGTGGCAGAAATTAATTTAAAATTAATTCCCGTTGTTAAAACAAAAAACATGTTTTAAGAGATAATATCTATCAAAAGATTGACACTTGTTTATGTCCGGTTTAATTGTAAAATTATGTAAAAGGACCAACATTGTATTAAATGGTAAAAATATATTCTAAATATACTTAAAAACCACTCAAATTCATAATTTATCAATATAAACTATTTTGATTAAAAATGTTGTTTTTAATTAAAATTTAGTAATTTTCACTATTCATCAAAATATAAATGTTATCTGAAAAGTTCCAAAATTTCACCCTAGGCTAAATTAGATATTCTGAATCCAAAAATGAAGTCCATTTTGAGATATAAAATTTATAAAATTTTAAAAAGCAGGTATTACTATTCATAACGGCTAGTTTGATTGGTTGTGGTGTGTTAGAACTCGATGTTGCGTACAACACATGCTATCACATTATTCAAAGAGAAGCATACCATAAAAGCTTGGGGTGTTACTAAAACAATGCTGAAACAACATAAAGAATTAACTGATAAATACAATTTGATTAACAGTAACTATGTTAATTTTGAATTAAGAATAAAATCACTGCAGGATGAAGTAGAATCTTACAACAGGCTGCATTGGTTTTTACAAAAGGAGAGAATTCACTAAATGAAATTCTTGGAAAAACTGTCATTAAAAAGGAGAGATTTGGAATTGTTAGTAAAGGAGAAAAACCAGATCTATATAAAAATTATTTTGTTCCTAGCTCTAAAAATATTTATTGTAATTTTTGTGGGGCAAAGGGACATGTAGCTAAAAACTGTTTCTTAAGACAAACTCAAATTTGTGGTATTAAGAAATCCTATGTTTCAAAAGACTTATATGATTCACCTAATTTAAAAGGAACAAAGAAAATATGGATAACCAGATCATTGCTATCTAACACTCCTGGACCCAACAAAATATGGGTACCATAGCAATTTGTTTGAATGTCTTTGCAGGTAGCAGGTCACCAGATAAGAAAAGATATATGGTACATGGACAGTGGCTGCTCAAGACATATGAGTGGAAACTCATTGAATTTTTCTTCACTCGCTCAAAATGAAGGAGTACTTGTCACATTTGGTGATAATGCCAAAGGAAAAATCATTTTCATTGGAACTGTTGGAGATCCAAAAACCGTCTCAATCAACAAAGTACTTTATGTACAAGGACTAAAAAACAATATGATAAGTATCTCTCAACATTGTGACGATGGATATATTGTTGATTTTACTAACAATTGTTGTACTGTTTCTAAAGATAAACTGTTTAAATTTAAAGCACCAAGAACTGAAAATGCCTATACATTGGATTTAAATTCCTTGTGTAAACAACAAGTAAACTGCTTGAATGATAAAGTAAGTGAATCCTGGATCGGGCATAGATGACTTCGTCATTACAATGTATATGTTTTACAAAACGTTATCGAAGAAAAATTTAGTTTCTGATTTACCTTGTCTCAAATTTGAAAGTGACAGATTTTGTGATGCAAGTCAACATGGAAAGCAACACAAATCATCCTTCAAATCTGTTAATAAGGTTTCTACATCTATACCTCTAGAACTTATTCATATGGATTTTTTTGGACCTTCAAGAGTTGAAATCTTAGCTGCTAAATTATATGTATATGTTTTAGTTGATGACTATTCAACATTTACATGGATTTTCTATTTGAAATTTAAAAATGAAGCTTTTACTTTATTTGAATGTTTCTGGAAATCTGTTCAAAATGAAAAAGGTTTCAATATAATCTCATTAAGAAGTGATCATAGTGGATAATTTGAGAATCTGGAATTTAATTACCTTTTCTCAAATATGGGTATTAAACACACCTTTTCTGCACCCAGAACACCTCAACAGAATGGGATTGTAGAAAGAAGAAATAGAACAATTCAAAAAAATGGCTATAACTATGTTAAATGAATATAGCCTACCTATAGATTTCTGGGCAAAAGTTGTGAATACAACTTGTTATATAATTAATAGAGTTTTAATTAGACCTATTTTGAAAAAGAAACCCTATAGAACTATGGAATAGCAGAAAACCTAAAGTAAATTACGTTAAAGTTTTTGGATGCAAGGTTTATATCTTAAACACCAAGGATAGTCTTGGTAAGTTCGATCCAAAATCTGATGAAAATATTTTCTTAGAATATTCTGCTAACTCCGAAGCTTATAGAGTTTATAATAAGAAGTCAAGGATTATTGAAGAATCAGTTCATGTGAAATTTGATGAATCTGATCCCTTTGAGAAAAGGACAGAACAAATGGATTAACTTTACTCTAATGATAACATGAGACTTGAGAATTTAAAGAATGATTTTGAAAATTATATAAAAGAAATTCAATTCATTTCAAAGGAACATGATACTAAGAACCTTTAAATATATTACCTAGATAGTCTATAACCCTAAAGAATTATCCTTTAGAAATGGTAATAGGTAACTTAGAAACTGGTGTTCAAACTAGAAGAAAATTAGGAAACCCAGTGGAATTCTCTGCCTTCCTATATCAACAAGAACCCAAGACTATAGAAGAATCTTTAGATGATGAAATCTGTGTAATAGCAATGCAAGATGAATTAAACCAGTTTAAATTAAATGAAGTTTGGGATTTAGTGGAAAGACCTAAGAATTATCCTACAATAGGAACCGAATGGGTTTTTAGAAATAAACAGTATGACCAAGGCACAATAACTAGAAATAAAGCATGATTAGTATCTAAAGGATATAATCAAGAAGAGGGAATAGATTATGATGATACTTTTGCACCAATATCTCAGTTATAATCCATTAGAATCCTTTTATCCTATCCATCTTATATGAATTTTAAATTATTTCAGATGGATGTAAAATCTTCCTTTTTAAATGGTTATTTAATGGAGGAAGTTTATATTGAGCAACCTCCTGGTTTTGAAAACTCTAAAAAACCTTATTCTATTTTTAAGCTTACCAAATATCATTATGGCATTAACCAAGCTCCTAGAGCTCAGTATGAAAGATTAAGTTCTTTTCTTTTGAAAAAATATTTTACTGTTGGTATGGAAGATCCGACACTATTTAAGAAAACTATGAAAAATATTTTTTTATTGGTTCAAATTTATGTTGATGATGTAATCTATGGATCAACTAATAAAACTCTTTGTCATGAATTTTCAAAATTACTGCAAGAAGAATTTGAAATGGGTATGATTGGGGAATTAAATTTCTTTTTTCATCTTCAAATATTTCAAAAATATTTTGGAGATGTTTTAAATAAAAGAAAATACATTACTAATTTACTTAAGAAATTTGGACTTCAGAACAATAAGACATTTAGAACTCCTATGTGTACTAATATAAAACTTGATTTGGATGGAACTGGGAAATTAGTTGACAACAAGTTATATATAGGTATGATTGGTAGCTTGTTATATCTTACAGCTAGTAGACCAGATATAATGTATTCAGTATGTCTTTGTGCTAGATTTCAATCAAATCCTAAAGAATCCCATCTAACTGCTGTTAAAATAATTTTTAGATATTTAAACGGTACTGTTTTTCAATCTCTTCTTTATCCTAAAACCTCAAATTTTAATTTTATTTCATATTCAGATGCTGACTTTAGAATTTTTAGATTAGATAAACAAAGTACATCAGGTAAATGTCACTTTTTAGGAAAGTCCTTAGTATCATGGTCTAGTAAGAAACAACATTCAGTTGCCCTGTCAACAGCTGAGGCAAAATATGTTTCTGCTGGCAGTTGTTGTGCACAACGTTTGTGGATAAAAAACACTCTTATGGACTTTGGATTGAATTTTAATAATACACCTATTTTATGTGATAATATGTGTGTAATTAATATTTCAAAAAATCCTATTAGTCATCCTAGAACTAAGAACATTGATATAAGACATCACTTTTTAAAAGATCATGTTATTAAAAGAGATATATTTTTAGAATTTATAAATAATGAAATTCAATTAGCAGATATTTTTACTAAACCTCTTCACACTGAAAGGTTTGATTTTATTAAGGGGGAGCTTGGTTTATTTAATTTTAAATAATTTTATTATTAATTTTTTTTGTAAATTTTTTTTTGTTTATTGAATACTGTTTAAGTTTTTCTTTCTTTCATCTTATGGAAAATTTATTTGTTTTTAAATATATGTAATGATGAGTGATTAGATGGGAATCAAGGCTGTCAGAGCCTTTTTGACTTCTAAACCCTTTCACTTCTAACGAAACCCTTTCGAAATCCGAAAATCGCACATCCTCTTCTGAAACCCTAACTATCGAACTTCTGAAACCCTATCCTTCAAACCTTCAGAGACTCTCACAGCAATTGTAAGGACTAAAAGAGCCAGTGAGTCCAAGCTGAGAAATTCCAAGAGACAATGCACAGAGGGAAGAAAAATCTTACAGGGTAAGGTAATCGATCTTGTCTGGTTATTTCAGACGAATATGTTGTTGAAGCAAGTACTATCATTTCAGAATCTTGAACAGATGTTCAAAAGTGAAAATACGGAATTTATGTATGAATTAGAACATAGATACTTCTTTAAATCTGTATAGTTTAGTCTGGGAGATACCGATGACGGTATTATGGCTAAAATAGAGGATAGGGATTTCTCAATTTCGTCAGTAAAGATTAGTCAAATTCTCAACTGCCCTCATAAGGGAGTTTTTCATTTTGACTTAAAGAATATAGGAGATTCTGTGCATAAATCTGAAGACATTATGTCTTTTCTTTTTGGTACCAAGACAATAAAGAAAATGTTTGTTAAGGATTTATAGCCTGATCAGAAGATTTTGGTAAAATTTATTCAGACTAGAATAGCTCCATGGATGGAAGAATTGGAGAAGATTTTGTACCCAGATTTGTATATAATGTTTTTTTGTTAAGTGATATTAAGTTAAACTTTCCAAGATACATGATAATGTATCTCAGTTACTACTTTCAAAGCGAGGCCATGATGAATTTCTATCCCTTTGGTAGATTTATTTCTAAGCTGCTGTTTAAGAAAGACATGGTGAGATTAGTGGATGCAAGAGGTAACTGTCATCACAGTAATACGTTTAATGCTGGAACCTTGAGGAAAGTTGGATATTTCTGGAGCACAATTAATGGAAAAATATTGCCAGTAGCAGCTGAGGAAGACTCATAGAGTGCTCAGGCTCAACCTGCTAAGTCCAAGGAGGGAAAAGCTGAATCCAGAGTCAGCAATGTAGCAAGAAGGATTCAATTTGAAGTGACAGGTGTTGAGGAAGACGGAAGCCAGGAGGGACTTCAATCAAGAAGAAAAAGACCAGTAAATGAGGAAGTCACTTCCACTTCATTGGAAACTCCAACATAACCTTTATTTTCTTATTATTTTGTTAGATAAGCTGTTGATGAGAAATCCATGGAAGATGATACTAAGATAACGGCTCCGGAACTAAAATAAGGAGCTCAAGAAGAATCTCAAAGGGAAAATCAGGAACAGATTGTTGTTGATGTTGAATTTGCACTTCAACAGGAACAGGAGATGGTGGCAGTGCCTGGTGAAGAAGTGGCCAGACCTTAGGAAACTTTTGAAGATATTGTTCTTGAAATTCTAGTGGAAGACAAAGATGCAGATCAATGTGATGAGCATGCTTCTGAAGCTCAAACAGAGGTACTTCAAGAGGATTTCTCTGTGGAGGAGTTTGAAAACTCTTAGGAAAAATCTGTGGACCAGCCTTTTCAGGACAAAGAAAAAGAGAAATCTGATGCTAAATCATTGCCTTTTGTATTGCTGCATCAACCTAAGAATGTGAATCAAGCATAGGGTGCATCTGATTCAAGGAAAGAAGAAGTTGAAGAACTGTACAGAAAAGTATCTCAGTTGGAATATGCGAATTATTCTCTGATAAATGATTTAGACTTAGTACATTTGAAGTTTCAAAATCTGAAGGAGTGTACAGTTTCAAGGCAAGAAGTTGAAATATTTAAAAAGGATATGCTGACTCATGTTACTCAATTAAAATATGAAATGGTTATGAAGTCAGATTTATCCGATCTGAAGTTGTTTATGGAGAACCAATTTTCATCAGTTGCAAATAATGCTGTTAGTGGATCAGGTACATCGCCTGATTCGATCAGAAGGTTTCAGGCTATCACAACTGCATTGAAAAATATGAATGACAAGATACAAGATCTTCAATGTAACAGTGTTCCTTTGTCAGTGTTGCTGGAAAATCAGAAATTCATAGTGGATCAACTAACATCTAGTGAGCCATCAATCAGAATTCTCTTAGATTAGTTATCAGAGAAGATGTCAGTATTTGTTGAAAAATAGGAAAGGATGCATGAGTTTTTTAGAGTCAATTTAATTGGGGATATTCATATGACTGAAGAGAACAGAGAGCTCATTATCAATCCTGGAGATGGGATGATGAAGAGACTTCAGGAACAACTTACAGAAATCATGTCTGCAATTCAGAGGAGATATACCATGTTTCCTATCTTACCCAAACCTTGATTCCTGTGTATATCATTGTCATGTATATACTACTGTTTTTGAATGAAAATTTTCTTCATTGTTTACTTGTCTCTTTCCTTATTTGTTTTATTAACTTTTTTTTTAATATTCCAGTACTCCAGATTTAATTATTGATAATCAGTTCGTAATATCATTTACTAACAGTTTAGTGCAATATTAAACGTGTTAAAATCCATGATTTTTCATTCTTTTTTATATCACAAAAGGGGGAGAATTTTGATAAACACAACATCAATATTTAAGGACAGAATTCATTTTATTGAGGGAGAAAATTAGATGAGACATTTGGATTTATAATTATCTTTTTGGTGGAGAAGTTTTTATTTAAAACTTTATAACGGATTTTGAAAGTTAATTTTGTTTTTTTTAAATAATTTTAATTATTTTATGGGTTTTGTGATCATCAAAAAGGGGGAGATTGTTGAGTAATGTATTGTTTTCAACAATTCGTATTAATGTTATTTAATGGGGGAGATTATTAAAAATAATACTCTGTCTCTTTATGATAATTTTGATGCACACAAATACCCTTAGTTATTTTATAATGATTTTACTTAGTATTTTGAAGGAGGTCATTAATTTACTTTACTCTTGAAATAACGATAATTTATTACTTAGCGTGGAATCTGTTTTCGTGCATTCTAGAAACACTGTTCACATCTTACGTAGATGAATATAGCGCGAAATCTATTTTAGCGCGTTCTGGAATCATTGTTCATACCTTACGTGGATAAACGTAGTGTAAGGATGAAAATAATGAATACTTTTTGAGATAACGGAAAATTATGGTTAAACAACTCTACGTTTTGGTTTTTCGTAAAGTATGGAAGAAGAACCTTATGTTAGGAAGAAACCCTACAATTTGGTTTTCAGCAAAGTATGGAAGAAGAACCTTATGTTAAGAAGGAACCCTACGTTTTGGTTATCAGGAAAGTATGGAAGGAGAACCGTACGCAAATTCTAAAGGTTACGTTTATTTCTCAAAAGTATGGTTCATCAACCTTACTTATGTAAACAACCATACGTTCTTGGAAAAGTATAGATCAAGTATAAGTATGGATTTTTTAACATACATTTGAATGTTGAAGAAAAAGTATGGATGATCAACCCTATGTTTGTTATCAACCTTACATTGTCAACCCTACGTTTGAAGACTATTTTATTATCCCTACGTTTGGAGGCCACGTCATTAACCTTACGTTTGGCGTCATAATTTTCGGCAAATGGTTTTTATGTACAACGATCAGTAAGCTAATTTCTGGGCGGATTTCAAGCCATATTTAAAGTCATTTTTAAATTATGAATTTGAATGATTCAAATCCGTTTTATTAATCGATTTAAGATCTAATTAAAATGAGCTTTTTATGCTGAGTTTTAAGGAAGTTACGACTTCTCTGTAAATTCAAATTTTTGAATATCGCGAATCCGAAAGCGACTTTTATGGATCTAAATGTGCAGTAGATATGATTTATTATATATTCTCTCTCTGAAACACCAGAAAAAAGGATGGTTTGATCGATCTATTATTGAAAAAGGTGGAAAATAGAGATTTCAACTATTCACGATTGATATGCTGATTCAACATGAGCGTAAAATCTCTGTTTGTTCAAGAAGAAGGAACTCAATAGAAGATTCACCTGTTCTACATTGAATATCTACTGTGGATCTACTACTGCTGAGTTTGTGAACTATATCTCTATATCTACTACAACTGGATCAACTCAGAACTGCTTCATCTTGAAGATCAATATTTCTATAGACTTCGATCCATCAACTGTCAATTGCATTCTGTCGCAATTGTGAAGATCAACCGAAAATTTATTTTTGAAATTATTTTTATTTTTGATTAATCAGATTCTCGTTCTATGCTGTGTAGGTTCGTGTTTGAACCAGAAGTCTTTGTTTTGCCTAGGATTGTAAAGGTGTCAACTGCCTGTACTCAGTTGTGAATCGGTCTGTGGAAAAGAGGAACAAATAGTGAAAATCACCAAGCTCGTGGAGTAGAGCGTTGGTGGAGTGGACTAGGGGATTTCTGTTCCCCAAACCACTATACATCTTTGTGTTCTTGTTTTTACTTTTTCCACTCCACGATCAAATCTGATAAAGTATAAAGGACAGAACTCGTTCAAGAGAATAGTTATTAAAAAAATTTCAAAATACACAATTTACCCCCCTCTTGTGTATAATCTGTAGATTCAGATCCAACAAATGTGACCTGTCAACCATAGGTATCGATATCCTAAGAAGAAAAGTTATTTTCTCTTTGTATGCCTTAAAATATAGGGTTATAGGAATATTTTCAAATATATTACACATTCATCCCTTCTGTACATTCTCCATATCATTTTTCATATCTATTAACCTCAATTCCATGGAATACAAAATTTCCCCTTCACACCCATAGAATATCATAGAATTCTTGTCCAGATAACCATGAAAAGGACGATCCTAGATGAAATACCATTAAAAGTCACACTAGACATTTTTATCACACGATTATAACCTATAGGTAAACATCATCATCATATTATGTTAATCTTCTTGGTTCATTTCACTGTAAAATGACTTAAAACTACATTTTATTACGACACTCACATGAGAGGACCATTGTTTCTGGTGTTTTCTCCTACCACACCTTTATGTTAGGACAACATGTATCTTCATTCTCATCTTAATTTGATACATAATGACAACTAAAATGTTAATTTTAGGACTACATGAAAACAATTCACAAATCCCCTAATCCTGCATATGATATATGTGTAACATTATCCACTTTATTATGGTCATCATCATCCAAATGCCTCTAAAAATAATCTAGACACCTTCCTTTTAAATATAACACGTTTTCTCATGAAAAACAAATATACCCCAAAATTTCCTTTAGATATCAGTAGTAATATTGTCTAAACAAAAAAAGGAAACCTTTGTTTTCAATCTACATAATATATATCAAACATGGATTTTCATGATATGCCACCAAATATGTCTTGTCAATTGATGGATGTTTCCTCACTAGGTGGGAATTGTCTTATATCTATATTCCTTGATGGTATTATAATGGAAATTACTTTTTGAAACATACTCTACAATTGTAACCTATAATCCTTTCCCATCCCACTCCTTCATATTTGAGAACCCCATGGTCTTGATTAATGACATCCCGCAAATATCTTGTGTCCAGACTCTAAAATGATATATTTTTCTAGTGCCCTAAAAAATTTATGGTGTGTGGAATGGTGTCTCCACAATAAGAGTATTCCACCCTACATGATCTTAAACTATTCAGAGTGGAATCCACTATGTAGTCCTTAACTACATATGAGTTAGACTTAGATAGGGAACATTTATCCAAGAACTACGTGGGGATTGATTATTATTATAATGAGTTGTGTAGTGAAGCATGTTTCTCTCATTATTGGACCATTTTACATAGAAAAAAAATTACTTCCTCCCACCCAATCATTGTTATAATATGTGTTCATAAAAATAGTATGGTTTCCTCTATTGAAGAACACATGATAAGAGTTGAATTCCCCTCTATCATCCATGGCTAATTCTAATCATAATTTTTCTTTCATCCCTAAATTAATTAATTTCACAAACCACATGTTATAGTTTCAAGAAACATAGACCATCGAAAACAACCCATGGATATATATAATAAAATATTCAAAATTTGATGAAATATATATTTTTTAATATGATAAATATTCCTCATGAACATATTTTTATGTTCTGCCTCCAAATATGTCCTATAAATGAAATGAATTTTCATCCATTTGAGAAAATATTTTTATCTCTATACACCCTAAAAACATTGCAATGTATGTCACTTTTTAAACATGGTCAATGACCATTCCTTGTCTTATTGTCCCATTTAATATCTTCAAATCCAAAAATTCTTAGATAATGTATGAAAATAATTTCACTCCTTATATATGGAAATAATTAGATCCTTATTTCTTAAAAAGTATTACTCGAGTCATTATCCCCATAACTCATGGTCAAATTTATTTGACCTAAAAAATTAGTTTCATTGGTCTGGTTTGTAAGACATTAGACTTCCAATTAAAGATACCCATTACATTCTAGGGTGAAAATCCAAAAATGGAACCCATTTCAAGAGTTGTTTTTTAACTTTATGGACACGAACTCCATATTATTCTGGTAAAATTTATCAATTAAAATTAAAATGGAACAAAACTTGTTAGGTGAAAACCCCGTAAAGGGAATCCTATGAAAAAGAAAAGTCTCACTCACTAATCCATATTATATAATTTTTTTAAAAAAATTAATGATATGATAAAAAATAAACAATGTGTTTTTGGTCTCTCATATAGATCTAGAAAAATTTGGACCACACCTATTGGATCCCTGGACCTTGTAAAGACATAGAGAATATTTTTGTTCCCTAACATTGTAATTACAAAACATAGACAGAAGGATGTTCTTTCAAATGAGCCAGCATCATTGTTATGTTATAATTTTATTGAAAATAAATACTTAGAAATTTGAAATTGAGAAAACAAGATTATTTTCATTCATATATAAGTAGTTATAGGATCATCCACAAGTTAGAGTCTCTCTGTCACACTTTACAAGATACCATCACAATATTGTTTGAAATTTTGAGGATCCCCTCAAGCCTCCTCAATAATATATTGAATCCTTGATAGATCAGTGGTCTCAACCTCCTACTCAAGGAGGATCTCTTCCACCATATCCATAATGATATTCTTTCCCTTATTCTAGACCTCATCTAGTGACTGCTGATGTTTTACATGTTTTCCTTAGGCGTGTCAATATAATGTTAGAGACGTTATATTTGAAGGGATTTCTCATCAACTTAGTTCCTTCACATCTCTAACTCCTCAGAATTATTGAGATATGCCTAAGTTAATTCAATACATTGGTCTTCAGTTTTTGTTAGCATTATTTATTTAATTATGAACTATTGTGACTCTTTTTCTTTCTCTCATAAGTTATAAATTTTCTTAAAATTATAGTGTACCATGTAGTAGTTGAATCCACCATACCACAATATGATAAAACTATTCTAGAGTCAATGAATCAATTAAGGTAGATAATTCATAGGTTTCATTGATATTAACACCTAGATATCATTCATTATTAGTATTAAAAATTCTAGAAGAGAATCATGAGACCATTATTTTTTTGAAGATCTAATTTAAAGAGGATAGGTTTACTTCGAGAATAACTCACTTATAGGTGGAATTATTTTTCCTTCATGGAGTATCATCACCCCTTCTTAGCACCATAATTTCATTTTGGGTTGAGGATTATTCTTCATTTATAACCATTGATGATGATGTCATTGAAATATGAATGAAATTTGTCATCATAATTAGTAGAAAATAAAGAATAAGGAAAAAGTTGATGGAAACGGTTAATGAAACCCACTCATTAATGGACCAGTTGCTTGGATTTGTTAACCTAGACTCCCTAACCTCATTGGATTGAACCCATATATTCTAATGTGTAGCACATTCTTAATTTTTCTCAGGACCCTCATTAAAATTCTTGTAATAATATCCCACTTCAGTACCATGATCTACTTCTCCTTTCATAACAGGAGTAGAACAAACCTCGATTCGCTGGTCGTGAATCAACTTGGAAATGTTTTCTATTGAAATAAATTCAGGGAAATTAATTAAGTTCATTATACATAAGAAGGTCATCTATGTGTGAAAATAATAATTGGTGAAAATTAATTCTACATAATTCATTATTAACATCTCGTAACTTTTCTAGAGAGGTGGGGATATTAATGTTTTTGATAACATATTCAATTTAGATTTATACTTTTACTGTTTTTTAAAGGGTCATGACATACTCATAAGTGGTGGAGATTGAGGAATTTGGATCAGGACCAAAATATGTCTCATCCACTCCACCCCACCATGGTTTTATTGATCAAACCATATCATGTCCCCTAAAAAATAGGATCAATAGTAGAACCTTTATTATATTTCCCATGATCCTTGTCGGCCTCTATTAGGATAGTGCTAGGAACCACAATGGTTATTAATGGGTCCCCTAGTACATGAAATGTATCTAAAACACCAATAGTGTAGGGAACCACGCTTAAAGTACAACAAAATTACCTTATATTTTTAGAATACATAATACATGACACAAAAATTCCCCCAAAGACTATATTAGTCTAGTTTATTTGGAAACTAGGAACATAATTATCAAACATCGTGAAAGATATTCAATATCTACCATAAAGATCTCCCCATTTAGTTTTCCTATCTAAAACTTTTCTTTATAACCTGGGGAAAATAAAACATAAGATAAGGGTGATTTAAAATTCTCAGTAAGGATATACATGGAAAACATTATGCATAACATAATCATTGTAATGTAAAAACATGGACATAACTATTTAATATCAAAATATTGAGTTATGAAATAAATCATAGAAGTACATAGGAGAAAAATTATAAAGGAACATTATCCATGAAAAAATAGAATTGGCATAAAACATGGATTTTGATAAACTGATAAGCACATAATTTGATTTCTATATTATCCAAGTCATTTCTATTAAGACCACCATAGTGGAAAAATTCAATTACCAAACCGGGTTTACTTGTCGTTCCAGCCTTGTATTATAGAACCAAGTTTACTTTTCACACTAGTCATGTATATATCATGAGATATAAATATTTACCCAATGCAATAGAGGGAGATATAGGTCCTTCCCATCTCATAATGAAATCATTTTTACATGTTCCACAAAAACATAAATCAATTATCATAGCATAACCCATAAAATAAAATTATTTTATTAATCATCATTCCATCATAAGTCATTTAAAATAAATGGATCTCATAACAATAATTCTATAATAAACACAATAAAATAATTGTAATAAGATATATTAAAACATAACCCTATGTCATCTTATATGGAAAATAATTTTGATAAAATGCATGAATTTAATTCCTGAGGAAAATATCCTTTATTTTTAAAAAATTATTTCTATTCGCAAAATGCTATGTAATTTTAAACGAAAATAATGTTGTAGAAAATAATCATGAAATAGTGTAGAGGATGCTTCATCGATATATGTTTTCATGATACCATAAAATTCCATTAAAGCCAAACATGTTAAAAAACATTCTCATCGTGATTTTCCTAGAAAAGTAGAAAAAATACGTCAAATTAAATAACAACAAAAGATTCCTTTCATACTATTTAATAAAATTCAAAAAAGGGTAAAATAATAGATAAAAAATAATATTTTAATAAAAATAATATTTTACAATTATGAAACATGGATTTTGATGATAAATATACACTAGTAAATACCTACTTATAAAAAATCTCAGATAAAAATGAGATTGTAAAATTATCCCTTACCTTTGGTACAATATGATTTGTATGTATCTGAAACACCTTTATAGTTAGTTTTAACATATTATTAACTTGTAAAATAAGCATAAAAATATTTTTAATATCATATATGATTCACTTATGACTATATATTACATGTTCATTTGTCAACTCCATGTTAAAGAAACGTTTTGGGTAAAAATATTATTTATCCTATGTGTTTTGACGTGCTATTATTGATATCATTATGTAGATCATGATTTACTTAGTTCCATAATGTAAAACATGATTTATATATCATATTTATTAAGTATATATATAATAAATAGATAAATGAAATGGAATACACTATTCATGAAGATGGTAGGTCATACGTACGCATGAACATTGTTTCTGTTTCTTTATTTAAGTGAATGAAAGTATGTAAATTACAAATATATATATATATGTAGTAGAATTATTAGGTCATATATCTCATTCTTAAATATTATGTAGGATTTATAATCATTCTTTAATAGTTAACATGGATAATGAATCACATTACGTCGTGTAGACGATAATTCGTACGTACGCACGACCAACGATATAATTTCCATTATTCCTGAACGACATTGAATTGCATGGTGTATTATATTTCAAAGTCAATATAATTTTATAATAATAATATATAGTTATTATATCTATTTTTACACCCATCCACGGAAGGTTGTGGTGAAAAACATGTTTCAGCATGGTGTGGAGACAATAATCCAAATGTACGCACAGTTGGTGATTTCGTCCTTCTTGAGGTGGATAGAAAGTTGAATATGGTTGTTTCATAATTATAATAAAATCTCTATATATGATTTATACTAGAGTTATTATACTATAATGAAACAACCCATGAAGTGGAAGTATAAGAAGAAAGAAATATGAATGAATCAGTATAGGAGATTACCTCTTCTTTGACATGATCTCTTTAGATCTCCTCTAAAGGGAACTGGAGTTTGTCTTTTGAGAAGACCATAACCTATATAATGTGATAGGTCAAGATGTGAAGATAAATTTTCATTGTATGGATGGAAATTACGGCTAAATTAGTTCTGGATAAATGATGGGGGAGGTTACCTTTTATAATTGAGGTAAGGGGAACTTTTTGAAACCTCAAAATTATTAATTCATAATAAAATAAAAAACCTCGCCAAAAACCTCATTAAGGTACCAATTTCAAAGATGATATGACATAGTATTGTAATATTATCAACCAATAAATTTTATTCAAGTTTCTATGTCCATTAAAACCTTATCTTTTCTATTTAACACTTAGTTATTCTATGTCATTTAAACTATGGTACCAAATATTTCAATATTTAAAGGGTAAAAATTTTTCTTATTTGATGTAAATTAGATCCAAAATAAATAATTGTGAACATTTTTGACAATATAATTATTATTATATATTTTTAAAAAGTTTTTATTGTTTTTAAATAATTCAATAAACCGCTATTTTGATAAATAATCAATAGTGTCAATTTTGACACTATTCAATTTATTGATTATTAAAAATATTCAGATAAAAATTAAACATAGAAAAAACTATTTTATTATATTATTAGGATTTAAAGGGTATCTCTAAAATTCATTGGAAATATTAATTATTCCAAAATAGTTTTATTTTAATAATTTTAATAATATTTATTTGATTTCATAATTAATAAAATAATTACTAAAATTATATTGGCTAATTATTTAATATACTTATTTGTTGTGTAAAAATTAAAAATAAAATACTATAATGAATAAAGATTAAATATCATTCATTATAAAATATTTAGTCGAATTTATCTTCTATAAAATCAAACATTAAACTTTTTATACTTATTACAGTACGAATGTGACAACTTTAACATTACTTTAAATAAAATAATATAAAGGTAATAATTTATTATATAAGTCTCAAAATGGTTCCTAGCTTTACATTTGGATTATTATGGTCTAGAGATACTCAACCAATAATATTTGTTCATGTGTTAGGGCCATTTTATGGTTATTAGGATTTTAATAAAAATTGTTTCATTGATTTCTCTTCAATTAATTTACTTTTACATCATCAATGAATAAGACTTTAAAGTAATTATATATTTTATAAAAATTAAAATAAATTACCCTAAGGAAGGTAATTATTTTATCTTTCCATGGACTATTTATGTATGAAGATATCACCTAGTAATCCCTATATTAAAATTTTTATACTTATAAGAAATGTTTGTTTGAAATTTTGTCACTTTAATTGGTATTATTAATATCTATGTCATTTTAATTGTCACGTGAACATTAATTGACCATGTTTTTAACCTAACATGTTAAGGGTATAATTTTATTCATCAAATAAGATTTTGGATGAGGTCTTTGAAGATGTTCTGGTTTGGGTGCGATGGCATTATTAGTATTGCGGTAGTAGAGTGGATGATTTTCTCTGGGAACTCCTCATGACATTGTTTTTTCTTGGGGTTTTCTACATGTTTCTATTTTGTGGACTGAGATTTTGGTATTATATGAATTCAGTGAATTTGAAAACGAAGATGTAATGTATTCCGGACTGTGGAGATTCATCTCTAATTTGGTTTTTGTGTTTGGCTTTGTTTGGTTTTCTGGCGGTTTTGGCTATGCGTATTCGGGGGGATGGAAGAGGGTTCAATGGGTTTTTTTTCACAAAATTGTCGTTGTGGTGATGTTTTTCGTCTAAGAGAAAGAGGTTTTGTGGCAGTGTCATTATTAGGGAAGGCAGTGGAGGGTTTAGGTGATGGAGATATTTCTTGGTGATAGAGGATCTATGGTTCTCTAATTTTTTTTGGAGTACGGTAAGAACATTTGGAAAAGATAAGAAACGTTATTTCATGATTGAATTTGGTGGTTTTTATTTTGGGATGATGGCTTGGTCTAGACTTTCTACATGTTAATGCCTCAGATATGGGCTCAGAGCAGGTGGCTTCCAATATGCAGGGCTATTCGAATTTTGATGATTGAGAGGGTATAGCCTAGCCATCGGTACTAGGCCTATGTATATTTTCACGATACAGCTTGCTGAGTAGCCAGGCATTGGTGAAGGCTTTTTATAATGAAGTTGATTCTGGGGAGGGGTACTTCTAGAGGTCTTTTTTTGGTACTGGGATATGTTTATGTATCCATTTCATTGATGCCTTGGAGGTTTCCCTCTTTCTCCTTAAAAGGGGGGTTTATCTGAAAATAATTAGAAATTGAAGTTTTTGGTCCATTCAGTCATGTAGGATTTTTTAGGGTTTTTGGATAATTATATTGTCCTTATAATATGATTTGTTATACTAATTTGCCCAATTTACCATTAACTGCATTAAATAAATATTACTGTAGTTACTATGCCTAATATCAAAAAAATTAACCTTTTAACATATTTTGGACCCAATGAATCAAAATATAGAATCCATTATTCTAATTAAAAAATACATAATTTTTAGAGATTAATGTAAAACTAATCATTTTTTCAGAATGAAAAAAACAGGTTTTTGTTTAAAAGTTATAACATTGCAAAAGATTGAAATGTTTTTACATATCAATTCAATGTAAAATTAATGACAAAAACAGACATTGTATTAAATTATAAAAACATATCGTATTTATACTCTAAAACCATTCAATAATATAATTTAACCATATAAATTATTTTGATGAAAAAAAGATGTTTTCAATTTAAATTTAGCATACTTTCACTATTCATAAAAATATGAAATTATCAGAAAAATATAAAAAATTCCTCCAAAGTGAAATTTTATATTCCTCCTCTAGATAATAAGTTTATTTTGTAAAATTGAACTTATAAAAGTGTTAAAAATCCTATTTCAAATGGGTTCACCATCAAAAGGCGGTAAAACTGCATTTTTTTAAAATACATCTTTTATCTGAACAAATTTAATTTGATCTTATATATTGTTCTAGAAAATACCTAAGATGAATTCCAATGTTATATAAAATTAAAAAAAATTAATACTACTCATAATGGTTAGTTTATATCCCATTAAATAATAATATTTTAATAATATATCATTGTTTAGTGAAACTTGGTATTGCGTACAATGCAAGCTATCGAGGAAGGTCTCTCTTGCGTGTAATGAAAGCCATGTCAGTGTTGTGTTTAGTAAAAGATTGATTTGTTGTTTCGTATAAAATAATACAAACTCAGTTCGTATATACATTGATAAAAAATATATACTCAATATTGTGTGTATCTTACGCCAACTTGGTGTTGTGTGAAATGAATTCTATCAAAAGAACATGAAATTTTGTGTATCACAAGACAAGAATGGTCTTGGTTTTACTGCATGTTAATAAGGATTTATGTATTGTGAAAGATAATCTTTGTGTAACGTACAACACAATAAATCAATTAAATTAATAATAACCTATCTCTTAAAATATTTGGGTGTTACATTCAACCCCCCTTAAAATTAATTTCTTCATAGAAATTCATTAACGTTATAAAAGGTTTACTACTTGAACGTTTCATTCACAGAAACCCACAACGGAAATAGGAATACTAAAACATCATTTTTAAATGGAAAGTTAGAATAAAATGGCTACCCAAATTAACTCATCATTAGGTTTCCACATAGGAGAACATAGGTGGGAAGTGAAAACATGAATATAGAAGAGAAATTTAACCATCAAGTTCTGATGGATAGTGATCGAGTATAAGTTTTGGGAAAAGTTAGCTACTAAAAATCCATAAATCTACAATAATTTAAGGGACCATATGATTTATTGTATAAAAATGTACTAAGATAAAAAAATTTCTTTTCATGATCCTTTTTATAACGATGAATAAATTTTCATGAGAATAAATAATTACTTGATTTTGGTACAATCTCACTATTCCTCGTTCACTGAACAATTTCTGTATCATCTCTTATATAAAGAAATGAAGTAGAATTTTTCATTATTGAAGTGTTATCAGATCATATGATACAATAATTGAGCATTTCATCTGTCTTAACAAAAAATTAGAATAGGTTATCAAATATGCATAAGTCCCCAAATAGTGAGATAATACATTAATCTAACCAACTTCAACCAAAATATAAGTAGTATTATCCATAAATGGATAACCTTACAATCCATTGAAAAAATGAAATTCAAAATATTTAGAAGGGGTTGAACTAAATCAGTCTAACAGTTGTCTCACATATCTCATATGGCAGTTCATAGTTGTCACATTCCAAACATCTGAATACCTTAGTCATGTATTCTCTGGTAACTACCTGAATTATCATATATCATTTTTGAAAAAATTCATGTTTCATTATTCAATTTTTTTTGGATATATTCCTTAAGTCCCAAATTTGTTATACATCATCCATGATAGAATAAACCACTTTTCAATATCTCTATAATTATATTTCAAGAAACTAAAAGAAACCAATTTACTTATTCAAATCCAACATATCTATAGCATGGAATCATTATCATAAATTATGTTACATATTAATGGTTACCTTCCCCTAAATCACATCTTCTCCATGTATATCACCTTACCCTTATATCATTTTTTTGTCTCCATATAACTATTCAACATATCATTTCCAATCTTTAATTAAAAACATATACTAAAAACACATATATGTTTCATGATTCATTTAACATAATCATTGAATTCAAAAACATATACACCTCAATCATCTAAGTTTTTTCTTAAACCATTACTCAGGATCCATCATCTAATTTTTTCCTAAAATATGAATCATGTATTAAGGTTTCACAAACTCAAGAATATTAGCTTCAATGTAAACAAAACCTAAAGAACAAAACATAACTTTCACGAGTCGTTTACATTATTTGTATCCTTAGCAGTATGACCAATAATCATACCATCATAACGATTATCTTTATGATAATTCCACTTAAGAAATCAATACTCATTATTCCCATAATTAAAGCATCTAAAACTATGTTCTATTTAGTTCTGGTTATTGACTAAGATTAGAAATCTAGGTGTTAAAAATACATATTAGAGATTAGAAACCAATAAGGTAAATTAGTTATAATATTTCAATCTATAATATATTCAGTTTAACCCATGGTTAGTCATGATTATCACAAAAATCCTAGGTTTGTAATTTATACTGTACTTATCCATAGGACATCCTGAGACATATCCTTATAAATATCTCTAGATATCTCACTAAGTTTTTTCATATACTAGTTTCTAATGGTTGACTAAAACATTTCGCTGATACCAACGGTAGAGACCCAAGATTGACATACATGTACATTACATTAATTTTTATGAATACTTAATACATGGCACAAAAAAACTTTCAAAGATCGTATTAGTGTACTATCTTTGGAAACATAGAATATAATCATTAAACATGGTGAAAGATCTTCAACATCTCCTATAATGATCTTCACCTATAGTTTTACTACCATAAACCTTTCTTTATATCTTGGGGAAAAGAAATAATATGAAAAGGGTGAGCTCAAATTCTCAGTAAGGATAATCATGTAAAACAACATTAATGACATTATCATAAGAATGTAAAAACATGAACATTACTTTTGAATAAAAAATATTGATTTATTAAATAAATCATTGTAGGACGTTACGAAGAGATCATAATGTAACATTATAAATTATAAAATAGAATTTTCATAAAACATAGAATTGTGGAAAAAATTAGCACATAATATGATTTCCATAGTAGCCAAGTCATCGTTGCCAAGACCTTCATATTGGACAAAGTCCATTACTAAACCAGGTATACTTATCGTTCCCTCCATGTATTACTAAAACAAATTTACATTACATTCTAGTCATGTCTATTTCATAATATATAAATATTTAGACAATTCATTGGAGGGAGATATAGGTCTCACCCATCTCATAATGAAATCATTCTTACATGTTCTACAAAAACATAAATCATTTATCATATCATAACCCGTGAAATAAAATTGGTTTCTTAAACATCATTCTATCATAATAAATTTAAAATAAATGGATTTCATAAAAATAATTTCGTCATAAAAACAATAAAATAATAATAATAATAGGTATGGAAACATAACCTAATGTCATCTTAGATGGAAAATAATTTTGATAAAACACTTGAACCTAATTCCTGAGGAAAATATCCTTTCTTTTTTCAAAAACATTTTCCGATGTCAAAATGCCACGTAATTTTAAAAGAAAAGAATTTATTTTAAAATATTAATAAAATCATGAAGAGGAAGCCTAATAGAAATAAGGTTTCATAAAACCACAAAATTCAATTTGTGCTGTATAAGGTAAAAAACATTATCCTCGTACTTTTTCCAGAAATGTAAAAAAAATACCTCAAAGAAAATAACGACAAAAGATTCCTTTCACACCATTTAATAAAATTATCCAAAGGGTAAAAATAACTTTAAAAAATTATAGAATAATAGAAATAATATTACACTATTACGAAACAAGGATGCAAATGATTAATATACCGCAATAAATACTAACTTGTAAAGAATCTCGGATAAAAATGAGATTGTAAAATTATCCCTTACTTTAGGAATGATATGCTTCGTATGTATCCAAAACACTTATATAGTGGGCTTAAAAATATTATTAACTTGTAAAAGAACCATAATTATATTTATGATATCATATATTATTCACATATGACTTTATATTACCCATTCAATTGTCAATTCAATGATAAAGCAATGTTTTGGGTAATAATCATTCTATTTATCATACATGTTTTGAATTGTTATCCATGATATTATTACACAGATCATGATTTAATTAATTCAAGAACATAAAACATGATTTAAATATCATATATATTCTGTATATATATATAATATATATATGTATATATATAATATATATATATATATGTATATATATAAATAAAATGGAATATACCGTTCATGGAGATGGTAAGCCTTACATTCACATGAATGTTGTTTCCGTTTGCTTATTGAATTGAATGGAAGTAAGAAAAATTTATATATATATATATATATATATGTATAAATATATTAGAATAATTAGGTCATATATTTCATGAGTATTTATTATATATTCTTTAGAATCATTCTTGAATGGTTAATTTGGGGAATGAATCTCATCATGTCGTGGATACAGTAGGGTGTACGTACGCACAAGAGACAATATCATTCTCATAATGCATGAATTGTATTTAATTGCATTGTGTAAAATATATCAGAATAAATTTATTTTATAATAATCATATAAAGTTATTACATCCATTTTGACACCCATCCATGTAAGGTGGTTGTGAAAAATAGATTACATCACGGCGTGGAGACGGTAAGTCGTACGTACGCATGTCTGATGATTTAGTCTTTCTTAGGATGGATAAAAAGTAGAATGTGGTTTTGTCATAATTATAATAACATATCAGTATATAATCTCTACTGTATTTATTATTCTATAAATAAAAACTCATAAATTCTCTGTATAATAAGGGAGAAATATGAAAGAATCTGTAGAGGAGATTACCTCTTCTTTGACGTGATCTCTTTAGATATTCACTTCATGGAACTAGAGTTTTTCTTTTCAGATGACACAAACCTATAGATTGTAACTGGGTAAGTTTATAATAGAAATTTTTATTGTATGGATGAACATTAAGGCTTAATTAGTTGTGAATAAATGCGGGAGAAGGCGCCCTTCTATAATTAAGGAGAGGTGCACTTTTGGAAACCTCAAAAATATTAATTTATAATAAAATAAAACCCCACTCAAAAACCTATAAAATGTCCCAAATTTGAAGATGATATGATATAATGTTTTAATATCATTAAATTATATATTTTAGAAATATTTTTATGTCCATTCAATCCATATCTTTTCAATTTAACACTTGATTCTATTTCATTTTAACTAGGGTAACAAATATTTCATTATTAAAATGGTAAACTATTTACTTATTTGATGTCAATTAGGTCATAAATAAATAATTTAGAATATTTCTGACCGTATAATAACTATTCTATATTTATTTTAAAAAAAAATTTTAAATAATTTAGTAAAACAATATTTTGATAAATAATCAATAGTGTCAATTTTGACACAATTCAATTTATTTATTTTTAAATATATAATCATAACAAGTTAACATCAATCCAACTATTTTATTATATTAATAATAGGTCCAATGTTTCTATAAAAATCATTAGACAAATTAATTATCTTTAAAATATATTTATTTTAATATTTTTAATAACATTTATTTGTTATCTCTATTAGTAAAATCATTACTTAAATGATTTTGGGTAACTATTTCATATACGTATTTGTTGCATAAAAATTAAAAATAAAATAAAATATTGAATATAAATGTAATATATTTCATTCGAATATATTTAGTTGAATTTATCTTTTATAAAATGAAAGATAAAAAATTTTATGCATATTAAAGTATGAATGTGACATTTTTAAAATTACATTAAAAAAATATGGTCATAATCTATTCTATAAGGCTCCAAATGGTCTCTAGCTTGACCTTTGGATGACTATGGTCGAGATATACTGGGCCAATAAATTATTTTCATGTATTTGGACATTTTTATAGTTATTAGTATTTTTATAAAAATTATTTCATTGATTTCTCATCAATTATTAAATTTTTATATCATCAAAGAATAAGACTTTAAGGGAATTATTAATTGTCTAAAAATTAAAAATAAATTTCCATGATTTATTTAATTTAATTATATTTACATTTACTATTTATGTTTGAAGATTTCACCTGTTAATCTCTATATAAAAATTATTGTACTAATAAGAAATATGAGTTTTACATTTTTTTCACTTTCATTGGTTTTGTTAATATAAATGTCATTTCCATTGTAATGTGGACATTAAATGACTATGTTTAGATCCTAATATGTTATGGGTAGAGTTATATACATAAAATAGGATTTTGGAAAGTTTTTGGATAATTGTATTATCCTTATAATATTATTTGTTTCACTAATTTACCTGATAACCTTTACCTGTGTTAAAAACAATTATCGTAGTTACTATTCGTAAAATCAAAAATAAGTGACCCATTAACATAATTTGGACCCAATGATTCTAAATATAGAATAAATTTTTCAAAAATAAAAACACATAATTTTCAGTAACTAATTTAAAATTAATACCATTTTCAGAATGAAAAAATGGGTTTTTGATAAAATGTTAAAACATTACAAAAGATGGAAATGTTTTTTCATATGAATTCAAAGTAAAATTAATGACAATGACTATAATTTTATTAAATTATAAAACTTTATTCTATTTATAATTTAAACCCATTATATAATATGATTTAACAATATAAATGTTTTCAATGAAAAATGTTGTTTTCTATTAAAATTTACCATATTTTTAGTATTCATCAAAATAAGAAAGTTGTCAGAAAAATTTAAAAAATTCATCCCAACTAAAATTTTATATCCCGTATCAGACGGAGAATTTTATTTTGTTAAATTGAACATATAATAGTCTCAAAAAATTAGATATAAAATGAGGCTTCCATCAAAAGGCAATAAAATTGCATTTTTTTAAAAAATACTTTTTTTATTTAGAAAAATAGAATTTATTCTTTTATAATGTTCTATAAAATAGATAAGATGAATAATAATGTTATATAAAATTAAAATTTTGGTTTATACTGTTCATAACATCTAGTTTATATCCCATAAATATTAATATTTTAATAATATATTGTTGTTTAGTAAAACTCTATATTGCATACAATGCAAGTTATCAAGGGAGGTCCCTCTTCCATGTAATACAAGTAAATTCAGTGTTGTGTTTAGTAAAATATTCCTTTGGTGTTGTGTATAACAATATCCCACCATAGTTCATTTATACATTAAAAAAAATCTAAACTCAGTGTTGTGTGTATATTATGCAAACTAGATGTTGCGTGAAATGAATTATATCAAAAGAACTTTAAATTGTGTGTATCACAAGACCATAATAGTTTTTAATATACTACAAGCTAATAAGGTGTTTCATATAGTGAAATCTAATCTTGGTGTAACGAACAATATAAGACATCAGAGAAATTAAAAATAATCTATCTCATAAATTTTTTGGGTTTTACAATAAAGAGAATGATTCAGTGGTTCTTACATAACTCATTATAACCCATATTTAAAATTTCCAAGATTCGCATATCCCTATATAGTAATGAGAACGTGTGTGGTCTCATGCCTTGACATTACTTCTATTGGAGGAGTGTTTCTAGAATTAATATGTTACACATTGGGGTTTTCCTCCTCAGTTCTCAAATGATCATATCTAATCCCCATGGGAGAAGAGAGGGAATCATATTTAGTAGTCTTTTATTAGAATTAGATTCATATTCAGGAAAAAACAAGAATAAGTGATTTTGTGGAAAATCACCATGACTAGCGATGCACATGTAAAATGTTTCTGTTCTCCATCACCCCCTCACCTCATACCAGAAAAGTCTATCACATTATCCCATGAACACAAATACTAGAGGAGTAAATGGATATAATTCCCCCACCATATCCTCCTCCATGAATTATTGGCCATGTAAAATTTCCTTGATTGATGGGTGGATCACTCAACCCCGATAAGTGTGCCCGTTAGATCATATCATAGAGACTTTTTCAATTATGCCACTTTATATTCCTTCAATGAATCAATGTTATGAACTTATTCATAAAAAATACCATGTTTTAAATAATTTTTAATGAAAGAAGTAAGAAATAAGGAGGGATCATTCATTACAAACATTGATGAATTCTTCTGATTCGTCAGTGGATTGGTTAACCACCCCCTCAGTGGAACCTCATTATTTCATATCATTCACTAACTTTATAGAGAGAATATAGATTTTAGTGTCATATATGAGCATATCCAACTACTAGATACACTTACCACCTTAGTAGAGTGATAATTATAATGGTGGTATGGGGTGGTTGAAAATCCCTTATCTGTAGAGTATGCAATCTATAACAAATAAATGATTAAAATTTCAAGCACCAAAAGGCTTGACCTTATAGAATTGAACTTCCTCAGTCCGCACATATATGAGGATACCTTGGTAGGATATATAGTAGAACAATATCTCTTGATTTAATGGGATTTTTAGGCCTCTAGGATTTATAGGGATGCTGAAAAACTAGATCCTGAGTCCCCTCATGGAGATGACAGTTGGATCACCTTGGCTAAGATCTAGAAGTCCTATCTTGGTTATAATTCCTAGATCACCTTTGATTATCTATAGTTGTGGAATCCTTTTTAGTTCTAACTCACTGAGCAGATAATGAATGGGAATATAGAGTAACTTTATCACTACCACTATAATAATTAGACCATTTCTCTGTTGACCTAGTTTTGAAATTGATTCTTCAACCTATGGTACATATATCATCAATACCCGTTGGGGATATAAGGAAATCAAAGAACTAGCTTATATATGGGTCAATACAATGTGGTTATTCAGTGATGGAAATTATATTACTACCTTATATGATTCTCGGTCCATCGGAAACCAGAGATGTCTAGCCACCATAGCATGCTTCTCTAACAAAACATCTATAGGGGAGAGATGGTAGGTTGTTGTAGAAATTTTGTAATAGAGTGAAATTTTATAAGGAAAATAGGATACAAAGATAATTTCACTATAAATCCTTATCTTCAGTACAAAATTTCTAAAATACATCATGTATGATATGATCTCAAAACTATTACCTTCATTGTCTGTGGTTGTTAGGGTAGGTAGATCACAATTCTAGAAGAATTTAAAATTTATAGAGATTCAAATAGTATTTGAAGCTACCTACCCCATATTTGATGTTCAAGGACCTAATACCATTTAAATATTGGATAAAGGTATATAACTAAGATGCTGGAATGATAACCCCTATTAGAACCTCATAGGAGATGCAATATTCTATGATCCACCCCCAAAACACTTGGAAAAGACCTTAAATCATTTAGTTCTCCTTTAATATATACATATACTATAAAAACCAAAGAATATTTTCTAGAGTAAGAGATTTTAACCCTATGTGTTCCAATTTCATTATCTTATCCATTATGAAAAATGTTCTCAGCCTTACCCCACCATTGGAATCCTTCACTATAAGAATATAAATGATTATCCACATAGCTAAAAACCAAGTAAGGTGGGTCTTAGAAGAAATGATAGTCTTTGGGGAATTCCCCCATGTGGTGTACTGGCCAAATTCTAACATGGGCCAATACATTTCCAGGATGTATCTCTTCTCAATTCAAGGACATCCAATTGGATATTACCACTTGGGACCCTTCCCCTTCGGCTCTAATAAAACATTCATCCAATCCTCAATATGAAAATCACCCCAAGGTAAAGGGAATTCCTATCTATCCTCCTGAGCTATTTCCAATAATTTAATGGGCAGTGAAAGTGTTATTTTTAGGGTGTCTCTTCTTCTTTATGGTGGGATGAATTCATCATATGTCAGTCCAAGTATAGGTGCTCCTAAAATTATTTTAACAGCCCACAAATTAAGGCCATCCACTTCATGAGTTATGTGAAATATATTAGTCAGTGGGCTCTAATGGCATAGAAACTATGGGTTGATTTCAAAAGGTGTTTATATAAATGTTTTTTCAAACTATAAAACATCAAAAAATGAAAATTTATTTTTTTTGTTAGTTTCAAATTAAATTCAACTCATTCACACCAAATAAGTCCTAATCCACATAGGATTAACCCTTCTTCCAGTGTGGAAGCCCCACTATTCTATAAATCCTTTTTAATGGTTTTCAATTGGTAAATGGAAATGGATGCACAATGGTGAGGCTTTGGCTCATGGGTATGTGGTTTCAAATTTAGAGAACTCATATTATGGGACATCAAAACACACTATAGTCATTCTTCCTGCATATACATACATTAGCTAATCATAAATGTTAAAAACAATAATGTATATTTATTTCTTTAACCAAGAATTATGCATGTAATCTATTGACCTTGGGATGAGAACATCCCCCAAATGTCTACAACTATGTAGTGGTAATAGGATGCTCTAAATACATTCAAACTAATTATTTTAAAAATGTATCATGAGTTTTAGATTAATGGTGTCATAAATTGTTTGATATTTTGGACCAATGATTTCTATCATCTCACTGATGTGTGTCACAGTGTGTACATGAAAATAGAAACTATCTGATCATCCATTGGAAATATAAAATGAATCACTATGATTTTAATTAGAGATAGGGTTTCAGTTTGGGATATTCAAGGAAAAAATATTTTGTAATGGTCGGAACTCACTTAATTCATTCACCCAAGTGACCTCATGTAGGTTAATTTGACCAAATGACCTCATGTTGGTCACTAGATTGGGTGATTGGGAAAAGCTTCCACAATAAAGTTACATTACAAAAAATTCCTACACACATTAATACATACCATTCATATGGAATAAGATCATGCAAAATATTATTTCATTAATGACAAGAATGATGAGAATTTTAGAAGGTCAAATAGATTGAGTGAGGGGGGTACTGGTAGAAAATGATATTTAAAGATGAATAACTACCTGTGTGGTCTCCCTGCATGAACAACATGCATTTTCCACCTATATGTCCGACCGTCATGTCCCACAAAATTGCTTCTCACTTTTGCAATAAATAATCTATAATATTCTCTAAACCAGAGCATGAATATACCCAAACAAGAATAGGTCAATTAATAAATAATATATCAACGTACATGTTAATATACCTTAGGATTAGATTAAATTCCACAAATAAAATCTAATCCTTAGGGGAAATTTTTTTGAAACACCCTTTCTTACATGAGTATGAAAATATACATGGAAAAATATATCATGTATAAATAAGAGGAATGTTAAGGAATGTTGAAAAATTCCCTTTCTGTCAAAACACATGTTCACCTAGAGATTCATTAAGGTCAAACCTAGATGATCAAATATGCATGAAAAAATCATCATGAGGGTCCATCTGTGTGAGATACCAATGTGAATTACAATCACAAATCATATATTTTTCCCATGGATCTAAAACTACCTACAAATATGACCATTGGGTTTCTCATTTAACATTAACAGAAAACACAAATATGGCTTTAAGCACTACTCTCCATAGTCCTTCACCTAAGTCCTCAAAACTCCCTAAGAAGCTCACACTGTTTCAAGAGAAGAGGAAATTAATGAGAGTAAATGGATTAAGATTCCTCTAGGGTCTAAAAAATAACTACACAAGGAACAAAATTCCCCCAAGTATAAAAGTAATATAGTGAAATACCCTTCCCAAACTCAGGACTTTCTCAAGACCCTTCCTAGAGTACATTAGGAGACCCTTGGAGATTTGAGCACGGTCTCCCTCATGTTTGGTTTCACAGTTTTTTCATCATCCATGTTCACCAAAGTAATAATTGGGCGAGGTATCCCCAAATTCTACCTTGTAACACTTGAGTGAAGTAGCCACCTAGATCACCGAGGTATCACCTAGGAGAATCCAAATCCATCCCACCTAGTTATCACTTAGGTGATTCCAAATACGTATTTCATACTTATCACCTGCGTTAGGCATCCTATGGCCCTCTTTTCACATTTCTAATGATTGGGCATCCCTTTACCTTATTCCATCATCTGAGGGGGGACTACAAACTCCTCTGAACCCTCAATATATGTCTGATCAGAACGAAGGGTATAACAGTTGGTGGGACCCTTATAATGTTTTAAATCATACATTCTATTGGTAATTACAACCCAAACATAATGAAGGTTGATGATGGATTCTTTGGTTGGGCTTTGAAATATGTTTCTTCAAGTGTGAAACAAATCTGATGACAAGATCCTCTTGTAATCTATAGCCCTTCCACCCTCTTCCACTCTTCCACATGTTTTAATTGGATATCAAATGGGAATACCTCACTAATAAATACCCAGTATTTTTTTAAACATCTCCTACCTTATATACCTTTAGACACTAGAAGATGAATTAGATTTGGTGAAATTATATATCTTCCACTTCCTCTTGTTACTCAAACTGATCATGAATCATGTGATCTTAGATGTTTCTGTGCTTCATGTCATCAGCATGAGAGAATATCCTCTTATGGGAATCATATTCTTTATAAGCTATATCCATGTTATCATCCCCTAAAAGGACCATTTCCCCTACAATAAAAACCTTCAATAGGGCATATTCTAGATGAAGCATCTAAATGGGACTCCTCCGTAGGTGTAAACCTCAGAATTTATGATGTTTGTGGGATTTGAATCATGTAATCATTAGACACGTATGGAGACTCCCTAAGGTTCAATACCAAAACATCAATTCCACCATCATCTTAAATAAGAAATATTCCCAGTAAAACATTCCCCAACCTATAAGTCTATATTCCTTTCATGTCCTTCCAACATTATCCTCATCTACCAATGTTATCATTGAATGTTATATCATCATGGGACCATATTCCCTACAAGATCAACCATAAAATATTATTTTGGAATTATTCCAAAAACATCCTTAACTATGCCCCATTATCCTAGACATACTCACTGCATAATGTTAAAATACATGGTATGATCCTTATCACATGACCTTATAATGTATGATGTGCCTAGTTATGTTGAGCAGAACTACATGAGTTCTGATCCCTGGATAATGATACATTCATGATTACCAACATGTATGGATTAAAACCAAAATCCTAATACAATAAATTTAACAAAGTAAGAGAACCAATGATACAAACACATTATTGCATTGATCGAGAACCTCTAATATAGAAAAATGGTTCCCCATACACACTTGTCAATAATTTACAATTGATGTGTCAGAGTGACATGTTCCACATTCATAATTTAGAAGGGATTTGTCAATATGTCATAAATATGTATCAATGAATTTGAGTTGAAACTAATTCCCTCAAAAGTGTATGATGAGCCTAACCTCCCATCCTCTTGAAAAACGAGAGTTCTTAAGCATTATTGGTTATGTCACCTAATGAAATTCTTCCTTTGGAAATTAGGTCCCTTAGATATCATGGATATGAAACAAGCTGGGTGTTTCCATATCCATGAATAAACCCTTATTGAATCCGACCTCGCATTAATGGGTGTCAAAATATCCTAGAAAAAATAGTTTTAGTGAATTTAATTAATGATTAAATAATTTAAGACCTATGATATATAATTTATATAAAAATTTTCAAAAGATACGATTTTTTATATAGAATAGTAAAGTCTGATTTTTTCATTAATGTAATGTATTTGGAATATGAATGATTTCATAAAAAATCAATTTAAAATGAGAGTATGAAATAATTATTATTTAACAAATATGAAATATCCATAATTATTTATATAAAAATGTCAAAAAAAATGCTTTAAAAATTATCAAAAATTTATAACAAATTATTTATGAAGTTATAGTGACCATAAAATTTTTGAAGATGTATTATTTTTGGTCAACAATTTCACTAGATGTTGGAGAATCTATTTCAAGTATTTTTGAGTAGTTTGGAGATGGTCAAAATTGAATAGGATATCGTTTAGGGTTTTTTATGTCAAGTCTATTTTTTTTAGTTTAGATCTGAAAATGGAAAACTATTGGAAAATCCAAAATATGTCATTATTAGTCCCTAAGACATTTTCTATATAAAATAAATTTTTGAGCATTCATCTATTAAATTTGATAAATAGAAAATTAGAAAAGGTATACAGAGTAAGGACTTCACAACAAATTCATTAGAATTTGAAAACCATAATGATTCTTTCCATCAATTTTTACGAATTTTATTTACATATCAGTCTTCCAAAACTTAAATAATTAAAGATATCGTAAATCATCAAGTCATCACATAATATTTTACATCAATACATAAGTCTTTAATGGATATTTAAGACTTGAGTTGGTATTACGTATTAATTTACTACCTATACAGTTTTTTGTATTGTAGTACATAACATTTACCATAATTTTTAACAAATAAGGTTTTGTAATACATTTAATGTAATATTGTGTGAAGGGAGGTAAGAATTTGAGAAATTATGTATGAATTGTTTTCTTTGTAAGACTTCTGAGGTCATATGAAATTTTTTGCTAAGAATTTCTATGTTTTTTATGATTCTTCAATGGAAATGAATTATTCATATATATTAATAGATAAGTTAAAATGAATTTATGAAAGAAATAAAATGTGTATATTTTAATGAATAAAGGATAATATCTTCAGGTAAAATTCTTCGTGAATTTTAATTCCAAATTCAAATTCTTTTTTTTTTTGAATATTTATTCTATTCATCGGAGAATTTTCAAAAAATTAGGAATAATAGAAGGTTTCTATAAATAATTAATGAACTATTATTCATGAAATATAGTAAATATTAAAGTGGTAAGTGAAGAAGGAATATTTTATTTGATAATTGATAATTTAGCATGAAAATATACTTCTGTACTAAATATAATCTATATCAAGAAATAAGATAGACTATATAATAGTACATGCACTCTATTTAATTTTTATAAATATATTAATGTTAGGTGGAACATATTTTTATTACTCTAAGAAATTATTTCTAAGTAGTAAAAATATTATTTTCATAGAAGCATACTCTTCTCCGTAACAAAATCATATTGAAAAATTCATCAGGGAATATCGATTTAATTTTGTTTTACTAATATCATTATTGAAATAAAAAACATAATTAAATTAGATTTATTATTTAATATTGACTCATAGAATGATGATTTAAATATCCAATTCAAACAAAAGTGAAAAATATATGAATCCCAATGTATAGGTTGTTCCTGTCTAAATAAAGTTATATCATTTGAGGGCTATGTATGATAATTTCCCATTCAGAGAACTGAATGACACATTGTAAAACATTTTATGATACTTTTACTATATTTGTGATCATTATAAATTTTTTATGAAAATAAAATCAACATCACAATAAGATTATTGAATTATCATGGATTAAAATATCATATCCAATTCAAACCATGAAAACATTTCATGTGCACTATTTTTGTTCCATATTTTTACATATGGGTGGGGCAGAGTTACAGAAGGTGGGATCATAAATTTAACTGGTCACAATGGTTTAATACAAAATAAAGAACATATAAAAAAATATACCAAGAATTTATCCCACTTTTTAGTGGTATCTTAATCAATTTGGGTTATGCATGTGGTGTCATAGTAAACCAAGTCCCCATGATATTCATCTCTTTTTGAAGGATATTAGAGACACTTTCAGTTCTGTGAAAAATAATGTGGTTCCATTATTTTTCTAGAAAACATTAATGGGTTGAAGAACTAGGTGTTATCATATTTTATTTCACAATTATTAGCGATTATTGATGTTTTTACTATAGTATTTCGACCTATTGAAATAGATTCACTTATGAATTTTTCTTACAAATGAAATTTAGAAGTTGATGGGAAGTCTATTAATGTTAAATTTTGATCCCTATAAGGAAAATAATATAAAAAAGTTAGGGGAACACAATACCCAAATAAATATTGGATAAACTTGATAACATGTGTGAGGGAGATTCTAAGATCAAATAATGAAAGCTATAGATTTAGTGGAATAAAGTTTAAGATATTATGATGGATGAAGATGAAAATAAATAATAATATCTTACACATATTAATGAAATGGTTTGTCATATTATAGTATTTGTGGAAAATATGCAAGATTTTAGAATTAAAAAATTATTTAGAAACCTTCTAGATATATTGGATTAAAAAAATAGATATTAGAGATAGATAATATCTTTCTCAATATGAGTTATAAAAGACCATTATTAATTATGAGATACTGAATATTGTAGTTTTAAATAAGAAGGATCCAATGGAGGTGGTATTTATAGACATAAATGAGTTCAATATTAAATAATATATGGTCAATATTCACTTGAAATTAAATAAGATAATAACAGTGATTTAAATCTCAAAAATATTATATCTTTTATCTATAAAAAAATAAAAAAGATTTAAGAGTAAATAGACAGAAAAATCACACTAAAATGATTTAAATTTATAGATGTAGGGATATTTGAAGCTGACATTGAAAGAAGAAATAATTATGTGTATTATGATGAGGAAGAATATTGAGATAAGCCAAAAAACTGTCTGAAGTAAAAACAGTGAAAGGGAACAAGAAGTATGATTGAGGTATAAGTATAATAAAAAAAGAGGAGAATCATCATGAGTAATATTAAAACAATGATCTTTATTAAATATTCATACAAGATTTATTACAAATTATTACATTAATATGAACTGGAATATTGAGATGTCTACTGTATTTGGGAATTAGGTACATTACTTAAAAATTTAAAATATAAAAGACATCATCTTTATTGAAAACTTTTTTAATGTGCTCTCACTTTAAACAGCATGGGATAACCTTGCAACATCCATTAGAAAGGTGTGACAAATAAATAACATTAATGGAATAAACAAGGAAAAAGTTGATAAATGATTGAAAATAGGAATATTAATAAGGTATAAAAATAGTAGGAATAATAAACATGAACAATGAAAAATGATATAGTTTGATAATCATAACATGGGAAATGTGGAAACAAGTTAAAATAATGCATCATAAACATATGTCAAGGATAAACTTATAAGAAATCCGGGTGTAAAAAGTCCCATAAAATAAGTAGGTACCCTCTCTATCACAACCTGACATATCATAATACGAAACATTACCCAATGAATTGGTGTTTTATATAATTATTGGTGCACCTATCACATTTAATTAATTCTCATGCTAATGTGGGCCACATAGATCATACAACATAGATTCATCCTTAAAAATAATATATTATATGATCAATGAGTGTGGAACACATATATGTTAATACATAATCAAAAACCATATATTCATAAATTTTAACACCATTGAAAGAAAATGGGGATGGTATTCGTTAAAAAAGTTTTTGGCATGTAAAATAGTGGTGAAACTTCGGCAGCATAATAACATCACATAAATATTCATAGAAGTTTATTATAAAGAGATAAATGAGTCTCTCACAACATGTAAATCAAATATGAAGTTATAGAGAAATGGAAAATCCTATCCCAAATTTAGAAATTTTGAAATAGAAGTCATAAGGAAATGAAAAAACATGAATAAAGAAAATAATACTAACTATATTTAGGCATGCTAACGAGTGAAATTAAAGGAACATGAGAGTATTGATTAGATTGAAGGGGGATATAATAATTTATACATTTTATACATTAATGGTAACATAGATGAACATTTACCAACTTATGAAAAAGGATTTTAATAGACATAACAGAAAATAAGTTCTTGAATGGAAAGGGGAAGAGACAAATACCTTACAGAATTTCGGCATAGTAACAGGTTTGGTAGTAGATGTAATGAGAGATGAAAAATGATATAATATTAAAAAAACTATAGAAACAAATTTTTTTAAATTAATGGAAATATGATTAATTGAAATTAAAATGGGATAATTTTAAAATAGATTCTTGAATTAAAAGGGGGTGAGAGGAATCCAATACCTAAGTGTGTGACTCCAAATGCTGGGTAGGGGATTCATGAGAGATTAGGGATCATTTAAAGGGCTCTAGAGACTGTAGGGAAGATTTTAGACATTATCCAAGGAGATTTAATGAAGATAAAAGGGATATTTTGTTTTTTTATGAAAAGAGGTGGATTTCATTATTATTTAGGTTTTGGACTTTACATAATAAAATAACCAAAACCAAAAACAAAATATATTTTTTCCAAAGTTTTATGCTAAATGGGAGTTGTTTTATTATTTTATATGTAAAGGGGGTGAACATATCAAAATAATACCACTTCTTATGTGGAGGTGAGCCCTACTTCTACAGAAATGATTTTAAAACATTAAAATATATTAATGGTTTTGGAGGATTCATAATGGATTTATAAAATTAATCAAATAAACATAAGATCAAATTATTTTAAATGTAAAACATATATTTTGTTATTTATACCTTCTATTTTATTGATTATGTCACTTTTGGGTCATTATGATTTCATAATAAACAATGTATATTTATATGGTATTTAATTTTTACCCAAAAAATTTGATTGTCTTAAAAAATTATGAAAAATTTACCATTGGATAATTTGAAAGTTATGATTACAAAAAAAAAGTCATTTTATCTAAATAATTTTTTAAATATGCAAATTATCAATTTTAAAATAAAATTGGCATTTATTGTAGAATGATGGTGTTTTTAACCATAAATGTTTTCTAAGAGTTATTGATATTCAATTTAACACCCTTAAAAATTATATTATTAAACAAATTTATCAATTATAATTTCATAATACTATTATATTAAAAAAAAATATTTATTAAAATCCATTAATCCATAAAAAAGAAATGTATTAATTTAAGTTTTATAATACTTAAATAAATACAATTTTTGTTTTATAACATCAAAAAATAATTTTAATAAAACATAATACATAATAATTTATAAACGAAGAAATAATAATGAATATTTATAATCATAATTTAAATTAAATTGAAATATAAATATTCATACTATTATGGTTACTTTGTTTCTTGTCTTTGTAAAATCATTTTTACCCTTAATTATTTAGTTTTCATTTTACCATGGTAATTAATATTTACTATCGGAATTATTCATATTGTTAGGAACTAAGATGAAAATATATTCTAATATTAAATTTTATGATTCCAAATATGGAATAAATTTTATAAAAATCAATTTATAGAGTTTGTCGAATTTAATTTAATACAAAACCCTCATGTATGATGGAAACCATATTTTTGAAAAAGACATTTTTTATAGAAAGTGAATTTACATTAACAATATAACTAGTAATAATAATTAAATAAAAATCAATTAAAAATGAAATATATGTCATATAAAAATTTTACTTGAACAATTTTTCATAAAGGGTTATATTAATTAATTATAATGGAGAAACATTATGCATTTTAAAACAATTTTCTAAAAAATTGTGTTTTTAATCCTAAAAATAAACTTAAAATATAATCTGGGATATAGATTATTTAAATATAATTAATTTAATCTAACAAAATGATATAAAACATTTTTTACCTTCAAATATTATTAAAATAATAATTTGACTTTTAATTTAATTTATTTATCAAAATTAATGACAATTTTACATAGAGACGAAATTTTCACCATTCTTTGAAAAAACTATATTTTTTGAAAAGTTCAAAAAGTTTACCCTAATATTATATTAATTTTATGATATAAAAATGGATATAATTTTATAATAAATATTTTATAAATTTTGTGAAAAAATATAAATTTTTTCATTAAATCAAATAAAACTCATTGTTGAGGAAAACATATTTTGATGAACAAAAAGACTTTTCGAAGAATTTAATTATTATTTAATATTAATTTATAAATATATAGAGAACATATATTTATAGAAGATAAATTATTCAACCCTACACATATCAAAAAAAATATAATGGAATGGTTAAAATAATCATCATAAAATATCCATTGTTTGTTTGGTTTGTTGTTTTATATCACATACACTATCGATCATAGATTTCCCTTTCAAAACCTCAGTGCCTTACAAGTGAAGAATATGAATATTTTTATTCCTCATGTAGACAATTATAGTAATATTACTCTATAAAATCTATTAATTTCCTGGAATGTATTAAAATAAAATAATATATTTTATGATGTTAAAAAACAACTAAAGTGTAGAAAATTATATTATGCACATAATGAGAACTAAACTTGAGGAATACCTTGAGATAAATAAAAATAATAATAAATTAAATATATTAAGAAGTATTTTAGTATGTTTAATAAAGATGAATATTAGTTTCATAAGATGTAGAGTGAAAACATTGATGATAATAAAATCCTCAAAGTGAAAGTAATTAATCATGATAGAGTCATATAAGAATTTTAGAAAAAGATAATTGGTCAAGATATAGTGATTAATTATTTTTAACCATATTTCCTTATGGATTATAATACCCATGGGAATATGAAAATTTACTTCAGTAAATATATTTATGTAAACAATAAGTCATCATAGTGTGTTGAGAATGCTTATGCATCATATCAAATAAAATATTTACCCGTTGTATCTAAAAATGTTAAGAATGTGTCTGTTAATAGTGCTATTTCTAAATATCAATATGGGTGAACTTGGGTGGAGAAAACCCCTTGTAATATAACTATTATATACAATGATGTCGATAATGTTAAAAATATTCATGTTTCCACTAAATCTATATAGAATAAGATTGAAGTTACACTAAAACAACACATAGATTTTCAAAGACATACTCTTCAGTTCCATAGATCAACCAGTTTTATGGGTTACTAATGGTGTTGGGGTTCTTATACAAAAATATTAAATATTATATAGTATAATATATGTCTCACATGGAACAAAATAATTTATTAATTATGGGGTGGATACACTAAAAAAGAATCAATATAACAATGAGCAAATATAATGATGAAATAAGATCATCTATTGTACCTTTAAAATATTTATTTGATTTACTTGGGGAGATCTATGGGGGATGTTAAAAAAAATAACTTTGTAGAAGATTTTGTGAACATGATTATGGGTAAAAAATTGATTTATAATTGAAATAATACAAAATAGAAACCCAAATCTAAAAGTATCTCATTATTAATGTTTTGGGTAATGTGTTGGGAAACAATCCCCAAAGTTAACATTGCATTATTTTTGGGATGATTGTGTTTGTTGAAAAAGTAGGTTAACATGAACTGTTAAGTAGTTACCACGTGATTTTTTACTATTTTTTTTAACAAGAATTCATGTCAGATTAATGGATTCCTTAGAAGTGGTATAGAATGTTTCATATTCAATGTGGTGTTGTTTCTTAGTGTTTGCAAAAAACATTAATCTAAACATTTACGGATAGAAGAAGGTATTTTTGGAGAATGAAGTATTTTTGTGTAAATTTAAGAAATTTATGCATAAGGGAGGAGGTGTTCATAAATGTTTACTACAAGTGAAGATTCATGACCATTATATAAAATACAAGAAAAATTTAAGGTTCCATGAAACTTTTGAAATTATTTTAAAGTAAGGGTTGCATGATTGAGGAAGAGTTCTACACACCCATGAAATAGATAAGGTTTTTCATGAAAAATGATATTTTAAAATTAAATTTGCAGCCATAAAATGAAGTTTCATTCATAGTGTAATAAACACAGTGCATATTCATGAAATTTCGGTCAGGTCTATAAATAGTCTGGTACCCCTCAAATTTGAGAATCTCAACCCTTGGAGAATATTAGGTTTATGAAAAACGTTAAATTTTGTTGTAGTTATTTCTTTTCTAAAAAAAATATTTCAATATCATGTTGTGCAAAGAAATGTTACTTGTGTATATAAGATATAAGTTGGGAGTTCTGTTCCATTATTTAGAAGATGAGAGAAGTACGACATTGTGCAGAAGTTGTGAGTTTCATGAAATTATGAGAATGTTTGGATTTTCATGAGAAAATGTAAATAATGAATGAAATATAGTAATGTTTCATTCAAGGTATGATAGGGTTGTGAAAAATTAAATGTTATGTGAACCGATAATTAGTTTCCTCTAATTTTTTGGTAAATGGTTGTTCATCAAGAAGATAGATATAGAGCATAATGGTGCATTAAATGAGGTGTAAAACATATGGAATCAAGTTAATAAATAAGAATATTCTGAAGGATTAGTGGGAAAAGTTCAGTTGATATTTTAGTGAGCTATCAAATTAGGGTTCTTTTAAAACTAGTAGGGACAGTGAGTCCACATTGAACTTTTTAAATGTAGTGTGCCTCAATGGATTTGGTAAAAAACCACATTTCCATTTTATGCTCCTTAGAGTTATCCGTGTGTGGGTGGACCAAGAAAAATTGTTATCTCTAAAGAGTGATTTCAAATTTGGTTATACATTAAAATGGTAATGTGAGAGAATAGAATTTTTTCATAACAATGAAACAAAATCCAAAGGGGTAGTTTTCTTAATCTGGGAAACCGTAATTCACCCCCATCGTGATATTTAACCTTTTTGGGATAACACAAATCTAGTAAAAAGATAAATACATTAATACATGATAGTAATTTCTTATTACATGTGATAGGAGAAAAAAAGGTATTCAAAAATATTTATGAAAATTATATTGGTGCATTGAAATTTGGTAATCAGATACCATTAAATATTAAAGAAATTGGATTAGCTCACATTGAGAGACATGGTTTTAATTCACATGAGATTTTATTTATTTATAGACTCAAGCATAATCTAATAATTTTGAGTAAACACTATAAAAAATAAAATGAGGTTATTTTCTATATAATCACTTTCCAAAATAAAATAAATTAATATGGAAAACATAACACATAGGTGAAAGGGTCATTGAGAATTTTTTGAGGTTAGATGTCTAATTTTTTTTTTGCTCAAAGTCAATGCAGAAAATAATCTATTGGATATAAAGATTAGTCATATCAACTAAAATAACCTAAATATAGTTTCCAAAGAAAATGATGTAAGTGGTATACCCTTGTTGAGAAGAGATGTAGATATAATTTATTCAACCTTTATAAAGGGTAATATTATCAATGGAAATAGTAAAATAGTGGAGGTAAAATTTACAAGATCAATTGAGTTTATTCAATTTGATCTATATGGATCCATGAGACATTGGTCCACTATAAGTGACTTATATTGCATTATATTAATGGTTGGATTTATAGGAAATTAATGATTTTTTTACATGAAACACAAGTCATATGCTATAGAAATATTTAATCTCTATATAAGAGAGGTTGAAAGAGAAAACGATGTCTCCATCAAGAATAACAAGAATGATAATATAAAGGATTTCATTGGAATTGAATTTGAAACATATCTTTTTTAAGTATAGAATAAATAAAAAATATAGAACACCATACATAACTCATCAGAATGGATCCATTAAGTGAATAAATTGGATCATTGTTGAAATAGGCTAGACTATGCTGGCTAAAAATGAGAGATCAATGTTTTAGTAAGATAATTAATATTTAAAATTATACACATTAAAATTAAATGTTTAGGTTAAATTTAATTTTTAACTCATATGAGATGAGGAAAAAATAATCCAATAGTGAGTTATTTCTGAGTCTTTAGTAACCCATTAAATAAAAAAATCATGTATTAAAATAAAAGAATGTTTTATGAAAAGATGGGGAATTTATATTTTTATGGATACCAATATAATGGGAAAGGGAATCAATGCTAAAATAAAATAAATCATATATAATATGAATATTATAATGTAAAAATCACTAAAAATAATCCTAATCATAATATTATGTAAGTATAATATTCTAATAATATATTTGAACATGTTTAGAAGAATTTAGGGGGATGTGCTTTTTTAATGACTAAAACTAAACCATAATTTATTGATGATGATTATTATCTGAGTAATGACGATAAGGATGAAATATAAACTTGAAAATAGAAGTATCACAATAATATGAAACATGTTGAATCATATAATATTAATGGAGTTCAATGTGATCCAATCTAAAAAAGTTGAATATTTAAATATGACAAGAAAACATCCTTAATATATCAAGTTGATCCACATTCAATGGATGAATAAAATTTTCTTGAATATTGTTTTAGAGATCTGGATGATGAGCTAAATTATATTGAAAATAATACCACATGGGTTCTTTCACTAAGACATAATTATTAAAATGTTATTAGGACCATGTTATTATTAAAGAAAAAGGTAAATGACCTGGACAAAGTCATCGATAATAAGGTTATAAATAATTACAAAGGTAACTCTAAAGTTTAAGGGGTTTATTTTGAATAGATCATTACACTTTTTTTAATATTAGAGATCATAAATATTTTCCTAGTAGTGACAACTCATTTACAGTATAAAATTTACTAAATTGATGTCAAATTTTCCTTCTTAAATGGTGATCCAAATGAAAAGGTATTTGTCAATCATTTTAAATTTTATTTCCTTTATAATGATTTCTTAATGGTGTTAAAATTAAAGAATATTCTATATGAGTTAAATAATGAAAAAATATCTCACTATTCATGTTTGGAAAATTATTTGAAAGAGTTGAAATTCATTAAAGGAAAAGTGGATGACAACATGTACATCAAAAAAATGAAGTCACATGAACTTATATTAACTATTTATGTGGATGAAATCATTTTTACAGATGATGTAGAATGTGGTTTTAAATATTCTATAAAACAAATGATGAAAAATTTTCTATATCCATACTAGGTGACATAAGATGTTACTTTGGATAATAACTGATGAAAAAATAATATTTTCTCTTTTTTCTCAAGAAAAATAAGATAAATATTTCTTGAAGAAATTTGAGGTGGATGACTCAAAAAATGAATTTATATCCATTAATGTGGGTTTAATTCATTAACATTTGTTAAAGGTGATATTTTTTATCAATGAAATTTCCATCAAATAATTGTCGTCCTGGTATACCTCACTGTATATATGCCAAATATTTTCTATGTTGTGTGTTTATGTGTTATATATCATAGTGATCCAAATAAATCACATCATATAAATGAAAGGAGGGTCAATAAATATACCATAAATACTATGTTTTTTTGTAAATTATATAATAAGGGAATAAAATTTTTGTTTTCAAGACTTACATATACAAACTAGGAAGGTGATTATGATTATAGAATTTCCACTTTAGGTGGAAGTTTCCTCTTAGTAGAAAGTTGTTTGATTTTTCTCTATAAAAATAGCATGATTCAATAATTTTAAACACCACATAAGTAAAGTATGTGGTTTATAATAGTGCATGTGATAAAAGTATTTGGATAAAAGAGTGGATTAATGATTTTTTGGTGGATATTGAATGACATTTGAATATTAATTATTTTTGTCGATTTGTTTTTTATCTTTATATAATTTATATAGAACAATAATGATATAATAATACTGAAATCGAGTTCTACTTTATCTATTATAGGGAATCCAATGCTTATATAAAATTAGAATATGTTCCCAATAGAGGCTTAATTATGGATATTTTCACCAAGACAATTCCAAAATATAGATATGAGACACTGAAGATGAACCTTAATTTTCTTACCTTTATTCACTCTTAAGGGACATTTGGTGTCACCACCACATAGATTTATATTGTGTTATCAAAGGTGGATAAAATTTTATCAACTATCATTAAAGAAGTTAAAATTTTTAATTATTTAACTTGAAACTGTGAGATTCTTTTAGATTGTTTAGGGGGGATAAAATGAAATGTGAGAACCCTTATTGATGGAGAGATTATCTTATCCCTTGTATAAAATGACATTTCTCATCGAGAGATGGAGATATCACTAAAAAATACTCTAGAATATGGTGTGGGGTCAAGATGTTTTTCACATGAAAAGGATATTATTTGGTGTCTCTTGTATGTGAGAATGAATTTTAAGAAATATTTTCATGATGTTGACAACAAAAAAAGGGGGATTGACGTGTCATTGAATGTTTTGAAGAGTTTTTATTAGTTTTCATCCAAGTAATTATATGTTTTCCAATCAATTTGATGTTTTTTGTGTGGTTTGTAGATAGATTAAATGTAATGGGAGAAGGTATTTTATCATTGGAGTTAATTACGATTTTTAGATTTCAATTTAAAAAATTAACAAGTCTTTGAAATTCCATAAGACATCATGAGTGAGTCATAAGACGTTTTCAACTTTTAATACCTTGATGAAGAATATAATAAGACATAAATGGGATATAAAATTCAAACATTCAGATATAATATGACTTTAAAAAATATTTTTTATTACATTGATCTCTAGTATGTAACTTTCTATTAGCACATAAAAAAGTTTCCTATATGTGTCAGACTACATTGTTTTCTAAAATTAATTATCTTGTAAGACTTTAAGCTATCTTATATGTCTTTTCATCATTGCGTAAGACTTTGGTCGATGGGTAAGACTTGATTTGTGGTCAAAATGATTTTATTTCACATACAACATTTTTTTACACTAATAATTTACAATTATTAACAAATTAATGTATATATAAAAGTGACAAATAACAAAGGTAAATTTACTCGATAATGGAGAACATAAAAAGTTAATAAACTACTGTATTGAAGATAATATATATTTATGAGAGTTAAGAACTAAATAACATGACCAACAATCTATATAATAATTCTAATGAGGTCAATGAAATATAATTATACTATTTTTGATCTAGGCTCCTGCTACTGAGGAAGAATGAGGTTATTTTCATGCTGTCATGCCCTCATGTGTTACATGATCATCCTGAGGAACTATGAGAATAATATAGTTACACTAATAATACCCTAATATCATTCTATAATTAAATGTATTCCTTTGTGATCTATAATTTAATATTTAAGAATCCAGCTATGATTTGGGGGGTATGTTTTATACATAATAGGGAAAGATAAATCCAAAAGTACATGTAGTACGAGTCTAAGTAACACCATATCAATTATGGGAAGTATTTGATACCAATATATTATCAGAAGTGGATAATACTTGATAAAACCATGTATGATAATTGTACAAAAAAATTTATTACTATAAATTTATAGTGATAATAGAATTCATTTACAAGAACGTGTTTAGACATGACAAGGTGTTCGCTCACACATTGAGTCTGAACCTTATAATAATATTTTTTTGTAATTTTTGTTCTGTTTATTTTATATAAGGGAGGAATATTAATAGATGATTTTATCAGAAATTTAACTAGTCAAAAGTGTTTAGTTAAAAATAATTAATTTATAAAAATGTATAGAATTCCCCCCCCCCTAAATGGTATCCCAAAAAAACAGGGATCCAAATAAGTACTCATAAATGTTTACCTCATGTATGAAATTATGAATTTCTTATTTTTTTAGATTATCATTTAATTATTTAATTAATGAATATAATCTGTTATATTATGTTTTTAATTATTTTTTAATTTAAAGTATTCGAATTAAATCTCATAAATGACAGTCCTTACATCAAAGTTATGAGAATATGACTAGTTATTGAATTGATAGAATGAGTGTTTCAATTTTTAATGGATTAAACAATGGTCTAATGTTTCAATTATATGGAACATTTGTCATTAATATATATATATATATATATATATATTAATTTTGATTTTTTTTAAATGATTAATTATTATAATAATGCTTTATAATTTTTTTGAAATTAATATATATTTAAAGATAGTTATATGTATCCTAATGTTTCTATGGATGGTTGTGATCGAGGGTTGTAGTCCTCTTAGTATCCAATTTCCAAGTACTTTTTCGGTTTTTGGCATTGGTTCTGTGTTTAAGGATGGGTCATATGTGAATCATGTATATGTCTAACATTTGAGTCGGAGTTTTGCATAGTTTCTACCAGGATAGGTTCATTGGGTTGGGGCCAAACCTAGAGGTCTAGCCTAGTTTTGACTGAACCATGTGTAGAGGTAGTCCAACTCACATAGCTGAACTAGATTAGTGACCTTGTCAATGGTAACTAAGCCAAATCATCTAGTCTAATCCATTTACAAAAAAAATTACATGCCTACTAAGTGTTACATGCTACTTATAGAATATGATTTTGTTATTTCTACCCCTGACTTTGATTTTTTGTGGGTTTTGAACATAAAATTAAAAGGTTTCTTATGACTTATTCCTATTATGTGGAAGGATTGTACATGAAAAAAGGTATCTATTAATTATTGATCAATGGGTAGTTGGATATGGTTAAAAACTTCTCACCATACTGAGTGCTTAAGATATATTTTTAAACAGTCTGTTTCCCAATAAATCATATCATGTCTCATATTGTTGGCATTCTAGTTCCATATGATTCTAAATTATATATAAAAAGGTTTGATATGACATGTTCATGGTATGAATTTGGTTATGTGTGAATATATTGGGATTCTATTTGTATGTAAGTTGAAGAAATCATGAGTTGTATAATTTGTTACATATTAATATGTTTAAGTATATTAATTTGGTTAACAGTGTAGGATACTAAAACTAAATACCTAGATTTATGTATTCATGAAGGTAATGCATGAGATAATATTTTGAGATATTAAATATACCTTGACATTATTTAGTGTTTGATTCTATCTAATAGAAACACATTTCAATAAATATATTATCAAAATTGGGAGGAATATGAAAACTCTTGGTGCCCATGGATTATCCTCTGTAAGGAATAATAGAAATGGATAAACCTAAAAGTTAAGAAACAAATTATCATTGTGATATTTGGATAACAATTATCTTAAAAACATTAAAAATTAGAATTCCATGAGAATAGGGTTGGGATAATCTGAATGATATATTTGCGAAATGTGTTTTCTACTCAAATATTCAACAATTATATATAATATCATTAAAATTGATTTCAAACAATATAGATTGGAAATAAAAGGAATTCCAAACTGGAATCAATTATACAATGAAATACGGATCATGGAGTACTAATTTATATGATCTAAATTAAAATATTTCATCATCTGTGATGAAGAACATTTAAAAAAATTAATTAATTAATTTTTGTAAAACACGAAACTTGTCTGTTAGATTAATGATGGAAAAGAAAATTCATAACAAAAGAAAATTCCAAGACTGATTGAAGAACTTTAAAATGGTTCTTTATAAATGAGGAAAACATATTTGTTAAATCAAATCCTTCTTGATAAAGAACCCACTGAGAAATCAAATCAAGAAGAGAAACATAATTATTGTAATTAAAATAAAAATTCTCAAAATACCTCAATGATAATTCTTGATTTTATAAATCCTAATAATAAAATGCATCATGATAATATTGATTCCATGGTATTAATGATAGCCTGAAAATATTATATCCTTAATAATAAATATATGAGAGATGTGTAGTTTTTAAATAACTATTTCATTGTATGATACCAGGGGGAACTTTGGTGACAACTAATGTTCTCAATATTATTTGGTATGTTAATAACATTTAATGGATGACATAACCACTCAGGTTTGATCTGTATATGAAATTTATTCAATAATAAATACTATAAAGGTTTTTATAGTTTACTAGTAATTATAATATAAATAATATCAATAAATTTTTTACTAATATCTATAATATGTTAAGTATTACAATGAAGAAAATATATTGTACAAGATAAATTCTCATGATGATGGTATAAAAGGGAAAAGATAAAATTATTTTATTGAAATAAAATTAGAAATTTTTTTACAATTCCATGATAACTTATTTCAAATAAGATAAATAATATTTTTAGGAAGAAAACTATTTCCATTATGTCCCTCTAGGACATTAGAGGTGAAATTTTCAAAAAAACATGAAGGTGTATAAAAAAATCCAAATATAATTCACATAAGGTATTAATGTTATAAAAATAAATTATTCTCTTATAATTGTATATGATTTAATATTTTGATTATAAATTTTTTTCAAAATGTACAACAATAAAAAAGTGAATAATTTTTTTTGAATTGACATTGAACAATTTTTTTCAAATATAGATGAAAATGACAACTACAGCAAGGAGTTTGATGCATTAGATTAATTATAATCTCAAATGTATATTGATAATGAATGTGTATTTTCGTATTTTCCACTTGTTATATAGGAGAAGTTATTTTTAAATAATATTTGTTCATAATAATATACAATGATGGTGTTGATAAACGTTATTATGATTCAACCTTAAGGGATTTTAAGGTGTATAATACTAAGTGTTCCAGTGATTTAATCCCATTCCAAAAAAAAATTTAATAGATGCATAAATATAAATGAATAAATACTATAAAACCAAAACATTTACCAATGATATTTTCAAATAACTACAAACCATCATACGGATTAATGTAGATCACCACAGGTATCCAAAACAAATCCCATCTATAACAACCATTCTATTTATTAAAAACTAATTCAAAACAATTTACATTATATTACAATTAATACAAATTGAATGACTGATAAGTCTAGTGTCTTTAGAAATTAGGTAAAGTTCCTAACCTCTTGAATATGGGATACAAAAACATTATTGATAACTTCTGTAAAATGATTCTAAAATTTCATTCCTTTTAAAACTACATGGGGTAACCTAGGGACATACATAAGAAAGGGGTGTGATATAAAGCTCATAATGGGAATAAACATGGAATAAGGTGATACATACCAAACTAAATTAATATAAATGTGGAATATAAGGAATGATAATAAAAAACATGAATAATATATAAGGCATAATATATCATGATAATCATAACATGGGAAATGTGGTAAAAACTTAAAAAAATGAATAAAAATATAGGTCAAAGATTACTACCAAGATAATTTAATGTAAAAAATCACATAAAGTAATCAAGTTCACCACATGTTCCAATATGAATTTTGATGATACTAAACACTACCAAATTAATTTCTATGTTATATAAATTTGGGAACACCTGTCACTTTTATTTCATTCTCATGTTTATGTGTGCAACATAGATAATTAAAAATGGATTTTTTCATCATCATATATTTTTTAACATTCAAGTATTTTAAAATACATGCATATAAGTCCCAATTATAATAGGTATAAGTTTATAAAGTTGAATACCCTTGATAGGAAATGGGTATTCTATTCACTACACAATTGTTTTGTCATGGAAAATCATGGTTAAATTTTGGCTGCATAACGACATCATATAAAAATTCATGAAATGATTTGATGAGTGAAAAAGGGTTCTATAATCATTTTTATATCAAATATGTAGTAATAGGGACATGTAATGACATATCCAAACTCAAGGAATTGTAAATATAAGACATAATATAATAAGTAAACCTTAATAAATAATAGAAGCTGAGGATACCTTACATGAGTGCGTGACTCCAAAAGCTTGAGAGGATATTCTCGAGACATTAGGGGAACCTTGGGAGGAATATAGAGAGGTTAGGTAAAAGTATTGACGTGATACATGTACCTTGAGTGAAGATAAATGAGATCTTCGTTGGGTTTGTATAGAAAAAGTGTTGGGATTTATTTATTATTTTGTAAACATAGGTTTTGGTCTCTATATAAGAAAATTTAAAAAACCAAAAAACTTATCATTATTTTCTCAAATGGTTTTTACCAACTGGGTGTGTTTTAAATTATTTTAATTTTCTATGGTCTGAACATAAAAAAATGTGTCCCTCTATTTTGAGGTGGTGATTCATACTATTAAATAAATGATTTTAAAAACATAAGATATATTAATAGTTTATAGAATTTATAATGGATTTATAAAATTAATAAAATAAACATAAAATCATAATATTTTAAAGTTGAAACATATATTTTTTTCTTGGATACATTTTATAGTATTTATTTCATCACTCATGGGTCATTATGATGGAATAATACATAAAGCATATTTATATGGTATTAAATTTTTATCCAAAAATTCAACTGTCTCGGAAAATTATGAAAACATCACCATTGGAAAATTCTATTTTATAATTCCAAAACCTATATTAATTTTAAATAAATAAGTTTCTAAATATGATAATTTTATCTTTTAAAATAATAATTGACATTTATTAAGAAATTATTCTCTGTTTTGACAATAACTATTTTCAAAACCTTATAAAAATTACATTTGACTTCATGAAAATTATTAGATAATTTATAATTAATAAAAATTATTTAATAATATTATTTTTTAAAAAATAATAATTTCACAAATCCTTTAATTTAATATAATACACATCTAAATTTAATTGAATACTAATTAAAAATATTTTTTTTATTGTATAAAAATAAAAATCATTTAAGAAATAAAAATAATATGATGAAAATATATCCATTAAAAAATATTTTACATACTTATATCATTAGGGTCCTAATACTTATCCTTTTAATACACCCAAGAACACCATAAAATTAATTTCTACAATAGTGAGGCTTTCATGGGGTGGTTTGGTGTACATGGTATGTCCTGTGATCTCAATGAGTATAAAATTCTCACATAAATAGTTTCACAAACGCTGAAGTTGTTCGATCTCATATTTTTCATGATCAAGGTAAAATCATAGTGATTCCATCTCCCTTATAATCTCTAATAAATGGGCTTTATAGGTTACGATCCTAGTGATTGAGGTGGTCACTTCCTTTGACTGTGTCAAATGGATTTGTTAAAACCATATATTTATTCTAATCATGTGATCACTATTCAATGGAAATATAACAAATAGTTATGATCTTTAATGGAATTTTAAATCCTATATTCTAAAACCTTGTAATCTCATGTGCTTTCAATAATCATAATACATAATTTGATATTTCATTAATACAAAAGGGGAAATTTTATTTATAACAGTTCTGGTCATTAAAATCTTCCCCCTTAAGAAATTTCACCTTGGAAAATGTCATTTTCTGCACTAAAATAGATGAGGTTAACTCTATTTCATCACCTCCTCCATTTCCCATTTATTTTATTCAAACTATTTTTTCTCCACATCAATTTGAAAAGGTGAATTTTCCATTTTCATATTAACTTGTCTCTATAATCTATGATTTTCACTAGATATTCTTCATAAGAAGGATAAATCTATAGTGGTACCACCTCTAGATGTATTACATGTGAGGGTTCTGGTATTTAATTTATCAAGATGGATACATGGAATACATCAGTTACTTGAGATATGTTATGTGGTAATTCAAGTTGATTGACCATCGCTTAGATGTGATCAATGATCTTAAGGGGAATAAATAGTCTGATCAGAATAGGCATCAGTTTGGGGATGATAGGTCATAATAAATTTCATCACAGTATTTATAGTATTTCGGAGAATTTTAATGAACTTAGTGGTAAATCTTGGATCATTATCGGATATAATAAATAGCGGTACTCCATGCAGCCTCACCACTTCTCTTATGTATATTTGGGAAAGTTTTTGGATTAATAAATCCTCACAAATTGTAATGAAGTGTATAGTATTTGAAAGACAATCCAAAATAACCCATTTATAATTGTATCCTCTTTATGTCTTCATAATACCAATGACAAAGTCCATGGTGATATTTTTCCATTTCAATTTAGGTATCGGTATTGTTTGTATCATCCCTTTGTATTTCTTCCTTTTGGATATTTCTTGTTGACTTACAAGACATTTATATATATATATATTCTCTCTTTCTTCGTATTGTCCCACCAATAGGGATCTCAGAGATCTCGATACATTTTTTCTCTTCTGGGGTGGATGGAGAAGGTGGAGTTATGTGCATCATAAAATGACTTGTTCTTTAACTCGGGACTTGATGGTATACATAGTCTTGAACCAAAGTAGTCTATTCCTTATAAATTGACAATGAACTATGCAGATTTCCCTTTTCTTATGGTATCCACATTTTCTAAATACCCACATCATTTTTATGAGAATCATTTATCTTCTCTAGAAGGGAATGATGAGTAATTATTTGTGAAATTATTGACGATTTTCCTTCCTTTGTGATTCTCATTTCCATATTTTACAAGTCTAAGAATATCATTTCCCTCTAAATTCTCATCATAGATATAATTGTTGGATCCTTCATATTAGAGCATCTGATGCATTATTCTCTTTGCCAAGATACTATTGGATTAAGCAGTCAGTGTCCTTGATCATATCAAACCATCTTTGTTGGTTCATATTTATCTCTTATTGTATGAATATATAATTGAAGATTTTTGGATCCATATATATTTCAGACATCTCCCAAAATAGATAATGACTCCTTATTTTTAATGAGAAGATAAATGTTTCCAACTCTAGATCATGTTTTGGGTAGTTACATTCATTAACTTTCAACTGCCTTTAAGCATATTGTTTTACTTGTTCATTATACATTAACTCACATCTCAATACATTATTTTAAGCGTCACTGAATACCTTGAATATATCTCTAATTTTTGGTACTGTGATCATGAGTTCAATGATGAGTCTCATTTTTTACTTCTTTAAGCACTATTACCATTCATCATTCCATGAAATACTGACTCCCTTTTGAGTTAGCATGGATAAAAGTTTTGACAATCAAGATAAATTTAACACAAATCAGAAATAATACACATATAATTCAAGGAAACAATGGATGTTTGTCACAGTTTTTAACCTTAGTCATCCTTTAATTTCTTTTTTCTTGGAAGGGTATATAGATATCCCATTTCATGTGATTATATGTCACAAAAATGATGAAACTTTCAACAAAAATTCATATTTTTGGTACTTGAAAAAAATTATCCTTTCGTGTAGTCTTTAGAACGGTTCTCAGATGCTCCACATTCTCCTCTTTTCTTTTTGAGTATATTAAAATATCATATAAAAATAATGCCAAAAAACCATGGTAATATATAAGGACTCTATTTATCAATTATGTGAATATTATTGGAGAATTAGAGAGTCTAAATGGCATTACAGTGAACTGATAGTGCTTGTACCTTATATGAAAAGAAGTCTTGGGGATATCCTCCAACTTCACCCTAACAAGGTAATATCCTATCCACAAATACACTATGGATATTTATTGTGCTTCTCATAGCTGATAAAACATTTCATCAATTTGTGGAAGATTATACTTTTTCTTAATTGTGATCTTCTTGATAACCCGATAATCAATATATAGGTGAATTTATCGATCTTTTTTCATAATGAAGATGACTAGTTCACCCCATAGTGAAGCATGTGGGAATATGTACCATTTATCTAGATTCTATTGATGTTTTTTCTTCATCTCGTCAAGTTCCACAACATCCATTCTACAAGGATTCTTTTATAATGGTAACACCCCATGTATGCGATCAATTAAAAATTAAATCACTCAACTTAAAGGAAGAATAGGAAATTCCACAGGAAATATATCAACAAATTCCCTCACAATAGTCATGTCATTAAGGATAATTAATTTCTTAAACTCATTCATTTTAGCTAAATACACAATCTCATAAGCAAATAATATCCATGATTGATATTTTGGTGATAAAGAAGATTCATCCACCTCATTGAACATGTAATAAATTGGATGTTTATTTGTGATTCATAGAGTGATGACCTTTTAATAAAAATTTATGTTGGATCTATATATGAAAAACCAATACATACCCAGAATTACATCAAATTCCACCAAAGGTAGTATGACTAGGTTCTCTGAGAATTTCATCCCACAAATTGTGATAGGGGGAGGTATATACTTGGGATGTAATAATTTCCCCATTTTCTATTTTCATCAATAGCTCTACTTCAATGATTTTTTGTGGTGTTTGAATAGTTCTAATATATTTATAGATATGAAGGAATGCATAGAATGAGATTCAAAAAGTACTTTTTTTGATTCTTGAATGAATAAATAGCACACCATTCACCACTTTGTTTTTAGGATCCACCATAGCAGTTATGATAGAAAAAGATCTCCCTTTCTTCCCTAGTGGTTTTTGGTTGTCCCTGAAAACTCTTAGATTAAGGAATTAGTTGCAAAGTGACCTAGTTCAATTCATTTTAACCAATGAATGATGTGTTGAGGTTAGACTGGAATATTCCTTACTTCTATCTGTTTAGTGGGTTTCTCTTATTATTAGTTGATGGATAGGTTCCCTTCTATCTTGCATGTAAAGAATTTCCTCTTCCCTAATAGACAATTCCTTTGGTTCTTCTTTCCGCACCATTGACCTCTGGGATGTTGAAATTTCTTAGCACCATAATATTTCCCCATCGGACTACCAAAATTAAACTCCACATTCATCTTCCTTTCAGCATGATACCCTTGATATTTGATAAACTCCATTTCTATTTTTATGGAACATCGAAAAATTTCTTCATAGTTATCAAAATCCAAGATTTTGAGAGCATTTCATAGAATATGTATTATCCCACCAAATAAGTGTTCAACCTTGAATTCAGGGGTAACAATAAAGATGGATGTGTTTTGTGCAAGTCTTGAATCGTTTTCCTCATACTCCCTGATATATTAATCATCATTCTTCTTGAGGGAAAAGAACAATTATTCCATTATAAGTTTGAGCGTACGAGTAAAATATTTATTGAAAAACATTTTATGTAATTTTTTCCACACAATAACTTCTATCTCTTTCTTATGATTCAAATTTTTGATAAATTACCACCATCGATAAAATTGTACCTCCATATGATAAATATCTAGTAGGACCTCCTTCTGTTCCGAACATTTGTGTATGTAGAATATATTCTCAATTGGGTTTATCAATATTTCAATGATAAAGGTATTGGATGATCCATTGAATGTTGAAGACCAAGGTCATATAAAGGAATAAATTGTATAGTGTTATTTCTTAGGGGGATTTGACCGCTCCTCTTAGTCCAGGTTTCCATTAATAACATTATTTAGAAGAGAGAGTATCATCACAACATTTGTGATTCTCTCTCCCATTGGTTTGGGAACCTTAATGGGGTATTCATCACATTTCCCATCACGTTGATTGATTACCTGATTCCTACTATTTCCAGCCATTGGCTAGAATAAAGGGAAAAATTGGGAACAATATTTTCAAACTATTAAATAAATAAATTATAATTTAATGACATTAATTGGATAACTTATAAATTGAATTTATTTTTTTAACTTATGAATTTCTAGGTTTCAATATATATTATTCATGATCTATTTACTATCATAAATTCATATGAGAATTTTATTTCATTAATAATGGTTCATAATGAGATTATGAATTTTCCTAAGCACATCCCCTAGGACTGTCAAATAAGGTGTTTAGTATGGAACATTCATGTGTACCAGGTTATGCTGAGTCAGGCCTGATTCACCTTGTCAGAGTTATTACCCCTAAGTATATTTGTCTTAGAAACATGTCAACATTTATTATCCATACAAGGATGTATTTTATTGATAAAATACTTACCCTACAGTTTCCAAAATTTAGAGATGTTGGCTTATACTTAGTCTAATCCCTAAGTATTTCTCTAGTGTTTTCTAATCCTAATCTCAAAAATAACTGAACTTTTCCTCTGATACCAACTATAATAGACCTTCTTTTTATTACATATTCATTCATTATTTATTACATAATATTACACTTAAATAAGCCCAAAACATTGAGAAGTATAGTTTCTTTTGGAATTAGGTGCATATAATAACATCTTTATCATGGGATACACCAACATTAATGACTAATTCCTTAAAATGATTCAAAAATTCCATGGAATTTAAAATTTCATGGGATAACCAGGGGTTATACATAAACAAGGGGTGATCAATAAATCCCAATATGGGAATAAACTTGACATATGATGATACATTAAAGAAAATGGCATATCAATGGGGAATAAATGGTGTGATAATCAAAAACTTGTATAATAAGTCATGATATATCATGATAATCATAACATGGGAAATGTCAAAAAACGGAAAACACTACATCATCAACATATGTCCAGGATATATTTCAATACATAATGGTGGAAAAATTATCATAATGGAATCAGGTTCACTCTCTATCCAAACATGAAGTATCGTGAGACTAATCATTTAACCATGCATTGGAGCACTATATAAGTCTAGGCGCACCCATCACCTTTGTTTCATTATCATGTTTAAGTGTTCCAAATAGATCATAAATCATGGATTAATTCATCATCATATTTTATTAAATGATTAAGGGGTGTGTAATAAATACATGTAAGTCCAAATTCAAAGAGGTATATGTGTATAAAGGTGAACACCCTTGATAGGAAATCTATATGGTATTCACTATACTATTGTTTTGGCATGGAAAATGGTCGTGAACTTTCAACAGCATAACGACATCACATAAAATTTCATAAAATGGGTTGATGAGATTGAAGGGGATATAGTATCATTTATACATAAAATATAAAGTTACAGGGTCATGGAAATACATATCCTAAGATAAGGTATTAGAAATAGAATACATAAGATAGTAAGGAAACATGAATAAATTAGAAAAGGCGAGGATCACAAACTACAGTGTGTGACTCCAAATGATTTGGAGAATCTTCTTGAGCATTTAGGGGAACTTTGAAAGGAATATAGATAGGGGATTTAAGAATAAGACATGATCCAAGGACCTTGAGTGAAGAGAAATGGGAGTTTGGGTGGGTTTATATAGGAATAGAGTGGGGATTCCTTTATTATTTCTCAAACATAGATTTTTGACTCTGTATAATAAAATAACCAAAACCCAAAAAGAGTACCATGGGGTTATCCATTGGTTTTTTTTAAAATGGGAGGGGTGTTGATTAATTTAAAATACTAAGCAGAAAAAATAATAAAATAATTCCTTTTATTATGTGAATGAGAGTCACACTCTTAAAGAAATGATTTTAAAACCTTAAAATATATTATTGGTTTTGGTGTATTCATAATTCCTTTAAAAAATAATAAAATAAACATAAAATAATACTAATTTAAAGTTTAATATATATATTTATTAGTTTATACCTTTTATTTTATTTATTACCACACTTTTGGGCCATTATGATGTCCTAATACATAAAGTCTATTTATGCAGTATTTAATTTTTAAAAGAAAATTTGAATGTCTCAAAAAATTATGAAAATTTCACCATTGAAGAATTATGATATTCTAATTAAAAAATAACATTAATTTTTTCTATATAATTATATATATTTTAGTTTTTTATTTTAAAATAAGAATTTTTTTTTTATTAATAAATGTCGTATTTTTTTGACAATAATAGTTTTCGAACACTTATAAAAATTAAATTTGACTAAATAAAAATTATATGATCATTTATAATTAATAAAAATCATTTTGATAAGAATATATTATTTATATATATTAGTTTTTTCAAAAATATATTAATTCACCGAAAAACATGCCTTAATTGAAATTGAATACTAATTAAAAATATAATTTTTGTTTTATTGTATCCAAATGAAAATAATTTATAAATTGCCAATAATATGGTGAAAATATATCTCTTAAAAAATAATGTAAAAACTAATATCACTAGGGTATTGAAACATATACTTTTAATACACCCAATAATTCTCTAAGTGCAAGGTTAATGACGTCAAGGCCTTCAGGGGTGGTTCGCCCTACATGGTTTGGGTCATGATCATGATGAGCTTGAACATCACCTATAAATGGTTTGTCTCATGCATAAGTTATTGGATCTCAACATGGGTTTGGTAAAGGAAAAATCCTAGTCATACTATCTCCCTCATAAACATCAATAAACATGCTTCATAGGGTATAATCCAACTAATTTAGACCATCACTTCCTTTGTCTATGTCAATTGAATTTTTTAAAAACCTATATTTATACTAATCATGTGAACATTATTCAATGATTATACAATCAAAGGTTATGATGTTTAACTATATTTCAAATTCAATAATAAAAAATCAAGGAAGGGAATCTATTTTATATAAAAATAATACATAATAATACATTTGATTAAATCACATGGGGAATTTTTTTTATAACAATATGGGTCGTTACACCATCTCCATAAGTAAATCCAAGGATCACTAATGTCACGACCCATCCTCGGGGCTCGTGCCGTGATTACCCCATGCCCGCCTTCCATAGGCTAGGGGCTGGTGACTAGCACCAAAGGCGTAAATCCCGATCAAAAGGGGAATGCATTGCCTTTTTATAAAGTAAACAAAAGAACAACATATTACGCAAGTGAAGAAAGCACTAAGTAAAAATGGGTACAAGTAAGTGCTGAAAAGTAAATGGGCTAGTATACAAACCCAACTGAAAATATAGTACAACTGAAATGAAATTACAACAGCAGTATGTAAATAAAGCAGCACCCGGTCGTCCTCCGGGAATCCCACCTGAAGGGTGGGTACAGATTGTCTCGTCAACTCCTCGGATCCAAACGTCCGCTCTGTGTACATCCCACCAAGTGGTCCACCTCCGGGTACCGTCGAACTCTATAAGCCTCCACCTCGATCAGTGTTGTCCGTCATCTGCATCCAACACAAAGTAGTGAGGGCATAGCCCATGCAGGGGTGAGTATACAATACTCAGTAGGGACCCCAAGACCCCCAAAGGTCTCTCAGAATCCACAAAGGATAAACCACAAAGAAAAGATACAATCACGAAGTATCAACACCACTACTTAGGGATATGCCCATACATATACCTAAGTCATTTGTTACAGTTCGTCTCCATCTTTTGTGCCCAAGCACCATCCAGTTGACAAAGGATAGCACAACTCAGTTCACATGGGAACAACACAACACAATCCACACAGGAAAACAAGTCAATCACATCGATGAAAATGATGGAGAATCGAGACTCAGCTCACACAGGTATACACTTCGTAAGGCGGTAGAGATGATCAGATGTAGCCACTGATTCATCTAAACTATCAGAACCACATAGGATACAAGACCAGCTAAGCTGTCGGACCCACGAAGGATACAAGACCACCTACCCTTCCGGACCCACTCAGGATACAAGTACAGTGGTCAAATACTGCCAGACCCACGTACGATACAAGAATAGTAGTCATCACCGTCGAACCCACAGAGGATCATAGTACGGTCGTCATCGCTACCGAACCCACAAAAGATCCATGTACAATCATCCTCATTGCCGAACTCATGGAGGATCTATGCACAGTCTTCCTCACTGCCGATCCCATGGAGGATCCAAGTATAGTCGTCCTCACTGCCGAACCCACGGAGGATCCAAGTACAGTCATCATCGTCACAGTCCCAGCCAGCTCTAGGATTCTTGCACACAACATTCTCAATTTTGGGAGGGTCTGCTATTTGATCCAAGGGGTTCGATACATCAATTGTCATGAAGTCTAGAGTTGATGTATCCCGATGTTCTCTATCATCAAAAGAAACACAACGCCACAGACAGTGCGTTAATCGGACGCCCGGTCTGAGAGTTATTGGCTTTTCCGTTCCATGGGCCCGATTAATTTTTAAGCTATAACCAACCCGACCATACTATAGCTGTATCCAAACCTCAAGCGGAGTAATCTAAAAGGACCATCTCAACAAAATTATCCCAACACAATTGACGAAACGTCAATCGAATGTCCGGTCCGTGAGATATAAGAGTTTCAACTCCAAGGACCCGATTGGTTTCAGGTTCGAGCCAACCTGGACGTACACAAACCTTGCCGAAACCTTATGTGTAATATACTGAAACACCCATCTCGATCCAAGGATTCTTATGCAACTAACGTTGCGTCAATCGGAGGTCTGTAGCTTAAGTTATGGGCAAAAGACCGAAAATGGTCCGATGTGGGGGTCTGGGCCCGGTCCGACCTGGCCCAACCCCCCATGGGTTGGCCCAAACCGGGTCTGACCCGGATGGGCACGGCCTGGTCTGCGTGACCCGACCCACCCCGGCTTGGGGTACGCTGGGTCGGCCAGCGAGCCGAGCAAGGGGGGCGTGACCCCCTTCTGTCCCGCGGAAGCGGCGCCTGGCGCCGCGTCTCCCCACCCCCCTTCGGATCTCGCATGTCTGCGGGATCCGGTCCTCACCGTCGTGGCTTTTGTCGCGGCGGGCTACTACCGGTGGCACGACGAGGTGCCTTCGCACTGGTGGGATGTGCCCGCAGTGTCTTCCGCGGACCAACGGACACACTCCGGTGATCCGATTTGACCACCATCTGCGCTTGTGGCCCTCTCGGGACCCACTCTTCACTGCGACGACCTCCATACGCCGTTGCGGTCCATTTTCATTGACATCCATCCATATTCACACAAACAAAAAACTACAGAGGGTCATCGGGCCATGTTTGTTCAGCCCGCACCTTCCGCGTTAGCCGATAACAATTTGCCAAGGATAAACAAGGTGTTACGTTGTACGAAGAACAAATTAACCCGAAACGATGAAACAATCCATCCAGCATTTATCCCGCAAACAATTATTCCCAACCCGAAAAAGAATTCACTCACGGATCAACTTGATAATGATTTGACCCGCGTTCTTTGTTTTAGAAGGGATGAATCATGGGAATATGACATACTCATAAATAAACCCCAAACTCAACAAGGAAGATGATCGTCAGCGTCGCGGTACATGACGTCACGGGGAAAAGGGTCTGTAGGCGTCATCAGAGTGCCCCAAGGAGGAAGCGGCATCTCCTTTCTTGTTGCGGAGAAGAGGAAGGGTGGCTCATCGTCGATCACTGAGGAACCGGCATTCTTAGTTGTTCTTCGTCGGAGGCTGGTGTTCTTCATCGTTCTTCGTCGGAGGCCGGCGTTCTTTGTCATTCTTCTTCGGAGGCCGGCGTTCTTCCTCTCACAACGAAGATCTCCTCCTTAATTAAATAATAGTTTCCTCCTATTATTCTTTTAATCTCGCAAAGAAACTCTCCCAAATTAACTCACCACATTAAATAAAACCTGTTATCAATTAATTAAAGAAGGGAGGGAGAAGGTTCCCCATTATTAAACGCATTGGCGGTTACATAAAATAGAAGAAGGAGGAAGGTTCCTCAATAAATTATGGGTTGACATAATTTAATGGAGTGATTGGCATTTAATGGAGGTTTTCCAAATTAATGAGGGGATATTAAAGAGATTAGAAATAAATAAAAAGTGGGGCTCATGTGGGCCCCACTTCTCTAACCTTCATTAGAAATAAAAAAAAATTCTGACAAATTTTTATTTATTTCTTAAACAAACCCCCAAAAATTATTTTCTCCCCTTTTGCGAATGAAACAATGGTAAGTGTCACCTTAAGAATTTACCAGTGCTGCGAGTTCATCTATGCACTCAGATTTTAAATCTGTGCACCGCTTCAAAAGTTAGAAAAACCCGCTCGTTCGTTCACTGAACGTACCCGATCTAATCTTCAGAAATTGATTTCAGGCACACCGGGTCTCAGAATCAAGCGCCTTCAGAAGCCACAGACTCGTAAAATTCTAAAGTATTTAAAAAAATCCTTGAAATTTCTGGGTCTTTACATTACTACCACCTCAGGGCTTTAAGTCCCCATAATGCTATAATATAATCTAGGGGAATAAATGAGGGTACTGAGCATGCATCTGAGCCTCCCGCTCCCATGTGCTCTCTTGAAGGTTCCCATGCTGCCAACGAATGTGCACCAGAGGTATCGACCGTCCACGTAGGACCTGCTCCTGTCGATCCTCAATCTCCACTGGGACCTCCACAAAAGTTTCCCCGTCATCGATGTCTAGCTCCCCGTAGTTGATGATATGCATTGGGTCGTGCACGTATCTCCTCAGCTGAGATACATGGAAGACGTCATGCACCCGGTGCAACTGAGGTGGAAGGGTCAGGTGGTAAGACACCTCACCTACCTTGATGAGGACCTAAAAAGGCCCGATGAAGCACGAAGATAACTTGTCACCGCGGCCAAATCTCTGTAATCCATGTCGAGGTGAGACCCGTAAGAGAACTTGGTCTCCATCCTCAAACTCCAGTGGTCTCCCCCTCCTATCAGCATAGTACTTCTATCTGCATTGTGCAGTCCTCATCCTCTCCTGGATGACCCAAAACTTCTCTTTCATAGTCCGAACCGTCTCTCTTCCTACGAGTGCCGACTCCCCTGGGTCATTCCAGCACATAGGTGATCTGCAAGGTCGGTCGTACAGTGCCTCTTAAGGTGCCATCCCGATGGTGGAGTGGTAGTTATTGTTGTACGCAAACTCCACCAAGGGTAGGTGATCCTCCCAGCTGTGCCCAACATCAAGGACACATGCACGGAGCATGTGCTCGAGTGTCTGAATGGTCCTCTCTGTCTGGCCATCCGTCTGAGGATGAAAAGTAGTGCTTAGGCGTAGCTGCATCCCAAAAGCCTCCTATAACTCTTTCCATAGTCGGGAAGTAAAGCGACCATCTTGTTCTAAGACGATAGGCAATGGCACACCATGAAGCCATAAAATATCCGGAATGTAGAGGTGTTCTAAGCTCTATACTAAGCCCTGCACTCTGATCGGTAGGAAGTGGGCCGACTTGGTGAGTCAGTCTACAATCACCCAGATATTTTCATGTCCTCTGGAAGTATGTGGAAGCCCCATCATGAAATCCAGTGATATCCCATCCCACATCCACTCTAGGACCTCTAAGGGATCTACCAAGCCTGCAGGTACCTGGTGCTCTGCCTTCACTTGCTGACAAGTGAGGCATCATGAAACGAAACCTGCTACAACATTACCCTTCCCAGGAGTATAGACTCTCTCAAGTCATTTTCCCCGTGGAACTCAAGTCAATGAATTCTTCACAGGTCCTGGTCCTTCTATGAGAGGACACACATGAGACTTTTGAGATTAGAGTAGACTGTAAACCGTTCAATCAACGAACCATGGGTGTGACTAGCCATTGTAAAGAACTCGAGTACACCCGTGTTCTCTTACATCCCACAAGAGCTGCTACGATATTTTCATGCATAGCCCTGCCTTCTCCTCATATGGCTGGCTCTGTGCCGTGTTCCCTGCACAGTCGAACCTGCATTCTGAGGTTGCCCACCTGACGGCCTGGTCCGCTTGGACCCCTGCATCTGTTGTCTACTTCCGGCAGCAGAAGACTCTCCAACGTGTCGTCCTGTGGAGGGTCTCACCGCTGGTTACTACTCAGTGAGTAAACTCTCCATTAGGAGCACTCTCTCCAGCACCCCCGCTTGCGTCGGGATGTTGAGAGAGATCATCGAAGCCCTGATCTCATTCCTCAGTCCCTACTCAAATTTCTGATCCCAGAAGAATGGGTCACGTACCATGTCCATGGAGTAGCGCGAGAGGTCGATAAATCTCGCCGAGTACTGGGCAACTGACATGCTACCCTGCCACAGCTGTAGTAACTCCTGGATGTGCACCACATAGAGGGTGGCTTGAACGAACTCTGAGGAGAATAGGCTCTCGAAGTCCATCCAAAGAAAAGATGCCTTATCTTGCACCTGGATCATTGGGCTCCACCATCTTCCTACTGCTGCATGTAGGAGACCCGTGATAAGGATCACCATGAGGTCTGCTGGTATCCCTACCAATCTGAAGACTCTCACGATAGCCTCTAGAAAATCCTAGGCAGCCTGCGGATCCGTCTCTCCACGGAACCTGGGCGGCCTCTGCCTCTGAAACTCGTGTAATGCACTCAGGCGGCGTGCACTCTCTACCGCTGGGGTGGGTAGCATCGGTGGCTTGGCAGTTAGAGGTACCGCTGGTGCCTCTGCAGAAATGGGGCCCCGTACCGAGGCCTCGTCGCTTTGTGGGCTTCCATCATGCACTTAACTAGGAACCCTAGTTGGCTACCTTTGTGGGGCCATACTAAAAAGAAACAGGTGTGCCACGGTTAATACAACATACCAGGTGAGCTGAAAAAAAGTAATAATAACGAAAACTTTTGAAACACACATGCAATCAATGTTTTCGTGCACTGAGTCAGAAATCAGAAGTCAGGGTGCTGGTGGATGGGTACGTCGGCCGCCGCATCAACACTAAACTCCCTGGACTGAAAACCACACTCAATATACCAATTTGTCACAACCCGTCCTCGGGGCCCATGCCGTGACTACCCCAAGCATGCCTTCCATAGGCCAGGGGTTGGTGACTAGCACCAAAGGCGTAAATACCGATAAAAAGGGGAAGGAATTTCCTTTTTATAAAGTAAATAAAAGCACAATAGAGCACACAAGTGAAGTAAGAACTAAGTAAAACTGGGTACAAGTAAGTGCTGAAAAGTAAATGGGCCAGTATACAAACCCAACTGAATGTACAGTAAAATTAAAAGGAATGTACAACATCAGTATGTAAAAACTGCAGCACCGAGTCATCCTCTGGGAATCCCACCTGAAGGGTGGGAACAGATCGTCTCCTAGCTCCCCAGATCCAGCCGTCCGCTCCGTGTATGTCATGCGAAGTGGTCCACCTATGGGTATCATCCAGCTCTACAAGCCTCCACCTCGATTAGTGATGTCTGTCGTCTGCATCCAACACAACATAGTGCGGGCATAGCCCATGTATGGGTGACTATATGATACTAAGTAGGTATCCTGAGACCCCCGAAGGTCTCTCAGAATCCAAGAAGGATAAACCACAAAATAATGATACAGTCCTGAAGTATCAATAACACTAATTAGGTATATTCCCATACATATACCTAAGTCATCAGTTACAATTCGTCTCCATCTTTCGTTCCCAAGCACCAACCAGTCCATAATGGATAGAGCTACTCAGTCCAGATAGGAACAACACAACCCAGTCTGCACAGGAAAGAAAGTCAATCACATCGATGATAATGATTGAGAATCAAGACTCAGCTCAGATAGGTATACACTTCGTAAGGTGATAGAGATGATCAGATGTAGCCACTGATTCATCTACGCTGTCGGACCCACATAGGATACAAGACCAGCTAATCTGTTAGACCCACAAAGGATATAAGACCAGCTACCCTGTAGGACCCACTCAGGATACAAGTACAGAGTTCTAATACTGTCGGGCCCACGTAGGATACAAGAACATTAGTCATCATCGTCGAACCCACAGAGGATCCCAGTATGGTCGTCGTCGTTGCCGAACCCACGGAGGATCCAAGCACAGTCCTCCTCGCTGTCGAACCCATGGAAGATCCAAGTACAGTCTTCCTCACTGCCGAACCCACGAGGTATCCATGTACAGTTGTCCTCACTCCCGAACCCACGGAGGATCCAAGTACAATTGTCATCGTCGCAGTTGCAGCCAGCTCTAGGGTTCCTGCACACGGCATGCTCGATTTAGGGACGGTCTGTTCCTCAAGACAAGGGGGTTGATACATCAACTATCATGAAGTCCAGAGTTCATGTATCCCGAAAATCCATCTCATCAAAAGAAACCCAATGTGACAGACTGTGCGTCAATCGGACGCCCGGTCTGAGAGTTATTGTCTTTTCCGTTCCAGGGGCCCGGTTAGTTTTTAAGCTATAACCAACTCAACCGTACTCCAGATACTTCCAAACCTCAAGTGGAGTAATCCAAAAGGACGTTCTCAACAAAGGTATCCCAACGCAATTGACGACACGTCAATCGGATGTCCACTTCTTGAGATATAAGTGTTTCCGCTCCAAGGGACCGGTTGGTTTCGGGTTCAAACCAACCACGCCGTACACAAAACTTTCCTAAACTTCAAGTATAATATAAAGAAACTCCTGTCTTGATCCAAGGATTCCTACGCAACTGACGGTGGGTCGATCGGAGGTCTGGAGCTCATGTTATGGGCAAAAGGCCGAAAACGGTCTGAAGTGGGGGTCTGGGCCCGGTCACACCTGGCCTACCCCACCCCCTGAGGGCGGCCCGAACCGGGTCGACCTGACCCGGGTCCGGGTCCGGCCCGGCTAGGCGTGGTGCGGTCCGCGTGACCCGGCCCGGCCCAGCTTGGGGTACGCTGGCTCGACTAGCGAGCCGAGCAAGGGGGGGCCTTCTGTCCTGCGGACGCGGCGCCTGGCGCTTCATCCCCCCCCCCCCCCCCCCCGAATCCAGTGCGACCGGCTGGAACCAGCTACCGGTGCCGCCGCGACGGTGTGTCACGCAGACAGTGTCTTCCGCGGACCACCGGACGTGCTTCGGTGGTCCGATTTGACCGCCGTCTGCGCCTGTGGTCCTCTCGGGATCCTCTTTTCACTGCGACGGCCTCCATACGCCGTTGTAGTCCCGTTTCATTGACACCCATCCATACGCGCACAAATAACAACCTGCGGAGGGTCTTCAGGGCCGTGTTTGTTCAGCCCACGCCCTCCACATTAGCCGATAAAAATTTTCCAAGGATAAACAAGGTTTTACGTTGAATGAAGAACAAATTAACCGGAAACGATGAAACATTCCATCCAACATTTATCATGTAAAAAACTATTCCCAAGCCACAAAATAATTCACTCATGGATCAACTTGATAATGAGTTGACCCACGTTCTCTTTTTAGAAGGGATGAATCATGGGAATATAACATACTCATAAATAAACCCCTACCTCAACAAGGACGATGATCGTCGCGTGACCCAGCCCGGACCGGCTTGGGGAACGCTGGGTCCGCCAGCGAGCCGAGCAACGGGGGCGTGGCCCCCCTTCTATCCCACGGATGCGGCGCCTGGCACCGCGTCTCTCCCCCCCCAGATCCTGCGTGGCCGCGGGATCCGGTCCTCACCAGCGCGGGTTCAGCCGCGGCGGGCTACTGCCGTTGGCCGGCTGGTATCGGCCCCCACCTCCGGTCGCCGGTGCCGCCGCGCGGGTAGGGTCCGCCGGCAGTGTCTTCCGCGGACCACCGGATGCTCTCCAATGGTCCGATTTAACCATCGTCTGCGCCTGTGACCCTCTTGGGACCCGCTCTTCACGAAAACGGCCTACATACTCCATTGAGGTCCCTTTTCATTGACGCCCATCCATACGCGCACAAACAACAAACTACGGAGGGTCGTCGGTCCATGTTTGTTCGGCCTACACCCTCCGCGTTAGCCAATAACAATTTTCCAAGGATAAACAAGGTGTTACATTGTACGAAGAAAAAATTAACCCAAAACGATGAAACAATCCATCCAGCATTTATCCCAAAAACAACTATTCCCAACCCACAAAAGAATTCACTCGCGGATCAACTTGATAATGAGTTGACCCACGTTCTTTGTTTTAGAAGGGATGAATCATGGTAATATAACATACTCATAAATAAACACCTACCTCAACAAGGAAGATGATCGTCAGCGTTGTGGTACACGACATCGTGGGGAAAAGGGTTCGTAGGCGTCGTCGGAGTGCGCTGAGGAGGAAGCGGTGTCTTCTTTCTTTTCATGGAGAAGAGGAAGGGTGGCGCGTTGCCGATCTCCAAGGAACCAGCGTTCTTCGTCATTCTTTTTCAAAGGCCGGCATTTTTCATCGTACTTTGTCGGAGGCCGGCGTTCTTCCTCACACAACGAAGCTCTCCTCCTTTATTAAATAATAGGTTCATCCTATTACTTTATTAATCACGCAAAGAAACTCTCCCAAATTAACTCACCCCATTAAATTAAACATGATGTCAATTAATTAAAGAAGGGAGGGAGAAGGTTCCCCGTTATTAAACACATTGGCAGTTAAATAAAATGGAGGAAATAGGAAGGTTCCTCTATAAATTATGGGTTGACATAATTTAATGGAGAGATTGGCATTTAATGGAGGTTTTCCAAATTAATGAGGGAATATTAAAGATATTAGAGGGAAATAAAATGTGGGGTTCGTGTGGGCCCCGCATCTCTAACCTTCTTTAGAAATAAAAATTTGTTCCGACAAATTTTTATTTATTTCTTAAACAAACCCCCAAAAATTATCTTCTCCTCTTTTGCGAATGCAACTATGGTAAGTGTCCCCTTAAGCAATTACCGGTGCTGCGAGTTCATTGGTGCCCTCGGATTTTAAATCCGAGCACCAGTTCAAAAGTTAGAAAAACCAGTTTGTTTGATCACTGAACGTACCCGAGCTAAACTTCGGAATTTAATTTCGGGCACACCGGGCCTCGGAATTAAGCGCCATCAGAAGCCACAGACTCGTAAAATTCCAAAGTATTTAAAAAACATTTCCTTGAAATTTATGGGTCTTTACAACTAAAACACATAACAAACCTATGATATCCCCCAAATTACATAATTTAAAGAATATCAGAATACTAAATAAGAAGAAGGGGGATATTTTGGGTTCTATGAGATATGGTTGATCTTTAAACAGGCATCACACACCCACTATTACAGCGTGTAGTTGGTTTTCAAAACCATTCAAGATTTCTCCTCAAAATTTCAATCATTTACTAACATATTAAAATTCATGAATGAATGTCATTTTCATTATATAAAACTCCTTCATAAAAAATTTTCCCACGTGTTATATATTATGTAGTAGCCAATATTAAATTATAACCATCCTGGGTAGATCAATCTGAATGTTAATTTTTTATATTCAGTTAGAAAATGAATATCTTATCATTTTCCTAATTAATCATAGCATGTGATTTATGGAAAAGGTGGTAGTTACCATTAAAATACAAGGAAATAAAGATCAATATCAATATATTATTGCTACTCATTGTTCTATATTATTGTTCGTGAATTTATAGGAATCATCATAAAAATATTATTATCATTTCATGTGATTGGTCATCTATAGTACTATATAATAGGGATAAAAAAGATGAATTAAATCAAATTTAAACCATGAAAAATGATATCTCAGTCATATAATATGATATAACCCATATGAATCTCAATAATATGGCTATATTTATCTTATGAATATTGATATAGGGTATAAATCTCCTTCAATCCCGCACTTTCAGTAAATCATATAAGACTTCATTATATTCCACCTTAAGTCATATGATATGTGATAACTCATGAAATCATATCCAAAAAACATATAGGTATCATTAAAAAAATGTTTTGGAAATATATCATTAATTTAAATTAGTATTACATTGTATGTAATACCTTGTGAACGCCAGTCGAAACCTCTATTGGATTGCACTCTAAAACATTTTTTGAGTATCTCTCCTAGTCAATCTCAATACCCGTTAAATCAAATAAAAATTTAGACACCACATGCCATTATATAATTGAATAAAATTAAGAATCATTGGATCTATAAATTTATGAAACGAGTGACCTATACCAGAGAGCCATTGTTCCTCATGTTATAAAAGGATTTACTATGATCTGCATTAAACAAATATATCTCTATAACTGTGTCCACTATCTGCATCTCATGCTATCATAAATTCTCTTATGTTACATTTTTCCAAGAAATATCGTGACCATCCAAAACAATTTTTGTCAATCCCATATAGAAAACTCATATATTCTCAATTATCTGAGTATAGGTTAATTTGGTCGATGAATACATCCTATATCATACGACTTTATTGGGGGGGTACATCACATGCCCCTTATCTGTATAGATAATTAAAACATATATAAAATATAGATGGGATCTCACACTCTCTACTCTATATCAATTTAGAAACCAAATTTTATACTCATCATATGAGTGGGAAAATCTTTACTTTGTTAAGAACTATCTTGTGACATGGTCAGCAGCATACTACTCCATGATTATAAAAGATGCAATGGATTGCAAAAGAAAGGTTTAAAAGTATAAAGGTATTAATCCTATGTATGTTTCTATCAATGGGTTATGGGGATCCAATACGATCCTTGCACTTCTAGTACACTAGACACATATTATCAGACACTTGATATGATATGTTTAATTGGGAATCTATTGAACACACTAAACCTTTCTATTTTTGTTACTTATGAGCATATTTTGTATCTGAACAAATAATTTTAATAACAATAATCATAACATTTCCCCAAAACTTATAATACTCCATGATTAACATTGACTGGGGATAACTCAAAGTCATATGTTGAGAGGTAAATTATAATTAAATTTCATGAAATGTATACCTATATATAAATTTATAGATAAAAATTGAATTAATATCAAAAGGATCTTGGTTATTATATGATAAATTTTTTATTCCTAAAATTATTGTAAAAATACAGAAGAAAACCCCACATAAGAGTCAATATATCATATCATGTTTGATAAATAACTATACAATCAATATGTATTCTGAATGTTCTGGGGTAAGTTTATGTCACACCCCCAACATTTTTTCTCTATACTATTCTAATTATTTATAAATTATCACTATTGACCTTTATTTTTGAGTAATTAGGGTTTAAATTTTGAGTTTCAGATTATTTTTGATTATGTCTAAAAAGACAGTGCACAAAGCTTATGGAAAAATATGTGACGACCCTTAAATAGGCGTTTTCAGTACATTATCATTGTGTATAATTTTTCTGCATAGTTTTCTAATAGGTGTATCTATAACATGCAAAACTCAGTAGAAACTGTGTGATTCCTTCTATTCATAGGGGTACATAGAGGAACCTAGGGCCTTACATAAACATAAAAAATTTATTTTGAAATTTTAAAGTCTCAATTAATATTGAAACATAAATTCTAGTATAAAATTTCTTTGATTCAACCATTGATAACAAGAACATTAACTAATTAATGAAGAATAGAAATGGAAAATTAAATCAAAATCATGCCTTATCTCATATCAATCAGAAACACATTTTTCAAATCATCGGCAATCATTAATCAAAGGAATCGAACCTAAAACCCTATATATCACCCACATGCATACCAAAGGCTTAATTGATCACTATATTATAAAATTTAGTTACTAGTGTGGATAATAAAAGGCTCCTCAACATAGTAATAATCAAATTAAATCAAACTATCAATATTCGAACATTTATTAATTGAATCTTGATTTTCCATTTCACTATATCTTTCAATAAATTGATAGATATGATGGGAAGATATAGAATTGGAGAAAAAACAACTCACTTTCATTTTAGGTATTATAATTGCATAAATAATTAGTTCATAACTTCTATAAATTTGATTGAATTATTTAATTATATTTACCCTTTAAATGTACCCAAAAATAAAAAAAAAACACTTAAAACATGATAAAAATGTAAGGAATAATTTATCATATTCCAATAATAATTTAACTATATTAAATGATAAATTATGAGTCATTAAATTGTCCCACATCTCCTATAAATAATAAATTAATCTTGAATATTAAATATTTAATATTTGTTCGAATTTTTTTTCATTATACTCTACGAATAAATTGTGAATATAATAAGTAAATAAATTCAATTATTTTTCTTATATAGTAAAATTTTGTTGAATTCATTTATTTCGTTAACAAATTTATCAACTCATACATTTCAAATCCACCACCATTGGGCCCACTAGTTCTTGACCTTAAATTCAATAGAATTGTCCATGCTTCTAAATAATCTTTATGTGTGACCCTATAAGCCCTTATATCGATATAAGAGACTGATAATCATAGACCATGATTAATTTCAAGTAACCCATTAAGTCACATAAGGTGATAAGGTTCATTCATTTTAGTGATATCCTCTTATGAACATGTGTCACGTAATATAATCTCTTTTTTACTCATATCTCATAATGTAGGAAACACACATTGGGAAAGAATCCTTTATGAATTTATTTATTATTATCCATACAAGATAGACATACCACTAAAAACTATGTCCATGAATTTAATAATGTTACTTCCATCCTTATCAATATTTAAGGATCTTGAAGCAGAGTAGAGGCATGAAAAATATACAATTTAAAATTTTATATTCTGAATCATGTTAAAAAAAATTAAATAAAAAAACCTATTTTCCATTATTTCCAAAATTACTTAGTAAAGTTAAATTCAAGCATGAAGAATAAAATAATACTATACTATAAATTATACCTTCTTCATTTGAAATCACTGATGTGATTCTCTCATCATCATTATGTCATGGATCTGCAAAACCAAAATAGGAATCCTCTAGATCTTCCACACATGAACCACAGTTCTAAGATATTTAATCAATGATTATCTATTTCTAAAATGGGAAATTAACTATATTTATGATGCCCCTTATAGTGAATGAAGAACTCAAACTCAAACGAGAAATTGGGATTGATCTAGCCTTGTTCATTCTTTAGAGTTTCTCTCTAAAACACTTGTAAGAGAGAATAAGATATATCCTCTCAATAAATTTTTCTAAATAGTGGATCATACTATTATTGAGTCCAAAATTAGCTTTTATACCTGGTTCATACTTTCAAAATTGAGCTTCGTCCTCTAGAATGTAATAACCTTAATTTTAGACACTTGTTCACACTAATGACTTATTAACCATTTCATAAATTTTATGAACATTTTACATCTCAATTATAACTCATTAATATGTTATGGGAGAAAATTTGAACCACTAACTCTTCTTGTAAGCTCCCCCAAATAATTTAATGAAGATTTAACATTTTTTCATTCATGAAAATTATATCTTATTATAATCACTTTTTCGCCAATCTACTTTAGAATACCCTTAGAAATAAATTCTATCATAATTATTCTAAACATAAATAATATAATTGAGGTAATTAAACTAAGATAGATCACACTGAAATGTTCACCTACTTCAATGAAACTGACATCAGTAAACTAGATCTAGTGTATTTCTTTATTACACTCATATATGAAAAAAAGAATCACATCCCAAATAACTACATAGTTTATTAGTCTTGGTAATGTAGATATATTCATGATTTCAATGTTATATTTGTAAAAATAAATTACAATATTTGTTTTATACTATCATTAATCTATCTATTCTATCATTTTATGTCATTCTTAGTACTATTCCATGATTCTTGGGAAAGGAATCAAAATAATGGCGAGATCAAATTCCCAGTAAGGGATAAGTATGACAGAAGATATCTTGAATTAATAAGCATATTCATGGAATGGTAAATAATATAACGTACATTCCATTAAATAAATTTTAATATCATAATCAATATTTCAAGGTAAAAAACTGAAAACACTTCCATTTAATCAACAACATGACTATCATAACTAGATAATGAATAATCAATATAGAAAGGTAAATAAAATAAAATAGAATACATTTTAATATAAATTGAGAATGAAATTTATCAACAGATAATACCATTGTGAAACTATAATTGATTATAATAATTAAATTCTCAATGGATGAAATTCTATCTTTTCTGATGTCATGTCTATTAAGACCTTTGTCGAGATAGTTTAAAATGGATTAGTAGGTGTACACTAGAAACCCATTTAATTAATGTTATACAACTGATTCATCTCATGAGACAACTGAATCATTTAGGGGATATCTATATGAATTCCCCAATTTTATCTTCACATACAACACATTACTTATATATAAATAAATAAATTTAATTCATGAACAATATGCTTTATTAACAAATTTTCATATTCAGTAAGGAATACAGATTAACAATAATTTCCTCGGTCAATCATATAACTTTGTAAAATAGGATATATATTAACAAATTATTTTTTAATTAATAATTATATCCATGATAAATTATATGGATATTTAGGGGAAACCAAATTTTCAATGATCACATGAAAGTGACTATTTCTATAGGAATGTAAATTTTTACAAAAATAAAATAATAATGTGAATGTCAAAACTTCCCTTGGTCAAAATAATCATAAAAATTCAATAGAAATAATAAGGATGATATCAATACAACATATCCCATGTTTATTCTATGTAAAATAATGTTTTTTTCATTGATCAATAGAAATACTATAAGAATGTCATTACAAATATTGTTGATGAAAATATTCTATTCATTTTTAAAATCCCCATATAAAACTAAATGTTCACAAAACATTTGGATAAAATGATATTTTGAAAATAAATTTGGAAACTTATAAAATATTCATTTAATTATTTAGTGTTCATGATGGAAAACAATTCCATACATTCCATATAAGTTAAAAAATATTTTTTTACATTTTTTGTAAAAGAAAATGGGCCTTGTTTGGAAAATTACATGAATAATACATTCATTTTTTTTAATAAAATTAAACATGGGGCGATGTATTTAACAAATCATTTCAATAATTTTAAGAACATTTTATAAAATAAAATTAGAAAAATTGTTTTTTAATGATAAAAACTTTGACCTAAAAGAGAAATAATCTTATAATTTATTAAAATCATTTAATCAATCATTTTAAGTAATAAAAAGAGGAATATGGTACTATAACTTTAAAACAACATATTTAAGGTCTTTTATCCTCAGTATCAAAACTATTTCATGTTTTTTATACTTTTGATATTTAGAGTAGTCTTCAAACTTGTTTGGTAGTGTTGGATACTGAAAATTATAGAAGTAGGGAGAATGCATGACAAGTGAGTCTTTCACATAATGTATGTGTAGTTCATGGATTCTGTAAGGTTAGTTCACAATGTGTAATTTAAAAGGAAAATAATAAAATGGAGACACATTTTCTGGAAATAAACTGATCCCCACAGATTACACGATGAGGAAGGTGATTACACATCAGGTAAATCCATGATGTTATACATATTCAAATGTTTCAGCTACTCCGGTTTTCTGCATGACCTATGGCTAGTGAATCTATCTATCGCTCTCCTAATTGTATGTTACAAGTTGCTTCTATATTGGTGTTTTAGATATTCCTTCCATGGGGATCGATCCTTGTGTACTTTTCTTCAATCTGTGGTGATCCAACGTGGGTTATACCTCTTTATCTTGCAGTTTCTCCTTCATCCAATCTTTTTTCCTCCTATTATTCATTTCATTGGATGGTGGATGATCTACCATGAATATAATAGGGTTTTATTGGTTTTTATGGGTTTGGTTATGACATGGTGTCCTAATATGGATTCAGCTATTGAGGGAGAGGTTATTGGAGATCATTAGCATGGTTCGTTCTCATGTGAGGAATGGTGAAATATTTTAAGGTAAGGGACTCAATAATTCTATTTATATTTTCATGAAATTATAAATTAATCACGTTATATACCTTTTTATGGGAATAAAATTAACCTAATAATTTTATGAATATGATTAAGGAAATTTTCAGTGATCACATGTTGATGATGTTGTTTCATAGTATTATGATTTCGGTTTTCCTATAGATTTTTTAGATAGTGTGATATTATGCCTTTAATTGATAGATTTTTTATGATATGTATTATCTTGTTTTTGTTGTTGTAAATTGGTAAAGAACATAAATTTGGAATGAATTGGTTTATAATTTGTTTAAGGATAACTAAGAAAGAGGAATATTTGTATTCTTGTGGATAATGTAATTTTATGATAATAAAATTGATGCAATGAACTTGTTCAATTAGAATTCATATTCCTGGTGAAAATGTAATTTATAACTAATGTGGATCAATTTTATGCTTGTTGATAACAATTGAAAATTTATATAAAAATATAATGGAACTTCTCTAGTTTGTTGAAATAAGAAATAAATTCAATGAACATGTTTCTCCATTGATATCTTGTTATGGAATGATACCTTATGTTGTCTATTGTTTGAACCTATAAATAATGATTCAGTTAATTCATGATGGAATGAGAACTTTTTTGACATATATTTCTATTGGTTCACGAGTTTTTTGATTCCTTGAGATGGTCGGTGGCCTTGTTTTGGGGTTATGGGAGCTCATTTTCATGAGAAGGCTGAATGCCTTATTTTGACGGCCATGATTACATGTTAATTAATTATTTGTTCATTCTACATTTTATGATTTGATCTTGATATGAACCTAGTGTTGTGTGCCCGAGATGGCTGAGCTTGGGATGGATGTTGTGACATAGGTCAGGGAGGCCCGGATGTGATGTGAGCATGGTATGGCTGATCCGAGGATGAATGTTGTGATATTTTTGAAGGGAGGCCTACATGATGTGGCATAAGATGATACTTGTGATGGAAATGAGGATAATTATATGTTTGTGGAAGTCAGGGATAGAACTAGAGGTGTTAGAGTGGATTATACCCAGTATTACCGATTAATGAGATGTTGAGAGATGGAATTATTTCTTATGAATCAGTTTAATAGGAAACATTATAGTTTTTAATTAACTTTTTTCATTTTATAAATCATTGTTATAGCTATAAATGTTTAGTTTTATGTCTCCTCTTGTATTTCATAGGATGGTGTTCCTAGATTACCTGGATATGGAATAATGCTATAAATGAATAATTAATTATTAACCATTGTTTTTGGATGATATTGAAATGAAAATGCAAAAAATGTTAATCTTGATAAATCATGGACTTTGTTTGGTTTATTATTGGAGGTCATGTACATTACTCTAATGATCGATGTAATGGTATGTAATGTAATGTGAATTAATGTTAACAGTTAATTAATTTATATGAATTAATTAATGATTGGAGAATGATAAAAAGAAAATGAAATAAGTAATTAATGTAATTATTTTAAATTCTGGTTTTCTTATAGGATCGTTGGTCTTATCGTTGATATCCATGAGTCTGAGGGATATTAGATGTAGTTGAGTCTGAACTAGGTTGTGCCCATAGTGTGGTTGTCAGCTATGTTTTATCATGAAAATTACATGATTTCATATGATACCTTGTCCTTGTGGGTGAGGGGAACTAACACCCTGTAGACTCTAGGAGGGTGTTTTCCCCAATATCTCGGTGGGAGGATTAATGGATGACTACCCACTCTGGTCCAATTCCCTTATGATGGTTGTCACATGTGCTAGTATGCATGAAGGTTAGTTTTCCCATTTATTTGTGTAGATGGTTGTTATGGATTTTAGTAATTTCATTCACATGTATTTCTAGATATAGTATCCAAATGATTATTTTAGGTATGATGTGTATATATTGGTATTGTTTGGTGTTCTTACTCAGTGTATGGGTTATAATGGATTGAGGTATGATACCCGATGTTTTCCATATGTCATATGGGATATAGTTCCTCTCAAAAACTACTTTTTTATTATATTTGGATACATGATATGGGTTGGCGTGGTTATGCGATGAATGAGGTTCATGTTTTGATGACTTTACTAGGTGTCTTTGGGCTTGATTACTTTTGGAGATAGATGGTTCATGACGTGCGACATTGTGGAAAAGTAGAAAACCAGTGGGGAAGCGGGATTGGGTACCCTAGATGTTATATTATTATATTATATGTTCCTTTGTAAGTGATACTTACTGAGATTTAACCATGGTGAGGATGGGAACTTAGTATACATGTTTAGGTGATGATTAAGTTCCACTATTGTTCACTGTGGTTTAATAAGATATATTTATCCTTTTCACGAGAGGGTTTGGGGATAATACTATAGAGTATAATGTCATTTTTAGCCTATATATAAAATATTTTACTAATTCAATCAGAGTAGGTTGTATATTGGTATTGATATTACTAGCACATGGTTTTCTAGGACTTATTTGGGATTCATGGTTACTACCATCTTTACACTTTTGGTTGTGTAGTTTTACTTTCAGTTGTTTTAGTATTGTTTGAAATTGCATGTTTTCCTTGGTTTTTTATTATATATGTATATATTAGTAGTTTTTTTATTGTATAAATCTCATATCTCTCTTCCTCATGATTCTCTTAGAGGGTAATTCTTTCCATATGAATGTTTATTATACCATCAATGCTTGTTTCCATCATGGGGATTAATGATGGTTGGAATCGGACAGTCACAATCTCTCTTCTCTTATTCCCGTATCTTTTTGGGGAGGGGTCCTGAAAGAGTGGTATAAATGGTTTAGATGGAGGATTATGACAGATTTTAGTGTTAGGAATATGTGGGGTTTCCTAGATTATTAGGGAAACTGGGTCAGTTAAGTTTAGTGGGCAATGTAAACACACAATACTTACTCAGACATGGGTATTTAGGTCCCCTATGATCTAATGAATGGACCTTTAAGATTACTAATAAAGTTAAGTTAAGTGATACTATTTGCAGGGTAGAGACCAAGGAAATGATCATACTTCATTCTTCTTTACAACTGTGTTTGAAATAGGTAGAACGTTGGATGGGTTAAAACATTAAACAACATAATAAAAAATTAAATTCATTAATGTTAATTATTCTAAATTATAGGTTTAAGATATATAATAGTTTTTTCATTTTTAATTTACTACTCTAGGTCAACATCCTCTTCAGGTTCGAGCTGATGATGTTTAGCATGATGTTCCAACATATCATCATATAGTGGAAGTCAACAAAAAAACACCTGTTAGAGGATAGTCTAAGAGTTTCAGTGCCATATTCTACCGATGTATGTGGTTGTAATTAAAATACATTCATAGAATACTGGTTATAGGAGGTTGAGAAAGATTTCAGTTCAATCTTTCCTCAGTAGAAGTAAGGGGTTTCATTGGTCGTGATGATGCTATGTTGTGCAGTGAAGTAGTGGAGATTCTTGTTCCATAGGGATCTCTATGAGTCAAAAATTTCATGTGAGACGTTTGGAGACCACTTTAGAGTAGAGTTAATTTCTTCAAATGTGATTGTGGCAAGTTTTTATCAGCTACATACCCTTCTATAGGGGATATCTAGTGTTTGAGAGTTGGGGATCGATTTCAAGTCCCTTTTACAATAATCATTAAAGATTTTTCAAGATGAGGAGGGTACAATGTAGTGTAACATACCAAATTTTCCAAATTTTGTGGACCAGTTCTATTTCAATTCCTATGTTTGGCCCTAATAATGATGAATGATGAAATCAATGAGCTACTGGGTGGGTCTAGTTATTGTTCAAAGCCTGGATACCTAAAACGTTAAGACGCATACTGGGCCACAGTATTAATAGAAATTTATTGCACAACCTTCATGATTATCTTAACTATAAGGTTGTAGATAGAGGGGAACTGGGGGGCATACAAGTTTCTATAATCATGTGACCCACAATGCTTGGTCATGTGATCCATTTGAAGTTTTTGGATAGTTTATTTTTCATAGTTTGCAAACAATCAAAAAAACTATGCTCCTAACCATGAAATTTGTCCCTTTTAAGTGGTGTCTTGGTGCACGGTTTGGAAAACAATGTGTCCATACTGAACGCCATTTTTTAAAGGGTAAATTTTTGAAATTTATCCTCTTTGTTTTTTTAATCCTCCCTTTTCCTTAATTTCTCCTCCTTGTCTAATGGCCTCTTCTTCCTACAACATTCAAATCCCTTCTCATCCATCGAAGGGGATTTTTATAACTCATATATAAGGCATATGTATAAATTGATAGTATATTTTCCAAAAAGAAATATGTGAGATCTCTAGTCCTCTCCCATCTATTTCAGGTTCTTTGTCCAATTTTTATGCAACCATAGTTCAATATCACTTGCCTCATTTTTGAAGAAATTTACAGTGTCTTTGATTTATTCCAACCTAGCTCAAATAAAAGGTTGATACTATATGAGGGATGATCTATGAGGATAAGGTATGTGGTATATGTTCATTCCATTTTTTCTTTTGTTGTAAAAAATGAAAGATTCTACCACAATCCAAACCCTTCTGATGTCACTAAAAAGCATTCTAATTAAATTAAATTGATAAATTTCTCGTTCCATTTTTTGACCAGATTTATTAGAAAATAAAACCCTTGGGTTGATCACCTTGAGGTTATGAAAACCAATGGGATTTATCTACATTTTAGACTTAATTTTCCATGATTTAGAGAGTTAAAACACCCATTGAGGGTTGTTCCATTATAATTGAATACATTCATCTTGAAATTCCTTATTAAGGGTGATAAACCCTGAATTAATCCCTTACACCCAATGACTTAAAAAAATTTCTAGAAAAATTTAATTGGATAGGTTTTGATACATACCCTTTTTTAATCATAGGGATGTTTAATTTAAATGTTTTTTTCTTATCCCTACTAAGATATAAATGATCAAATAAAATGAAATGAACTTCAAATTGAATCCTAGCATAAATTATTTTCCTTTTTAAAGATTCAAAATTAGTTATGAGGGTGAAACATGGGGTTATAAATTAAATACCCCTTATACATACTCTTGTTCGTTCTTATTAGAATTATTAATTCTTTGTCAATATAAAAGGAGAAAGACTAAATATTCATGAGATGGGATCTCCAAGAATTAGTACTATTCCCCTTCATATGAGTGTTACTAGATCCCTTGGGGAGTCCCCTTGTACTGGCTTGATGACATGATGGTTTTACCATTCCATTAGAGAGACTCGGGCCCCATAATGTTTTGGAATGTATAAAATTAGAGGCTAGTTCTTTAAATTTCCATACTAGATCTTGAGTTACACATGGGAATTCATTATATTGTCACATAGGAGGAACACCTTGGCATTAGACATTTAAATCCCCCATGTGATACTTGAAAATTACCTCTAAATTTACCTAGATAGTCTGAGGGTGACTCATACTATTCTTATAAAAATAGTTTCATTTAATTTATTTAAATAAATGTATTTTTTTTCAAATAAGAAATGATCACATGGTTTTGGAAATTTTTGGACGTGTCCTCCAAGCCGAATAATAGTCTTAGGGAAAGTCCAACTTCATAAACATTATATCACTCACATTACCCTTAAAATAACCCTTAGTTCAGACTCACCTATCTTTATTGATGACATTTTAATGTACTCCCACCCCAAACACAACCACATAAACCATCTTGAGATCTTGATGAGTACACTAAGAGAGAAACCGTTATATGGGAATCTTAGTTAATTCTAGTTTTGGATCAGAACATTTAACTTATTGGTTCATATAATTTCTAAATATTTTGTATCATTTGAACAATAAAATGTTATAGTCATTGTTTCCGGGGACAATCCAATGAATGTATTTTATAGACATAGATTCTTCAGGATAACTAACTATTAGAGGTTCATCATGGACTTTTCGTGTTTCGAATTACCATTTATAGGATTCACCGTGAATCATGTGAAATTTGAAAGGAATGAAGCTTGTGAGATATATTTTTAGGATTTAAATTGAAGACTCACTTCAAAAATAATCTTTATTCTACTTGAGGTAGGTAGAAGTCATATTGTTTACCATGATTCTTTAAGAATTGTGTAGGGCACAATATTGATGCAAGATTATCAAATTGTAGCATATATATCCCTTCAATTGATACATCATGAGTAGAATTACCCTAATCATGATATCAGTCTAGAAATCATGGTTCATGCTTTTCGTTGTTGGATGAATCAACTATTGGGTGATAGGTTTATTATTTACACATAACATAAAAGTGTCCAATGTATCTCCACACAATGAGTCTTGAATCTAAGGCAGTGCATGAGGTTGGAATATCTGCAATCGTTCGATATTGATATTTCTTAAACGCCCGAAAAAGGTAATTCCATAGTTATCCTTTGAGCAGGAAGACTCAAATGCAAGCTATCAAAAATTCCATCAATTAGTGGTAGTTGATGGATCTTTTTTCATGAGAATCATCTTCAGGTTCCGGAATAGCATGTATTCTTAATTCAAGTAACTCTAGTGATGAGATTCTTCCTTCTAGACCATGTCAATATATGAATTCTATCAAAATCCATGGTCCTTGTTTTGAGGGAATGTATCACAAGAGAGAACCCGCCACCTAGTCAGGCTATTTCTGGTTGGGAGAACATTCTCTTTCATGGTCAAGTTTGGGTACCCTCTGATATACAAAAACTTATTATAAGGGAATAACAAGCTTTTATCTGAGCGGTTCATCATGGAATTAATAAGATGTACAAAGATGTACGACATCAGTATCAGTTGATTGGTATGAATAGAAATATAGAAGTCTTTATCACTTGGGTATCCACTTATATACAGTTAAAGGTAGAGCACTAGTGACTAACTGTACTTCTATACCCTCTCTCCATTCTGGAGTGGTAGTGGAATGACATCAACATAGATTTCTTGGTAGGATTGCTGCGACCCCTTGAGGTAGTGATGCATTATTGTTGATTGTAATAGAATTACTATGTTTTCACACTTCTTAATGATATGAGAGTCCTTCGCCATTGAACAGATATGAATACATTACATCTGGGAGATAGTTAACTTCATGGTGTACCCCATTTTATCATATCAGAAAAAGATTCTTGATTTACATCATTATTATAGAATGCATTTCAAAAGGCACTAGGTTAATAGGTGCTCATGAGTACATCATATCTCTCTCAGATGGATGGGCAATAAAATTGAATAATATAGGTGTTAGAGGATATGTTATGGGCCTACATCCTTGAATTTTGAGGTTAATGGGGGAAGAATATCCCTTTGGATGAGTTTTCTAAAAAATATCTTCCAAGAAATTATTAAGATGTCTTTGTATTTGGCCCTCTATAGTAAACCATGTTGTTCACCTCTACATTGGCTTGAGGAAAGTGAACCAAGCCTACTGGGTCCTCGTATTGTTAAGGAGACTTTAGAGAAAGTACATATGATTCAGAATCGCATGGCTATAGCTGTATCTAAGAAGAATTCATATACTGGTCATCATTTAGGACCTATGGAGTTTGAGGTGGGAAATTATGTTTTTGTCTTCATGTATCATTATATTAGTAGAAAGGATAATTAAGAGATAATGAAAGTTATCACCTAGATATGTCAGGAATTTCTAGATAGTGGATATAGTTGGGCATGTAGCCTATCGGTTGTAGTTACCTCAAAGGTACCATTCCATGTATGATGTATTCCACATGTTAGATCTTTGAAATTGTCATGTTGTCCTATATCAGTCGTTTGACCCTGAGGATATCAAGTTGGAACTAGATTCAACCTTCAAGGAGCATTTGATACACCTCACGGATCAGAGCAAGAAGGTAATATAAGGTATGTCATTTCCTCTAGTCCGGGTGCTATGGAAGCACATGTTCGTACAATATGTGGCCTTAGAGAAAAAATATGATGTATCTATGAAGTGGCTGAAAATTCTCTCTAAATACTTTTCAAAACCCTTATAAGGGAAACTATGGATCATGTTTTCTTAATGAGGGGATGTTGTAATGTCAGAGATTTTCCCAAATGTATATTCCATTTTTTTGTTTTAATTCCAATCATAGTCTCTAATAATAATGCCTAATGATATCAAGGAGTATTTGAGTGGGTCGGTGGTTTGTTGAGATCCCAGAACCCCGAGAATTTAAGAGGCTAAATGGGCTGCACAATTAGTGGAAACCATGCCACCCTACACACACAGTTTTTCAAAATTTTGTGATTTCAAACAGAGGGAGCATGAGGGCCACATGGTTTGTTAACAAACATTAAAGCCATGATTAATGGTTGTTTAATCCATTAATAATTCATAGACATTGGTTTTTTCATTATTTTTACACAGTTAAACAAATTGTGTGCCTAACCATGTGAAGTTCCCCTTTTATGCAGTGGATTGAAGCACATTGGGTGCATGGTTTTTCTAATTGTGTGGCCAAAATGTGATCCCTTGTTTTGATGTTGAATTTATGAAATTAACCCCATTTAATTTTTTAATTGACCCTTTTATTAATTTTCTCCTTATTCATTAATGGCCACTTCATCCTCCCACATTTGAACCCCTCCTCCTCCTTCGAAGGGTTTTAGATTACTCTAACAAATGATATCCATTTTTTCCTACAATAAAATTCATTGGAAAGCTAGAGGTGAGATCTCTAGTCCTCTTTCTACTATTTTATGTTCTTAATCCCATCTATTATACTATCTCATTGTATGATAATTTCTCCCATTTTTAGGGAATTTGGTAGTTTCTTCGATTTATTCCAAGTAAACTCAAATAAAATTTTGAGGCTATATGGGGGATAATCTATAAGGATACGGTAGGTGGTCTGTGTTATTTACCTATGTTTTATTTTTTTATGTAAAATGAGCCATTGTGCTATGAGATGGACACTTTCAACATCTCCACTAATTTTACAAATTAAATTATATTGATATTTTTTCTATTCAATTTCTTACCCGAGTTAGTGGAAAACCTACCACTTTGGGTTGATCTCGTTGAGTTTATACCAAAAAATGGTTGTTCTCTACCTTTTAACTTTAAATGACCATACATTACATAGTTTAAACACCCATTGAGGAATTTTCTTTATAATTGATGGCTTTGATCTTTAAATCCTTAGTTTAGGGTGATGCACCTTGAATTAATACCTTACACCCCATACCTTAAAAGAATTTTCCAAACGAGGTGAATTGGATAGGTTCTCATTCTTACCATTGTGCCATACTATGGCTGTTTAATTGAAATTTATTTTTCATTATGCCCAATATGATATAAATATTAAATCTAAATTAAAAAACCTCCATATTCATGCATGTTATAAATGATTTTCGTGTTTAATACTTACAACTTAGAGCTGAGAGTGAAACAATGAGTTCCGACTGAAGGACCAGTTGGACGGACTCTTGTGACTTCATATTAGAAATATTAATGATTTTAAATACACCAGGAGAGAGAATATATATTCTTCAGATGAGATTTCAGAGTGTTATTACTTCTCACCTCCACACGAGTGACACAATTTCCCTAGGGGAGAACCATTGGATGGGATTGATAACACGATGGTTGTACCATGCCATGAGAGATTCTCAATCCCCTACATGTGATACCAATAATTAACTCAGTGGTTAGTTCTTCACATTTTCACCTCATGCCTAAAGTTACTCATGCGAATTCATACTTGGGTCACTTTGGAGAAACTCCATGGAATTGGACTTTTACTAAGCACCTCGATCAACACTTAGGAATTAACTCTGCATTACTATGGATGGGATTAGGATGACTCATTATATTTTTATAAAAATATTTTTATTAATCTTTTAAAACTAAATGAATGTTTTAAAATAATAAAATATCACTTGGTTTTGGAAACATTAGGACATGTCCTCTAATCCCAGTCTCAAGATTGGGGATAGTCTGACTTCTTAACAGTGATATCACCCACATAATCCTTGTAGGAACTGTTGGTTAAGACTCACCATCTTTGGCTGAAGCAGGTGAATTATATGGGTTTTCAAGAAGAACATACTCTAGTTTTTTTTAGTAATTTAAATCTATTTCAGATTTGTTAATTGTATCACAATTATGAGTCTATATTTCATGGGGTACATTATCCTAGACCCCATGGGTGGTGGGCTAGTGATATTCTATCTCAAACCCTTCTTCTTCCACCCTTGGAAGCCAATAATATATTATGGTTGTAGTATAGTCAAAGGAAACCAATCGACTTATAATTATTAACATTTGTTTCTAAGATGGAGTTGGGAGCATAAAACCAATCTAGTTCTTGAGGTACTAGACATAATTGTTTGTGGAATTTTTGTATATTTTTATATCATGTGGTATATTCTTATATCCTCTTACCATTACATACTCATTTATATAGCCTTATCATCATTTAAATCAATTTTATTTATTCATATTTAACTCATCTACTTGGGTTTCTAGGTTTATTTCCATTATTTGCACTATTGTCTTATAGTTATTACATAATCTATTATTTCTTATTATAAATGAATAAATGTATATAAATATATATACATATATCTAGGCTCCAATATTATCAATAAAGGAATAGTATCCTAATGGGAACACCCTAGTCCCTCACTACTAGTTGGCTGGCTCTGGAATTCAAGTAGGTGTGCTTAAGGACTCACGACCATTTTCTTGGGGCTTAGTTATATAAAATCTTGGGAGGGGCATTACATGAGGCATTTTTAAGAGTATTTCTATCCAAATATTCAGTTCTAGGTCACAAAATTTATTCTAAAGATGTGACTTGAGGTGCGTGATAGTGTAGGGGTTATAGAGATTATGCTAATCAAACCCATGCCATCCCAATAGGGGTGTCGTCTGGATTACTCAAGAAGCAGAGTTGTGGTCTCAGGTTCCTAGTTATCATGATAGAATATTTTTTGGCTAGTCAGGGGTAGGCCCAAACCCCTGTCATCTTTTTTCTATAGGTGATGTGGATCTTGTACATATTCCAATGGATCAGACACTTTTTTTCTAATATATGTGGAGGGCATCATCAGCTGGAGTTTCCGAACATTATTACTTGTCTGTTTCTTCCAGGTGTTACACTTCAGGCTCCACCATTCATGTACTTATAGTCGAGGCCTCAAAAACAAGGTGGTCTAACTTTGGATTAGAATAGAGGATATGGGGCATACAGAGTATAGTCCTATGATTATCATTTTCCTTAAATAGTATAGTTTAGTCATGGATGTGGTTATTACATGGTTTATAGAGTTCATTAAGTAGGTTGTCTTTACCTTCATCAGTTTGAGTTTCTAGCAGTAAGTGAGCCATATGTTTTTTCAGTTACCCTTTGATTTTTTTCAACTTGGGTTCATGATTTGTTGGATTCGTGAGTCAAAAATTCCGTTATATCACCTACCATTGTCTATTATTGGGTACATAAGGTAGATAGACTTATAGTTCTTTTGGCATTGAATACTCTAGTTTGAGGTTGAGGTAACTTTTATGAATTATAAAGAGAACAGGAGTCAGTAATGGGGTTGTAGCACTATTGGTTAGATTTATTATGTTTTCAGATACAATCAAATAAAACCAACCTCAGAATTGACAATTTGTATTTGGTGTAGGATATTGAGGATATCTTTAGGAGGGAGGTTTTGTTATTTGATGCTAATGGAGATCTGATGGTGTTTTTTGGCAAGTGAGACCCTCATAAAGATTGTATACTTATTATTTTTTTGTATTATTTGATGGATGAGTAGATATTGAGCTCCTCAGAGGTCCAATAGTCATTGTTTTCTAATGTTGTGGCAGAGGACCCTGATGAAATTCTAGAGGATGTTGTAACATTACCCCCATGATGGTAGATCAAGTTTTAGATTGAAAAAAAGATAGGAATGTCTCCAATATCCATTTTTTCATATAGGATTATTCCTTCTTAGTTTCACGAGTAGATAGTATTGCTTGATTACCTTTTTAAACGAGGTTTTGTCTTGCCGAGTGTGTCCCATTGCGGTCTGTGAGTATTTTATGTGAAGAAGGTTGATGGAAGATTATGGATTTATATCCATAATAATTTCTTGCACCATCTAACATGTAATAAACATTATTCTATTTTATATATTGTTTAATTATTCAATATGGTAAAGGGAGGAAGTTTGTACTTGAAGATAAATATTCATTTTGGATATCATCAAATGCGATTAAATGGTGAGGATATCCAAAGGATTTTGTTTTTTATCATAATTATCATTATGAGTTCATTGTGCTGTTGTTCGGCGTGTTCAATTCTCTATTTGTGTTCATGGGGTTTATGAATGCATTGTTCAAATATTTCATAGATAAGTTAATTGTGGTTTTCATCAATGAAATCATTTTGTACATTGTGTCTGAGGAAGATCATGTAGAGAATATGTGTTCCATTTTGGGGGTTGTTCGTCATGAGAATCTATTGGAGAGGTTTTCTAAGTGTGAGTTCTAGCCTCATGAAGTATGTTTCTTTGGGAATGTGGTATCCCGATAGGGATTATGTGTGGATCCTTCGAAGATAGAGGGTTTTGTGTACTGGAAAACCCATAAGGAAATGGAAGAGGTGCAGAGTTTCCTTGGTCCTATAGGATATTATATGAGGTGCATAGGTAAATGCTCTTATTCTTTCACTACTTAAACAACTTTTAAAATAAAGGATCATTATTTCTTGTGAACTGAACAATGTTAAGTAGATTTTTATTACTTGAAGGAGATGTTGGTCAACACTCTAGTTTTTATTTTCCTGCAAAAAGATTATATTTTTAGATTTTATATAATGATTCAAATCTTGGATTGGGCTGTGTTTTGATGTATTATATATTAGTTGTTCTTTATGAAATCCGATTTAGCATAACTATTTCACCCATGATCTTGAGTTGGCGATAGTTGTTTTGGATTTTATGTTGTAAAAACATTACCTCATCATCTAATATTTTTTGGTTTTTACTGAACAAAAGATACTGAGATATATCTTCTCTGAGTATAACTTAAACTTGCATAAGTGTTGTTTCTTAGAATTATTCCTGGTTTATGACTTCACGATTTCATATAATCAAGGAAAGGGAAATTTCATGGCTGATGCTTTGAGAAATAATTCATGTAGTGATTCCATGCTTAAATATGGAGATTCATGGAGAGTTATGGAAGAAATATGAGTGGGGAATCTTGATATGGGGGAGGTCAATAAAAGATGTTGGATTTTCCATATTGCAGTGCGTAATTCTTTTCTAAAATAGAAATATGAGTCCCATTTGGGGGATTCTATGGTGGAGGTATGGAGAGACCCAGTAGTTTCTGGTGATACCCCTAATGGTTGATCTGAGGATGGACAGAACAATCTTTTTTTCTTGGGAATGATTTTTTCCATTTATAGTTGTGTGAGTTGGTTCTTTGGGTGTTAATTTTTTTTCCTTTATTGGTATATCCCAGTGTGACCAAGATGTATTGAGTTTTTAGAGGTCAATTTTGGTGGCATGGGTTGATGCATGCAGTTGTATAGTTTTTTCGGCGATGTTTGTTCATCTATAAGATGAAGATCGAGCACCATGTTCCTGATGGGTTGATCAATCTATTAGATGTTCCCTAATGGAAGTGGGAAGATATATCAACGGAATACATTACAGAGATCAGATAGTTTTTAATTCTATATGTGTTATAGTGGAATATTTAATGAAATTAGACAAATTTATATCAATTAGGGAGTTGATCTTACAAGAGTTTTTGTCATGGAAGTATCTGGATAAGGTGGTAAAACTCCATAATTCCTTGAGTATGGTCCTATATGATTTAGATCCTCATCATAATTCCATTTTGTGGAGAGATTTCAAATATTATTTTTGTTTTTATTTAGGCCATAACACTGCTTTTCATCCAAAAATAGAAGAACGTACAGAGCAAACCATATAGAATCTTGAAGACATGTTATACTCTTGTGTCTTGGATTTTGGTGTTCCATGGATGATTCTACTTCCATTTATTGGGTTTTCATACAATAACAGTTTCAACTTCCCCATTTTTTTGGCACCGTTTGAAACATTTTATAGATTATTATTTCATTAACCATTATGATAGACTAGGGTCAGAGAGGAAACAATTATCAGAATGAAATTTGTACCAAATATAAAAGAGATGGTTCATGTAATTCATGAGGGGATGAATTCATCACAAGATCATCAAAAATACTATGTCAATCATAGTAGGAGACCTATAGAGTTCAACGTTGGATATCACATATTTCTAAAAGTGACTCGTCATCATGGAAAGTAAAGGTTTGATCGTGGTGTAAAATTTCCCACTCATTTTTTGGGCCTTTTGAGGTGTTGGATTATGGAGTCATAGCGTATAAGATAGCACATACCATATAGATTGGTCTGATACACAATGTATTTCATGTGTCATAGCTCCATTAATATCTTTATGATAAATCTCATGTAATCTATTAAGGAGATATTTATGTTTAATATCATATGACCAATGAGGAGCGGCCTATAGGTATTGAAAAATTGTAGAAGTTGTTTCATGGGAATGTTATTCCCTTGGTTCTTGTCTTTTGGTGGCATGACGACATGGTGGAGGGTAACGGAGAAAATTATTTACCGATGCTTTCTTAGTACCCCATGATTTTTAATGATTTAAACTTCTATTAGAATGCTATTATTTAGTGTTTGTGGACCCTTCTAGTTATGTGTTCTTTTAATCTTGTTTCTTTTTATGGATTTACTCTCATTTGATAGTTATCTTCCCTAGTAAGGTGTTTAAAAGATGGTTCTGATTATTTTGTGGGTTTTCTCTTATTCTCTCTAAGTTAGGTGGTTGAGCTCTGGAGATGGCATTACCATTGAGAGGTATCTAGTGGGATGGCTTTCTAGAAGACCCATTTTAAAATTCCGTTTGGTTTGGATTCTGATTCTAAAGGATGAGAATATTATGAGATATATATAATTTGAGGGCATAAATCTTTTGGATCCAAACCTTTTCATGTTTCTGAAGCTCCTCATGTTCGGAGGAGTCTTAGTGTAAATTTAGATGTGTTTCCTATATAGAATGGTGGAAGATAGGAGAATACATGGCGTATAAGTCATTAACATTGTGTATATATAGTTCAGGGATTCTATTGGTTCGGTTCGTAACATATAATTTATAGGGTTAAATAATAAAAATGTGGTGATTTTGTTTGGGTAAAACCAAATCCTATGTATTATATGATGTGAAAGGGGATTACTCTGTGAAAATCGTTGATTTTTAAAATCTTAAAATTTTTCATCCACTTGGGTTTTCTCTAAATTCTATATGTAGAAGCTCTCTCTGTCTTTCTCAAGATCCCAAGTGACAAATTTCTCCCTTCCATTTGTTTGGATATTCCATTGATGGGGATAATTCAATGTGAATTGTTCTTCAATCCATGGTGATCAAAAGAGGGTTCTACCTCGGTTTCATGTGGTTTATACTTTATTCAGTACCAATTTCCTCCCATTATTTTTACCATGAAATAGAAGATTATATTACAAGTTTATAGTGTTGTTTTCTTGTTTTTTTTGGTGTAATTGTGTTGGGGAACCATTGGATGGATTTATTTCTTATGTGCAAGGTGATTAGAGATCTGAAATGTGGATCATCTTTTAAGAAGAATGCTGATGGATTTTGAGGCAGGGGTTCTTTTCATCTCATTTTATTTATGTGGAATCATAAATTAATCATGGTTTATCCCATTGTATGGGAATTAAATTAAACTAATAATTATTGGATCTAGATTAAATAAATTGGTTGCAATCGCATGTTGATGATGTTGTTACTTTATATCATGATACCAGTTTGTCTCCTGATTTTATAGATAGGGTGATATCTAATCCTTTCATTGTTATCAATCTTGTTTATACAATGGATTAAAATATTATTATTGTTGGAAAATTTTAAATAATGTAAATAAATAATAAATTTATAATTAATTTTCTTTAGTATAATTATAGAAGAGGTATGTTTTTACTCAGGTTGTTAATGGAACATGATGATAATGCAATTGATGCAATATTCTTGTTTAATTAAAATTGATCTTCCATGTTATTAATGGAATTGAAAAATAATGTGTATCATGGTGATGCTTATTAATAACCATTGAAAAGTCATGTAAATGAGAAAGGTACTTCTCTAGGTGGTTTAAATTCGAAATAAATATCAATAGAATTTTTTTTCCATTGATAGCTTGTTGTGTATTGATGAATTAATATTCCCATAGTTGAAACCTCTAAATAATAAATTAGTTAATTTAAGATGGAATGAGAACCGATTTTGTAAAAAATATGACTATTGGGGATTGATTTTACCTTTTTATTGAAAATCTTGAGTTCCTTTTATGAGGTTGTGAGAGCTTGTTTTCATGATAAGGTCGAATAATTAATTTTAAGATCCTAGTTTCTCTATTAATTGATTTTTTGTTACTTATGATTGTTTTATATGCTCTAGATATGAGACTTGGGATGTGATCCTAGGATGTTTGATCATGGGATGGTTATTGTGACGTGGGGAGAGGAGGACCAAATGTGATTTGAGTCTAAAATGGCTAAGCCTAAGATGGCTGATGTGATATATGGGCAGGGAGTCCTGGAGGATGTGGTAGTAGATGATGCCTATTTTGGAGAGATGAATCGACATATTCATGAGGGTGTTGGAGGTGATACTAATGGTTATAGAATGGGTTAAAGTAGGGCATAACAATTTCTAAGATTCTTAGAGCTGCCGTTTTCACTTATAAATCTATTTAATGGTTGATGGCCGAGTTTCTTGTTTATCTACATTCTTTCCCCACTTCTTGGGGTAACTGGAGGTTCTTGGTTGCAAGCTTCCACTTCCTGGTGGCTTATAATGGTTTCCTATTGAACATATATATTGAATAATTCTATAAATGAATAATTAATTCTTAAACAAAGGGCTTGTTTGATATTGGAATGGAAATGTTAAAAGACATTAATCTTGATAAACAATGGACTTGGTTTCGATTATTCATGGAGGGAATGGACTTTACTCTGGTTATCGATGTAATGCAATGTAATGACTAACTAAAAGAAAAAATTTTATTTAAGGAATGATGATTACAAGACAATATTACAGGGGGTGAAAGTGGTGAAGACCTAGGGGATCACCTCTAGCAATGAGCTTACAATTGGCCTGGTGTACAAAATCATCCTTTCCATAGGCGAACCTTTTTTTTCAAGCTCATCAGCTGCACCATTCCACTCCCCCAACGTGTGAAGAATAAGAGTGCCTTGATTAAGAAGGAAGCTAAATTTTCTGATTTTATACATTAACTCCCATGGTACCATTCCATATTTGTCACGACCCGTCCTCGGACCCATGCCATGACTACCCCAAGCCCGTCTTCCATGGTCCAGGGGCTGGTGACTAGCACCAAAGGCGTAAAACCCGATAAAAGGGAAGGCACTGCCTTTAGAGAAGTAAACACAAAATAGAGTACACAAGACGGAGTAAACACAAAGTAAACTGAGTACAAAAGTAATTGCTGAAAAGTAAATGGGCCAGAATAGAAACCCAACTGAAAGTACAGTACAAATGAAAAGAAAGTACATCAGTAGTAAAGTAAAACAGCAATACCGAGTCATCCTCCAAAAATCCCTCCTGAAGGGTGGGTATAGATAGTCTCCTCAGCTCCCCGGGTCCATTCGTCCGCTCCGTGTATGTCCCGCCAAGTGGTCCACCATCGAGTACCGTCTAGTTCCACAATCCTCCACCTCGATCAGTGATGTCCTTCGTTTTCATCCAACATAACGTAGTACAAGCATAGCCCGTGCTGGGGTGAGTATACGATACTCAGTAGAGACCCCAAGACCCCTGAAGGTCTCTCAGAATCCAGGAAGGATAAAACAAAAAGGAAAAATACAATCACGAAATATCAACTGACTCTACTTAGGTATATTCCCATACATAATCCTAAGTCATCAATTCCAGTTCGGCTCTAACTCTCGATCCCAAGTACAACCCAGTCCACATCGGAAATCACAACCCAGTCCACACAGGAAGGTAAGTCAATCACATCGATGAAAATGATTGAAAATCAAGACTAAGATCACACAAGTATACCTATTTCATATAGCGATCGAGATGATCAGATTTAGTCACTGATTCATCTATGCCGTCAGACCCGCATAGGATACAAGTCCAGCTAAGCTGTCAGACCCACACAGGATACAAGACCAGATACTTTGTTGGACCCACACAGGATACAAGTACAGAGGTCAATACTGTCAGACCCACATAGGATACAAGAACAGTAGTCATCGTCATCGAACCCAAGGAGGATCGTAGTGCGGTAGTCGTTGATGTCGAACCCACGGAGGATTTCAGTACAGTAGTCATTGAGTCGCAGCCAGATCTAGGGTTCCCGCACCCAGCGTACTTGATTCCGGGAGGGTCCGCTCCTCGAGTAAAGGGGGGTCGATACATCAACTATAAAGAATTCCAAAGTTGATGTATCCTAATGTTCTGTCTCGTCAAAAGAAACTCAATGAGACAGACGGTGTGTCAATCGGATGCCCGGTCTGAGTGATATTGGCTTTTTCGTTCCAGGGGCCCGGATGAAATTATGTTGGTTCCAAACCTGGCCGTTTACCAAAGCTATCCAAATCATAGTTAAAGTATTTCAAAAGGATTGTCTCGTCAAAAGAGTCTCAGTGCCACAAACGGCGCGTTGATCGAACGCGCGGTCTTTATGTTATTCACATTTAAGTGAATAACGGGCCCGACCCGTTTATCCTGGTGGGCCCGTGGGTCGGGTTAACCTAGTTTGACAGGTCCGACCCGACAGGGGTGTTCGAACAGTCCGAAGAAAAAACACAATTCGGTCTGAAGGACGCAGACCAGCCCGAAGGGGCGCGGCCTGTCCCGAAGAGGCGCGGCCCGGCCCGGCAGGGCGCGACCCAGCTTGGCCACGCCCGGTGCAGCCCGGCTGGCTCAGCCGGCCGGCCGAGCGGTCCGAGGCGGGGGCATGGCCCCCATCTGCTCGAACCGGCAGCGCCTAGCGGCACCCCATTCCCAAACCGGCCGGCCTTCTGGTGCAAGCGGCCCATACGGGTGGGCCGCAGGTCTTCCAGCACGATGACCTCCTTGTGTCGCGGTTCAGCACCACCCGCCCGGCCGACAGGCCGACCGATTTCTCCAGTGCGGCGCCCTCCTGGCATCGCGGCTCGCCTCCACCCGGCCGGCAGATGGGCCACCCAGTTCTTCCACCGATGCGTCTTGTAAAGCGGGCCCTGGTTCCTTCTGCATAGCTGATGGGTCAGCTCCGGCTTCCTCCTCCGTGTTCCCGGCACGATGCGATGGCACCGTACTTCCTCCGCCTTCGGTCTCCAATTCGACGAAGATGAAGAAACGACAGAGGGTCGTCAGGCTGTGTTTGTTCGGCCCGAACCCTCCGCGTTAGTCAGTAACAAACGGCCGAAGATGAACAAGTTTTCACGAAGAACAATGAACGATTTTATTCAAATAAAATTGGAGCAATTCACCCTAGCTAAAACATTGATGCCGTACGTCGGCATCGCAGATGACAGCGTCCCAAGGTGAGGATTTGTAGACATCTTCGGAGTGCATCCAAGGAAGTGACGTCTCCTCTCTTGATGCGGAGAAAAGAATAAAAGACGTATCGACATTGGTGAGTTCTCCAGGTCGGTGTCTCCTCCCTTGTCACGGAGGAAGAAGAGGATGGAGAACCGTGGTCGCCGAGTCGTTCTATGTTTAAGAGTCGATGTTCTTCGTTGGAGAAGATCAGTTCTTCTATGAGGATGATCTTATTCAACAAAGGAGGAATCGTCTTTTTCTTCACAAGATTTCTCCCAAAATCTACACACAACAAGACAACCCAATTAAAATAAGGCCACCCATTATTTTAATTAAACATTCCATGTATTTCAAAATTCAAAAATCAAATCCCATTAATTAATTAAATGTAGAGTTGTTTAATTAATTTAGAGGTGGGTTGGAAAAATTTAATGGAGTGAGAGAGGGAGAGGAAGAGTTACTCACTTAACGAGGAGTTAATAATTAAAGTAGGGGGGTTTAAGGAGTTTAGGTAATGTTAAAGGTTGGGGATCATGTGGGACCCACCTCACAAATATCCTCACATGGGTAGTTAGGTGATTTTGGGCCCCACCCCAACTCCCCCTTGTAGGATATAACCACATTAGATATAAAATAAAATTGTTCCACAATTCTATTCAATTCTTATTTAATCCATAAATTTTAACTTCTCCTCTCATGAAAAAGCAACTACGGTAAAGGTCCTCTTAAGAAATTATCAGCGTTGCGAGTTCATCGGTGCCCTCAGATTTCAATTCAAAGCATTGATTCAAATGATAGAAAAACCCGCTCATTCGTACACTGAACGTACCCGAGCTGAACTTCAGATAATTATTTCGAGCACACCGGGCCTCGGAATGAGGTGCCGTCAGAAACTGCATACTCGTAAAATTATAGAGAATTTAAGAAAAAGTTTCTTTGAAATTTCTGGGTCTTTACAATTTTTCTGTATCAGTCTAACCAGAATTTCTTAGTCAGACTCCACTTTGTATATCTCAAAATTTATGTTCTTGTAAAGTGATAAACTGGTGTCCATAGTGTGCGCCTCAACTCCTATCGACGTGCCCTCACCATAGAAAGCACTGAAGTCTAGAAGAATTGTTTTCTTTTGTCCGTAACAAGGTCATCCCCTATCATAACTCCTCTCGTACAGGATCCATAGACATTCAGTTTAATCCATAAAAGAGGGTCCTTTTGGCATTCCCACCACCCCTGCTGCATCACAAATCTTTGTATGAAAGCTATGGGAATAATCCTCCTAAAAACAATAGTATTAATCCCCCATTTAATGAGCACACTCATCTCTACTACCACCAACTTGAAACATATTTGGAGAAAATGTGCAACCAGTTGAATGGAAATGATAGAAAAGGTAAAGAAGCAATTAATGTCTCTATTCTAAATTTTTTTCTTATAGAATATCTTGTTTTATCATTAGTAGATAGGAGTCTGAGTGGAATTTGCTTCAATTGATTCTATGTCTATATTATTCCCATAGTATGGATGTGGTCCATATTATATCATGTATATTATAAGATTGTATATGTTACCACACCCGTGTATGTTAGGGAAACTGACACACATTTTCCTCTATGAGGGTGTTTTCCCCAATATCCTAGTTTTAGGATGCATGGTTGACTACCCCCTTTAGGCCTATTCTCTAATCTTTGTAGTTACTTATGATGGTATGAACAATGGTTAGTCTTCAAATTTATGTGTGTAAATGGATTTATTGGATTTTTTTTATTTAACACACGTGTATTATCAAATATTGTATTCAATGTATAATTATACATATGGCATGTATAATATGTAATGGCTCGTACTACTTACTTTTTGTATGGGTTTATATTTATTTATGCATAATACTCAATGATTAATATAAATTATATAGTCAAAGGGGGATCCTTGATAATAATTGGTTACTGTATGTTGATACATTACATGGTATGTTGTGGTTATGAGATTTAGGAGGTGCGTGTTGTCATTTCTTACCTAGGTGTCTTAAGTGGGCTTACTTTTGGAGAGAGATGGCTCAAAATGCACGACGTTTTGGAGGAGTGAAAAATCAGTGGGGAAGTTGGAGTGGAGTACCCCTGATGTTTTATAATTATATTATATTCTCTCCTTTATGTGATACATGTTGAGAGTTATCCATGGGGATGTTGGGAAAATAGTATAAATGTTTCGTTTATGAGTTAGTTTCACTATTTTTTCAATATGATTTACCATTCTTTCTTTACATTTTTCACGAGAGGATCTAGGGAGGACCTTATTAAGTGTAGTTTTATTCACACCCTAAGTATATATAATATATTTTCAGGTTAGTCAAATTAGTTTGTAGATCGATATGGATATTACTAGATCATGGTTCTGGAAGATATTTTTGGGATTTATGGTCATTGTCATCTATTCTTTTTTGGTACTCGTAGTTTTCATCTCAGTTAATTTAGTAATCTATGAAATTTCATGTTGCATGAGGTTATCATTATATATAAAAATATATGACAGATTCGGTGTTAGATATTGTATACCTCTTATCTCTCTCTATTATATGTTTCTCTTAGATGGTAACGCCTCCAAAATGTACGTTTATTATACCCTCAGTGTGAGTCGCCAACTTAAGGACTCTTAAAGGAAGGACACTAGAAGTAACCATCTCCCTTCCCTCATTGTGGTATATTTTTGGTGACATGGTCATGACATGAAGAATAACCATATGATAAGAAAATTAAATAGTTTTATTATAAAATGGCAAAAAAATATCCTTTAATGGAAATTCAACTATAAACAATACCGATTAAAATGGGATTGTGAAATAAATGCAATCAAAGGTTACAAAATTAAAGTGATAATTAATCAATGAATTTATTTGTGTGTAAAATTTAAATCAAAAAACAAAAAGTGGAATTACAAAAAGAAATATTCAAAATTATTTACACACATTATCTTAGAATTTCAAGGATGATGAAGAAGTAATATAACCCAATTAAAATAATTGATTTATGAAATTATTTACCACAAAATGATTTTCATGTCAAATACACATAGATTAAATAATTAAATTAAAATATAAAATTACATTAAGTATAAAAAACTCATTATATTCCATTATTAGGTTATGTATATACACCATATATATGAAATTATGCTAATAGCCTTAAAATATGCCTCAATGAAGTGTAATTGAGTTGAAGTCCCTTACCTCATGCTTCATTTATGTTAGATATGATTTAAAAAAAATTATAATAGTTTTAATAAACTTATTAATATATTAAATAACCATATTGTTATTTATAATAACATATAGGATTCTATTATAACATTTTACCCCATTTCTACTAATTATATTTCATTATTTTCATTTTTTCAGGTGTTAATTATCTTATTTTCCCAAGTGTGCTTTTCAATGAAAGTTTTAGTTTGGGTATATGATATTGATCCATCATCAATATTATAAATTTTTATAATCATTATATAAATTTTAACTTGGAGAATGGATGGAATCGCTTTATGGAAACGTTAGGTTGTACGTACACACGAGCGACATTATCTTTCCCTTAATTGGTGAATGGGTTAGGATGTTTATTATATATATTAACTTTAAAGAATCTATATATTTTAGTATATATCACATATATTCAATAAATTTATACTTATTACATTCCATGTAAATTTTATGTGAAAATTAATAATGTCACTTCGTGAGGAGGTAGTCCACCGTACACACAAGCGACGTTATCGTATTTTAAACAGAATGAAATATAAGAATTTATATATGATATTAAAATTTCATAAGAATTATAATATCCTAAATATCATATATATATGTATATATATTCATATGTGTGTTATATGCCTAATTATATCAATCTTTTCAATTTAGTTATTGAACATAATTAAATCGATTGGTGAGGTTGTAGTCTACCGTACACATGATCAATGTTTTTTTTCACATTTGATGGAAGGAGATATATATATAGGTTATTATTTTTACACTATAAAATATCATTATATGTGATATAACAATGTTATTATATTATCTAAATTAAATAAAATTTTGGTAGGTGGAAGAAGAAATAAAATGAAAATGTTCCTTTAAAAACGTTTCCTCTTCTTTATAGAACTTATTTTGGTTTGTACCAAAATCATTAATGGGATGGATTTATGAAAAAATAAGGATATTTGATGTTTTTAGGTGAATAATTATGTTATTTTTGAAACTATTTTCTTAACCAAATTTCTTTAAAGGTGTGATGTGGGGAATAGAGGGGGTGGCCTCTTATTATTGGAGGAGAGAACATAGATGGAATTTTTGAAAAGATTCAATTCCAACCACATTTTTATCATTATACAATCCTAAAAATGGGTCACTAATGAACATTAGAGGTTATAAGGTAAAAATATGTACAAAAAACTAGTTTTTTAAATGTTTTTAGTTCATTTTAACCCATATATATTTAATTTAACCCCCATGTAAATCAGTCTTTACCTTACCTACGATAATTAATTTTTAATACATTTATTCGTAAAAATGATAAAGAAAATAAATTTGAAATTATTATATACTATGTATTATTCTTATTCCAAATTTTAAATCCATTTTTCTAAATTAAATTCACATAATTGGTGGAATCTAATTTAAAATTACACTCTCAAACACAATGAAAAAGCTGGTTTTCAAAGAGAAAATTCTCATAGGTATAGAAGGTCTTAATATCACAAATCAATATGAAAATATTTAAAATAACCTAAAATAGTTAGTTATTGGTATAATTGAGATACTTTTACTTCATCAATATCATAAAATGTAATTTAACCTTGTGGCCTATATAAACAAAAATATAGTTTTCAACAGAAATCAGTATTTTTCACTATTCATCAAAAAATGAAACATTTCAGAAAAATCCCATAAAAATCACCTTATGATAATTTTATTTTTATTATTTAAAAAATTATAATAATTTTTTCAAATAAATTTTTTAAATATGGTAAAAGTTCATTTCAAATTATATGCGTGATGGGTGACAAAACCGCCTTTTAGAAAAAAAATACAGTTTTTCAGAAAACATTTGGTTTTTTTTAAACAATTATTATTTGATTTATATCCAATAGATAACTGAAATATTCATAATTTAGTTATTAATATTCATAATTTTACACTTGATTGATATGTTATAATGGTATACTATATTATGGTCTATTTAGACTCGGGATTGCGTTATTTGTAAGCTATCGAAGAGATTAAATTTAGATAAATATATTTCCAGAGTTGTTTAAGCTCGATATTTCATGTATCATATAATATTTTATAAAATGTAATTATTTTTTGGAATATTTGGGTATTACATTCTCACCACCTTAAATAAATTTTATACTCACAATTTTATCTTGCGCTCAAAATTCAAGGGTTTGATAATATTCTTTTATTTAAAACCCAAATTATAAAAAGTGTTAGTAAAAAAACCTCTTAATAAGTGAGAAAAAGATGTTAAAAGTTCATATTAAATAAAAAATAACTATTTTTCTAATTAATATAATATTATAGGAAAGCGAATATAGGTAAATAGATTAATATCATAAATAAATATAGAGAATGGTATATTTCATTTATCACAAGAAAGTGAATGATCAATGTAATTTTAAGGACGAAAAAACCATAAATATGTGATGATTTAAATGACAATTTTATTCATATAATATAAAGGTAATGAGATAAAATTTATTTTTATATACTTTTCAAAAATTTAAGTAATTTTTTACTATCTAAGAATATTAGTAAATATACATGATACTTTTCTAATTCATAATCAAAATATAATCCTTTGGTTATGTTTTAATCAATTTACAATTCAACATTTATTCTGATAAATTTATTTCTAAAAGTAATTTTTTTTATTATTGAATTACTAAAATTCACATTAAACAAATCTTCATATTTATAAAATAGTTACAATTCATTCCATTTCTCACAAATTATTATCCAAAAAAATATAGTTAGCACGAGTTATCCAATATAATACATTCATATCTAAACTTCAATAGTAACACCACTAGTTCATCATTGATATTTATTTATGAGTTAATTTAATTAATAAAAATTAAAATATTAAAAAATAAATAAAATAGTCTAGTGATAGGCTTTAACTCCTTATATTATTTTGGTTTTGGGTTCTAGCACTGTGGCCTTGCTAGATGTGATGGGTTGTCACCCAGTATGTGTGTTCTCCTTTTTATAAAAATATATTAATATAATTCCAATAAAATTTCCAAAGTGTCATAACCTACAACTAATTTAGTATCAAATATAATAAAAACCCTAAAGGATGCCAATACCTTTGAATTTATTCCCACAAAAAATAATTGGTATTCTTCCATAAATAGATTTTTTACTAAAACATATACAAAACCAATGGTTGTATTTCCATTACGTTTTTCAAAAAATGTCCTTAATAATGTGACATTAATACCACAAAAAGTTTAAAAAGGTATTTTTAATAAATTTAATTAATTATTAACCTTAAAACCCTAAAACCATAATTTTATCTACATAACATAAGTCAATAAAGACATATATGCTTCTAAAACATAACACAACACTTATATGTTTCATAATTATTATCACCAAAATACCATTGGTAAAAATACTTATACAATATAATTCTTGAATCCCAATACATAAATACTTAATCTATTTTATTTCAATATAAGTCCAGATTATTTCTAGGGGTTAAACATTAGATGAAATAATTTACATGGATAATTCCTACGTTCCCCACATTTAAGACAGTGAACTATAAATGGATCCAAAGGGTGAAATTTATTTCCTTCAATAATACTCCTAATTATTCATCAAAATTTAATTATTTTATTCCCTTATTTTCCACACATTAAACATTTTCTGATTCCTTTCATACACATTACTGGGTGTATCTTTCCATATTTCTCACATGAAGGAAATCAATCATTTTTTCTTCCATGGTATCCATTACTTGATCTCTTAATAAACTCTATTTGTCCCTTCCTTGGTGAGTAAGGTAGTTGGTTAAGATATAGGTTGTTAATAATTCTCTATGATAAATAATTAATAATAATCAAAATATAATTTACTCTTATCATCATATCATATATTTCATAGTCACCACATTATCATTTATATTCAATATTAACATGATTCCTTTGAGTTATAGTCTTTCAATAAAACAAAAAAACATTGTGTGAGATACAATAATCATAGTGAGAAAACAATATAATCATTTATAGGATTTCCAAATCATAAGACATTATTTTAAATATAGGATACCATAGGTTTAACTTCAGTTTTTTAGTGTCATTATCTATTCAAATCCTTAATAATTATTGGTAATTAAAATGTAAATTATCTAAAGTATATCTCCTATGATTTTCTAACTAGGTGTACAATAAGAACCATTTTTCATGTATTAAGTGATGATTAATTAAAGATAAATGTTCCCTTTTTAGATTTATTACCCCTAGGTGCATTGTTTCTAGAACCATTTACACTTATAGTATCCATACATGGATGTATTTATAAAAAACACACAGAATATTTACCTTATAAACATTAGTATGTTTTTATGTAATTATCCGCAATGTTTATCATATAGTTATATTCCCTAATATATGTTCTCATAAATCATATTCCCAAGGTTTCTACTAAACATACATTGATACTAGCTATAATGAACCTGAATCAAGTAACACATATCCAATTTCTTACTTTATTAAATTGTTATAAGATACATGGAATCAAATCTCAGAGGATTTAATTGTTTACTAGTCTAGGTAATCTAGATATGTACATGATCCCCATTTTACATTTTAAAAAAATAATTACAATTTTGTTTGAAGAATATAATTATTCCATCTGTAATAATATTCTATATTATTCTTTGTACACTTCTTGGATTACATGAAATGGAAAAAAATAGTGATCTCAAATGATCAATAAGGGTTATGTAAAGTGGAAGCTATCATGAATCAATAAGAATAATCATGGAAAGTTAAATAATGGATTGAACAATGATCTTAAATAATTTGACTATAATAATCAATATGGAAGTTTAAATAAATAAAAACACATTCCCTTTAATCAATAACATGACTCTCTAAATTGGATTAAGAAAAATAAATATGGCAGGGTAAATAATAGAAAAAAATCCATTTAATAAATAAACTAATAAAGAATGGAATGAATATATGTTATCAGTATGAAAATATCATGGATAATAATAATTAAATTCTCAAGGAATGAAATTCTTAATTATTAAACATAATTATCTCCGGAATCATGATACCACAATTATCAATAACATTCTTGAGACAGTTTATAACTAATTGGTATATATACACCAGAAACCCATTTAACTTAGCTAATCCAATTATTTCATGTGAAGATAATTATGATGCATCGAGGTTCTATTTATAACTTATTTGTACCCATATCTACATGTAAAATACATTCGTAATATATAAAATAAATCTATTTAATTCATCAATAATATTTCTTATGAATCGATTTTCACATCAAGTAAGGAATTTAGATTAATAATAACTTCCCAAGTAAATCACCTAAATTTCAAAGTAAAATTTAGTATTTATAAAAAAATATTGATTAATTAATAACTATATACATGTTAAATAATATTTATATTTAAGGGAAATTTAATATATAATGATCACAGAAAACTAAATATTTGTGGGGAAAGTTCGTAACTAAAAAATAAATCACAAAAGTGAATGTAAAAACTTTCTCTAATCAAAATTATCATAAACTATATAAAGAAATAATAATTATGGAATCAATACAACCCATCCCTAGGGAATTATATTTAAAATAAAGGATTGTTTTCATTTATTAATAGAAATTCCAAATAAATCTCATTAAACACATTCTTGAGGAAAATATCATTTTACTTTTGAAAATAACATTTTAAAAATATAATTTCATGATACATTATGAATGTATTTTCTTCTAAAATTAAATTTAAATCTTTTAAAATAATCATCAAATCATTGAGGGGTATCTATGGAGGGAAATTACATGCATTTTGTATAATTTTAAAAGTATTCTTTTCATATTTTTTCATAAATTCTAAAAGGGACTTATTTGGAAAATGACATGGATATTCCATTAAAATCTTTTTTTAAAAATTAAATCATGGGTAAATATGTATTTAATAAATAATTTGGATATTTTTAATAAAATTCATGAATTTGTTTTAGAAAACATGGTTTCGTAACAAAACATATTTTCAATCGAAGAGAGAAATGATGTATTTTATTAATATTATTTTATCAATAATTTGTAGTAAAAAATAGAGGTATATATAAATATAACTTGAAAAAATCATGAATAAACATATTATAATAAAATTAATGTGGTTTATTATATAATTATCAAATAATTTCCTCTATTGTAGATTCAAGTATAAAAAATATTTCTTAAAATGATATTTTAAAATAAACAATTTTCGAGATCATAACATTGAAGTTAAGATTAATAAGTGAATATATTATGTGTATAAAATATAGAAGCACAAAAAAATTGAATTAAAACATAATAAATTCAAAATAATTTACTAATGTAATCTTATAATATCAAGGATAATGAACATGTAATATTACCTAATGAAAAAGAAATTGTGTTATGAAATTCTTTACCACTTGTTAGTTTTCATGTGAAATCCCCATAGATAAAATAATTAAAAATAAAACATAAAATACCATGAATTGTGACTTATTCAAGATATTACATGAAAAAGAGGTAGTATATACTCTATATAAAATAAATTTGTTGTATACCTTTAAAATATTACTTAATAATGAGAAATTGAGATGAAGTCCCTTATCAGACGCTTCTTTTATGTTGAACATGATTTTACCTCCTACAGAATGGTTTTAATATTTTTATTAATTTATACTAAAACTATATTCATTTATATAATATTGTATATGATACAATTATAATATTTTGTCACTTATATTATAATTATATTTAATTATTTTCATTTTTTTGGGTGTTAATTGCCTTGTTTTATCATATGTTTGTTTTAACGAAAGTTTTTGTTCTTTGGTATAAGATATAGATTAATTATTTCCTGAATTATATTAATTCTATAAATATCATTTTTATGTTTATATAAAAAAATTAATTATTCTTGAAATTTGTACATGGAAAATGGAACAAATCATTTTGTATAGAAAGTAGGTCATATGTATGCACAAGCGACATTATCATTCCCTTAAAGGGTTAAAGGGTATGCAAGTGTGTGATAATTATTAATTTTCTATAATCAATGTCATATAATATATATCACATATATTTCTTAAATTTATCCTTATTTCAATCCATGTAAAATGTTAGTGAAAAATGAATCACACCACTTCTTGAAGAAGTTGTCTTTCATACACACGAGAAATGTTATCTTATATTTAAACAGAATAGAACATAAGAAGGTATATATGATATTAAAATTACATAATTATTAAAATATAATAAATATATTATACATGTGGTAAATCCATCATTATATCCACACAAATTGGTGACAGAAAATAAATTATATCGATTTGTGAGGAGGTAGTCCGCTATGCACATGATCGATGGTTTCCTTTTTCATTTAGTGGTTGAGGAGATGGATCTAGGTTATTAAATTGACATAATAAAATATAATTATATTGTAGATACATGTTTTATTATATTATCATAATTATATTTTATTTTAGGGAGTAATAAGAAGAAATATTATGTAAACTCTTGTTTAAGAACGTTACCTGTTCTTTGGGGAACTTCTATTGGTTTCCAAAAAAATACTGCATTGGATGGGCTTATGATAAAATAAATTGAGATAAGATGATTTAATTTGATTAATTAAGAGATTTTGGTAGTTCTTCAGTGAATGAAATTTTATTTAGAATGTGAATAGGGGAGGAGGGTGGGTAACATTTTGTATGATAGGGAGAGAACACACATAGTGTTTTTGAAAAGATTATATTACACCAATGTTTTATTTAGAACAAAATCCTACCAAATCAATAATTAATGAATCTTAGATTTTATAAGATCTAAATATGTCCAAAAAATGGGCTTTGTATATGTTTATAGGACATTTATCGCTTATTTGTTTAGTTTAACCCCTGCTAAATCAGTTTTTACCTTAACTACAGTAATAAATTTTTACTAATTTTACTAGTCATAGTGGTAAAAAATAAATTTGACTGTATAATATATTATAAATTATTTTGATTCAATGTATGGAATCTATTTTTCTAAATTCACTATACTGAAGTGGTAGAATACAATTTAAAATTATACCCACAGGCGCAATGACAAAACATGTTTTCAAATAGAAAATTTTCATAAGTATAAGAGGTTTTAATATAAAAATTGAAATTAAAATTGATTATAATGACCTTAACAATTTAAATTTTAATATAATTTAACTAATTTTAATTTAAAACCTATTTCAAATTTAATTAAACATTGTGATTTATTGAAATAAAAATTGAGTTTTCAATTAAAATCATTATTTTTCACTATTCAACTATAAAATGAAACATTTCATAAAAATACTATAAAATAACCGTAAGATAATTTTGATATGAATATTTCATAAATTAACTTAATTTTATCAAATAAATTTTCTAAATTTGTGGAAAAAATAATTTTAAATTATGCGTGCAAAGCACGACTAAACCGTCTTCTTGAAAAAATTCAATTTTTCCTAAAACAATTCTTTCTATTTTTAATGATTATTATATTAATTATACTAAATAGATAACAATGAATTTAATAATTTATTTAGTATTTCTCATACCCTCCAAATTAATGGCCACATTATAATAGTATACTATAATAAAGTTCACTTAGACTCGAGGTTGTGTGTCCCACAAGATATCGAAAATATTAAATTTCAAAAAATATATTTCATGCCTTTTTATGCTTTGTGTTGTGTGCCTTGTATTCTATCGAATACAATGTCATTATTTTAGAATTTTGGGCTGTTAGAATGGACCATGTTGGTGGGGTCTACATAGACCCAAACTCCTAATCATCTGAATAGAGAAGTATACACACTTGTGTCATCGTCCTTTTATTACTCTATATATTTCATGACCATACAAGATGGACTTGAATTCTTATGTCATGTCCTAGTATTTGATGAAGGTACTACTATAATGGAAATACTAGGCCGATGAGATATATCCTCCTCTTCTAGGGAGAGAAAACTTTTATCTATATCATTCGACCAATGTCATATAACCAATGAAACACTTAACACAAGATACCTCTCTATGACATCAATGTCATGGTTTTTTCCATACATCAAGATATAATATAATATGGTACACATTGAAAATGATCTTATGTTTGGAGACCAATACACATGGTAATAGACAGGAACATCCAGTAAAACTCGAAACATGTTTTATTCCTTTTAGTGGGTTAGTCCTCATGATCTCATCTACTCGAGAACAAAAAATGTGAAGTTCATGAGATGTATCAATGCTTATGAGCCCCCATAACCAGATAGACATACATCATCTAAAACTCAACATTAAAATGTATCTAGACCATAAAAATTATATATAAGATTACGAACGTAGTATCTTGAGGTTCTCATTGTAGATGGTAAGTACAATAACATTTTGATATGATATGTAATCTAAGGACATTACCATGGAAATAGTGGGTGGATATATATCAACACCATTATGGAAAGAATAAAAATAGGTATATATAAAATTATATATATCTAATGGTAATCAAAGTTTGTAAAGAATTTTGGTATATAAAACCCATTCAAACCACTTCTACTTACACTATATCCAACTTCTAACAATTCTCAACCCACTAACTATAACATCAAAATAATTCTCCTACATAGATATGGATTTAGTTAGGGGTTCTACCACATTATTCTCTATGAATACTATTCTAACCACAAATTTACCTATCTGAGTATAATCCTTCAAGATATAGGACATAAAATGTATACTCTTTCTCCATTGGTGTGACTTGGGATCCATGGTAAGCCCAAATGTCATAGTATTGTCATAATATATTGTAAGTGGGAATGCACTACTAGGTATAACCGCAAGATTAGAAACAACATGTCATATAAAAATTTCATCCTTGGCTACATCTAAACTACTATATACCTATATTATTCTATATAATCAATAACCATACACTACTTAGAGATTCCCCAACTCACTGCACCACCATTCAGGAAAAAGACATTACTTGACTGTTATTTAATATCACCCTGATCTATTTTGATGCTAGCATATGTGTATCCCCTAACACAAACTCTTCATCTTATTCATACACTAGGACCATATAATCAATATATCTTGATTACTTTATATTAGTTTTCATAGAATCCTAATAAAGACCTCCTAGATTGGTTTAACATCTACCCACAAAAATTAAAGTAAAGGAAACATCAAGCCAAGTAAATTTCATTAAATACAAGATAGATCCCACCTCTGAATTTTAAGGGATTATACTCATTCTTTTAATCTCATCCTATATATGTGGACACATCCTCTTATAGAGATAAATGTCTCCTGAAACTGGAAAGAATCCCCTCTTGGTTTGTTTTATATTGTACCTTTTGAGTATATTTTCACTATAATTACTTTGAATTATCCCAAGTATCAAATAATATCAATCTAGTTAGATATTGATTCCAAGATTATAGGTTCCATAACCTATGTTCAGAGAGAATCATTCATTTTACAAATTCTTCATCAACTATAAGACCTCTACTTCATTTACCACTAATAATATGTCAAAAAAATATAATACAAGTAAAACGATAACATTACCACTAACATTCTTATAAATTCATGGATCACTTTTATTCGTAATGAGATGAAATTCTCCTATCACCTCATCAAAATGAACATTATTTTATCATGATGTCTACATCAATCCATAAATGGATCTCTATAACTTGAAAAAATTATTGTATATATTTGGCATAATAAACACTTCGTGATGTATCATATGTATGTGTTAAAACAACTTCATATTTATAAAATTATTTTTAACATCCATTTTCCAATATTCATAATTATGTATGGTTGCTATTACAATTGTTATTCTTGTTTATTTTAGCATTGCGATTGTTGATAATGTTTCACCATATTTGATTTATTGTTGTGTCATCAAACAGTTTTATTCTAGTTATACCTTATAGGTACTCACTACACAATATGTGCACATATTTTTCCGGAATAAACATTTATAGAGAAAAGGTTTTACGTCATATAGTTAGTCTATAAAAATTCATAATTGATTTTATTATATTGACTCCATTTTAGAATGCGTGGATTATTTAATATATCATAATCATTTCAATATACTTATTCATTATAGATTATAGGTTTATCATTATCTAAGATTAATGTGTCACTTAACTTAGTGATAATAAAATCATATCTCTCTAGTCATCTAACCTCTAAAATAGACTTATTTTGTACTTGTTTTTGGTAGCTTCTTCATATCCCACAGTATCTTGTAGTGATTATTCTTGTCCCAAATATTTTGAATGTAGAACATCAAATTCATCAAATTAAATCTTACTCAAAATATTTCTATTGGAAATTTTTTCCCATTATAGAAATATAGAATGAATTTCTATGTTCACTTTTATATTTAATGGTTTTTATAGGGAATATCCTTTGGTCTCCATAGGATAACCTATAAAGATTCACTTCATGCTATGAGATACTAATTTATAACTATGAAATGTATTAAAAAATATGTTTACCCCCATACACATATATTCCATATATTTGTATTCATTTTATACCAAAACTATCATGGAATCCTAAATTATTCTGTTGTTGCTACTAGATTTAATATATATATCTAAATTCATAGTGATTATCCCTATAAGGGAAATGGAAATGATTGATGACTCATCATAGATCTGACCAGGTCATGTAGGGTATGAATCCTTCTTTCACTAACACCATTGCACTTAGGTGTATAAGGAAGAGTGATTTGGGAATCAATTCCTCACTCCATTAAATGATCAATGAAATTGTGGTTAATATATTCTCCACCACAGTCTGAGCATAGTTTCTTAATCTTCTTACAATGATGATTTTATAATTCATTTTGATATTCCTAAACACGAAAAAGGGATCTAACTTAATCTTACATAAGTTGATATATTTATATCTACTATATTTATAGGTAAAATTAATGTAGTAAAAAAACCACCCCTCCCTTGTACTAGAGATGGACCTCATACATTAGTATGAACTTACTCTAGTTTTTATTTGGCTCTATATCATTTCCCACTAAAAGGTGATATAGTCTTTTTACCTTGTAAAAAAATATTACATAAATATAATGATTTAACACAATGTAATCTAAATACCTTTTTTGATGTATTTTTCTTAAATTTTTCTTGTTTACATGACCTATTTTTATGTTCCATTGGTATATAGGATATGATTCATTCCCCCTAGATTTAACATTGATTTACAAAACAAGTATATATAGTTCAAATATATAAAATCCATTATTAATGTCATGACCTGACCAACCAACGTCTTCTGATCTTGTGGTAAACCATGTGTGACACCCCAAGCATGCCACCAATAGACTAGGTAATGGTGAAAAATTCCAAGTAGTCATATCTCACACATGGGAGGCCTTATATTATGTAAATTCAGACATATACATCTCTAAATACCTAAAAAATGTTGAATGTTAAAGTACAACTGACACCATAATGCATTCATAACATCTATCCCACATCAGTGTATGAAAATAGTAGTGGATGGAAAAAAGGGAAAAATACAAGCCCACCATAACTGAAAAAACACACTAACTTTCTAAAAATGAGAGAAATACTATAAAAACAACATAGAAAAAACAATGGATTGTTCAGATCTACCAGATCCACCTAGTCCTTATTGGACTCCATGAAAATGTATATCATCAACATAGCACATAACATGTTTGGTTAGAGATCATCCATGGGTGAGTATAACAGTACCTAGTAGGACCCCCTGAAATAACCATACATAAGCATTAAAAGAGTGGGTATCTCATCATCACATAGGAAAGTTAATCATAATTCGATACATATCAATAAAAATACCTATATATATTCATGACATAATCTATGTCTCAAGGAGGTATCAAATATAATAATAATCACATGATTCTACTCAAGTCTTTAGGGTAATGCTACTTCTGGATATCTCACTCCATGAGCTATGATATCACCAATAAATCAAAACTAGTAAATTATTTTCATTAGGCCATGAAAAAGAACTACTTATTGTATCTAAAAATATCTCTATACCTAGAAAAGGAATAATACCTAGTGTTTACGAGTGACACTGTAAAATCGAACTATAATACCCTACTAATTAGGGGATTGTAAGCCCATATAAGTTAGTGATGAAAATTCATTAAGCCCCACCTATAGAAGGTGAAAAAATGTTAGAGGATCACATCCCATTCACATGGAGGAATTCTTAATACTATATGCACGAATAAAACCATTTATGGGATCAAAATATTATGTTCATTTAGTAATTCCACCCCATTCCCTCATAGGAATATAACAGGGGAACACACTCAACTGCTATTGGTCCAATATAAAGAGACAATGGGCCTCAACCTATCCTAGAAAAACTAGAATTTTTGTACCTGAGAGTACAAATAATGTGTGGTCTTCCTGGGTTGTACCTATTTCTCTTTATTTGACATGAAATTCATTCCTTCGAATACATAGTGTGTTATTTTAGATACACAGGATGTACAGGTTGATTTGGTACTCAACCTTCCCCAACCCAGGTCTATATATATTTTTATGTTCTTGTGTACCTTATGTCATGACTGTGTACTATGATTATGCATGATTATATGGTTGTTTTCAAGTGTTGGTTCATGCATATGTACTTATCAATAGTCTATGTTCTTAGAGATATCTATGCATGTATACCCCTAGTGTACAAACCAAGCCTCTAGCACTAGGTCACATGTATAATAACATGTGTCAGGTAACATTTTATATTTTTATTTACACATAAGTCCTTGATCCATAGAAGAGGTACTAAAATGAATGTGTTCGTCGGATAACACATCTTGTAGTCAGGATTTTCTCGTAAAATCAATATTATTATACATGTGACTCTCACATAGTCATTTTCATCGATTTCACCTCTATATTAGCTTATAATCATAAATCTTGGATTGAGCAAGCCTTACCAATGTTATTGACTAGATTTCATCCATATATTTCACTCAAGAATCACCTCCCATAGAACCACACCACATTCCAAAATAAAAATAGAGATATCTAAATCTAAACTTGATCAATCACTTGTCATCACACAATACAACCATTCTATAGGTCTCCATTCCGAACCCATGGTAAAATCCATTATTATAATTATTGAATCTTTAGTGATCTTTTACCATGTATTTATCGAACTACTAGTCGAATAATATAACAATGATGATTTTATGAAGAATGGGGAGAGAAACACATAAAATACAATCATAAATAATAAACCTCATCCAATTTTCAAATAATCCTCAATCCATTTTAATGAAGATGAAAAATGAAGAGAATTATCAAATCAATATCAAATTCATATTTCTTGAGAGAGAAATCTATACCATCACAACATGATCAATAAGTGAATCAATCTATTAGAATATTTGATTCAAAATCATTGTGAGATAAAAAATTGAGATAAATCCCCATAAAACAATTTAACCCCACGATTTTGGATCAATCACTAATGAAGAGTGGATATTCATTTTCATTGTTGGAATGATCAGTGAACTCTACTGTCATTGGTGACCCCTATGTTATTCTTAATATCAATCCATTATCTCAATGTGAAATAACTCTTCCCCACATTATCATCTCAAATCACTTTGGAATATGACCCATGTATTTTACCACAAACCATGTTTAAATAGAGGATGGTTAAGTCATGGTTAAATACATAAATCAATTAATTAATTAGTTTACTATTTATCCCATGAAAACTTTTTAACCAAACACCCGATTCCAAAAAAAATGTTATGTTGCATAATGGGTAAAAAAATTGGATTCAATGAATGTCTTATATTTCTAATTTGGGACTCTTTTTGGAGTTATTTCATTATTTTTTTAAATCATCTCATAAGTGATATAATATATTTAATATTTTATCACATCAAAACTATGTCTCTCATGGCCTTAGAATCTAATTCCGGCTTCTAACCTAGTTCCAAAAATATTCCATAAAATATTTTAAAGGCTTAAAAAAGAGCCATTATAGTTAAGATATGACATACCATAATAGTTTTTTCCATATATATATGACAGTCTTTAACACAAATACTAAAGGAAAATCACATAGTTTCAAAATTCAACAATGAGATTATGTTTCATGTAAAAGATGGTACATAATTGAAATTACTTATTATAATAAATATTTTCCTAGATAATGTAATATGATAATCTCTAACTGCCAATGGTGTTAGTCTCGCACTATTTACTTCTTGTAGTTCAACCTCATATTTCCAATCGTCTTGAATCTAAATAGTTCATGTATTTGACCACAAATGTGTAAACAGGTTTAGTATCTAACAACCAACTTATAAATATAAAAATATTACATTCAATTAAAAATGTAACTGGAGAAAAAGTGTCACCTTGCTTCTTATTCTCACCTAAATAACCATTATTTTAGTGGCCCTTCTTGTGACATGAAAAGAATACTTCCTCCTACTCATTTCTCTAACTCTATATTTTTTTATCCTTGTATGGGTGGTTCATCAATATCTTTGACATGGACATATCCCTTAACATGTTAGACTTTCCGTTACTACTCTTTTTTATCATAAGGAATGTAGAATTATAATTCTTCATATACTAATATTCTTGGAGAACTAAAACAAAAGAAATCTAGGAGTGAATTATTTGTGTTATTCATATTATAATAAAAAAATAAATTAGAGAAGTTATGTGGTAAATAGGGAATAATGAGATCAGTTTCTTGTTCTTGGTTTATTTTGAACTCAAGGGACTCCAGTCTCTCAATGTTCCCAATCATATTGAATACATGAGGTACTGCTCAATTCCCTTTTTCTTTCCTAAATATATAGGTATCACCGCATATCTCATATATTTATTTTCAATATCACTTTTATTATAACTCTTATAGATGAGAAAATATTTGAATAATAACATTGTCTTCACTCATTTTATGTATCTCAATGGATATAGATGGCATCATGAAGAACTGATCATCAGTGCATCAACCATGTGATTCTTTTATTTTCTATATCTGTTATTACCACTCACTTAGGGGCTCCTCAGGAAGTGGGGACTCCGAGACAAAAAACATTACCTCTTGGAAAAATAATATGTTCATGCGCCAGTACCAGTCATTGATGTTATAGTTGGGTAGGTTATTTTTTTATCAAATATTGCTCACTTGTGAAATTTATATGGAGGAACATTCCATTTTTTTTGTAATAAGTAAACATATTATATTAGAATTGTGTCATGATTAGAAATAGAAAATTTGAAAATGTTAATTTTAAATGTCTCTCACTATTTCATCAATTCATGGTAAACCTCCACTACTAGATTCAGAAAACACAGTCACTTATATATTCTAGTTATGAGAATTCTTAAAATTCTCTTCATCACCCAAGATATGAAATCATCATTACTATGATAGTCTAAGGTGGGATTTTGGTTTTCCAACTGCATTAAATTAAAACTCTTTTATCTATTTAGTGGGGTCCAATATTTTTTAAATAATTACTTTTCACTCCATGATGATTTATCTTTACTTTTGAAAAATGCTTGTTATGGATACTTCCCTTCTTTTGAATTTAGGGAAGTCAACTCTATACTCTCAAAATAGATCCTAGGATGTGCGGGACACCCTATACTATAGCTAATGAGTTCTTCATACAATCAGTTGGTTCCAAATTCATGTGATGGATGACATTTAATAACATAATATATTATTTGATGTATGTTTCATTTTGTCTCAGAGAATGAAATCATTTACTATTGAAAAATTTTATTCTATAAGATCATACTTAAAATATTACCATGATTTAAAGTATAAACCATTCAGTTTACATGTTCATTTTATCTAATAATTCCTATTTATTATCATACTATATGTTCACGCATAAAAAATATGCATTGAAAAAATAATAAACAATAACAATTATAAAATAAATAAATAATTATGTGATCACGAGCTATTAATTATTTTTTAATTCACTAAAAAATAATTAACAGTGACCCTATGTGAATTCCTTGAGTTGATACCTAACTCAAATTTTAGTTCCTACAGCACCCATTTACTTCTCTAATTTTTTTCACACTACTTGTAATTTCAAACTTATTTTCCAATAACTCTTCATATATCTATAATGTATACAAACAAACATGTGATGGGAAATAGGTTTGAAAAATTATATTTTATGACTTATATATGGCCACATAGGGTCCTTATACAATTTAATATGTGGGAAAATATACAGATCAACAAAATAAAAATAATTATTAAATTTTAAAAACGTAAATGAAATAATTAGATAAAATAAATAATGAACCAAACATGTATGAGTTTCTCTAGGTTCAAGATCAGTCAACATGCAATTATATTAAATAATAAAATCAAAATTTACTAAAATTTACCTAAAAATTTCTTTTTCTGTTTTAACATATATTAAAATAATTTTTAATAAATACCAATACGTCCCATGGTGCCCAAAATAATTTTCTTAAATCCCTTAAAATTAAATATTTTTTCTAAAAATATTTTGTAATTTTTTCATGTTTATTTCAACCTAAATAATATCCCTGTAAATAAAATTTAGAACTTGTGATGGGGATAATGGGTTGTGAAAATGAATACAATCTAACTCAGACTGGCCCAAGTCTTGGAGGGACATCCATTTAAGGCGTATATATATACAATATATATATTTAATATTATAATATATATTTCATATAATATATATTATAAAATAAAAAAGAATATATATATATATATATACTATATATATAAGAATTATCCACACCGCAAATGATGGGGTGGCCATTTAACCAAGCACCCTATCCATAAATGATGGTGGGGAAACATGTCCACATCCCTTTTTTGGGATGTCAACTCTTGTATTTTATTTAATAAATATTATCCTTCTATTTGGAAGGATATGAACGTATTTCTTTTTTTGTTTTTTTTTTCACTTTCAATTCAGTATTTTACACCAATACATTAGGCCAAATAAACTCCTGATTCAGATTTAGGTATCTCTATGAATGCACAATGTCCTTTCATAGTGATCCAACTAAAAATCATCACACCAGTATCCATTAAACTGTAATAAAAATAAAACATTCAATTCATGTCACAATTTTTATGCAAAACTCATCGATGTTTTATCAACCATGTCGTGGTAATTCAAACATGGATCTACATTCCTTCAGTCATGTTGGGTCTTCATTAAAACATTATTTATTAATTATATAAAATTTCATTAAAATTTTAATGTTTTTTTCTTCAAAATTTTAAACTTCCCAACGATACCAATTGAAGGAACCTAGGGCACAATAGTAGCATGAAAAAATCTACAATTTAAATTTTCTAATTCAAAATAATGTTAAAAATACTTAATCCACCAAACCCCGCTCCCATTTTTCTAAAATTATCATATTTATTTCAATTAATAATGAAGAATAAAATAAAATGAAACTGTAAACGGTACCTTGTTAAATTGAAATAGCTTATTTGATTTGTTCACTGTTATTATGTTGTGGTTTAAAGGCACCAAAATTAGAATCATGTGGGTCATTATAACATTCAACACATCTCATACATTTTAAATAGTTGATTTTATGGTTCTATAGTGGGATGTCAAAGAGATTAACTATATCACTTTAACCGCGTGAATAAATAGAACTCGATCAAGAAAATGTGATCGATCTGGCCATATTTATCCTTCATATTCTCTTTCAAAATTCTTAAGATGACAGTATAAGAGATATCCTCTCTCTAAAATTGACTAAATGCAGGAGATTACATTTATTTAGTCTAAAACATGATTTTATACCTGCGTTATATTATTAAAATTACACATTTGTCACTAGAATGTAATAACGTTCATTTTAGACCCTTGTTCACACTTTTGATTTAATTAAATATGTCTGAAATGTCATGAAAATTTAATAACTCTCTTTTATCACTTGAAAATGTTCTCCTACAAAATATTAACTATTATCTAAGGTCGTAATATCCCCAAATAAGTCAATGAACCTTGAATGTATTATGTTCTTTAAAATATTATATCACCTCATATTAACTTTTATGATCAAATACCTATAGAAATAAATTCAATAATCATTATTCTAAATAGGAAAAATATTATGAAATTAATTAAATTATGATATATCCATGTCATACGTTTACCACAGACCACACATGGGACTCACCTCATCCCATTCTCCTATTCATCTAAATAAGAGAAACTTGTGGATTCACATAGTGTGTGACTGTACTGGTCATTATATCAATAGTGGTGAGTCCAACCCATATAAAGAATCAAGGTCTACCAATCCATTATTTTCCCAACATATATTAGGAATGTCATAACTATGACTACCTTTTATATACAAGATCTGTGTAACGTAATCTCTTCATCACATTATATCTCATAAAGTAGGATACACACTTGCGTCTTCATCCTTTTTATCATTTATATGTTTTCTGAAATTGTAGGATGGACATAACTTATTGTATCATGGACATTTATTTAAATAATTTATTATTATCCTAGTCATCCTAATCCCATGATATATCTCTTCCACAACACATAAGTGAAAAAATATATCTTGATCATTCATCTAATGACATAAAACCAATAACACACCCAACACAAGCTACCACTCCCTAACATCAATGTCATTAATTTTTCTAGAAATCAAAGTACATGATAAAATAGAACACATTGATAATTATCTCAATTTCAGAGACCAAAACATATGTTCATAGATAGAATCATCTAATTACACTCAAAAAATGTAGTGTGTCTTTTATTAAGTCAGTCCCCATGCTCTCATCTTCTAAAGACTACCAAGTGTGAACTTCATGGGAATAAGTCTCAATGATTATAGGCCCCCAACATCCGATAGTTAGACATCATCTATGTCCTTTTGATATGATTTATCTTGACCATAATTCATATATTTATTATTAATTTGATAGAATATTGAGGTTATCATTATAGTTGGGAATACCTATAACCCTTTGATACGATGAGTAATCTAAGGAAAATACCATATAAAAATCGGATGCAAAACTATCAAAACTATTATGGTAGTAATAAACACATTTATATGTCAAACTGCATACATGTAATGGTAATAAATATACATAATGTAGTTGGGTCCAGGAAACCCACTCAAAGAAAGTTGTGCCTAAGATATCTCTTCATTTCAAAAGTAAAAAATTATTTCTTGAACATACAACTAATGTCATACAATCAATGATGTACCGATCACTTGCTACCTCACTAGAACATAAATATCATGATTTTAATATTGAATCAATGTGCATGATCAATTTGTACATAACGATAATGATATCAAATCTGGGAACCAATACACGCACTTGAAAATAGGAACAAACAATAACACAAGAAACTGGTGGTATTATTACTGGCGGGCTAGTCCTCATGATTTATTTTACATGATATCCCCAAGTTTGAAATTGATGAGAAAAAATACTCAATTATTATGGGCCCCTAACACCTAATTGTAAGATATAATCTATTTCAAGTTATTATGAATTATCTATACTATAAATCATATGTTTATGATTAATTTCATAGCGTCTCACGGTTCTCATAATAGATTGGAACTGTTATAACATGTTGATATGAAAAATATAATAAGGAAATTAGCATGTAAATGCTGGACACAAATGTGGCGATAATATACGGTAAGTGTATATCATACATAAATCTCTGTATAAATGATTTTTTAATTTAAAATTAATTTTCATGTTGCTTTTTGGGAACCCACATTCAATAGATCCAACCTTATAACCATTAACCTATTGGATCTCCCATGAAAAGATAAATATTATATTGAGTTATGGATTTATTCATTGGGCATTCCAACTCTTCCTGAATAGATATTATAGTATTCATGTCTTCAACTCCTTGAGTAAAACTTCCCAAGAGATGATATTCTTAACTATGACCATTTATATTTTATTATAATATTGACATCTTGGATTGAACCTATGGTATTAGTCCAAAAAATAGAAAAAATCATTGAATATTTAATACTTTTTTACTTTCATCAGAAGTTGAAATGTAATAGGTATGTATAGATACAAATACTACAATCGTAAATGAGATTCTTTTTTTCAGTTACATATCAAAACTACAATATAATATCATTTTGTTCTAGAAAAGGAACTATTTTTTCACCTCAAAACTAGTGTTTCATTCTCTCAAATTACTATGTATGTATCCCTTTTACTTTCTCAATTAATTATATGATATCTCATCTACAACATACAATGATATTTTTTACAGATAAATTGTAAAATATTTTTGAGTTATACTCTACATTTTAATCTCTTATCATGTATCATACACGTATTATGGTGTATGTTTAGCCCACGTGACATTGATAACAATTCTCTATCAGCTTTTTCCATAAAGTAGTTTTAAAACCATACCAGTATATGTAAATTTACTAGGTTATGTAACCTTTAGATATAAATAGGAAGATATTTTTCCCTAGAACATAGGTTTTTTACTTTATCTTAATATTTGTAGTGTTACATTAAATCTATTATTAATTATTTATAAGACTAAAATACATATGTTATCAGTATATTTTTACGTGGAAAATATTGACACTCCCACTAAACCCACATAAAATCTTATAATATTTTCTTACCAAATGATTATTCTATGACCATGAGGCTTAAATTATTACATTAATGTGTCTCTATATCATGAATTACTTATTAAAATTATTTTCTCCCACCAACCTCTCCTAAAATAATCATATATAAACCTTTCAAGAAATGTTGTCATGACTTCCAATGCTCACTTTTATGATCATAGAAATTTTCTATGACAAGTTTAATTCTAATGAATTTAAGAATAAATAATTTCAATGATCACATAATACTTATTAGAACCACACATTCACCACTAATGTATATTTTTTCTTAAATACCCACTAATGGATATATAGAAATTAGATAAATAACCAAAATACTAAATTGATTTCTATACGTGGAATCCATTTATCTAAATTAATATGCACTATGATTTATAGATTCCTTATAGGATGAAAATTCATTATTGTATTGGAATAATATATCTCCATGAATTTGGGGTAAAAAAAACTCTCCAACATTGGTTTTAACATTCCTATGTAGTATGTTTCTATGGAACAATCCTTTCCCACAAAATCTTTATGGAAAATATTCTTAATCCACATATTTTTGCATCTTGATCATTAACTAAACCAAATTCTACTTAGTTACCACTATATCCAAAAGATATTTGCACCATTTTATAAGAATAGTTTCCAAATCTTAACTATTTTTTCGATCTTATGTATTTATGTAATATCCTCAATAGTTAAAGTATAATTACATGAGATGAAATCATTATATCTCATGGTGATTTTTTTATTAAATTATTATTAAAAAACTATTTGAATCAAGAACATGTGATTTATGAAATAATGGATTTATTTCATACTATAAATCATATAATATCCATTTTAATTATATTTGGAAAATGGTTCTGGGATAATGCTATTATTTGTGAAGAAATGTCCCGAAGAAGGTGAATTTACCTCTAACTTCAACTTCAAATATATCTCACTATCTAGATGAAGTAATTAAATTATATTAAGGTAAAATCTTTATTAATAATGGTATATTTTGGAAAACCATGATAAGTGGGTTCCCTGATAATACCTATGGTTCTTGGAAAAAAGGATTCCAAATACCTTAGTTGGTATATCCTTGAAAGCAACTTATATTTTTACATAAAAATGATTTATATTACCAGAACATGGTATGAGTTTTAAATTTTATATTCTCTATTTATTATCTAGGAATCATGTATTACTGAACCATTAGTTTTGTATGAAATTCCATAATCAACATTCATTCTTTAATTTTTTTGTTAGTATTTCAACCCCAATTATACTTTCGCAAGAACCATTCAATCGAACACAAAAATTGATTTCTTCCTATCAGTGATGTAGATATCATCCCTTCTCACCCACTTATAGAATTCACCTTGACATATTGTAATGTTTCTTGGGATTTTTGGTTCTTTTATTTAGACACAAATATGTGAGTGACAAGTTTTATCTAATACCCAATGATTATAATTCAAATATTACATGTAATTATGAATATACCTAAAGTAGAATATCTTTCTTACATGTTCTTAAATTTCATGAAATTTATATTCTAGTTCCCTATCTTAGTACAATAAAATAAAATATCATCATATTCAATTCTATTCCCTTTATCTTCGTTTTCATAAATAGATATTGTGAGGGTAACTTTATAGGTGTACTTGATGTTGTCCTTTTCACAATGTGTTTCTTATTTTTCACCTTAATAATTAAATATTTATCCTTTATTAAATTATTAACATTATAGAGACCCTATCCCAAAATTAATTTAATTGGTTTCTATATATTATTCATTTTTTAACTCTCATTGAAACTATAGGAACTGAGTGGTAAGGATGAGAGAGTGAGATCAACTAATTTTTTTTATTCTACTTGAATCCCAATTTTTTTGATCAATGTAATATATAATCATATGTATACTAGTACCATCTTGAGTTCCATATTTCAACGTATATGTGATCGGTGCAAAAATAATCTCATTAATATCTCACTTAACTTTCTCCACATAGACTTCTGAAAGATGAGATTACATGGTATTTCAATGCATCACCTCATGTTACTTTTAAAATTATTTATAAATTGGGGATAAAATTATGTTATAGATTTAAAATCCATTATTCATGAGTTTATTTTAACTATATTTCCCATCCTCACTTGCTACTTGATGAGGTTGATAAAGTAGTTGGGAATCCAATTCATATAATTTCCCTTCATATTTTAGCACTATGCACAAGAACATGTACAACTTTTGAAAATTTGAATCCGTGAGGACATGTTCTATGTCTAGTATTGATCATAGTGTATATATGGAATTAATTTCCATTTCTCTACCAAATAAAACAAAATTAGGTTATAATTTTTATCTTAGACTGAATGGACCGAAGGCCTTCATTTTTATTTATTTTCGATAACCCCCCATTCAAGGGATGGGGGGGAACCCTTAAAAGGCCCGTAGGCACAGATATTACATGGCATGTAGGATTAGGATATTACATGACCCAAAGGTCTTAGAGAATTCAACTAGACTATCTACAAGGAACTGCCCCTCCCCAGCATCTTCATCCTGATAGTAGTTCTCCACCTTTGCATGACCGTTTGGCTAGGCTTCCCATGCAAGAATAGGCTGGTACCAATGGCATAGACATAACCTCTCATTCTGACAATCCATTTGGCTCTGCTCTGGTGAGTGCACCTGCTCTGAATCCTCTTCTAGGGCTGCTCCTTTTTTGTAGTGTGTCTCGGGCCATCATTCTTGTGGTCCGAAGGCCTTGGGGTATCCCTATGGCCTTAAGGTGGCCCGAAGTACTTGTGAATCAACTGTCCTGAAGGCCTTGGGTGGCCCGAAAGCCTTGGAGGACTCAAGTACCAAACTGGTGGCCCAATGGCCCAGATGGATGAATTGTTATTATTGTTATAGTACCAAATAGTGTCTACTACAGTGACTGATACAATACTACTACAATATCCGGGAAATATGCCTTCACCCAGATTTGATCTCGGGTCTCTTGGATGCACCTAGCGAGTCCTCACCAACTGGGATAAGGATCATGTGCATTATTATTTTTATCTTTATTATCAATTATTATAGACATTAACAATTATTTTATTTAATGGGTTTCCACTATTTTATCAAATATAGTAGCCATTAATAACTAGATTAAAAATACTCAATCACTTAAGTAATTTAATGGAAAAAATACTTAAAATCATTCATTATAATCTATATGATGGGTATGCTAGTACTCGAAGATTATCAAGGAAATATTTTGTTTATATAACCGAATTAACTCACATACCCTTGATTTATTGAGTGGAGTCTCATCTATTATAATAGATAATTATAAATTGGTCAACACTTTATCTATATAGCCATAATAAGATAAATATTTATATATCATTTCTACCAATTTTAGTTAATTCATACCACCGCACTCATATTAATTCCACAGTAAGAGGAGGCACCAACAACTAGGGCTAATGGACACCTCATAAACCATATTTTTTTCCAAATTTGAGTGATGGAAGCCATTTATGCACTTGATATTTACATTGAGGGGTTTTATATTCTCTCAAAAGAACGTAATCAATTAATATTTACACGTTATTTTTCTATGAGACCACACTCAAATATTTATAATTCTATAAATAGAAAAAGATTATTTGGTAACGTTCATTTTATATATTCATGTTTGCTTATTATTTTATGTTATCACGCACAAAAACAACACATATATAAAATAATGATTCATATATAAATAAAGATATATGATTTGATCATGAGACAATTATATTTTTTTGGTCTATTGAATGTATAATGGATCAAACTAGACCATAGGGGTGACTCCGTGAGACATGATTCATCTGAAACAAGTTGTAGAACTCACCCTATACAATTTTTCAAAGTGTTGTCTAATATCTAATGAAGTCTAGGAATAAAATGAATCACCTTTAATTTTAATAATTTTACAATAATATTGTCACAGAGGTTATGGGATCTTTAGTATTCTAGATACAAATAAATAATATATATTATAGATGTGTAAAACCTTATAAATATTATTATGCAAGATGAGATGTTCAAATCACTATTTATTAAATATTTTTTACAAATAAACACATTACAATAGAAAAAATTGTACAATAATTGTTTGATATATGGATCATGATTAGTCGGTACACATTAAACTCAATTAAATAATTTATTTTTTTTTAAAATAAATAAGCTAGATGGTATTTTTAGAATTAAAATAAATTAATATAATTTTAATTCTCAAAAAACTTATTCCACCTTCCCAAATAGTTTTTTCATTAAATTTAATATATTTTTTAACTGTTTTCAGAATTTATTTTCATATTATCCAAGCTCCTTGAAATTTTAAAAATCCAAGAGAGAGATTTTGGATTATGAGGACAACCTAAAAGGAAGGGATGGACCAGAAAGAACTTAGCCATTCTCATTAGGGTTTGAGATGACTCGATATAGGTTTCTGGTCAGTTGGTAGAGAGAAAGGTGGCCCATAATGGGTTCCACATTAAAAAAAACAATTGTTTTTCCTTAAGGTTCAAATATCCCCCCCCCAATCATGGGGGATATATTTCCACACAGGGGGGACTGTTCCACCCCCAAAATCTCGAAACGTTTTAAGGAAAACATCTTGAACACTACTTATTTGGCCTATAATATTTTATTATATATATATATATTAACTTATTACCAGGAAATTGGATCCCCCCACCACATTTTAGCTTATCATATATATATAATATATCTATGTATATAAGTATATATATATATAAATGTATAAATGTTATAAGGTATTTTCAATCATGTTTGTGTTGACTCAAACATTCATACTACTACAGCTCAACTTGACAGAACCAATACAGGTAAGGTTCTAGCCATAAGAACTAATCCAATGTCACCATTCATCAGTGGAATGATATTGTATTGATAATATATATATATATATATATATATATTTATGAGTTTCTTTTAATACAAAACAAATTATAACTTCTATCTTCAAATGAACATAACAAGGTCATTTTGTCTCTGATATATTTATTTTTGGATAATATAGACTCAAATATTTTCATACCCATCAACATGAGGCCCACAATATCCTAAACTAAAATTAACTATAATTAATCATGATTATTCATATTCTTTGTTTGTAAACCTCTAGGATATTTCTTTGAAAGAATTGTGTAATTCATATAGACCAACATCTTATTTTTGTATCCCATATTACACTAATTATGTATGATTTTTTCATAAAAATGACAACCTCCTATGAACAGTCAATGTGTAATATAATATATTTGTCTAGTGATTTGTCATTAAAAATGACTTATAGTTTGTGTCTTCATCCTTCAATTCTTTATTTGTTTATAGACTTACTAGATAGACTTATATTCAATCACCATGGTCATTGTAGAGACCCGAAGCTTAACATACATAGACATTACATTACTTTTGCGGAATACTTAGTACATAACAAAAACACACACACACAAGGACCGTAATAGTTTAGTGTCTTTGGAAACTCGGAATATAATCTTCTAATCATGCTGAAAGATCTTCAACATCTCCCATAAAGATATTCGTTTTTTTATACCTAAAACGTTTATTTATATCCTGGGGAAAAGAAAACATAAACGGGTGAGCTCAAATTCTCAGTAAGGGTATAAAAAAGAAATATCAATCACATCATATACATAAGAACATAACTTTTGGAAATATTAACCTGTAAAAGATATCATAATTTCATAATATGGGATAAATCATAGTAGTGAAATGTAATCCCAATAATAATAACTTAAAACATGAAACATTGTGGCATACACACATAATCATATAGAATCATTTCTTGTTAGTCAAGACTCAATGCCAAGACTATCTTAGTGGGCAAATTCCATTTCTGAACCGAGTTCACTCCTCGTTTCAGTCCTGTTTCACTGAACCGGTTTAACCTGCCGTTCCAGCCATGTCTTTTTCTCATGAGATATAAAATCTTTACCCAATGCATTGGAGGGAGATATAGGTCCCACCCATCTCATAATGATACCATTCTTATGTGTGCCAAAAAATCATAAACCATCCATCATAGCATAACCCATGTAATAAAAATGGGATTCTTAAACAACATGACATCATAAAACAATTCATATAAAATAAAGGATTTCATAATAATAATTCCATCACAACATAATCAAATCAATGTAATAATAGGGATAGAAATAGAACCCTATATTATCTTAGATGGAAAATAATTTTGATAAAACACTTGAACTCCATTCTTGAGGAAAATATACTTTCTACTTCAAAAACATTTTCTTTTCTTAGCATGTCATACAATTTTAAACTAAAAGAAGTTGATTAAAAATAAACTTGAAAACATGTAAAGTAAACTTCTTGTAAATAATTTTTTAAAAATCCATTCATGTCGTATAAGTTAAAAAAACATTCTTCCTGTACTTTTGTCGGAAAAGAAAAAAAGTACCTCGTACGAAAAATGACAAAAGATTCCTTTTATATCTGTTACTAAAAACTCACCGAAGGGTAAAATTGGATTTGAAAAATTGTATGTGGATGGAAAAAATATTACATATTGAGGAATCATGGATGTGGATGATAAAATACACCCCAGTAAATACCAAAGTATAAACAATCTCGGATAAAATGAGATTGTGATATTTTCCCTTACCTTAGGTCCAATTTGATTTGTAAGTGTCCGAACCTCCTGTATAATGATTTAAATAATGTTATTTACTTATTCCAGAATCATTAAAAATTGTTATGATATCATATATGGTTCACTTATGACTTTATTTTACCCTTGTTTTTGTAAATTCCATGTTAATGAGCGATTTGGGTAAAATCGTTTCATTTGTCGTCCGTGTTTTGACTTGTAATTATTAATATGATTACTTAGATCATGATTACCTAATTCCAGAATATATAACATTATTTATATATAATATATATTCAGAATATACATATATATTATAGATCAGTAAATGGAAAGAAATACACTGTTCATGGAGACGGTAGGCCGTACGTACGCATGAACGCTGTTTTCGTTTCCTTATTGAGTTGAATGGAATTAAGTAGATGACATAAATATATATACACATAAATACAGTATCATTATTATGTCATATATTTCATGATTACTTATTATATATACTTTATAATCATTCATGAATGGTTAACATGGAGAATGAATCTCATCGCGTCGTGGAGACGGTAGTCCGTACGTACGCACGAGCGATGATATCATTCTCATGGTCATGGAATTGTATTGGAGTGTATGTATACTATTTAAGAATAAAAATCACATTACAATAATCATATATAGTTATTATTTACACCATTATACCCATACAAGTAAGGTGTTGGTGGAAAATAGATTACACCACGGCGTGGAGACGGTATTCCGTACGTACGCACGCGGGGTGATTTCGTTTTCCATAGGATGGATAGATGGTGAAATAGGGTTGTTTCATACTTATAATAACATATCAGTATATGAGTGATACTGATGTTATTACTTAATAATGAAATAACCTAATAAGAAAAAGTGGAAGAAGAAATAAAGTTGAAATAATCGGTAACGAACATTACCTCTTCTTTGAAGAGCCTCTTTGAGATCTCCTTTTAGGGCACTAAAATTGGTCTTTGAAGAATACCAGAACCTCTAGGATGTTTCTAGGGAAGTGTAGAAGAGAATTTGGCAGGTTTTGGCCGAGATTCAAGGCTCAAAGTGGTGTGAGGAAGAGAGGGAGGATGTGCCATTTTATAAGGGAGGAGAGGGGCACCTTTGGAATAACTAAAAATATTATTTTATTATAAAACCAAATTCGGTTTTAAATAGCTCAAAATTGATTTATTTATAAGATAAGGTGGGGATGGGTCGAAAGCCTCTCATCAAATAGAATTTAGACAAGTTTAGGTTCCTATTTTAACCTTATCATTTATATTTAACTTTATGTTAGATAATTTTACTTTTATCGTATCTTTTTTTGTTCTTACACTATAAGGTTAATAAACTTACTATAACAAGAAAAACGAACCCCAAGTTGTTTATTTTTAATATATATATCCTTATCTAATTACGTTGGCCAAACCTTAGTTTTTTAGGAATAAAATAACAATGAGTAATATAATTTTTGTTTTAAAAACTATTTTATGTCAATTTTGACACTATTTAGTAATTGATTTTTGTAAAAATTATAACAGAATGATTTGTTCGAAACAAATTAATTAAATCAATACTAACATTTCATATTAACCTAGAAAATTAGTGTAATTCATAAAAAGTCTCAAATTACATTTATTTTGGTATTTATAATATCAATTATGTCAATATTTCATTAATAAGACAATCACTGCATCATATATGTGTCATAAATAAATTAATTTATTTAATGTCAAATAAAATACCATTATGTAGTAAATATTTTTAGCTTTCTAATTAATATTTATAGTCGAATTTATCTTATGTATAAACCTATTTTAAAAATGATTTAGTTATTAAACTTTGATTTTAACTATTTTAACCCTTCTTTAAATAAATTAATAATAAATGTCCTATTCTAATCGAAGTCGGCCTAAATGGTCATATTTTCTTCCTAAGGTTATTTTTGGTCGAATTACACTTATCCAATAGAATTAGGACATGTTTTAGGGTAATAATAATATCGTGTTTACCCTTAATTACCCTATTTACTTTTAACCGTGGTAAATAAAAGTAAAAAGTTACTATTCACCAAAAAATATTTTCATCTCATTGAACCACATTTTACTTACTAAAATAAACCGTGTCTCTCAGATTTTTGAAATTCCACTCACAGAAGCGGTAAAATTATGTTCTATGAAAAATTCATTTTTTTAACTACCACTTAGTGGTTTCACTATTCATCAAAAAAATGAAAGTTTCCAGAAAAATACCAAAAATTAGGCCTAAGATATATTTGATATTATGAACTAAAAAATGATGTCTATTTTTACCAAATTAAAAACATATCAGTTGCATTACTTAATTTAAAAAGTAATTCCCGTCTTCAAAACAAATAGCGTGTTCTTAAGAGATAATAAGTATCAAAAGATTGACACTTGTTTATGTCTGGTTTAAATGTGAAATTACATCCAATGACCAACATTGTATTAAGTTGTAAAAATATATTCTAAATATACTTTAAAACCACTCAAATTAATAATTTATCACTATTAATTATTTCGATTAAAAATGTTGTTTTTAATTAAAATTTAGTAATTTTCTCTATTCATCAGAAAATGAAAGTATCCGAAAAGTACCAAAATTTCACCCTAAGCTAATTTCGATATTCCGAATCCAAAAATGAATCCATTTTGAAAAACAAGATTTAAAAAATTTCAAAAAGTGGTTATTACTATTCATAACGGCTAGTTTTAATAATATTTTAATAGCATATTGTAGTTTAGTGAAACTCGTTATTGCGTACTACACACGCTATCGAGGAAGGTCGTGATTGCGTGTAATGCAAGGCAAGTCAAGGATGTGTGTTGTGCAAGTTCCTTTTGGTGTAGCGTACAACACAATACATTAATGAAATTAAAAAAGAATATTTTTCATAAAAGATTGGGGTGTTACATTCTACCCCCCTTAAAATGAATTTCACCCTCGAAATTCATTGGGGTTATAAATGGTTTACTACTCGAAATTTTCTTTAATAGAAACCCACATCATAAAAAGGAATACCAAAACCAATCTTTAAAAACAAAAGTATGAAACGTAACGGTTACCCAAATAAACAAATCACTGGGTTTCCACATAGGTGAAAATATGGATATGGAAGGGAAGTCTAACCATCATGTTCTAATGGAGAGTGGTAGGGAACATGGCTATGGAAAATCCAGTAATCACAAAGCCATAAAATTGTGATGATCTAAGGTACCATCTGATTCATCAGATATAAGAGCACTAGGACAAAATTATTGGTTTTGAAGATCATTTCACTAAAGTTGATGAAATTGGAATAAGAAGAAATACTTTCGTGACTTTGGTATAGTCTCACTTTTGGTCATTCTTTGGACAATTTCCACTTCATCTCTTAATGAAATAAAGTTGAATTTGTCATTTGTGATGTGTTAGCAGATCATGTGATACAATGATGGGTCATTCCACCTGTCTCAAACAAAAGGTTATAAAAGTTATCAAAAAATATGTAAGTCCATCTATAGTGAGATTAATCATATATAGTTCCTAAAATGGAATTATACTTCTTATATTATACTGCTTAATATAATAAAACCAGTTTCTACTAAACAGGGACTTCCTGTAGGCCAGTGGTAGGTGATAAAGGCCAGTCGCACTTCGGTTGTGGGTTCGATTCCCACAGCCTTGTCTAACGCGATGGGTCGTCATCCATCCTATAGGTTGTCCTTTTTATAAAACTACATTACTATAACATCCCATAAATAATATCAAAAAAAGTTCTATTCTTAAAAAATACTAACTTATGTCCAACATAATCCATTCCAATCTTTAGTCTTATCTAAAATACTTCGGTCCAAGCTCATAGTATAAAGAAAATGATTACTTGAAATGTCACATAACAATCACGTTAATGCCATCATTTATCCCCCATATATCATATGATATATCTTGTTGGTCAAATTACAAACATGTGAATACCTTAATCATGTATTCTCTTGAATAAGTAATACCCATTGAACCTTAGTGAAAACATGAATGCAGTTAAAAGTTAACACTTTCCACAAACCAAAATCCTCAAAATTAATTATACTCCAACCATGATATCACTTAGTCCTTATATCAATCATGAGCTCATGAATACTGTCAAACATTTCATTTTCTACTTATCCCTTCATTATGTGAATATCATATGCTTTCCAAAATATTTGAATCACTTTTCATGGTTACTAGTACCTTAAAATTATTGAAAACCACAATAGAATAATACAAAAATATTCTAATACACAATAAAAGTACCTCAACAACATTATTCATGAATACCAATACATAAACACATCAATCCTTCCTCTTCAATTATTGTCCTGGAATAAGTCCTTCCTTGATTTAGAAGTAAATTTTTAGGTCAGGGCATTGAGTTCGGTAATGCCCATGTTCTCCACAAATAATACATTGAACTCCATAACAGTCTGTCACTCTATGACCCTTTTCTCCACACAGATAACTTCGGTCCCTCCATTTGAGGTATTCCTCAAGGATCTTCTTCCCTTCTTTAGAAATATCAATCTTCCTTTCTTTATGCTCCTCAACATGCGAACATGCATAATAGTCTATCTTCCTCTTCTTTGATGAATTAGGCATACCACTAAATTTCACCTTGTTAATCACATATCGTGATGACTGATTCGACATAATCGCAATATCTTTCTCTCTAGGCATTACACAATTGTTTTTCTCATAGTCACCAATTTTTCCATTGGATTCAATGTTAACCAAATTCCTTCTGGTTCCCTCCATTAACAAAAACAGAAAAAGAATTCTGTGAGAGGAAAAAATCATGCTAGAGAAAACAACATAGTAAAGGGGGAGTACCCTCAATATCTAACATATTAGGTTAAATTCTAAGATCGTTAGCACAATTCTAGGACTAAAACATATAAATATACGTAGCCTTAGAGACATCCCTAGACATATCTTAGACATATCTCTAGGGATCTCACTAACGTTTTTGCATCCTAGTTTCCAAAGGTTGACTAAGCCTTTCCTCTGATACCAACTGTAGCGGTCTGGAATTACTTCCAGTGGACTATAGTCAATACCTATCAGGCCACTCGATGGGTGGCTACCCCCCCTGGGCAGGATACACCACCATCCCCAGTGGCAGCCATTTACTCATGAAACCCTTGGGTGGAGAGCCATGCTTCGGCCAACACTCACATGTGAGAGTTCCCAAGGATCAGATACATTCCTACCTCCTTTGCCTCTGATACCAACTGTAGATACCCAAAGCTTAACATACATGGACATTACATTACTTTTACGAAATACTTATTACATAACAAAAACACACACACACAAGGACCGTAATAGTTTAGTGCCTTTGGAAACTCGGAATATAATCTTCTAATCGTGGTGAAAGATCTTCAACATCTCCCATAAAGATCTTCCTTTTTTTTAACCTAAAACCATTATTTATATCCTAGGGAAAAGAAAACATAAAAGGGTGAGCTAAAATGATAAGTAAGGGTAAAAAAAATATATATTAATCACATCATATACATAAGAACATAACTTTTGGAAATCTTAACATGCAAAAGAGATCATAATTTCATAATATGGGATAAATCATAGTAGTGAAATGTAATCCCAATAATCATAACTTAAAACATGAAAATTTGTGTAATACACACATAATCATAGAGAATCATTTCTTGTTAGTCAAGACTCAATGTCAAGACTATCTTAGTGCACAAAGTCCATTTCTGAATCGATTTCACTCCTCGTTTCAGTCCTGTTTCACTGAACCAGTTTAACCTGCCGTTGCAGCCATGTCTATCTCATAAGATATAAAATATTTACCCAATTCATTGTAGGGAGATATAGGTCCCACCCATCTAATAATGATACCATTCTTATGTGTGCCACAAAATCATAAACCATACATCATAGCATAACCCATGTAATAAAAATGGGATTCTTAAACAACATGACATCATAAAACGATTCATATAAGATAAAGGATTTCATAAAAATAATTCCATCACAACATAATCAAATCAGTGTAATAATAGGGATAGAAATAGAACCCTATATTATCTTATATGGAAAATAATTTTGATAAAACACTTGAACTCCATTCTTGAGGAAAATATCCTTTCTACTTCAAAAACATTTTCCTTTATTAACAAGTCATACAATTTTAAACTAAAAGAAGTTGATTAAAAATAAACTTGAAAACTTGTAATGTTAGCTTCTTGGAAATAATTTTTTAAAAATACATTCATGCTGTATAAGTTAAAAAAACATTCTTCCCGTACTTTTGTCGGAAAAGTCAAAAAGTACCTCGTACGAAAAACGACAAAAGATTCCTTTTATATCTTTTACTAAAACTTAACGAAGGGTAAAATTGGATTTAAAAAATTGTAGGTGGATGGAAACAATATTACATATTGAGGAATCATGGATGTGGATGATAAAATACACCCTAGTAGATACCAAAGCATAAACAATCTCGGATAAAATGGGATTGTGATATTTTCCCTTACCTTAGGTCCGATTTGCTTCGTAAGTGTCTGAAACTCCTGTATAATGATTTAAATAATGTTATTGACTTATTCCAGAATCATACTTATTGTTATGATATCATATATGGTTCACTTTTGACTTCATTTTACCCGTTTTTTTGTAAATTCCATGTTAAAGAGCATTTTGGGTAAAATCGTTTCATTTGTCGTCCGTGTTTTGAATTGTAATTATTCATATTATTACTTAGATCATGATTAATTAATTCCATAATATAAAACATGATTTATATATAATATATATTCATAATACACATATATATAATAGATCAGTAAATGGAAAGAAATACACCGTTCATGGAGATTGTAGGTCGTACGTACGCATGAACGCTGTTTTTGTTTCCTTATTGAGTTGAATGGAATTAAGTAGATGAAATACATATATATACACATAAATCCAGTATCATTATTATGTCATATATTTCATGGTTACATATTATATATACTTTATAATCATTCATGAATGGTTAACGTGGATAATGAATCTCATCGCGTCATGGAGATGGTAGTCCGTACGTACGCACGAGCGATGATATTGTTTTCATGATCGTGGAATTGTATTGGAGTGTATGTATAATATTTCAGAATAAATATCACTTTACAATAATCATATATAGTTATTATGTACACCATTATACCCATACATGTATGGTGGTGGAGGAAAATAGATTACACCACGGTGTGGAGACGGTATTCTGTACGTATGCACGCGCGGTGATTTCGTTTTCCGTAGGATGGATAGATGGTGAAATAGGGTTGTTTCATACTTATAATAACATATCAGTATATGAGTGATACTGATGTTATTACTTCATAATGAAACAACCTAAGAAGAAGAAGTGGAAGAAGAAATAAAGTTGAAAGAATCGGTAACGTACATTACCTCTTCTTTGAAGCGCCTCTTTGAGATCTCCTTTTAGGGCACTAAAATGGGTCTTTGAAGAAGACCAGAACCTCTATGATGTTTCTAGGGAAGTGGAGAAGAGAATTTGGCAGGGGTTTGCTGAGCATGAAGGCTCAAAGAGGTGTGAGGAAGAGAGGGACGAGGTGCCCTTTTCTAAGGGAGGAGATGGGCACCTTTGGAAAAACTAAAAATATTATTTTAATATAAAGCCAAATTCGGTTTTAAATAGCTCCAAATTGATTTATTTCGAATTTAAGGTGGGGATGGGTAAAACTACTCTCATCCAATATAATTTAGACAAGTTTAGGTTCCTATTTTAACCTTATCATTTATATTTAACTTTAAGTTAGATAATTTTACTTTTATCGTGTCTTTTTGTGTTCCTACACTATAAGGTTAATAAACTTACTATAAAAAGACAAAAGAACCCCAAGTTGTTTATAATTAATATATATAACCTTATATAAGTCATTTGGCGGAACCTTAGATTTTTATGAATAAAATAACAATTAATAATATAATATTTTTTTAAAAAACTATTTTATGTCAATCATGACACTATTTAGTAATTGATTTTTGTAAAACTCATAACAGAATGATTAGTTCGAAAAAAAATTAATTAAATCAATACTAACATGTCATATTAACCTATAAAATTAGTGGAATTCATAAAAAGTCTCAAATTACATTTATTATGGTATTTATAACATCAATTATGTCAATATTTCATTAATAAGACAATTACTGCATCATCTTTGTGTCATAAATAAATTAATTTATTTAATGTCAAATAAAATACCATTATGTAGTAAATATTTTTAGCTTTCTATTGAATATTTATAGTCGAATTTATCTTATGTATAAACCTATATTAAAAATGATTTATTTATCAAATTTGATTTTAACTATTTTAACACTTCTTTAAATAAATTAATAATAAATGTCCTAATCTAATCCAAGTGGGCCTAAATGGTCATATTTTATTCCTAAGGTTCTTTTTGGTCGAATTACACTTATCCAATAGAATTAGGACATGTATTAGGGTAATAATAATATCATGTTTACCCTTAATTACCCTATTTACTTTTAACTGTGGTAAATAAAAGTAAAAAGTTACTATTCACCAAAAATTATTTTCATCTCATTGAACCAAATTTTACTTACTGAAATCAACTGTGTCTCTCGGATTTTTGAAATTCCACTCACAGAAGCGGTAAAATTATGTTCTATGAAAAAATCATTTTTTTAACTACCACTTAGTGGTTTCACTATTCATCAAAAAATGAAAGTTTCCAGATAAATACCAAAAATTAGGCTTAAGCTATATTTGATATTATGAACTAAAAAATGATATCTATTTTACCAAATTCAAAACATATCAGTTGCATTACTTAATTTAAAAATTAATTCTCGTCTTCAAAACAAATAGCGTGTTCTTAAGAGATAATAACTATCAAAACATTGACACTTGTTTATGTCTGGTTTAAATGTGAAATTACATCCAATGACCAACATTGTATTAAGTTGTAAAAATATAGTCTAAATATACTTTAAAACCACTCAAATTAATAATTTATCACTATTAATTATTTCTATTAAAAAGGTTGTTTTTAATTAAAATTTAGTAATTTTCACTATTCATCAGAAAATGAAAGTTATCCGAAAAGTACCAAAATTTCACCCTAAGATAATTTCGATATTCTGAATCCAAAAATGAATCCATTTTGAAAAATAAAATTTACAAAATTTCAAAAAGTGGTTATTACTATTCATAACAGCTAGTTTTAATAATATTTTAATAGCATATTATTGTTTAATGAAACTTATAATTGCGTACTACACACGCTATCGAGGAAGGTCGCGATTGCGTGTAATGCAAGGAAAGTCAAGGATGTGTGTTGTGCAAGCTCCTTTTGGTGTAGCGTACAACACAAGACATTAATGAAATTAAAAGAGATTATTTTTTCATAAAATCATGGGGTGTTACAGTCATCTATTGAATAAGGGTAATACTACGATGGGCAATAAGGATTGAGATATCTCTTCATCTCATAAGGGAAAAATACCTTCTAAAAAACTCAACCAATTCCATACCATTAGTGATTCACCCAACATGAGAAACCTCACCAAAACAAAAACTTATTGCTATTAATTTTGAATCAAGGTACACGATCAAATAGCTAACATTGATAATTATATCATGTTGAGAGACCAATACATGTGCTCGTAAATAGTAATAACCAATGACACTTGAAATATTTATTTTCCTATTGGAAGGTCAGTCCTCATGATAACTTCTACTTGAGATCACCATGTGTGAACTTCATGATATAAATTATAAATTATTATGATCCCCAACACTTAATAATAATCAATAGAATTTTTTCTATTAGTATGAAGTATGTAGACCACATTAAATATGTTTTAGATTAATATAAAAGTATCATGAGGTTATAATTACATATGAGAACTACTATATTGTGTGGATAATAAAACTTATATAAGGAAATTACCATGATAGTAAATGATATATAAGTATTGAAACTATTATGGTAAATATATATCACGAATAACCCTTTCTATTCTTGATTTGGTAATCAAAAATTACTTTACAATTTGGGTTTTGGGAACCCAATTTCATAATATTAATAGCGCATGACTTGGACATATTTAGTAGAAAAAATGATATTTGTGTGTGACTAACCTAAAATGTTATGAAGAGTTATTTTCTATTATTACTTCATTTTTTTCCTAGATATGTTTCTAAATAATTATTATCTTTATGGGTGCCTAGTGGGGGCACATATTTCAAACATAATTTAGTAAACCATATTCCCAAGACAAGTGGTTTTCCCAGTCTTTTAAATTTTTTAAATTAACTAAAATACCCATATCTGATATAACTCTTATAATCCCTCTTATAAGATCTATTTTCTTCTACGTATTCCCCAATTTATGTTTTGTTTGAACCTCCTATTGTTTTTTAACTTATATTTTGGACATTGGTAAATGATACTTTTTTCCATTTGGGTTAGTTTTGGGAGATGTAAAAAAACTGAATGTGAATTCTAGCTATAGGACATATTCATGCTTTGAATTTTCCATTCACAGCATGAAATGTTCTAACTAGGCCACATAAAACATGTGAATGTGATAAATGGTTCTAGGTTGTCTGTGAAATGTAGTCTCATAACATGGAAATAATTCATGATGTGAAAGTTTGTTTTATATGTTTTTAATATAATGTGATGCATTTATCATCATATATCGGAATTGAGGCATTCAAAATGTGAATACCCTATTCTCTTCATGAATGTGGTACACCAAATCTCCTTTTAAACCACCAATGCCCTATGTTTCCTAGATTGCGCACCCATTCTCCTGATCTATATCAATTCCATCAGTGACCTTTGGGAATACTATTCAAACCAAAAGTAATATCACAAAGTATCATGGTGTTATAGACCTAGATATCATAGGTAATATTTTAATATTTTCTTCTATGTCCACATCCATTGGTTTTCATTAAGGTACCCTAGTTTGGGTCGACCAAACCATACCAATATATGATGTATTTTATTTACTGATCTCTTTGTTATTAATAAATGGAATTAAGGAGGAACCTATATATACCTTAGACATTGGTAAATTTATATGTCTACCCGGATTTTGAGTTGGGTGGTCAAGAATAACTCCCTAATATTAGTTTTGTTTCCTCTGGTGTGGGTAATAATTTGGTCATGTTAAAAAATTGTGTGTGCGACCAAACCAAATTATTTATTTTCTATTTGATGATATTCACATTAATAGACATATCATGGATATTATTTGGTCTATTTTTTATGATACTAGGACTACAGGCCACCCAAGAGGTGTTACAACCATTTACCCTAGGATAAAACATGGATTGGATGAACTTGGATCCCCTTTGATGAAAATAAATTATTCATAACTAGATTAACCTTTTAAACTTATCATAACATGTGAATTTTGATTATTGGTAAATTTGTATGATGTGATGTTGGTGATTTTTTTTGAGGTAGGAGAATATACCAATTCATAATAAATTCCTTGTTTATTGGTAATTTGATTAATTAACCAAAATTTTATATAATAACATTATTGAAATGGTTGATGCTTTGGTTGTTTTATATTTCTTATAATTGATGTTTTCTAACTTGTTTCTCAAAGAAATGTTTCAATATCTTATGAGATATGATATCAATGATTCATCCTATGTAAGAGAATCCTCCAATCTATATGTTTACCCTTTCCCTAGTATGGTATTGTTCCTAGAAACATGTAAGTGACTCCAACATGGGTAATTCACATAGATCTAAATATGATATGGATACAGTACCCCTTGGAATGGACTTTCACCCTGGGACAATATAAGTTACTCTATAATGGTTAATTGGTATAGTGCCTCATATGATATGGTTACTTTTTCCCTAGTATGTGATTAACCCATGAGAACATGTAAATGACTCCAGTATGGGTAATTCACATAGATCCTAGTATTGTTTGATTACATGAGACATGATTATGGGGATTCATCCTAAGAAATAGAATTATCCAATGAAATGGGTGATTCATACTGAGTTAGATGATCCACTAAATAATAGAGATATATGGAATTGTTCTTAAGAAGTTTTGTCTTACCCGAGTGACAACCCAAATACTGATCATTTTAATGTTTATTTAATTTTTTTATTAATTTATTAATTAATACCTCTATTATCATATTATTTCATTTAATATATATGTAAAAATGATATAATATATAACATAAATAATATACATGTCAAATAATAGGTATATTTAGAATAAATGTAATGTACAATGAAAAATGATCATAAGAAAGTGATTATTTAAAAATAATGTAAACAATTATAGAACAAATTGAGATTATACACTAATTTTTATCACTTTAGTAACATTTTAATTGGAACACCTTAAATAAGAAACATGAAACAAAACATTACCAATAAAGAATAAATATTATTTCATGTTAAATATTTAAAAGTTATAGTATATAAACCATATAAAAGGGAATCGGTTCACATTAAAACATATTTCTCAATGAAATGGAAATTGAGACAAAATCCATTACAATGATAATAACATTGAAATGATAATTAATAAATGAATAAATTATCTATTACAAGTGAAAATACAAATGAAAAATAGTAAATACAATATATTATATTCATAATTAATTACAAATATAATTGAATAATACCATTGAAAATGAATAGGAAATATAACCCAAAGATATTAAATTGAATTATGAAACTCTTTACCAATTAGTAATTTCCAATAAAAATTTCCTAGTATGAATAATTAAAATTTATAATTAAATTACCATGTACTATGAAGGATTAACGATATTATTTTTAAAATATACATTACATACACATTATAAAATATATTAGGTTCATAACATTACAATATGCCTCAATGAAGGGAAATTGAGACGAAGACCCTTACCACAAACTTCATTTTCTTTGAATGTAATTTAACCTCATGTATTCTAGATTTAAATATGTTATTATTTTATAAAAGAACCATATTAATATTTATAATATTATATAAGTTTCTTGTAATAACATCTTATCACCCATTTTTCAATAATCATTTATTTTTATTATTGTTTCGGGTGTTAACTACATTGTTTTATCATGTGTGTTTTGTTATAAAAGTCTTGGTTATTTCATATATTATATGGTTATATCCTCTAAATAATTATATTAATGTTATAAATATCATATTTACTCACAATATAAATTTTAATAACCATTCTTGATGTTTTCATGTGGAAAATCAATCACATCACTTCATCAACATGGTAGGTCCTACTAACACCAGAGTGACGATATCATTCTATTAAAAAGTGAATGGGTAAGTAAGTGGATGATATATTAATTTTATAGAATCAGTATCATTTCATATATATAACAGATATTCATTAAATTCATCCTTATTACTTTACATGTAATGTATCTGTAAAAATTGAATTGCATCGCTTCATAAGATGATATTCCATTGTACACATGAGCAATGTTATTTTATTTTAAACAACATATAAATTTAAAAGTTATATGTGATATTATAATTAATGAATTATAATAATATCATAAGTATTATGTAAATATATATATACATTAAATCCATCATTATATAAAATCAAGATATGCGTTAATGGAAAAAAGAGTTACATTGGTTCGCAAGGTAGTAATCCAATATACACATGATCGATGATTTTAATTCCCATTTGATGGAGGTGGATATGGAAGTAGTTATTAAATTAATAAAATTATATGGGTGGTAATGTTTCTCTTCTACTATCATGTTTGAGTATGATTTAAAAGATATGGAATACAAAAATGATCAATTAAGAATGTTGTCTCTTCTTCGGATGACCTCTTTAGGTTTTCACCAAAATCCTTCCAATGATGGATTCATTATAAAAAAATGGATATAGGGTATTGGTAGGGGAGAAAGTAAGTGATTTGGGAAGCTATAGGATAAAACAAAAGTATTTGTAAGTGTTATGATGGGTGGAGAGGGGGTGGATTTTTTATAAGCTGGGGATAAGGCACACATTGAATTTTGGAAAAGATTCAACCACAACCATGTTTTTATCATACCACAATCCCCCAAAATGAGTCATTATTGACTCCATTTTACCTTAACCATGGTAATAATTTTTTATAGATTTTAATATTCATAATGGTAAAAAATAATTTTGAACTTATTAGAAAATATAAATTATGTATATTCCAAATAAGTTATTAATTTTTAAAAATTCAATTCACTAATGTGGCATAATCAATTTTAAAATTATAAACTCATATGTGATTAAACGGTGGGTTCTCAAAAAGGATATTATCACCAGTTAATAGTGTTTTATTATCAAAATTCAATATATAATTTGTTAAAATGACCTAAATTAGATAAATTTTAATATAATTTAATACATTTTGCTTTAAAAATAAATTAAAATATAATTTAATGTTGTAAATTTTTTAAATGTAAATAATGTTTTCATTAAAAATTAATATTTTTATTATTCATTTAAAAATGAAACACTTTATAAAAAATAAAAAAATTCACCCTATGATAATTTTAATATAAAGATTAAAAAAATAGAGTTAATTTTATCAAATAATGTTTCCAAAATTTTTAAAAATTTGCTTTAAATTATGTTTACAAAGTATGAATAAACCATCATTTAGAAAAAAAAATTCAAAAAAAAATTCATTTTCTTTCAAATGATTATAGTTTTATATCTTATCAATAGATAACCAAGGAATTTTATTATACATATATAGACAATATAATTTTCAAAATTTAGTTAATTTTATTCACTCATAAAATTTAATTGCTAGTATATATAGATATACTATATTATTATTCATTTAGAATCATGGATTCATATTATGAAAACTATTCAAGATATTGAATTTATTTTAAAAGAAATATATCATAAACTATTAAGGTGTTAAATTATCGATTAAGATATTTATTTTTTGTTATATATTATATTTAACACAGATTTATTCTTTTAAAATATCAGGGTGTAACAATTTACCATAATAATTTCATTTATACCCTTCTCTTAGTTTGATTGTACACATTATATATGAGTTTTAATATCATCACTACAGGAAAACCCGATTACTGTGACGGGGTATTTGTGACGGGGATAAATCCCATCACAAAAACTCCGACGAAAAGTGAATTTGCAACGCGAATATATGACCGTCGCAAATGGTCAGTTATTTGCAACGGTGATATAGGCCCGTCGCAATAGATATGGTGCGGTTTTCGCATCAAAACATGGGAAGCCTATTTGTGACGATTGCCTTCGACTCGTTGCAACTACCCGATGGTGGTAAATACTATTTGGGACGGTACAATTGTCCCATCGCAAAAAATATTCAGCTGGTATTATTGGTGACGGGCCCCGTCGCCAATACCGGCGGTGGTAAATAGGAATTTTGGATGGGGTTATCTTCCTGTCACTAATAGTATGTCGGCATGCAGCTATTGGCGACGGGACCGTCACAACAAACCTTTTACCCACCGCCCATAATTAATGCGAGCGAAGGTATTTGCGACGGGGCCCGTTACCAATATCGACGGTGGTAAATAGGAATTTTCGACAGAGATACTCGCACGTCGCTAATATTATGTCGGGAGGCAGCTATTTGCGACGGGCCCGTCGCAAAAACCCTATTAACCACCGCCCGTAATTAATGTGCGCGAAAGTATTTGTGATGGTATCCTGTCGCAAATAAGATCGTCGCAAATATTCTAACCTATATTTACGCCCCATCCGTTTTTTTCAAATCATTCAGATCTCTCTTCATCTCTCTCTTTATCTTTCTGTTTTAAGTAGAAAATTTCTTTTGTTTTAATTTTTTCTTATGAGAAGAGGAGAGAAGGAGTTAGGGGGCACAAACTGCTTCAAAATATCGAATGTATTTATATTTTTTAAATTGATAAATTATTTTTAATTGTTAGTTTTATTTTTAATTGTTAATTTTAGTTTTTTTTATAGAATTTTTAGAAGCTATATATTATAATTAGATAAAGTGATTGTACCAAATAATTCTTGTCTGGATACGAACAAGTTGAGGCAGCTCTGGCACAGGTTTACCTAGGAGTGAATACTCGGACAAGGGGTTTCTAGCTTTACTCGGGGTAACCTGGTACACGACAACGGGCCTTACTGCACTTTTGGTTCGACACTCCCGAAGGATGTTTTGGTAATAATTAGAAATAAATTTATTTAATTAGAATTAGTTAGAAATAGTTATATTTAATTAGGAATAATTATATAACTGTCAAATAATTATCAAATAATTAGATTTAATTAAAATAATCGTCAAATAATTAAGAAATAATTATATTTAATTGATTAGAAATAATTATAAAAATTAAGATAATTAAAATAATTAAAATAATTAGGGAAAAATTAAAATAATTAGGAAACAATTAATATAATTAGGAAATAATTAAAAATAATTAGGAAACAATTAAAAATAAACAATTAAAAATAAATAGGAAACAATTAAAAATAATTAGGAAACAATTAAGAATAATTAGGAAAAAACTACGAATAATCAAGAAAGAATTAAGAATAATTAGGAAAAAATTTAGAATAATTAGTGAAAAATTAAGAATAATTAGTGAACAATTAAAAATAATTAGTTAACAATTAAGAATGATTAGTGAACAATTAAGAATAATTAGTGAACAATTAAGAATAATTAGTGAACAATTAAGAATAATTAGTAAACAATTAAGAATAATTAGTGAACAATTAAGAATAATTAGAGAACAGTTAACAATAATTAGTGAACAACTAAGAATAATTAGTGAATAATTAAGAATAATTAGTAAACAATTAAGAATAATTAGTGAACAATTGAAAATAATTAGTGAACAATTAATAATAATTAGTGAACAATTAAGAATAATTAGTGAACAATTAAGAATAATTAGTGAAAAATTAAGAATAATTAGTGAACAATTAAGAATAATTACTGATCAATTAAGAATAATTAATGAAAAATTAATAATAATTACTGAACAATTAAGAATAAATAGTGAACAATTAAGAATAATTAGTGAACAATTAAGAATAATTAGTAAACAATTAAGAATAATTAGTGAAAAATTAAGAATAATTAGTAAACAATTAAGAATAATTAGTAAAAAATTCAGAATAATTAGTAAACAATTAAGAATAATTAGTGAAAAATTAAGAATAGTTAGTAAACATTTAAGAATAAGTAGTAAACAATTATGAACAAGCAAGAAACAATTAAGAATATTTAGGAAACAATTATGAATAATAATAATAATTAAGAATAATTAGGAAACAATTAAGAATAATTAGGAAACAATTATGAATAATTAGGAAACAATTAAGAATAATTAGGAAACAATTAAGAATAATTAAGAAACAATTAAGAATATTTAGGAAAAAATTAAGAATAATTAGGAAACAATTAAGAATAATCGAGAAACAATAAAAAATAAAATAATTAGGAAAGAATTAAAAATAAAATAATTAAGAAATAATTAAGAAATAATTAAAAATAAAATAATTAGGAAATAAAGAATTAAAAATAAAATAATTAGGAAATAATTAAGAAATAATTAAAAATAAAATCATTAGCAAAGAATTAAGAAACAATTAAAAATAAAATAATTAGGAAACAATTCAAAATAAAATAATCTGGAAACAATAAAAAATAAAATAATTATGAAACAATTAAAAATAAAATAATTAGGAAAAATAGCAAGTGTGATTGACCGCTCATCTACCTCAATTTGCTTTTCATTTATGTGTTGAGGATTGACAGGAAACTTCTACCTCCACATGTACTATTTTCGTTTACTGTCAAAATTATCAACCTCCTCGCCAGCATAGAGGTGAGGAGGTTTATAAGTTTGACAGTAAAAGTAAATACTACATGGGGAGGTAGAAGTTTCCTGTCAACCTCACCAAACAAATGAAAAGAAAATTGAGGTAGATGAGTAATCAATCACGTTTGTTACTAATTAGTAACATAATTAGTAATATAATTAGTATCATAAATATTAACATAATATAAAATATTATATTACTCTAATATAAATAATTAAATAATACTAATAATATAATTATTTTATTATTATATGTTTAATATTTATAAAAAAATATTAATCTTATTAAAATTATAAAATATTTATAAAATATTAAAATTATCAATATTTTCAACAAGTTTTGCTTTATTCTTAACATGTTCAAATCTTAAAGGGTCGCCAATTTTCAGGTCATGCCCAATAAATTTTTTGCGTCAACCATGTCCAATGTAAACTCTATAATTTTTCTTGATTGGTTGATCACCTCACAAGTAGCATTGTAATAGGACAACCCAAGTCATGTCTTTCTCATCTATAAGAATCATATCACATGACTTTTTACATAGAACATTCTTTCTTGAAAAATTAAGGGAAAGATACTGATGTTCTCAAAAAATTTCAAGGAAGAATGATCTATGTAAAGGGTCATGTGAAATGATTCTTAAAGAAGAGTACGACATTAATTTTGTCGTCCTATTGCAACACTACTTCCCAGGTGATGAACCATGTAAGAAGAATTATAGAGTTTAAATTGGGTATGGTTGAAGCAAACTTTTTATTGGGCATGACCTGAAAATTAACGACTCTTTAAGATTTGACCATGTTAAGAATAGAGAAAAATCTTTTGTAAATATTGAGATTTGTAATAATTAGAAATAATTAGTAATAATTAATCAAAAATCAAATAAATTCGAGTACATGGTTATAAATTGTCACAATTTCCAGTGGATTGGTGGCTACCTTTTTTTCAATGTCTCATATATATTCTAATTTCTCCCACTGAAATCAGTATTAAAAATGTGCTCTAACGTATGTCAGAGAAAGTTTTTCAAATTGATTTCAGTCGGGAGAAAGTTAAGATGAGATGATCCATTGGACAAAAGAGGCTCTTTTCCCTAACGAATCATCTCCTTGCAAAGAGATGAGTCGTCAGGCAAAAGAGCTTCCGCCAATCTGCTGGAAACAAATAATAATAATTAATAATATAATCTCCACAACGATGATTACAAAATTTTATTTCATTATTCAAGCATATATCATTTTTCCAAGTATTTCTATGTATTGTTAAATTAATAATAATTAGTGGGGATGATTACAAACTAACTGTGTGATCTATAATTATTGTTAATTACTAATAAACAACTGTAATTATATATCTTCTCTTTTTAGGATATTGTTTTCCTTATATCAAATTATTTAACAATAGTAATGTTTTTAAATTTTGTAGAAACATATATATGAATATGGAACAAGGAAATCGGCATCAATCATTATTAGATGATCGTGCTTGGATAAATCAGTGCAAAAATCCAAACGGTTCTAGTTTAATTCATGTATATGTTGATGATGTTCAAGCTTTCTTATCTTTGCATCATCAAACCAAGAATTTGTTTCAGAAGGGACAATTAAGCGTCCTTGTAAAAAAATGTGCTCTGAGAACGTTTGAGACATTTGACATCATTGGGAAACATCTCTTCTGTAATGGTTTTCAATCAGATTATATTTTTTGGTATCAACACGGTGAACGTCGTTCCAGGAAAGATACTAATAATTTGATTCCGGATCCATCACAGTTTCAGAATTTAGTACATGATGTTGCAGGGTCATCTGTCCAACAAACTAAAATCGAGGATGATGTTGATTTACCTCCCGAGTTGGCGCCATCTGAATTTGTTGAGTTGTTCAGGTCTTTTGAGGATGTATTATATCCTGGTTGCAAGATAAGAAAATTAAAAGTAGTCGCAAAATTGATGGTTATCATATTGATACGAATATTTCATTATTTAATTTGTTTTTATTTATTTTAATATTTTATTACTTATAAGTTTTATTTTTTATGTCTGTTTATTTTAGTAATATTACTTTTAATATTTTGTATTTATTGTAAATATTGAGAAATTTATAATTTTATAATTTTATTAATATTAGTAATATTAATATTATTTTTTTATAAATATGTATGTATATTGTAATAATAATAATATTATATTAATTTTTTATATTATTATTATTATTATATAATATAATATTATTTATATTCATATTATTATTATTTTTTGATATTAATATTTCATAATTATGTTATACATATTTTTTATTATAAATATTATAATAATATAATTTCAATATATTAATAATAATAATAATATTATTATTATATACATACTTTAATAATAATAATATTATATTAATTTTTTAAATTATTAATATTTTTATTATTATATAATATAATATTATTTATATTCATATTATTATTATTTTATATTAATATTTCATAATTATATTATATATATATTTTTTATTTATATTATAATAATAGAATTTTTTTATATTATTAACAATATTATTATTTTTATATAATATTATATGATTTGTATTAAAAAAAATTTAGTATTTGCGACGGGAGTATTTGTGACGGGGTGTCCCGTCGTAAAATGTTTTTTTACTGTAACATTTGGGACAAGAAGAATACCCATCGTAAAACAAATTTCTGCGACGGGCCGTCGCAAATACCTACGTCGCAAATATTATTTAAATTTCCCATTTGCTACGGGTTAGATACTCATCGCAACTAATATATCTGTGACGGCCCGTCGAAAATACCTTTTTTATATATAAACGAAAACGAATTTGAGACGGGGGAAAATACCGTCGAAAATTCTATTTTTCCGACATGACTGCCGCAAAAACACCTATTTGTGACGCTGTTTTCGGCCACAGGTGATTTGTGATGGTGCCTCATCGCAAAAGGTCTTTTGCGATGGGATCACGTCGCAAATCGCTCATCGCAAATAGTCTGTTTTCTAGTAGTGCATGTTAAATGTTTCTTTTCATTTTATTTGGGACCCTTCTAAATTAGTTTGTAAGAAATATTTTAAAAAATGTTTTTTCAATGATAATATTTTTTATGATATATTTAATATAATATTTTTAAATTATTTTAATATTTTTTCGTTATAAAATAGATTTCAGAAAATATTACTATTTATCATTCTCAAATTTACAGGCAAATATATTTTGAACTAGTATTTTAGAAATTTTTTAAATTTAAATTCATAAAATCTATAGTGATTTCCGACTAGGATATTTATGATCACACCCTAAATGCATCACTCTGTGTTTTTAGAGTTAATGCTTTCATTATAAGTTTGGGATTTATCTTTGAATCAATCACGGGGAGGTCATGTTGGTATTAAGGATGAATGGATGGTGATTTTGAGTCCCCTATAGATCAATATGGGTATTTCGGGTTTTTATTTTGGGTATCATGGATGTATCAACCTCGTAATCCTTTATTTTATTATAGATTCTATTTTATGTTTCTATTGTTATTGAGTTGGAGGTTTATTCTAGTTATTCCTGTTTGGTTTATTTGTATTTAATTTTATTATTTTTATTGAGCATGGATTTCTAATATAGGTAAAATACTTAAATAATTATTTGAATATTTATTATTCTTTTCAAATATTATTTACTTGAGATAAATCGTTCCCAAATAGTCAAAAGTGATTCCCTAGTATAATTATCAATCTTGGGGTAATCAGGGACATGATTTGAGTCATACCATGGTATTAGGGGACTAGGTTATTATTATGGAATAACTTCTTAATATTATAATGTTATTTGGGATGCCAGGTTGAATGGATATAGGATCCTTAGAGCTCAGGTAGTTGGTCACGATCAGGTTCCATACAACCAGTTATCATGAATATACTTGAGTAACCATGGGATGTTAAGAATTTAATTCAGATTCAAATAATTATTCAGTGTTCTTACTGATTAATTTTGATATAAATTGAGGTTATTTCCATTATTTGGTATTCTTCATAAGTTTTTTGTTGTTTCCAATGATTTGGGTTGAAAATGGGCCAACAACTATAGGAATTCAACTTTCTTACATGCCCAGAAAAACCTTGTGATGAATGTGTACATGGTTATGTGAGATTTCAATGTCATAATGCATAGTTGTTGCATGGTCTGTCGACCCATATGGTCTAAAAATTCATTGCCACTAACCTCATTAAAAATTTATTTTTCATCCTTTTTATTTTGAATTTATTTTTGTTATGTTTAGATGTTATTTTGGGTTAATCATAGTGGATTTCATAGTATATTAGTGATACTTTATTTTATTTTGGTGAGGTTTTGTAGTTTAAATTTTATTATTTAATGATGAGTGTCAATTTCATGTCTAATAAAGAAATGTTTAATAATTTTATAATTTTACATGAAGTTTTTGTTGGAAATTTTACATGTAAAAAATGGTTTTGGTGATGGATTTTATTTTTTAAAATTGATAAAAGAGGTTTCCAAAAAGTATGAAATCAATGTGATGTTTTGAAATTTCAATGTGGATTCCAATGAAGGATTACTAAAATTAAATAAGTTTTTATAAGTGAATCTTCAATGTTTATAATGTTTTTATTGATATAAAATTGGAATAGATCCAATATTTTGGGAACTTTTATGTACTTTAATAAAGAATATATAGTTTATTAAAATGATACTAAAAATATAACATTAAAACTTAAATGTATGTTGTGTGATTTTGAAATAGTTCAAAAAGTTCCAAATTTTATTTGATGTTTGTGATTTATCATTTTGGTTTATTTTGAAATTAAATTTTAATTTGAATAAGTATAATTTAATTTTAAGTGTCTTTATAGTGTCTTTCATTTTGTTTATTTCGGTTACACCACTCAAAAGTGTCTTGAGGAATCATAGATAGTTGGTAACTTGATGTTTTCTTTACGATATTATTCACTAGGACTCAAGTGTAGTTATTTTATATTAACTTCCTTACCCACACTTCGAGTGGAGTAGTATAGTGAATTCAACATGAGGTCTGTATCATACATGGGGACCTCTATTAAACCCTTCAATTTTCTATATATGTTAATTTATGTTTTTGAATACATATATAGTGATTTTGAGATCTATTAATGGATTTAAGACTAAATTTCAACAGAATAAAATATTTTTATCATACAGTATTATGTTTCATTGTGTAAAGAAGTATTATGGTTTATAGATGTGTTCAATGTTGTGGATTCTAGTTATAAGATGAAGTTTTTTGCATGGATTAATATTCACAGTGTAAAAGATAAGGTGGTGAGTTTTGTTGATTCTATTTATTTTAGGGACACTATGCGATGTAGTTGGTTTGTTGCCTATACATATTTTTTAGATTTTTAATTATGTGGTTTGGTGATTCCTTTATAGTGAAGTCTCCTTTCCTAGTTTATATGATCTCATCTTGGACCATTTTCTGTCCCAAAATAATGGTTTTGACCATCCCAATTGAGGTATAGTCCCTTCCCTTACACATTGGTTTTAGCCCACTCTTACCCCATTATGTTAAGAAGAAGGGATATGTGTTGTTAAGTTATTTTTTCTAAATTTACTATAAAATTTTCATCCCCCCCCCCTTACCTAATCATTCTTCCACCTTCACTCTTGATTCTTGGGAATCATTGGTGAATCTCTATAAACTACTTCATCCAAAATTCCTTATAATTCAACCTTGGCCTTGTGAGATTGATTTGTTATATTCCATGAGATAATATTCATATGTTCTATCTTGATTATTCATCTTCTTTTGGAATGGGACATATATTTAAGATTTCTTGGATAGATCTATGGATTTCATCATGATATATCAAAGTATTCTTTGTCCATCAATAGATCGACATCAAATCTAGATAATTTGTGACCTTCCATGGACCAAATCAAGATCAACAATTTATGGTGGTAATTATTGAGTAAGTTGATTTTATTCTAATCCTATTTCATCATAAAATTCTTGAATATTGTTCTAGAATCCCATTTGTGATGAATTGGGATTTATTTTTGGTATCCTTTGTGCATCGGTTTAATCTGATTGGAGTGAGGGAATGATTTGGGTATTGGCACATTACAATCTTAGTGATTGGAATCACACTCATGAGGTAGGAAGTTACTTACCATATAAAACCCTTGTATAAAGTTATTTTACATGATTTTTACCACATATGTGTGAGTCCATATCCCATGAGACCCATTTTTTATATTTTTTACATGAGTGTACATGTGTACCCCATGAGACTCATACTTGATAGTGATCTCATATATGTGTGTACGAATATTGATACACATGATTCATATGCTATGTTGTTCCTATTAGCATTGAATATCGTTTTGTGTGATTTTAATGACAATGGAGGTTTTGAATATGGTTGTATGTGATAGGTGGATCAATATGTCTTATTTATCCATTAGAGGTGGAGAATTTGAAGCTTTTGATGATAATTATGAGGACAAAAAACATAGAAAAGGGGTCTAAAAACCTTGTGTCTTGTCTTGAGATAGAGATGGATTATGGTGGCAGTAAGGCATGACTTGTGAATGACATGGGGTTCGATGTACTTGTGTACTAACCAAAAATAAATATAGGACATGATGTTTTTATGGAACGACTGAAGCTTATTGACCATGTGGATTATCATAAAAACAGACTAGCCCTTTGGCTGACCCATTGTCACATATTCTATTATAAACTTCTTTTCATCAAGGAAATGAAGCAGGTACAGTCGGGGTTTGCGGTAGCTTATTCATTTCAAGATAAATTGGTATAGGGTTGATTATTTTGTACTTATTTATTTATTTATTATCATGATATGCACCTCTTATTCTTGTTCACATATTTTTACGATGCATTAGTGGTGTCCTACTAGGTCAATAATCACACCCTGCACATGAATATCGATACACATGCACACATCATGAATAGTGATCTATAAAAGGGAAAGGGACAAACAATAGAGAGATAAGGAGATATATTATGTTGTTTAGTGGTGTTACTGAGATAGAATATAGAGTGATGTCAAAGTATTCTTATTTATTTTTTGATGTTTTTCTTACAATCTAGTCTGATCTTCCAAATTTAGGGTCCATGGATTCTTACATTTTGTGACATAGATTTAGATGATATGACATCTATTATAGATTTGATATTTTTTAGTTCTACTCTTTCTCATGGAGTTATTAAATTTTTTTGATATGATTCTAATGTATGAATTTTTATAGTGAGGTTATAGTCTCCTCACTCGACCATTTGGACCCTTGTTATTAGTAATCGAGCTATTGTGTGTGGGGAGGTGTGCATGTGGTCGTGTAGATCACGTTATCGAACTAGGTGATTTGGAGTGGTTCATTACAATATTGTATCAAATGAGGTTTATTTTATTAATTTATTCTTATCTGTTTTTTGAGTAATGTACAAAGAATATATGATGTGATGTTCTTGGTTAGAAGAGTAACGTAAGTTCCCTACTAGCTATTATATGATGGACCTCTAAGTTAGTGGTGATGGGATTGTTTTTATAATTGTAACATTATATTTACATATTGATAATGAGTTTGTTATGTTATTACTATTTATGGTATTTTGGTTTATCCATGTATCATTGATAGGTATATTGGATCACGTTTCATATATATTCTTATTGGTTGTTATGCCAAGTAGTTCAATTAAATAAACGCCTTGATCAGTGAATTTTTCATTGAAGTTATATTATGATGGAATTTAGATCACTTTAACTTGTGAATAAATTATTTTTTTCATTATATATATATATATAAACTATAAATAAGATTTAGATATGGAAAACAAATTTTAATCCAAGGATAATACTATAAGGGTCATGCCTTATCATTGTGGGGACCCTCCTAGGATTGTTTTTCAATAGAAATCCATTCAATATCCATATACACTACTTACATAAATATATTAAGTAATTTTTATGGGTGTTCTAGTTGTTTGTTTGGTATTATGAATAATTATTCTGAGAGGATATATAAGGATGCTGCTAAAAAACTTAGGTCAGAATTCTCCCTCTATAGATTATGCTTCTATACCTTCTTAAGTAGTTTATGAGACAAAAGAACTATAGAATGGAGTCTTCCATATAGTTCATGTTCTTGATAGGGGATTTTTTTTGAATATAGTAGATTACTCATGGGAAGTCAATCTTAAACATAACCTATCATTAAAGTGCACTGGAGGCCCATAGGATAATGATGATTGGATTGACGACATCGAGGGTATGTTTGATCAAGTGGAGATATTGTATGATTGATGAGTAAATATAGTCACCTTCAGACGTTGGGGACACACTATGAGGTGGTGGGGTGTGATGAACTATTTAGAAGGAAGTAATAATCCTAAATGGGTGTCATTCAATGATTTATTATTGGTGGTGTATTTCTAGTTACATTGAAGTTTGAACATGCTCACCAGGTTATGGAGATGAGGTAAGAATATTTTATTTAGTGGAATAGGTTTCATATAAATTTTTAGAGTCAACATGGACTATATAAGTAAGGTATTGATCCCATAAACACTCTCAAATACACTTCTTGATATAGGATCTTCCCATTTTGTAATATATACTCATGTTATGGATGGTATTGTCTTTTCATTCAAGTTCTCTTTGAAGATTTTATCTCTTTAAAAACATTTAGGGAAGAATGTGGATCATGTCCAAATATTTCTAAAATTACCAATAATTTTTATTGGTTGTACAAATATTTGGAATTAAATTATTCTTGAGATGAATTGTTTTTATTTGATTTTCAGCATGGACTAGTTGGCCAGTTATCAGTTCTACATAATTTCATATATAAGATGAGTATCCTTTACTACAACTAAGAGAGAGAAGTTTATTTTTATAGGTGAATGAGATGTTGGAGTAGGTTCAATGGATCTATAACTTATTCAATTTAGATATATTAGTTGACTAAGAGATTGTTCTCTCCTTTTTTCCTCTAATCCTTAATATAACGAATAATACTTTTCCAAAAAAATTATTACATCTTCTTATTTGAATTTTCATTGCATGACATTATAATCAAAATGATAACCATAATGTGTTAGTGTCTATGGAAGATTGGATATATATAAAACCGATTTATTATAGATCAATATCATCTCCCTCTTAGTTATTCACAACTAACAACCATATTATAAATATTATACTTAAAACATTTCTTTTTATCATTAGGAAACGAAAACAAAATAAAGGGTGATCTAAGATTCTTAGTAAGGGTAAACAAGGGATATATAATAGATAATTTAAACAAAACCTAATCATAAAGGCTATGATAAAATGATCTTAACAATTGAAAAAAATTCTTATCAATTATTATATCATAAACATTACTTATGTCATAAATCTTTTCCATTCATAATACATTAATCATAAAGGGATCAAAGAACATGATCCATGGGAACATAACATTGGCATAAGATTGAATAATAAAAGAGTGTAATAAAGTGTGGAATAATAATAATAAAATAAATATTATTTCAAGGATACCAACCAATACATTCATAACATGTTAGCATTCGAATAATTGCTCATTTAATAGATTGTGTCTTGGGATAACCTCTTATCTACCCACATTTAGGCTTGGTAAAACCTCTTACATACCCTCTACTATGCATGGGATGACCATTTGAATGATCTTTGATCTCATAGAACATTAGTATTTACCCAATGCACTATATTTATACATAATTCTTGTCATATCCATAACATAATCATAAATACATTCATATGTATGTCACAATATCATAAAAACATTCATCATAACTTCAACCATGGAAAATAAAATGAGTTTCATCGGTATTTCATCTTCATAACCATAAACCATCCAAAGAAATATCAAATATAGTATAATTATATCATATCCTTATTAAATCCTAAGTAACATCCAAGGATGTTATCATAGATAAAAAAATTCGTTCAAATATCAATGAAATATCTATGGATGAAAATACCCTTTTTATTTTTAAATCGCATATTAAAATATAAATATTTCACAAATATTTAGGAAAAAAATTTCTTCAAATTTTTTTAAACATTTAAAAAATCTTCAATGCATTGAGTGTTCATTAATAGGGGAAATTATTTTATTGTCTTGTATATTAAAAGAAAGATTCTTTTCATATTTTTAATAAAAAGTTAATAATACCTAGTTCAGAAAACAACAAGAAGATTCCTTTTAAATCATTTTTTAAAAATTAAATCATGTGTAAAAATGACTTTAAAAAATCATAGAGAAAAATTATTTTTTTTAAGAAAATATGGATATCGACAAAAATGATATCAAACCAAAAAGAGAAAAAAAATATGTTTCTTTAAAAACATTATTTCAGTCTCTTGAGTACCTAAAATGAGGAAATGAAATAATTTTTTTATAAATAAATAAACATAGATTAAGAAAATTAAATGGACTTATTAGTAATGGATTATTTAATTTCCATCAATATAAATTTAATCATAAGCATTCCCAATTAAAATTATATTGAAATATAATTATCATGTGACTTTGCCAACCATTGAATCATATGCCGCATGAAATAATAAGCTCAAAGGAAACATTAAATTCCATGAACAAAATTTTAATCATGATATAACATGTAAAATTTGATATATAGATATGTGTGTGTGTGTGTATATATATACCTTATAAACATAAATAAGTGCATAATATCAAACATATCTCAATGAAACAATGTTGGGAGGAAGAACCCTTACTGCTTTCATAATCATAGAATCAAAACCTCATGAAAGATTGAACCTTATATATATTTTTAAATCCCCATAAATTTCATTAAAATAATAATAATATAAATTAATTTTAATTATATCACCCACATAGAGGACAAAAGTGATGAATATTGCATAATCCTTAGATAAATAAAAGTGAGATGATAAATACTGACCTCAAGTTCAACTTTCATTGAAGCTGCTAAAACCTCTAGTATAATTAATTTAAATTTACAATAATTATTTAAAATATTAGATTAAATAATTATAATATTATATATTATCCCCTTATAACATTTCAATACATATTTATTAATAATTCCTTACTAAAATCATTGTTTTTGGGTGTTATCTGTTTTGGTTTTCCTGAGAATTTTAGTTTTGTAGTTCTGGTCCTTGTAATTTGATCAGGGTTCCATAATCTCCAAAATGTTAATTATAATAAAAATAAAATATATAATAAATATATACATATTGATATTATTCTATAAAATTTATAGATAAAAAATCACCATTTATAGAGATAGTAGGCTATACGTACGCATGAACGATGTTTTCACTTTTCTTCAGATGAAATGAATGGAAGGGAAATAATAAATAACTATCATAGAGTAATTATTATATGATATATATCATATATATTCAGTAAATCTATCTTTATTACAATCCTTTAAAATCATAAATGAAAATTGAATCACGTAACTTTGTAGAGGTGGTAGTTTACACATACCAACAAGTGACATTATCAATTTACATCAAATAGAAATATAAGAAGGTAATTAATATATGTAATGAACCATATATTAAACAAAATTATGTATCCTTAATTTTTCAAATTTTTTCATATACATCACAAATATTAATCCCTAATCAAGAAAAGGAGGCATTGGGTGCATCTGGGGCTCATTCGGATCTCGGTTCTTCAAAATGGTAAAAAGAGACTAGGCCACATGGTTTGTCTTCCACCATGTGACCATGGGAACAAGGCTATACATCTTGTTAAAAGGGATGGAAAGATTAATTTTTCTTGTTTTTTTCAAGGATAGTCAAACTGTGTTCCTAACCATGGGATGTGCCCCTTAGGAGTAGTAAACTGGGCACAGTTTGTGCAAGGTTTGGCCAAACCATGCACCTATGAATTTTGATGTGAAATTAAAATTTTCCCATCAATAAATTTATAACCTTATTTCCTTTTTCACTTTCTTATTCCAGCATCCAATCATGGGCCTCCTCTACTTTTGGGGTCAAGAACACCTCAATCTAGGCATTGAGAGATATCGCTCATCTGAAGTCCAATTCACAATCTATCTAAAGCATTGGATCTGTCTTAGTAGGCTACCTTAGTATATTACCTCATATCTAAGTTTATTTCTAAATCCATCACTCTATTTAAGTGCAAGATCATTTTCCGTATTTTCAAGTCATTGGAATATTTCTCACATCTCATCCAAATTGCTTTGAATTTGAGACTAGTATCGAGTGAGAGGTCATTTATGGTATTGAAGCTGGTGGTGAAATAATTTTTCTTTTGATTTTGTCCAACTTGTAGTTATTTTGTTGTCCCACATGTCATCTTTTTCAGAGAATCTTTTTTTAATTGGTTTCTTTAGTAATAATTGATCCATTCACTTTGTTATACACCTATTAATTCTTATTTCTTTATATTATAGGTTATATACACCTTATATGGTCACCCTATGGGTGTGACATGTGAACTTTCCTCATATCTTGAATTGAATATATTATCCGGAATCCCTTTTATCTTTATTCTTCAATATCAAATGGTTTTTACGTCAATTATAGATTTTTTAATGATTTAAAGCATCTCTTAAGTGCTTGTCCTAGCATATTATTGAAATTGTGTAGTCCCTTCCCCAATGGACCCTGAATCCATCCAATTTATACAATGTTCCCTATGAATACAGTTTCCTGGTTTAAAAGTATTGAATAGTTTTTATATAGGATGGCCTACTCATGATAGTTTCCCTTTCCTTAAAGGACATAAATTGTTTTGAATGAAATGGTTTAATAAATTATAATGTGTTATAAATGATGGATTCCTTTATTAAAATAAATTTCATATATTAATTGGAATGGTTTGTGAAGGGTGGTAAGACCACACTTTATGTATATACATATATAAATGCTCATGTTGAATGAAAATTATTTATTTATATTTGATCTTGACTATTGAGAATAATGATAGGTATTCCCTCATTTATTATATGTTAAATGTGGTGTAACCCTTATAAAGGATGTTTAGGATGGAAAGGGATGTTGATAATGGTGGAAAATGAGATTCCCTTTCCTCGGGTGTTGAGTATGTTACATTGCACCAAGTATACTATATGCATATTAGGCTATACATTACATGTTCCATGATTAGAGTGTTGACATGAAGTATTATTCCCCATCCTGATTATTGTGAATGATTTGTCACACTCTTAATGGGATGTAGGTCATGGACCCTATTTCTTGATCTTATAGGCATGTTAGACTAGTCCTGGATGTCTAAGTTATACCCCAATCCTGCTAGCAGCTATTATTTTAGGAATATGGCCACTTACATCTGCACATACATTGTTTATATATGTGGATGAAATATACATATTTATTCAACATTTCCTTTATTATTCATTTATACATGAACACTATTTAGTTATGAGTGATTCTTGGATTACATGTAGACGTCATTGGTGGTGTTCTAATGATTTTTTTATCTCACGCACAACTCGGGCTGACTTTGGTACCCAAGAATATTATTTATCTATAGGTAGTGTTGAGGGAAAGCACTCAGATAATGGTCTTTTATATTCTTACCTTTAGTTGGAGCTTGGGAGTACAGTTCCAGGCATAGGCTCGATATGCTTATGGTGTAGTTTTTTTCCTTTTTATATTTTTTTACTATTAGATAGAATTATTTTATCTAGCTATTATATTTTTTATTTCAGCATTTCATGCATCCATGTAGAATACATTGTATACGGGTACTTTAGCATTATTCAGATATTCATTTTTTAATCATCCTCTTCTTATTTATTCTGTTCTGTTTATTTATGCTTCCACAGTTTATTGATTTTGACTATTTATATTATGCTTCATCTATTTAATGTTATTTGTTGTATCCATTATTCCACACTGAAAAGAGGGTATAGTCTCCCCACGGTACCATTATTACAACCTTGATGATAGTCAGCAAAATCTATCATACGGGGAGGCACTCTTGAGGCCATGTGACCCGCTAGCTCAGGGCACATGTTAAGTGGAAATGGGGTCAGGTTTTTACTAAGTGGTATTATAAGATACTTAGTTTTTTCTTTTTCTTGTGGTTTGGTAATTAGACAGGATACTAAGAGTTAATGGAATATAGAATTTAATCTATGCTAGGACCAAGATTACCCATGTACAAAGGAAACCCAGATTGCCTGGGATGAAAAACTATGGTTATTGATTATTTTTTTCTAAAATCATTATGACTTCACCATAGGGTGACACAAATTCCCCATGATGTTATTTTTAATGGTTTTATTGAAATTAAATTTTTATTACAATGGATTGATGGATGTAAGGTTTTCATTTTTACATGCATCATTATTAGTCACACTAGGACTAATATATCATACATTTTTTCATGCCACGTCTATTTTCAGCATGCAATTTCCTGTTACATATTTATAGTTCCATGAATATTTATTTAATTGTGCTAACACTTATTACATGGACTAGATACATAATTGATACATAAAGTTCATGCCATAGCCTAACATTTTTTTATAAATAGGTTAAAGAATGCACCTTAAGCAGTAAACTTATGGCCTGTTGAGAAATGGACCATAGGTCTCATGAGCTTTAACATGTTATAGTGTGTGTTAAGTGAATTCCATCTTTTGGTTTATAAGTAGTATGGGACCTCATGGATAAGAAATAGAAATTAACAAAATTAAACCATTAAAAATGACAGCATACTTGAACAAGCACAAATTAAAATTGAATATTACTTATAAAGTAAGAAAACCCATCTTATATATATATATATATCATATTTATTTGGACCTGAACCTAGATTTAGTAGTGGTTAGTGGGGTATCGTGTTCTTTCTTCAAGAATATTATGGTCTCTTTATACTACTTAATCCTAGATTTTAGAGTAGGCACATAGGTATTCCCTTTTCTATAGGAATTCTTGTAACATATCTTAGGTTCATAAATTAAATATTCATAATTGATTAGATCTCTTATAAGGTGTGTGTTTGGTATTGTAGTATTATGACAACATTATTTCCTCTAGTCTCACTCTCTGAAGGTGGTTGTGACCATTTACCTATGGTGGTGGGCCCTAAGAATCCAGTGGTTCCTCTTCCAGTGTCACCTATGGCACATAATCCAGTTTCTAATATGGGCACCGGTGCCCAGTTCTGAGAGGGATTCCTTCATATGTTGTTGTCTAAAGAAGTAGTTGTTTGACCTACCCGCTCATGGAAAAGTTGAATTGAGAGTATTAGTAGTAGAATACTCCAACCTTTTTAAGGGATGGAAGTCCTCATGTAGTAGAGTCTTGGATCAAAGAAATGGTTTATATATTTGAGCATCTGATGATGCCTCCAAAGTAGAGAGTCAATCTAGCTATGTATACACTACTATATTCTTCCAAGAAATGGTGGGATGTAATCACTAAAGAATATAGGCATGTAGATATGGTATATGTGGACTTCAATATTATTTTTATAAAATTTTATTTCCCAGGACTCTAAGGGAAGATAGATCTTGATAATTCATTAACTTGCATTATAAGAGTTTGTCAATTATGGAATACTCTTCCTATTTCACTGAGCTGCAATGGTTAACTCCTACTCTACTTGGATATGATATTATGAATTCTAGGAAATATGATGATGGGATGATATACACAATCTAGTCATAGGTAAATGTATTTAGGTTTACCACCATTTCAAAAATAGTCAACCAGGCCCTTATTATAGAATGAAATCTGAGGGAAACTGATGGTATGATTCCACATGGTTTCGAACCTAAAGCTATCAATGGTTCTTATTTTGGGTGACTGTGTCACTATGTGGATAAATACAAAGGTGGTGGTAGTTAGACCCAATGTGTAAATAGTTTCTTTATTTGTCACTAGTTCAATATGTTAGGGCATGCCAAACCTCAGTTCTTGTGGGATACAGTAGAGTGTAGATGATGTGGAAGGATAAGTCATATCCATAAATTCTTTGGGACATTCCTAAATATGGAAAAAAATAGTTTGAAACTACATACACTCCATGAATAGGAGTATTTATAGTATTTCCCTTATAGGTAGGCAGATAGAATACCACTGGCAGATCATGCTGATGTGGCGGTTGAGGTAGAGGTAGTCGAAATAATGATTCATGGTTCCATCAGAGTGGGCATGCTCAGGGTACTTAGGTAGTGACCCATGAACTTGGTAAAAGATAGTTACATGAATCAAATTATACATTGTAGGATCATAGAACGATACCTTCTACAACTCAAGGTACTATTCTATTATCCTTCACATTAGTTTATCCTTTATTTGACATGGGGTTATCTCAATCATTTATAAATGTGACTGTAATGGGATTTCTGGGCCTTGATATCAAACAAAATCATGGAATTATGATGCAGGATATACTGTTAGGTGTCCAATTAGATGGAATTTGTTGTTGTAAGGACTTTACACTTGAGATTGGTGGTTCCCTTTTCATATGGAATCCGTACATCCTTGACATTATATGATTTTATAAAGGATGTCATAAAATACTAAGGGGAGAGGGTGAATAAGGGTGTCATATTTTTATTTTAAAATCATGGATCTTGTTCCCTTATTGGTAGGAACCTATTAAACATTTCTGATAAGAGAGTGTAGAAAGAAAACGATCACATGAAAAACAAAGACATAACAATTTTAATTGGTTCCCCATGAAGGGCTACATCCAAGGAGTATACGCCGATAGTTTTTTGGTCATACTAAAGTCTTGTAATCTTCACAGGTTTTTATTTCAAAATTTTAGCATAGTCACTCTATGCTAGACACACTACCTTAAAATGGTTTTAGGGATAGCACACAGTGTCCCTTGGATGAATTCCGTTGATTCCCCCTTACTGCATTGGGAAGAATCTGAACTTAGTTTAATGACATTAAGGTCACTTAAATGGATTGGAGTTAAATCATGCATCCTAAAATGTATATAGATGCTCCATTGAAGTTGCATTTTTACACGTAGATGAAGTTCACTTTCCAACATACTGATAGTTTGTGAACTCCTCGTCCACAAACTAACATTCTTTCTGAATATATTTCACTCCTTCCTCTACATACTACCCAGATCTATGTGCTTCCTCACAGCGTTTCATTCTACCATGCTATGTATACTACTCTTCTCTGCACACATAGAATTTTTCCTCCCCAAATTATACTGCACCATAGCCATTCTAAGATTCCTCTCCACGTACTGTAAGAAATCCGTAGATTGGGTTCTTCCTTTGCATACTAGCTCTCTTATGCATACATGGCTTCTGGTAAACTGGCCTTCTTCATCCGCCTACTATCTTCCATGAACTATTTTTTACTACACCGAATTCCTATTATATTTTTAATTAATTTCTTTGAGGGGTTTTCTTCCCATGAACTACTTCTATATTTTTTATATTTCCTCTCAGATTTTCAGTCTCAGAGCCAGTTCTTAATGAAGGGATTAGTGTTCCATATATCGAAAAATATATCTAAAATATATTATAAATTGACATTAACATAATATTCATTGTAGAACTACCTTCACCACGTATCGCACATCTCCCACGAACTGTTTCCCCTATGAGGTCCATGTAATGCCATTAACCCTGTACAACGGCACAAATCCCCGCCTTATTTCCACATATGACACCCATCACAGTTCTTCAAAACTCCACCTTGATTTTGCAAATGACACTCCATACCATGAATTTTCATGCCTTCCTCTTATAGAGAGCCTTCCAGTGAACTGCAAGTCTTCACCACAGACCTCTTTCAATCCACAAATTGATCCTCCAAGGCAGACTACATACTGTTCCCCCTTTGTGGTTCACAATTCTTTATTACACATAACAAGATTCAAGATCTGTGAATTGTTCCCGGAACATGGTTCATAGTCCACAGTTCCTTTGCTAAAACTCTTCCTTTTTCCAAACAAAAAACTCCCGATTTGATGCCCAAAAATTTCTCAATCTCTAGGAAAATTTACTACCTTCAATACTACATTCATCCTCAATCGTAACACAAAATTCCTTGAAAACTCCTTGATCAAACCGATTTTGATTTAAAAAAATCACTAACCATACTACATATCATGTAAATATCATTTTTGGTTCCAACAATCCCCCCCTTTAGTTTTGTAGGAAATTCAAAAATAAATTCAATGAAGAACCAGCCAAAATCATACTTTGCAATTTTCATTCTTATTATCTCCTATCTCCAAACATTATCCCCTTTGAAACTCATAATTCTCCCCCATTATAACATTTTTTATTCATTTATTATACATAATAATTTGAAATTTCATCCTCCTTTTTTGACCAAAAAACATTTAATTTCAGTATTCTCCCCAATTGGAAAAAATCACCAAACAACTAAATTATAGATTGCTGAGCTCAAAGATCACTCCCCCTAGATCGTATCTCCCACATAAACCTACATCAAATTTTCAACCGGACTAAAAATGTTGAAAAAAATTGTGGAGAGTGATATTTCATAACCTCCTAATGCATGGGGAGGTGGCTAAAAACTGAGGTTCAACCGATGCTTCTCAAACACACGCGCGGACAAAGGCTTGGTTAGAATGTCAGCAACTTGATCATTAGTTCCAACATGATCCTTGTCAATCAGTCATTATTCTATTTTTTCCTTAATGAAGTGATATAGGATTTTAATATGATGCATTCTTTAATATTGAACAATATTCTTCATATGATCAATCACACTCTTATTATCATAGTGAATCACCATTGGATGCTCCGCTTCATCAAAAATATCACTTGGTTGTTGCTTCATAAAAAAAATTTGAGTACAATAATTTGTAGTAGATATATATTTAGCCTCATTAGAACTAAGATAAGTCCTTTCTTGTTTATTACTCAACTATCCCACACATTTCACTCCAATGATCAATTTTTCACCACATGTATAATTTCTATCCACCATATATCCAACCAATTCAGTATCAAAAAAGATTAAAGTTCATTAAATTTTCCCATAGAAATGTCTAAGACATAATTTTGTGTACCTTTAATATACCTCATAATTTTTTTTTCTAATTCCATATGTTCTTCCTTCAGATTACTTTAATAGAGATTCACTAATCATATTTCCATGACAATATCTAGTAGTGTCATGGTCAAATACAATAATCACCCAATGATTCACTTATACATTGTGGGATCTATAAATGTCCCATATTCGTTGTTTCCATGATTTTTCCCAATCACAGTCAGATTCGACATTGGTTTGGAATCATGTATGTAGAATATCCTCTGCATCTCTCTGGAATACTATTTCTGAAAAATTATTATGCATTCTTTCCTCTGAATCACTTGCATCTCTAAGAAGTATTTGGGTTCACCAATCATAGACATTTAAAATTAATATTTCATGTGATTGGAAAATTCATCCACTAATCCTTGTATGATTTATCCAAATATAATATCATCTACATACACCAAAACCATGAACTAATATTTATGAGAGTTCTTCACATAAATATTGTGATCTTCTCCACCTCTTTTAAATTCAAACTTTTCATATAAGAATCCAACTGAGAGTATCAAGATTTTGGTGCTTGTTTCTGAACATATAGAGCCTTCTTTAATATTAAAATCTTAATTTCATAATTACCACGAATAAAACTCATTGGTTGTTAAATATAGACTTCTTCTTCATTAACACCATTTAAAAAAGATGTCATGACATCTATTTCATACATATTGTATCCTATATGAATTTGCATAGCAAGAAACTGTCTGATTGACTCCAGTATAGCTATCAGAGAAAATTTTTATTCAACTTCAACACCTTTAATCTATGAATATATTTTACACACAAGTTGGGCATTATTTTCTATCAAATTTCCATGTTCGTCAAATTTATTTTTGAAAATACACTCCATACCAATCACATTGCAGGTTTTAGATCTTCTAACTAGATCTTGTGTTTGGTTTTTATCGGTCTGATCCAATTTTTAATTCATGGCCTAATACCATGATTCATACATTATAGCTTCTTCAAATTAAGATGGTTCGATAAATGAATTGAATGGATATTGTTCATTATTACTCATTCTCCTTCTCTATGTGGGTGCAGTCCAATCCCCAATGATGTTGGATTGATCAATTTCTACTATTTGATTTCTCCTTTGGGGTTCAGAAGAAATTTACATAGTCATGGTTTCATATTCGGATTCTTCTTTTGAGTCAACATCATGATGTGGTTCCTAAGTTTTTTTCATTCCTTCCTCTACTTCTTTGTTTGAATTTGCATCGTGCCCACATTCTTCCTCATCATTAACCTCATTAGCAGATAAATTTATTTAGACCTACAAGTTTTTATATTCAATGATATTCATATCACTACATTCCATAATTATTCCATGACCTTTATATAAACACTTTTTGGATTTTCTATTCATTGAATATCTGAGAAATATTCCTTCATCTGCAGTATCACCATACATTCCAGGACTCTAATCTTTGTTTTAGATATGTATTTTCTTAACAAAGCTAAAAAAACATCATAGAGGGATTCCATTCATGCCATAACTCATAGTGTGTCTTTGCGTCACCCATATAAAGCCTTGTTCGGTTTTGAATATAAACAACAGATTGAATAGCCTCTTTACAGTAATCGAGAGAGACGCGACTCCCAAACAAAATAGTTCTGGTCATACTATTCACATGTCAATTAGGATGCTCTACAACTCAATTTTTATATGGGGTTCTCAAAGAATCTACATGATGTTGTATTCCATGTTTCTCTAGGTAATTTTTAAATTCAATAGATTTTTACTCCCCTCCATTATCATACCGTAAAATGTCGATTGTCCGTCATGTATCATTCTCATCAATTCTATTATAGGTTTTCATGCAATCAAGCACTTGCCATTTCCTATGTATAACCATCACACAAGAAATTATACTGTAATAATAAATGAAAAGGATAAAGTACGATTCTCCATTGTTCGAAGAACATTTATTGGACCACATACATATTTATGAATGAGATCAAGAAGATTTGATGCTCTTTTCTTCTTTGAATGATATGAACTTCACACCACTTTCCACGCACGCAAGAATCACAAGACTTTTGTCATCACACTTTAGATTTGGGATATCCTGAACAATATTCTGTTTAAATATCTTTTTCATATTTTTTTATTAATGTCCCCAACCTCTAGTGCCACAAGTTTGTCTCTTCTTAAAATATCATGAAAAAATTATTCTCTTTACTATCAGCATGATCTAAGTTTCCATCTATTCTATATCCCTTCAAGAGATAATTCCATGTTATTCCATTTATGGTGCACCCCTTTTTATTTAAAGTCACTATAATTCATGAATCACTTATTTGGTTCACACATAAGAGATAGTGATTCAACTAGTCCACCTAGAAAACATTGGTCTTCTTCACCTAACTGTTGGCTAGTTCTATACTTCAACTACCTTTGATCTTCATACAAACTTCGTAACCTAATCTCACTATTCAATTGACCTTTTTTTAATATTTATTAATAGGAATTCTTTTCACATCATATGGGATGATCATACATTATCATGAATCCAAGTGCTTTTGTTATTCATAGATTTCATAGCTATATCTATAAGGTTAAAGTTTTCAATTTTATTCTTTTATTTCCATGAAATATTATATTGAGTGAAGGAAAAAGTTGGAATTTAAAATCTCACTTCCATATGAGTTGGTTCTTCATAGTCATATTATTCATCTAGTGGAGAAAACATTTTTTTAAGAGAAACATCGTCTGTTTGGAAAATATTGACTTGTCTCTAAGTTCTGTAAGAATTGTATGTACCATTCATCTGCCTACAATATATAACTTCCATAAAAATGTGAGAACACAAAATACAACATCCATAGAAACTATGTCTTTTATAATAATTAGGATATTAATTAATTATTCTTTGATGTATTTATATATCTTCCCTATTCAATTATCTATTTTCCTCCTCACATTATGACATGGTGTGTCCCAGTTATCCACAAAATTGACATTTCATAAGTGGTAATATCTTTTAACTGATATTCCTTCCCATGTCTATTTTCTACGGAGGAAAGTTTGACTTCCTATCATCTCAAGATTCCTGGGAATTGTTTTTAATTCTCTATTTAATTTGAATTGAGGGTTTCTTATTTAGCACATTAGGTGACTTCTCAAACATTCCAACTTTCTGCTTGTTTTTATTTTGAATCATTTAACTTCCATCATTTTATGTTTGAGAATAACAACTGATTCCACTATTATACTTCCATGATGGTCTTTGGTCATTCAAAATATTTTCAACACCATCAGAACCATGCCTATCTCTCTTCAACTAGTCCATATATGATAATTTCCCAATATTTATTTTCTTATTTATTTATTTTGATATTTATTCACATTAAATTTTACTCCTCAGAGTAAAAAATTCTTTCTTTATACCTTCATCAATCTTGGACTTATCTTCCTATCTTGAGACCTTTCCCTGTTATTCAATTCTTATTTTTAGTTCCACTAAATTTTCTGTTCTCTCAAGGATTGATGACTTTACCTTCACAAATTATTCTAGTCGTTCAATTTCAGCTTCAAGTCGATCAAAATATTCTTATGATTCTTCCACAATTTTTCACCACTTATTAAATATCTTAAATTGATTCTCAAGATTACCAAAATCATCCTTATTCTTCAACTGATTATCTACAACATTATATTTTTTATGGTTTTGTTTTTTCAAATGTGGCCATCATGGAAGTTTGGTTTCCAGACATAAATCCTTCTTCTTCATCCTCAAATAATTCATTTTAGTCACCATATTCTTCATAAAAAACTCATTATGTTGTGACTTTTTCCATATTTGATGTCTCTAATTTTGAAAAACTTTTTATGAGGATTCTAAATATCCATATTTTTTCTTTCTTAATCATCAAACTTTCTTTGGAACCAAGAGGTATTGTTTCCATCTCTTCTATAGTAAAAATATGCCAAAGGTAACTTGCCTTATACTTTCATTATTCCCTTCCTGAATTTCATCGAATTGAGAAAATGAATTTATTTTTTCTCATTATCCATATCAACACTCTCTGCAAAAATTTCTTATTTTTCCATAGATTTGAATGCCATTTCCTTAGTTAAATGATTCATTGCATCATCAGGTGTGACTCTCATTTCATAATCCACCGGACTACACTGATGATCATCCAAAGATAATTTAGAGATATCCCTTTCCTCATGTGCTGACACCTAATAATTCTAAAGAGGTGGAAGTCTTATTAGGATTTTCTTTATAATATCAATGTATTTAATTTCTTCATCAAGTATTCATATTTCTCCAACAACATTAGTCCATTTATTAAAAATCATATCTACATTTTCATCTGGATGAATTTTCATATCATCAAACTGATTTTAAAAAATATGGAGTATTGCATCCTTTACATTGGTGTCTCTTTAATATATGTTCTCTAGTTTTTCCCAAATTAACTTTTCTAACATATTGATCACCTCTTTTATATATATCTGATAAGAAAGAGCAGCAGTGAGGCAATTTTTGGCTTTAGCATCTACATCAAGAATTGTTTTTTATGTATCTTACATAGACATCCCAATTGCATCGGTGAACTATATTCCTTGTGAAGTTTCATATATGAATTCAATTCCATTAGATCTTAAAGGATATCTCATCCTATTTTTCCAGATATGAATGTTTCTTCCATCAAAGAGGGGTACTCCCCGGACATTTACTATATTATCCATTATAGAAATGGGGGGGGGAATATTTAACACAATCAACCTTCACCCTCTAATACAGCTTAATATACCTGGAACATTCTGATAAGGTAAGGTGGAATTAGGTTGTCAAATTTTTCTTTTTAAATCATAGGATCTGGTTCCCATGTTGGTAGAAACTTGTTAAACCTATCTGATGAGAGAGTGAAAAAAATAAACAATCACATGCAAAGAAACGAAACAAAACCTTTACTTGATTCATAAAAAAGGGCTACGTCCAAGGATCATACACTAAAAGGTTATTGTTCCTAACAAATCCCACTAATCTTCACCAATTGTGTTGCAAAAAACGTTTAGTACAATCAATCTGTTAGGAACACTACCATTACAAGGTTTTTGGGATAGCACACTACATCCCTGAAATCACATCCTTTGAATCCCCCTTGCTCATTACATTGGGAAGAATCCAAACTTAGGTTATCAGAATTAAAGTTGCTTTAATGGAATGGAATTAAATCAGGAATTCTCAACTATATATGGATTCTCTGTTGAAGTTCCATTTTTTACCCACAGATGAAGTTCACCTTCACACATACCGATAGTTCACGAACATCTATCCAAACTGACTATCTTTCTCCAATTATTGTGCTCCTTACTCTTCATACTTCCCTACTCTTTTTCATACATCCCTTCTCGGCATATTTCTCTTCTTCATGTACATTAAATGCTTCCTCTACAAACCATGCAGCTCCACAAACTGTCTCAGATTCCTCTCAGCATACTACAAGAAATATGTGGACCGAGTTCTTCCTCCACATACTAGCTCTCCTACGTGGACATGTCTTCCTACAAACTAGCCTTCTTCCTCCATGTACTATCTTTCGTGATATATTTTTGACTTCACTAAATTTCATTTATATTTCTAATTAAAGTTTTTATATGGTTTTCTTCCCATGAACTACTTCCATGTTTCGGTGAATTCCTCTTGTATTTCAAATATCAGGGTCATTTCCTAATGAAGGTATTATTGCTACTCATATAAGAAAATAGATCCAAAAAATATCCTAAACGGATATTTACCAAATCATCATTATATAACTTCCTTCTCCACATACCACACATCTCTAGTGAACTATCTCCCCTGCGTAGTATGTGTACCACCATTCTCCCTGAACAGTGGCACAAATCAGCAGCTTGTTTTGTCAAATGACACCCTTCACAGTTACTCAAAACTCTTCCTTGATTTCATGAATGAAATTACATCCCACAGACTTTTATGTCTTCCTCATTTAGAGAGTCTTCCCGTGACCCTCAAGTCTTCACCGCGAACTTTCATCACTTCGTGAACCATTCCTCCTATGCGGATTGTATATCATTACCACTTTGTGGTTTATGGTTCTCCATTCGATGTACTAAATACATGATCTGTGAACTATTCATGAAACAAGGATTACAGTTCATGTTCTTGTTGCAAAAACTCTTCCTTTTCCAAAAAAACAAACTCTCGATTTTGAGGCAAAAAAAGATTGCAAACACTGGGAAATTGTCCTAACCTCAATAATTCTTTCATCCTTAATCATAAGACCGAATTCCTTGAAAAATCCTTGATCAACCCAATGTGGATTTACAATGAACAAAAACCACACTCCACATTCATCAAAGAATTTTCTTTGTTCTAATATTTTATGTAATAAATAGTATAGAAAGGTTAGCTCTCTATCCTATACATATTGATAGATATCATCGATGGGTGACGTTTACATCACCATAGGGTGGTAGACACATACATAAGGGAGAAGTGGATATGAAAGCTGCATGATAAGGATATAAGTAGTACAGTTTTAGAAGAGTAATAGCTTAGATTTTCAGACTTTTCATAGATAGTCATTCGTTAGAACCTCCTGTATTTCTTCCTACAGTAGAGCATTTTTTTGATGTCTTTCATGATGACATATATGGTATACCACTGATGAAAGATGTAGAATTAAATATTTATCTTGTTCTAGGAGTATCACCAATGAATATTCCTCTTTATAGGATGGAATATAATGATCTCCTAGAGATCAAGAATAAATTAGAGGATTTGAAGGCTAAAGGTTTTATACACAATAGAACTTCTCCTGGGGGTTCATAGGTTCTTTTTGAAAAGAAAGAAGATGGTACCCTAAGGCTCTACATGGATTACCATCATTTGAATTAGCTAACATTAAAGAAAAAGTATCCACTGACTTGGAAAGATGATCACTTTGATAATCTTTGAGGGGTGAAAGTGTTTTCAAAGAAAACATTGAGATCGGGTTATCACCAAGTGCATCTCAGGACTTCATACATACCTCGCATACCTTTAAAAAGTAGTTATGGTTTATAAGAGTACCTGGTCATGTCGTTCGGACTAAAAAACACACCTATAGTCTTTTTTGATCTTATAAATTAGGTTTTCCATCCTTATTTGGATTCATTAATGGTAGTAATTTTTGATGATATCTTGGTGTATTCACACTCTAGAAACGACCATGCTAAATATCTTGAGATCATGTTGAATACACTGATATAGTATCATCATTATTTTAAAAAATTAAATTCCACTTTTTGATCAACATATTACACTTTGTGGGTCACATAACCTCAATGTGAGGATTTTCAATAGACCCAATGAAATTGAGAGATGTAGTTTCATAAGATCATCCCTATAATTTCATTGAAAAACTGAGTTTTTTGGGATAGAAAGTTATTATAGAAGCTTCATATTAGATTTCTCACCCCTATCAATGTCTCTAGTAGGCTTGAAAAAGAATGTGGTGAAATTTTTATTGTCAAAAGCATGTGAAGCAGTGTTTGTAGGAGTTGAAGAGAAGTTTCACTTCAGCACTGATACTGATTCTACCAGATTTTGGCTTCAGAAATACTGTATACTATGATGCATCAGGTATCAGTATTAGACCAATTTTGATGGAGGATGAGTGATTCATTACATATGGTTCTTAACAACTGAGGCCTCACGAGAAGAAGTACCTAATGCATGAACTCGATCTCACTACTATAGTTCATTCCTTACGATGTTGGAGACACTGTCAACTTGGAGAGAGTTTTGTGGTTTTCAATGATCACAAAATCCTAATGGGAATAATTACATAGTGAGACCTGAATCTCAGGTAGTGTAGGTTGGTTGAGTACCTTCAGTCATTAGATTTTGATATTTCCTACATGTCTGAGAAGGGAAATATTTTAGCTTATGCTCTGATCTAAGAGACTTGAACTCTGGTAGTTAAAGAGGATAGTGGAGAATAGTAGATTGAATCCATATTCTTAGTGATTTAAATTGTTTTTTAGGAAGAACATGGTCAGACTATCCTCTCAGACATTTTAGTGACCTCTACACTTCAAGAACATGTGAGGTCGTGGCAGTTATCTGACCCCAATGGCCTTGTCCTAAGGAAAAGAATATCGGATGATGATACATATTTTGGTTGGACCATGGGTAGGGATGATATTATATTATTTCATGGGTGTGTATCGGTCCCAATAGTCATTATAGAGCATATGATATAGGAATTACACAACTCATTATGGGAGGTTCACCCCAGTGTCACCAAAATATATCAAGATCTTGGACACCAATATTTGTGGCCTTGTAAGAAATGCTAGATTGTTGGCTTCATCATGTGGTGTTTCGCCTATCAGCAAATGAAGGATGAACATTAGTAACTGGAAAAACTTTAACATCAATTGTTAATTAACGAGTAAAAGTGTAACAATGTTTCGATGGATTTCAGGACTTGTTTACCCAGAACACCTTATAGAAATGATACGGTGTGGGTAATCCTTTATCATTCGATGAAGGTCAAACAATTATTTTTTGTGCAAGATAACTTCTTGGTAGATGATATAAGAGTTTTATACTTCCTAGAAATTGTATGAATTCATGGAGCTCCTCGTTATATCATTTCTGATAGAGATGCTCATTTTATGTCATAGTTTCAAAAGGGGTTTCATAAGATCTTGGTTAGAGAGGTTCTTTTTATCATAGAATATCACCAACATACTAATGAAAATATGGAGTGTATGATTTAGGTTCTAATGAAAATTTTATGTGTCTATGTTTCGAAATTTTGTGGTTCCTTAGTGAAAAACATTCCCTCATTGAGTTTTCTTATAATAACAGCTTTCAGGATACCATAAAGATGGCTCCTTAGGAAGCCTTATATGTTATACATTTCCACTCACCTCTGTGCTGGCTAGAGGAAGGGGAGGCAGCTATTCTTAGACCATGTCTCGTACATGATACTATGAGCAGGTCCAGCTAATCATAATGTTCATGATGATAGCTCAGTCTAGAAAATAGTCATATGCCAATAGGTTTTGGTGACCTCAAGAGTTGGAGGTTAGAGAGTGATCTTTCTTGTGAGTCTCACATAGGTTGGTCTATAGACGTATTGGAAATCAAGGTAAGCTCCCACCGAGGTTCATTGGACCATTGGAGGTTGTGAAATGGTTCAAACCAGTGTCTTAATAGTTGGAACTTCCATATTAATACTAGTATATGCATGATTTCATTTATGTATCTCATCTTCACCCATACTATCCAGACCCATCACATGTCTTTTAGCATGATGATGTTGTGCTTGATGTGGATGCATCCATCACGGGGTACCCAGTTCATATCGTGTATCAGAGAATGAAGACACTCTGAGGCCCAACAGTTTCTTTTTATGGGTGATATGGTAGCAGGACTTTGTATTAGATGAGATTTGGGAGTAGTACTTTGATATACAAGCTTAGTGGTCAGAAATATTTACTGATGACACCTCTTTGCCCTCAAAAGGACAACTCGGGGACAAGTTTCTTTATGGAGTGTAGGTTGTAATGACACGTACATTCAACAAAGGTACATATTGGTAGTTTTTCAAATTATTTTTCTAACAGTACACTAATAATGATTCCTAATCAATATAAGGTGGTATTGGGTGTATATGAGTCTCTTTCAGGGCCCATATCACCTAAATGGGTAGAAGAGACTAGGCCCCATGCTTTGTCTGCAACCATGTAACCTTGTGTGCCGGACCGTACAACCAATTATAGGGGTGGAAAATATCCATTTTTATTATTTTCACACAGTCTAACATTGTGCCTAATTGTGCAATGATCCCCTTATTAGTAATGAACTTGTCGCATTTTGTGCATAGTTTGTAAAAACCACGCAGCCAAATCGAGATCCTATGTATTTTGAGGTAAAATTACATTTTCCCCCACACTTATGTTATAACATTATTTAATTTTTTCCTCTGTTATTCCAAAGGATGAACATGGGTATCCTCCTATTTTGAGCTCAAGAACACCTCAATATAAGAATATATCTATATAACTTGTCTGAAGTCTGGTTCATGTTTCTTCAGGCGAATTAGATCCTTATAGGTATGATACCATCTTCTCTTACGTCCTATCATTGTTTATTTTAAAATTTATAAAATAATTTTAGTGAAAGATCATTTTCACTAATTTTTTGGTGTTGTATCATTTCTCTTATGTATTCTAACATTCTTCTAACATGATGCTAATTTCGAGCGATGAGTCATCTACGACCTTGAGGTAGGTGGTCACATCATTTTTCCTTCGAGTGTTGTCATCTTGTAGCTACACTATTCTTCCACACACTAGCTATTATTGATAATTATCTTTTAATTAGATCCTTTATGAATATTTGATACTTGCACTATTTTACACACCTATTGATCCTTGTTTGGTAGATTATTGTTTTTATACAGCTTATACTGTTACCCCATGGGTGTGCTAAATGAAATTTCTCCATATGGATAATTGAATAAATTTCCTAGAACACCTTTTAGCATCTAACAAAGACATTAATTGGGGTTTTCCTCAATTATATAAGTTTTCAATGTTTCTAAGAATCTGTTAATTACTTGTCCTATCTTATTAAGGGAAAATTCAATGTATCCATTTCCTACTTAACCATGACCCCTTCCAATTCATACCATGATCCCTATGAATTGGTTTCCCATGACTAAATGATTTGAATGGATTGGTTTATATAGGATTTACTACTCATGATGGTATCCCTTTCCTTAAATGGATTAAAATTGTCGAATGAATGGTTTTAATAATGTGCAATGACTTATACATGATAGATTCACTTCTTCAAATAAATTTCATATATTAATAAAAAAATGTTCATAAAGGGTGGAAAGACCACACCTTACGTTTATTCTTATTTGAATTCTCATTGGGAATGAAAATATTTTATTTATAATTGAACTTCACTATTAAAAAGCATAAGAGGTGTTGCCTCTTGAATTATATTATAAATGTGATGATGCCCTTATATGGGTTGTGTACGATGGTAAGGGGTGTTGAACATTCTGAAAAATCACACATCCATTTATCAGGTGTTGAGTGTGGCATCTCACAACATTGATACTATGTGGGTGTTACGATTTACATGCCAGGTTCCATTATTAGAGTGTTGAAAAGATGGATCACTCACCATACCATGTGTCGTGCATGACGTATCACACTCTTCTAGGTATGTAGGGCATGTACCCTATTTTCAGAGCTTATAGGATTGTTAGAATGGTCATGGATGTCTGAGTTATGCCCTGATTCTTCTAGTAGATAGTATACCAGTTATATGGACACAAACATCCGCACATACATGGTTCATATAGGGGGATTAAATATATATAATTATACTATACATACTATTACAATATATATATATATTCCCTTCAGACACTTCCCTTATATGATATGAAGCATGTAGAGCCACCAGGTATCCTTTAGGAACCTTAGAGTCTTGGTTTTTTATTTATTCAACATTGCCATTATTATTCATTTATACATACACATTGTTTAGTTGCATGCACTACTTGAATTACACATAAACATTATTGGTGGTGGCCTAGTGGGAATTTTATCTCACACCCTACTCGGGCTACCTTTGGTACTTCAGAATATTATCTGTCTATGAGTAATGATTAGGTAAATTTCCCTGATACTGGTCTTTGACATGCTTACCATTTTTTGGAGCTTAGGATAAGAGGATCAGGCATAGGCTTGAGATGATTATGGATTAGTTTTTTTCCTTTTTTTACTATTGTATAAAATGGTTATATCTACATGTTCCTTTTTAATATGGATATCATTCAACCATGTGTCATACACTACCTTGTGTAATTTGAGTATAATTCAGTTATTCAATTGTTTAACATTCAATGCTTATTTATTCTGTTCGGTTTTCTTACGGTTCCATGGTTTTTAATTATGAATATTTATATTATGCTTCAATTTTTTAAGGATATATGTTTTATATATTATTACACAATGATAAGACTGTATAGTCCCCCCACTATACCACCGTTACACCCTCACTAAGAGTCGGCAGCCTCTGGAGTACGGGGAGGCATGCTTGAGGACATGTGATCCAGTTGCTTGAGGCATATATTAAGTGGACCCTGGGTTGATATGTTACAATATATTATAATTAAAAAACATTATTTTTTAATAAATATCATATATAAACATAAAAACCATCATAATAATAATCCATGAAATATCATAATGGAATATGAATTGTATCTCCATTTGGAGGTGGTGGTCCACATGTAAGCATGATTGATACTTTTTCTTCTTATTTGATAGAATATAGGGTGGATACTGGTGGTTCCATAATAATAATAAAATTTACATATATTTAGTATACTAAATTTATTATTTTACGATTAATAACACCTATTTAGAGAAGATATAATAATAAATAAATTGAAATATGTTAGGTAGTAAGAATACATCTTATTCAGTATGCCTCCTTTAGATCACTTATTAAGAACACCTGGAGTGGTATTTAAAAAATAAAATCCCCTATAATTCATATCTATGGATTTTGAGAATATAATTAGGAAGGTTATAGTTAATCTATATGGTTTAATGTGGTGTAAAAATAAGGGAATGGATGTACTTTTATAAGGGAGGGAAAGGACACACTTGGAATTACTAAAGAGATTAAAATATAAATAAGTCATTACCAATAAAATTTCTAAAAAATGGCCTTATTTTTTAAAAAATAGGGTCAGGTATAAATATCATCGTCCTATGAAATTTAGATATGAATTTTTGATTTTAAACCTTTTCTTTTGGTTTATCCCCTTTGTTAACCAATGGATACCATTTTATAACATTTATCTGACTACTTTACCTCTTTAAATATTTTTATTATTTTAAAATATTTTAATAAAATATTTATATGGTAAAATATTATTCAGGTCATTTTAAAATCTATTCACACAATTTGACTATGAAAACAAAATTAAAAAATTGAATTAGAATATAAAACACATATATATATATATATATATTACTTTATATTAATCTATAAAACTCTTCAGTATGTATAACTCACCCAAAAAAATTACTTTTACTGTTTTAAAAAACATTTGTAATATTTTTCTACTGCTTGCACAATCACTATATCAGTGTTGTGTAAGAATTTAAGTTAATTATTTCATCACTAAATATTAAAAATAAATTACAATGATAAAAAAATAGTTTATATTTGATATAAATATTTATAATTTAATTTATCAAATTTTTATTCTTATAAAATTATTTATAGATATTAAATTCAGGAGAGTGACATTTTGGAATTTTCATTTATTAAAATATTAACAATTTCATTTTAATATTAAAATAGAACCAAAATTCCATATATTAAAATTTATAAAGTTTATGGTGAAATTTATTCCATACAATGAAATAAAGATAACTGTTTGGTCAGTTTTGAGACCTTATCTCATGGTTTTAACCCTATTTTTCCATTTCCCCTACCGAGGTGACAAATATTTATCATGGTTACAATTCATAATGACAAAAAATAAAAAAAGGTATTATTTTCAAAATTTAATCCTCATAATTCAAAATATGGAATAATTTTTTTATGATCCAATTTCTATACGTGGTTGAAATTCATTTTAAAATAAGTGCGTAAAACAAAGTGAAAATCATTTTATAGAAAATTTCATTTTTAAGCATAAATCTAGATTTATTCTTATCCCATTCCAAAAAAAAATTAGAAAAATGTTAAAACATTTTATTAAATATATAATATATAAACTTCATCAAAACCATTCACTAATAGTGATTAATTTAATATATTAACACAAAAACACATAGCACACTTAAATAATTTTTTAGAAAAACATTTGTTTTACTTTAAAATGATTTTTATTTTTATCTTTAATAAATTTATAACCAATGAATTAATTTTATAAATCTATAAACCATAAAATTTTCATAATTCATTTATATCAATTCTTAACTTCAAATCCAATGGTTAGACGATGATTGTAACATTAAATAACAAAATTTCAATAGTATAACATAGTTCATTTAAACAAAGTGTATCATGTAAATAAAACAATCAATGAAATCAAATTTATTAATAAAAATCTATATTATAAAATATCATGGTTTCATAGTATACCTATATCATGATGTCGTTACAAATGATTTATTTAGGATTTCCCCTAATTGAGGGATTAAATTTGAGATAAAACTCATGACAGGAGTGAAACCAATATTGATTTCGTTGTATCATATTGAATTGGATGAGTTTAATGGAATTATGGTGTAGATCTAGGATTTAGAGGTGGAGGTATTTATCAGACTAATCACATATCCCTATTCTGATTTGGTGTTGTTTGAGAAGAAGGTGGATGGTAGTATTTGATTACGTGTAGACTATAATAAGATGAACTAAGTGACTATGAAGAACATATACTTATTTTCATGGATGGAGTTTTTTTTTTCAATTTCAAGGTGCCTAGTTGTTCTCTAAGAATCACATATGATTAGGATTCCACTATAATTAGGATGGAGTTGAGGATTTTTATATTTTAGCGTTTAAGAGTAGATATGAACAATGTGTATAACTTTTAAAGCCTTTTGAATAGAAAAATGAACCAATGGTGTTCATGGATCTCATGAATTGGATCTTTCCTCCATATCTTGACTCCTTTATTGTGGAGTTTTTTATGATATCTATGTATACTCACAAGCCTCAAAAATAAATTCTAGACACATAGATATTGTGTTTATTACACTTCAAACTCATCGACTCTATACCAAACACTTGAAGTGTCACATTTGGATCAAAGAGGTAAGTTTTCATGGTCATGTAATCTCTAAGGTGGGAATTTAAAAGTACCAAGAGAAGGTATGGGTTGTACTGTCTAGGGAATTCAACAGGAATGTGAAGAGGTCTTCTTGAAGACGAATCGAAGGTTGAAAATAGCTCTGAACTTGATATTTCCATATTCAGGGATTGGATATGTGGTTTACTTTGATTCCTCTAGTGTTATTTTGGTATATGTGTTATCATTGAGGGATTATGTGGTAGTTTATGGGTCTCTAAAACTATAAACCAATGAGAAAAAATACTTTGCATATTACTTGGAGTTGAAAACTATGGTCCATGATCTAAATTGTTGGTTCCAATATCTCTTAAGGGAAATAATTGTCATATACACTAACCACAAGAGACTTCATTAAATCTTCTCTCAGTGGTATTTCAATCTCCACTAGAGGTATTGGATAGAGTATCTATAGACCTTATAAATTGATATAGATTGTACTCTAAGAAAATTTAGTGTTGTTATAGATACTCTCAATAAGAAAACGGAAGAGCATAAAGAGGGACCACCAGAGAAGGAATAGTTGTTGATGAGATTATTGGCTGAATAGTTGGTAGATTAATTTGTATTTTGATAGGTAATGGAATGTTCCCCTTGGTTATCATATCTATGATAGTTTTTCCACATTATTTTCAGTGTTTTATCTGAGTTTTTAAAATTAAAATATTTTTCAATAGGGTATTTATTGTGTTGTGGTTATTTTGTAAGTAAAGTAAATAATTAATATTTTTTATGATTAAATTTACCTTTTTTATCTATAAATTATTATATTTGTTGATAAATTTAGTAATTTATTTAATAACATATTTTTTTAAAATAAAAAATTTAAGTGTGTTAAAAAAATTAATGTATTTTGATAGTTTAATTTTGGATTTCTTAATAATTTTTTTAATTAACTAAGGTAATTTTTATTTAATTATTTAATATATGTTTTTAATATTTTACTTAATTTGAAAAATTTTAATTAAATTTTTATTTCTCAGTCCATAATAATATAATAATTATTTTCATCCACTCATAATTTAAATATATAGTAATTTTTTTTCTTCAAATCAATTTATTATTATTTTTTAGTTATTTTAGGATTTTATTATTTATATTAAATTTCAATTTTTTTACCTTGTAGTTTAACTTTATCTTTCTATTTGAGATATAATTTTTGTAGAAAATTTAGTTTTAATCATATAATTTTATTTTGGTTAATCATTTTTTTATTTATTTAATCTGTAAATTTTCTTTGTGTGTTCATCCTTTAGTTTTATAATTGGAAATTGAAAGTAGCCACAATACCATTTTCATCATTTCTCAGGATAATTCTATTGAATGAACTTGGAAATTATAATAAACTACGTTGATTGGAGAAGAAAATATATAAAGGAAAGTGACATCAACCATGTTTAATACATGGTCGACCACACTTGTAAATTCCATACTGTCACACGTGAAGTAGATCTCCCAGATGTTAGATATTTTATGGAGGTGTTTGGCTCAAGTGTGATATTCTGAAGTTGCAAACATAGTTTAATCCACAATATTTTTTTGTTGATTCCACTAGGTTCTCAAGGAAAATTTGGGTACAATAATACAGAGAGGGCTTTTAAAATCCCTAGAAAACACATTTAACATCACTAAATAATTGTTGTTAGTCATAGTGAAGATAAAGGTGGTCCTTTATCAGCATTTTCTAGTGCTGATAAAAGATCCCCTTTATCAGCGCTATTTTTAGCACTAATAAAGGGCTCATGTGTCAGTGATTTAATTAGTGTTGATAAAGGGGGAATCTATCAATGCTCAAAATAACGCTGATAAAGGCCTAGCTAGTTGGGATGTGTTGTTTATATAATTTGAAACTCATCCAAAAACCTACACAAAAACCTGAATAGGATACACCGTATACAAAACAGTGGAAAATACAGCATTCTATGCCAGTTCAATTCTCATAACATAGAAATACAAATCAATAAATGATTATTGTAACTAAAACATAACCACAAAGGTCAGAAACCTATAAGGATTAAATACCAGAATAATAGAGAAAAAATATTGTTAATAACAATAAAAATTTCAAAACACATTTGTACTTATTCAATAAAAACCAATATAATAATGAACATTTAGTGAATTTCAACTCAATATGTACATGGGGCTGGAATATAAAATTTTTTCACTCTAAAAAATAAATAAAATTATAATAAATCTGAAATAATAACAAATAAGGGAAAAATAAATTTTTACACCATGGAAATGATTAAGAAACCAACAGAACAAATAAGTGTTTGGAAAAAAATTCTATATACTTTGGCAGCATGAATAAAAAAATAGCCACCCATGGAATATATAAAAAAATTGCAATATAGATTTCAAAAAATGTTTTATATAGTTAGATTTACAATTATCGAACAAAAATTTATAAACATTAATGTTTCATATTTTGGTGATCCCCCTCAAAAATTTCTTCCCGTAGTATCAGTTGCCACATAAATCCTCCCAACATGAGAAAAATATTACACATATTTTAGAAAACAATTATTATGTTATTAATACTATAAATAAAAAAATTAAAAATTAGTATGAATGAATATATTAAAAAAATGTGAATTTTGTATAAAGAACATTTTGACTTATATCGGTCACACCTTACATCATATTGAGGTGGGGTTGATTCCTACAAATCACAAATGAGTAATGGATAATTTTTCTAAAGTATCAAAACAATACGAATGTGTTCTCACAATTTTTAGAATGTTAATTATATTTTTTTACTAAAATATCATTTCAAACTGGAAATACATATTTTGAGTCATAAAATATTGCATTGTGAGTCAATTTGACATAATACTACTTCATACACATCACAAAGGACTTTTGAATCGCTATCCAAAAATATGAATGCAATTAAGGGAAATTTTATTTTCTTTCACAAGTGACACATTTTGAGCTTAAATTTCCATTTTAAACTGATAATAGAAAGTTTTAGTCATATCAATCTCACTGTGCATCGTATTGAGTTGTAGTGGATTCATAGATATCACAAATGACTCATGGAATGTTTTCCAAAAGTATAAAAACTATCCGAATTCATTTGCTCAATTTTTAGTATGTCACTTTTCTTTTTTACTTAAATTAATATCAATTTAAATAAAAAAGACACATTTCAAGTTATAATTGTAACACCATGCATTGTATTGGAGTGGGGTTGATTCTTACACATCAAAAAATGATTCCTATATTGTTTTTACAAAGTATCTAAAAAATGAAAATGAATTTTCATAGTTTTTAGTATGTCAGTTGTGTTTTATTACTAAAATATCATTTAATACTAGAAACATGAATTTTGATTCATAATGGTCACATCGTGCATCAGATTGATATGAGACTTCTTCAAAAATGTATCATAAGACATGTGAATCATTTTCATAAATTACGTAGAATAGTGCATATCATTTTTTTGGTTTTTATTGAGTGAAACGTTTAGAGCTAAAATTTCAACATTAAACTGATAACTGGAACTTTTAGTTATACCGGTGACACGTTGCATCTGATTGAGGTGGGTTTAATTCCTACACATCACAAATTACTCATGGATCATTTTTTAAAAGTATGAAATACTTTGAAGTATTTTTCTTAGTTTTCAGTTTGTCATTTGTTCTTTTTTACTTAAATTAATGTCAATTTTAAATAGAATGAAACATTTGTAGGTATATCGATCACCACATGAATTGTAGTGTGGTGTTGTTGAATCATAAATATCAAAAAACGACTCATGGATTGATTTTATAAATTATCAAAATAATCTGAATATTTTTTTCTACATTAATGTATTCCAGTTGTGTTTTTTTAATATAATATCATTACAAACAGGAAACATCCATTTTGATTCATATCAGTCACATCGTACATCGGTTTGACATGAGAACACTTCATACACATCACAAATAACATAAAAATAACTCTCTAAAATTACAAAGACAATCAGAGCGTGTTTTCATTGTTTTCAGTGAGTGATACATTTTGAGATAAAATGTCAATTTCAAACTGATAACAGACACTCTTCATTATACTAGTCACACAATGTGTTAGATTGAGGTGGGGTTGGTTCATACACATCAAAAATGAATTATGGATCATTGTCATAAAGTATAAAAACAATACAAGTTCTTTATCTTGGTTTTTAGTATGTCAATTTGAAGTGCATTGTGTTGCATTTGTTGTCAATAAGGCATGAAGTTGTCTTGGAATGAATAGATGTCAAGGAATGTCAAGATGTCAATGACAAAGGTTGTGATGGTGTTGGTGGTGAAGGAGAATGGCCATGGTACTAAGATGCATGTCACTTAGGAGATTCACTAAGTGGTATTGGAGAATATGGTTGAAACATTCTCCATGAAAATCTGACGATTGTTGAGCTGATCATTAAGTTCCAAGAACTTGTATCAACTGGATACAAAGTCACAACACTTTTAGAAGACCATGCATTGTCTTCACAATGCATGAGGAGATGAAGAGAGCCATCCACAACTTCTAAGTGGATGAAGTGAGCTGAAGAAGAACATGTACTAATCCTTAGTGCATGACAATGTGAATGTGATCCAACTTGACCTCTAATTGGATCATTGAAGAACATTGAAGAATTATTTGATTCAGGAGCTTCGGTTGATGGAGATCCTTGAGAATTCTCTCCTAAGTAGAAAATTAAATGATGAAGAAGAATTATAAATTGAGGAGTTGTTTCTTATCAAGAAGATTAATGTTTGAATTCTCAAGAAGAAGATGAAGGAGAAGAATGGCTTAGAGAAGTGGCTTGGAATGTGGCATTTGGCTTATACTCATATGGAGGAGAACTTTGTTTTTAACAAAGTCTTTACATTTCCTTTGCCAAAAAAAAATATGGCCAGCCCGTGGACACCTTGAGGGTTCAACCCCAAGGCTCATGTGGGCCTAAGGCGCCACGCCCAAGGGGGAAACCGTGGGGCGAGTCCAGGGCGGCAGGGCGCACCCGCAGACACCGCATGGGCGCCTGGGGCACGCCCGGAGGAGCGCAGAGGGGCCGTGTATAAGCCCCGAGGGCACGCGGTGGTGAAGCCCGCGCACCCGTGTGTGCATAGTGGGCGCTAAGCGCGCCCGCAGGAGGCAAGAGAGGGCGCAGAGCGCGCCCGCAGGGAGAACACGGTGCGGGGCGGCACCGTGGAGGGAGGAGTTCAACTGGCGAGTTGCGGCAGCGCCAGGGTGATAAACCGCGGAAAATCCGCGGAAGGCTTCGATGTGGGACGGGCAAAAAATCCCGGGAGAAAATCTCAGCCGCCCGATTCATCGCGCACTCGATCTGGACCGCTCATCTAATCCGTCGCGCCCCCTATTTGATCCAGGCCGTCCGAGGATAATTGATCACCGCATCCAACGGCCCGGCGTCCATCTCCTACCTCGAGCCATGCCGAAGGTCACCCGCGAGCTGCCGACGAACCAGGCGCCATCCGACGGACGATTTCGAGTTTCCGGCCACCATTGCCGAAGATAAAGACTCCATTGAGATCGTCTAAGCACACTGAATACATCCATGCAATAAAATGGGCCTGCATGCACGAAATAGAGAACCTGATGTTCGGCCGAGGAAAACCGAAGGTGCCGAGGCTATGTTAGTTCGTGTCTTGCATGGGATAGAAGAGACGAAGGCCGTGCATGCGTTCTAAGTCGCATGCACGTGGAGGAAGCCGAAGAAGAAGGAATCCCGCGTGAAACAGAGAGTAAATACGAGATTTGAAAAAAATCTTTAAAGAACCGAAATCTTCGGGGTTTCGAAAGATATCTCTCCGCGGAAGGCAGAGGCTCTCCTCGCCTATAAAAAGAGAGGCCGAGGATCGAGGTGGCTTTCTGATCTTTTGAAGAAAAACGAGAAGTCCCGCGAGTGCCTTGCCTCGTGAAGAACAGCCTGCGCGCCCCCTGCGCGGCAGTGAAGCCCGGAGCCACCCCTTGGCTCCGTGAGATCCTTTTTCTCACTTCTTGTGCAAAAGAAGAAGGAGGAAGGGCAACGCGACCTTGCGCGCCCCCCTCTGTGCATCGCGCCCCCTTGCGCGGTTTGCACTTGCGCGCCCGCGGTGCCTTGCACCCGTGGCTTGCGCGGCCCTTGTGGCTTGAGCCTTGCACGGCAGTGTTGAGGAAGATTGGCAGCACCCTTGCGCGCCGCTTTCCACATTGAAGACTTGCGCGGAAGGCAGTAAAGGCCACCACATCTAGTGTGTGTGTGCCAAGTGGAGAAGAAGGCCCTACGGCTGGTGGGTGCAAAATAGAAGGAAGGTCGTGGGCAGTGTGTGTGCAAAAACAAGAGTTGGCCGTAGCCTTGTGTGTGTGCAAGAAGCAAAGGAGGCCGAGGCCTTGACTCATGTGTGTGCCAAGTGGAGAAGAAGAACCCGAGGCCATGTGTGTGCACAAAGGACAACACCAAGTGGTGTGTGCCAAGTGAAGTGGAAGACCACACTTTGTGTGTGTGTAAGAATTGAATAATCCATAGTCTTGGTTGTGCATTTGAAAAAAGAAGAACACACATTAAGTGTGTGCATTTGAAGAGGCCGAGGGCTGTGACCTTGTGTGTGCATACCTTGAAGAACAAACTAAAAGAACACTAAAGTGTGTGTGTGCAACAAGAAGAGGAGGAGGCCAACTCATGAGTGTGCTAAAGTGAAACAATTGTGTACAAATTAAAGAAGTGGCCGAACCTAGGTGTGTGCACCAAGAAGTGTGTAAACACTTTGAAGAAGAAAAGGGAGGACATCCACACTAGTGTATAACACACATTTATGTGTGTAATCAAAAGAGAATAAAGTGTGTGAAGTTTAGTGAGAAGGTGTGTGCTTGAAGTGTTACACCCTTTGTGGGTCTACTACACCAAGAAGAGGAAAGGGGAAGTGCATGCATGCATGCATGCACGTGCACACGTGAATAGTGCTAAATCAGTGGTGTGCATCTGAGGAGTCCAAGACTTGAAGATCTTGAAGAGATTTGAGAACCCATGCTATCAGTGCATGAAGATGAAGAGTTGCCATGCACTCAGTGCATGATGTTGAAGTGAAGTGAGACTGGACCAGACTTAAGTTAAAGATATCAGTTGTCTGAGTATTCAGTAGTTGAAGAGTGAAGGCCAGGTCATCCTTAGAAGAAGGTGATAAAGCCTGAGCAAGACGAGAAGACCTGTTCACCACAAGTGATCAGAAGAAGAGCAAGGCCAGCAGCCTTTATCCCAGGCTGCTGAGGATACTTGAAGAACTTAAAGTGAAGAAGAGCTACTCGTGCGACTCGAGGAGCCAGGAGAAGACCCTGTGGGACTCAGGGAGAAGAAGTCTTCAGTGGGATTCTGGAGCAGGCCAGTGGGACTCTGGTAACAATGTGGGACGCAGTATAAATACCCTCCTGTGGGACTCAGGAGAGATACGGTGGGAAGCTGTATCGACCATTGTAATTCTAACAAGTTATAATGGGAGAATCCATGCTGGGAGAGCATGGCAAGGATGTAGGCCTTTGGTGCCGAACCTTGTAAATCCTTGTGTCCTGTGCCTTTATATTTACTGCATCATTCGAGGAAAGGTGAGAGATACAAGAAGAGTGGATCGAGGCTTTAACCAGCCATAGAGGTTTAATTGATTAAGAATCAATTAGTAAAAAGTTTTAAAGGATCACTGATTCACCCCCTCCCCCTCTCAGTGATTCACACTGATCTGGGCACTTCAATTGGTATCAGAGCGAGGTTGCCTCTAAAAGATCCAAGGGAGTCTTTATGAAGTGCAGATTTGAGGAAATGAGTGACCAGCCTCAAATTGAGATATCTTCCAAGACTCAGAAAAATAGAAAGCAGAAACAGGCCAAGAAGATGAAGAAAGCCTGTCCTAGCTGTGATGAAGTTGAAACAATGAATGATCTTCAGAGTGCACTCAAATATCTTCAGAAGACAGTTCCCATGGAAGTGGCAAAGTGTATAGCTATAGGCATCCATGATCTTCATGAAGAAAAATCACAGTTAGAAGAAGAAGCCAATGCAATGGAAGATCAATTGGCTAAAAGGGTTGGCATAACCAACACTCTCAGAAGGCTGGTGAATGCCAAAGATGAAACTGTTTCCCTTTGCAATGAAAGATATTAAGACACTGCTGAAGAATTGCAAAGAAGCCTTTCTGAGAAAGAATTCTTTATGATAATAGTCAAAGATGTTGTCCATGCACTGGAAAAGAGGCACAAAGTTTCAATGCTTGTCAGAGATGCTCAACTAGAAGACAAAGTCAAAAGGGTGAAGGAGCTAGACAACTCATTGCTTGAAATGAAGCAGGTGCATGAAGACCAGATAAAACAGCTGGAAGAGAAATGGGAAGGAAGGCTAAGAACAATTGAGTATGAGAAGAACTCCCTCAATATGAAATGCTTTGAACTAGAGGTGATATTGAAAAATCTGCAATCACCCAAAGCCAAAGCCTCCCAGTCAGCTGAAAGGAGAAATGTTGCTACTCAAGTGAGCTTTGAAAAGGATGATTCTAAAAGAAAGACATCCTATAATAAAAGGGCAACAACTTCTAAAAAGAAGGTACCATCCATCCCATCTTTTACTCATGTTTCTAATTGTGTTTCCACAAAAAGTGCAGGATGGAAGAATAATTCCAAACAAATATGGATGAAGACAGTAAAGAAGCAGGGCTCTCCTGAAACAACACAACTTGTCAAGAAAAGTACCCAGCAATCAGAAGTACACAAGAGGTCAAGATTTGTGGGTCAATGTTGGTGTTGTAATAAGTATGGGCACTGTGCAAAGGATTGTTGGTACAATCCACTAAATGTCAAAGCACAAAGGAAGCCCATGCCAAGGGGGAGCAAGCCAGAAGGAAGGAATCAACATCCACAGGTCCAGAGACATCTGTTTACTGCAAATAGATTTGGATTACTTGACAACATCTGGGATGGTTGCAAAAGTGGTCAACAAAAAGATACATGTAAATCTCCAACTGTATCCGGAGCTCAAAAGAAGAAAAGATCACAGAACCTGGCTCAAAAATATTCCTTGGGAAGCAAGAAGAAAGTAGAAAATGCTCCCAAGAAGTGTTTGAGAAATGAAGAGAAGTCCTTGGAGTCTGAGTCCAAGAAGGGTGATGCATCCAGAAGGACCACCAAGAAATGCTTCTACTGTGGAAATAAAGGACACATCATGGACCTTTGTAAAGAAGCCATGAAACTAAATAGAAGCAGACTGAACTCCAAAAGACAATCAATCCAGAAGAAGAAGGGATTGATTGAAAATAAGTTGCCTAAGAAAGGTAGTTTAACAGCATCAAAAGAACCATGTGGAATTTCCAAAACTGAGGCCACTCTTCCAAATGATTTACTAGTCATATGGCCAAATCAGTTGCAACTTGCCAAAAATCTACAAAGAGATGAAGAGGAAGTACTGGCAATTGCTAAAGCAAAAGAGAAGAAGAAGATTTCACATGAAGATGTTTTGAGAACCACACCAGCACAATCATCAATGAAGATCAAATGTGCAAGTGTGAAGAATGGTGAAAATGGGACATCTCGGTTGAGAGAATCTTCTCAACCTTGTTGTTCACATTGATGAACCAAGGAGGTTCCATCTTATTCCCTTATACATTGGTATTTACATGTGCTAACATTGCAGGGAATTGAAGATGATGATCATTCTCAGCTGGAGGATGGATTGGATTGAATGGAGTGCACCCCTTGAGGGGGAGCCAATCTGGAGAAGATGATGTTTTGAAATTAATATCATCTTGAGAAAGTAGATGAAAGGGGAAGCTTTATCTTTGCACCTGAACTTTCTAATGAGTTTTGTGAAGCATGTGCAGGATTTAGCAAATTCATTGTTATATCTGAAAAAAAAATTCAAACCCCTGAAGCATGATCTCACATGTATAATGAATGTTGGACAGCATTGAGTACCTTGGTTACATCACTCTTGTTTTCTACACCGGGTTAGCCCAAGTAGACTTAGAGCTGATTTACTAAAGGTTATTTGCTAAAGAGAACATGTGACATCATCCCTCTCCTAGTGTTTTTCAAGAAGATACTTTTCAATGGGAGGAAGATATTTTTGGAAGAGAACCACACCACACCTTTGCATTTGATTGCCAATAAGGGGGAGAAAATATTGGCACACATATTGACCCATTCATATGTGCTGAAGGAGTGTATTGACAACAAATACAAAGGGGGAGATTGAAGTGCATTGTGTTGCATTTGTTGTCAATGAGGCATGAAGTTGTCTTGGAATGAATAGATGTCAAGGAATGTCAAGATGTCAATGACAAAGGTTGTGATGGTGTTGGTGGTGATGGAGAATGGCCATGGTACTAAGATGCATGTCACTTAGGAGATTCACTAAGTGGTATTGGAGAATATGGTTGAAACATTCTCCATGAAAATCTGACGATTGTTGAGCTGATCATTAAGTTCCAATAACTTGTATCAACTGGATACAAAGTCACAACACTTTTAGAAGACCATGCATTGTCTTCACAATGCATGAGGAGATGAAGAGAGCCATCCACAACTTCTAAGTGGATGAAGTGAGCTGAAGAAGAACATGTACTAATCCTTAGTGCATGACAATGTGAATGTGATCCAACTTGACCTCTAATTGGATCATTGAAGAACATTGAAGAATTATTTGATTCAGGAGCTTCGGTTGATGGAGATCCTTGAGAATTCTCTCCTAAGTAGAAAATGAAATGATGAAGAAGAATTATAAATTGAGGAGTTGTTTCTTATCAAGAAGATTAATGTTTGAATTCTCAAGAAGAAGATGAAGGAGAAGAATGGCTTAGAGAAGTGGCTTGGAATGTGGCATTTGGCTTATACTCATATGGAGGAGAACTTTGTTTTTAACAAAGTCTTTACATTTCCTTTGCCAAAAAAAAAATATGGCCAGCCCGTGGACACCTTGAGGGTTCAACCCCAAGGCTCATGTGGGCCTAAGGCGCCACGCCCAAGGGGGAACCCGTGGGGCGAGTCCAGGGCGGTAGGGCGCACCCGCAGACACCGCATGGGCGCCTGGGGCACGCCCGGAGGAGCGCAGAGGGGCCGTGTATAAGCCCCGAGGGCACGCGGTGGTGAAGCCCGCGCACCCGTGTGTGCATAGTGGGCGCTAAGCGCGCCCGCAGGAGGCAAGAGAGGGCGCAGAGCGCGCCCGCAGGGAGAACACGGTGCGGGGCGGCACCGTGGAGGGAGGAGTTCAACTGGCGAGTTGCGGCAGCGCCAGGGTGATAAACCGCAGAAAATCCGCGGAAGGCTTCGATGTGGGACGCGCAAAAAATCTCGGGAGCAAATCTCAGCCGCACGATTCATCGCGCACTCGATCTGGACCGCTCATCTAATCCGCCGCGCCCCCGATTTGATCCAGGCCGTCCGAGGATAATTGATCACCGCATCCAACGGCCCGGCGTCCATCTCCTACCTCGAGCCATGCCGAAGGCCACCCGCGAGCTGCCGACGAACCAGGCGCCATCCGAGGGACGATTTCGAGTTTCCGGCCACCATTGTCGAAGATAAAGACTCCATTGAGATCGTCAAAGCACACTGAATACATCCATGCAATAAAATGGGCTTGCATGCACGAAATAGAGAACCTGATGTTCGGCCGAGGAAAACCGAAGGTGCCGAGGCTATGTTAGTTCGTGTCTTGCATGGGATAGAAGAGACGAAGGCCGTGCATGCGTTCTAAGTTGCATGCACGTGGAGGAAACCGAAGAAGAAGGAATCCCACGTGAAACAGAGAGTAAATACGAGATTTGAAAAAAATCTTTAAAGAACCGAAATCTTTGGGGTTTCGAAAGATATCTCTCCGCGGAAGGCAGAGGCTCTCCTCGCCTATAAAAAGAGAGGCCGAGGCTCGAGGTGGCTTGCTGATCTTTTGAAGAAAAACGAGAAGTCCCGCGAGTGCCTTGCCTCGTGAAGAACAGCCTGCGCGCCCCTTGCGCGGCAGTGAAGCCCGGAGCCACCCCTTGGCTCCATGAGATCCTTTTGCTCACTTCTTGTGCAAAAGAAGAAGGAGGAAGGGCAACGCGACCTTGCACGCCACCCTCTGTGCATCGCGCCCCCTTGCGCGGTTTGCACTTGCGCGCCCGCGGTGCCTTGCACTCGTGGCTTGCGCGGCCCTTGTGTCTTGAGCCTTGCACGGCAGTGTTGAGGAAGATTGGCAGCACCCTTGCGCGCCTCTTGCCACATTGAAGACTTGCGCGGAAGGTAGTAAAGGCCACCACATCTAGTGTGTGTGTGCCAATTGGAGAAGAAGGCCCTACGGCTGGTGGGTGCAAAACAGAAGGAAGGTCGTGGGCAGTGTGTGTGCAAAAACAAGAGTTGGCCGTAGCCTTGTGTGTGTGCAAGAAGCAAAGGAGGCCGAGGCCTTGCCTCATGTGTGTGCCAAGTGGAGAAGAAGAACCCGGGGCCATGTGTGTGCACAAAGGACAACACCAAGTGGTGTGTGCCAAGTGAAGTGGAAGACCACACTTTGTGTGTGTGTAAGAATTGAATAATCCGTAGTCTTGGTTGTGCATTTGAACAAAGAAGAACACACTTTAAGTGTGTGCATTTGAAGAGGCCGAGGGCTGTGACCTTGTGTGTGCATACATTGAAGAACAAACTAAAAGAACACTAAAGTGTGTGTGTGCAACAAGAAGAGGAGGAGGCCAACTCATGAGTGTGCTAAAGTGAAACAATTGTGTACAAATTAAAGAAGTGGCCGAACCTAGGTGTGTGCACCAAGAAGTGTGTAAACACTTAGAAGAAGAAAAGGGAGGACATCCACACTAGTGTATAACACACATTTATGTGTGTAATCAAAAGAGAATAAAGTGTGTGAAGTTTAGTGAGAAGGTGTGTGCTTGAAGTGTTACACCCTTTGTGGGTCTACTGCACCAAGAAGAGGAAAGGGGAAGTGCATGCATGCATGCATGCACGTGAACACGTGAACAGTGCTAAATCAGTGGTGTGCATCTGAGGAGTCCAAGACTTGAAGATCTTGAAGAGATTTGAGAACCCATGCTATCAGTGCATGAAGATGAAGAGTTGCCATGCACTCAGTGCATGATGTTGAAGTGAAGTGAGACTGGACCAGACTGAAGTTAAAGATATCAGTTGTCTGAGTATTCAGTAGTTGAAGAGTGAAGGCCAGGTCATCCTTAGAAGAAGGTGATAAAGCCTGAGCAAGACGAGAAGACCTGTTCACCACAAGTGATCAGAAGAAGAGCAAGGCCAGCAGCCTTTATCCCAGGCTGCTGAGGATACTTGAAGATCTTAAAGTGAAGAAGAGCTACTCGTGCGACTCGAGGAGCCAGGAGAAGACCCTGTGGGACTCAGGGAGAAGAAGTCTTCAGTGGGATTCTGGAGCAGGCCAGTGGGACTCTGGTAACACTGTGGGACGCAGTATAAAGATCCTCCTGTGGGACTCAGGAGAGATATGGTGGGAAGCTGTATCGACCATTGTAATTCTAACAAGTTATAATGGGAGAATCCATGCTGGGAGAGCATGGCAAGGATGTAGGCCTTTGGTGCCGAACCTTGTAAATCCTTGTGTCATGTGCCTTTATATTTACTGCATCATTCGACGAAAGGTGAGAGATACAAGAAGAGTGGATCGAGGCTTTAACCAGCCATAGAGGTTTAATTGATTAAGAATCAATTAGTAAAAAGTTTTAAGGGATCAATGATTCACCCCCTCCCCCTCTCAGTGATTCACACTGATCTGGGAACTTCACAATTAATCTTTTTTACTTAAATTAATGTCAATTTTATATAAAAAGACACAATTAGTGTTATTACAGTCACATCATACATTGTATTGAGGTGGGGTGGATACCTATACAAAAAAATGACTCATGGATAATTTTACAAAATTATGAAAACAATCATAATGTATTTTCCCAGTTTTTAGTATGCTAGTTGTGTTTTTTTTACTAAAATATCTTTTCAAACAAGAAAGATGTATTTTCGGTCGTACTAGTCGCATCATTCATCGGTTTGAAATGAGAGTAATTTATAAATGTCACAAATTACATATGAATCATTGTCTTAAACAATAAAGACAATCAAATTGTGTTTGTTTAGATTTTAGTGAGTGGCACATTTTGAGCTAAAATGTCAATTTTAAACGAATAATAGACACTTTTAGTAATACTATTCAAATCGTTCTTTGAATTGAGGTGTAGTTGATTCCTACACATTAAAAATGACTATTAGACTAATTGAGTAATGTAGCAAAACAATATGAATGTTTTTTCTTGGTTTTAAGTATGTTAATTATTCTGTTACTATATTTAAGGTTGATTTAAAATACAAATACACACTTAAAGTCATAACATTTACACCATGCATCAGATTGATATGTGGTTGATTTTTTCATATCTCCAATGACTTATGGATAATTATTCTAAATTATCAAAACAATCTGAATGTGTTTTCTTACTTTTCAGTATGTCACTTTTTCTTTTTAGTAAAAATAATGTCAATTTAAAATAAATTGTGGTACTTTGAGTCGTACTAGTCACCTCAAGTGTCATATAAAGGTGGGGTTTATTCCTACACGTTTCAAATGACATATGGAGCCTTTACCTGAAGTATCAAATCTTGTGAAAATGTTTTCTCAGTAATCAGTTGGTTAGTTGCTATGATATCAACTATATTGACCTAGACATTTCATACATAGATATAATGTCTTAGTAGATTAATATTACTCATATTACATAATGATCCATTCCTGAATAGTTTAGGTCTAGTGAATTTTGAATCATGGATACACAATGAACTAGTTTATAATATTCATTGACTAAGATATTCATTTCTAAAAAGACATATCATTTCTAAATCCATTCTTTATAACCAAAGGATATGAAACATAAGAAAGGGTGATCATGGATACTCAATAAGTGTAAAAAAGTGGGATATCAATGATCATATAAGGATAAAATAAGTAGTTGTAATTTACCTTTATACATTCTTGACCCATTTCCTTTTGGTCATTAACCAGTTGTAGCCTTGAAGTCAAATCTCTCACAAGCATGATCTATTTCAAACACACCGCCCCACCTCGAACAAAGGAATCCACATGTTTAAGAAAAAAATTATTAATCATGCATTTAATACTACAAATATGTAAATTAAACATAAATATGAAACAATGAACTACTTCTATAGATGTCACATCATTAAGCTATTTGTGTACATTCTTCCATCAGGTATGGTACTCATTTTTTTCTTAACAAATCTATATTATCTTGTGAATATGATTCTTTGAATGTCATGGTTGTAATAAATAAATATAAATACATGAAGGATAAATAAATATTTTAAATTAAATAGTAATTATATTGGAAAATACCACTTCACAAATGATAGTTTGGTGAATGAAATACGATCTTTTTCATAAATTTAAAAACATAATAACCATAGTATTTTTTGTTTATTTTTTTTAGAAAATGCATAAAAATCAATAAAAATAAGTAATTTTTTTATATTTCTTTGGATATGGAAATATAATTATATATACCATAATACATATCCATTCGTAGTAATTTTCATGTTGTCTATCCTTATCCCTAAGCCTCATTCCATGATTTAGATGATATTCATGCAGCACCCTATTATAATAGAATCCTAATTAAATGATAATATAAATTATATAACTATATTTTTAGTTCTAAAATGTTGGATTTAGTTTATAAAAAATTGAAAACCTCTATCATCCGTGGTCGGTTTGTTGGATATCTATGAATTTAATCCAAGAAATAACTCTTTGGGGTATCCAAATTGACTACAATGAAAATACAATGTAGACAAAAAACACAAAAAGTAATAAGTATTGAATGAAATTAAAATATATTTGATATTATTATATTTTATTGTTTTACCCTCTCATCGTTGGTATTAATAATAGTCTATCATCAGTATTTTTTTGTTAAACGATTTTATAAGGTCTTCCACTATTTCACCCCCTTTCTTTGAATATTTTTATTTTTGTTCTATAGATTTGATGTTAGCACTAATGAGTCATACTTTTTATTCGTGGTAAAATCCCTTCAATCTTATATCAAATAAAAACATGAGAAAAATATAAAATGTCTTTAGTCATAATTAACACAGTATTTTAGCTTTTGGAAATTGAAATCATCAAAACATACCTCATTTATAAGTTTACAACTGAGTCTCCAAGCCAATCATACTCGAGTATTTCTGTTATAGTGTCAACACTAATGAAGTCTGGATCTTCACCTCCATGTATATTTTATTCAAAATAAATTGTGTGTGTACCACCATTTCCAAATTTATATACACAGGATCCTACAATGATAAAAAATAAGGATATAGAATATGTGGGGATAAGGTGATTTGGGTATATCATTTCAATAGGTTGGTTTATCCTTGATATGGTTTTTAGTAGTTTTTTTAATTCATCCCCTTCCCTTTTTCCTTCTCAAATAACATTCTTCGATTCAAGCCTTTTTTATTAAATGTTAAAGGATTATTTGAAAAAATATATTGGAAATGAATACCTTTTTATCGACATGTTTTTTACATTATGTGACTGCCTTGTGATGAATTTTCCAAGATATTTCTTGACCTTATGAATATCATCATCATCAATTGGAATAGGTAGCTCGACGCTTGGCTCATAGGGTACATTAATCAACACCTTGACATGAACTATTGGAAGTGGTCTTTTGTGTAGCATGTCATTCTGGATATTGAACATTGTAAAACTCACTACAAGGAAATATGTGGGTGTTGATAGAAATAAATCACAATCATTTTCACCTATAGAATATCGGTACAGTAAAAGTATGATTGTCTATGTGATTCACATTTCATTGAAACAATTATTATAACATTTATTGCCTCATATAAAGTTGGTTTTTGAGGGGGATGGCTCGCCTCAGGGATGATGGAGGTGGGGTGAGATCTTCATGTTCTGGTTGTTCTTGAGTTATTTCTTCTCTCCCCCCATTAATGTTTCTTGCATATCTATATTGCATTGAAATTTTTCTTCAAGGATATCTAATATTTCACTCAACTTTTCCATTTCTTCACTTTGATCCTCCTCTTTTTTTATCAAAAAAATGTTCGGGGTGTCACCCCAAAACCCGCACCTCTAACCTAGACATAATGTTCAGGCCACTTCAAGGTTTTCAAAAGTATGTATGACTTTGTTGTGGTTGTTGCTGATTCTTGGGACTGTCAGATAGAAAATATCATAAAATAATTAATTGTTGTATGTAATATATATTTAATGAAAAAAAATTATTATTCCATACTTACACATATTTCCCACAATTTTTATGTGTTTTCAACTATTAATATCCCATATTTATTTACACGCACCACTTTCCATAGCTCATGGAATTGGATGGAAGTGGCATTGGATTTAGTCACATTAATCTATATATAAAAAGAGGAACATAGTTGTGGTGTTGTTTTATGTCACATTAATGTATTGTGGTAGATTTAAAATACATATGATGTTTTATTTATGTGAAGTGTACCCCATCCTTACTTTATGGTAGGGGTATGCTGGTTTTTTTCCTCGTTCCTTATATGTAGCACTCGGTTGTTTTTTAATAAATAAAAAACCATTAATAAAAGTGATTTATACATGTATCATCATCCAATGTATTACCAGACAAAGTATACCTGAAAATACTACTCTGCATGACAGCTAGTAAACGCATCCCATGCTCCTTGGGTAATTCAGTGTTCATAAATACGTGGTGGGTGAAGGTTTATTTTCCCTTCACCATATTTAAGATGATATCTCATCAAAAGTATATTAAAGACCCTTTCTGTCCATCCAAAATCTCTTAATACATAGTCCTTGTGTGATTCATCTACTATTCATTCATTTTATAAGAGATGCAGAAGAGTAAGTCAATATTTAATTATATTATTTTTTAGTAAATTAATGAAAATATATCATAATGTTACCATAATATCTTCCCACATCATTGTCTTAATCCCGAGGACAACATGGTGCCACAAATGTACATCAATCGACATGAATTACTAAGTGATGATTCCAATATAACTACTAAATATGTCTTTTGGGGTTTACATGATGACCCCGCATATTCAATATGTACTCATATTTGATACCTTTTTCTTTCTCCTTAATGATTCTTTCTAACATAATCAAACTATGGTGCTCTTATTTATTCTATGTCATCAATGATTCTTGCCCTACCATTTCCTCATATTCAACATCATCAATATGTTCCCCCGATGTGCTAGCATTGGGATGTGCATATGGTGGTTGTACATATGAATTGGGAGTAGAAATAGGTTGAGAAACATGTTTCACATATGCATTGGGAGCAGTAACAGATTGAGAAACATATTGTTCCTCTGCACTACGAGAAACAACAGGTTGAGAGACTTATTGTGCCTCAAGATTGGGAGAATATACACATGTAAAAGTAATTACATATAGAATTTGTTTAACATTAAATTTAGATTAAATAAATTTAGGAGTGAAAAGATAATAACATAATTTAGCATGATTTATTTTACAAAAAATATATAACCTGATTATTAAACTCTCTATTTTTAAGGATGGAGGGATTTGACCCCTCTATTGACATTCCAAATCCCTTCATTGTGGTCTCTTAATGCATTCAAAATTAAATATACATTGCAACCACTGTGAAATGATTCTTACATCCCAATGAAAGGTTCATCCTACGTTGAATTTTCATCTTAAACCTCTGTGGTTTGGGTCGATAATAGAATAATTGACCTGTTTCAATTTGTGGGACCAGGAATACAAAATAAATATACTACCTATGATTCCATTATAAACAGTTCGTCATTATACCCTTCCTTACTGAAATCAATATTCATGAATCCCAATTCATCGATTTTAACAGCACTCTTGTTATTAACCCACTTGCATTGAAAAAATTTCACTTGAAATGTTGTATAATCCAAATCCCATATTTGATTGATGATTCCCAAGTGTGACACATTCGTATAAATTGGATATATATCCTGGGAACTAGAAACATGAATCGCTTCAGCCATAAGTGTAACTCCACTATTCATTATGTTATTGTCTTCATCATGTTCATTAGTATAGAATGTATATCCCTTAATTACACAATTATTTTTAGATAAAACATACACACTTGGTCCTTCGGCTAGCCATCGATGTCATTCTGAAATTGAGTCTGGATTTTCATATAACCCCTTAAAAATGTCCTCGAAACAATCCTAAAAACTATTTATTATGTGTCTTTGATACCCATTTTTCATCCCTTGATAGATTAAACTCCCTAATAATTACTTTGGGGGTTTCATCATATGGTTCAATGTTCATATTATTATAAAAATGTAAAGGTGGGCCCACTCCTGATCTGTGATATCGATTTTGAATAACATTCTTCTAGGAATTCCATCACCTGCAACATTCCCACTATGATTAGATTTAAATAGACCAATGCTTTCCACACTAGATTGGTATTCTCTATATAATTTAATGGATTATTCAATAATATATCACTACCTAATACAACCCTTTGTCTGAATTTTATTTTTTGTATACCCTTTCAAAATTCTCATATACCGTTCAATGGGGTACATTATTATAGAGTGTACAACACAACATATTCAAATCACTCTCACCAATTGAACCAACAAATAAACCTTCGTATCAATGAATTTTAATGGAAAGAGCTATTCCAATTCACATAATATGACAAAAAATTCTTTTTACATAATCGGTAATTTTGATGGGTCTAAAACTTTACTGCATATAACTATGAATAAGAAACAGAGCATGGTTATTGTATGATGGACATTCTTGGACAAAATTTAATGTAATGCTATTGGAATTAGATGTTACATCAAAACATAGTTGTCATGTGATTTTAGAACCTTTAACTATAAATCCCTTATTGACACGATGTTCCTGGTATTCCATGAATACCCCTATGGAACCTTTATGACATTCAAGATGATTCAAAACCGATACCTATCCTTCCTAGAAAGAGTCTAAGTAGCATATGGAAGAAATGATTTTTTTACACCCTTCACGTGTTCTAACTCTTCTCGTATTCCTATGTCAACCATGTCTAACCTAGACTTAATTCTATCCATTGTTTTGATGGGTTTATTTAGCAACTATCCGATTACACTATCACATAAAAATTTTCAACATACATAACATCACGAAAATTTATTATATATATATAATTATAGTATGGTAATTCAAATAACTGATCACTTCTTCCAATAGATTTTAGTATGGTTTTTTGAAAACGGTTTACAAAAATTAATTTCCACATATTTTACATTTTCAAAAAGTTGATCACCTATTAGTGGAGATGGTGTTATACATTCTTATGAAATTCCATCGAATGAAGTCGTCCAAGATTAGTATATATGTTCTCATGGTAGAAATTTTTTATGTCCTAAAAAAACATATTTGATGAATGTTTCAACCTAATTAATTTTGTAACTTGTTCACAAATGGGACACCCTTCAGTTTTTTTAAGGATGGTTATGTTCTAGTCAAAGACCAGAACACTAAAATTTATTCAAAAAAGTAAGGAGTACAAACGGTAATTGCATGAGATGAAAAGTATGAAATTTTTTAGTGTCTCTAATATAATAAGGAAGAAAATCTGAAGGAAGATCATTCCTAAAAATAACTTTGTGAGGAAATTCCATGTTGGAAAGACCATCGCAAATCTTGTTCACTTCATGGTTGGTGTGAGTGAGAATAAAATTGTGATTCCTGAGTGATTTAATACAATCAATCCTTCAAGAGGTGAGAGTCTAAGCAAGATGAGCAACACCATTCCAAATGTCTTTCTCTATAGTTGTAGAGTCGCTCTCAATCCAAATGTTGTTCTAGTTGTACTTTTTCGCAAAGGAAATGAAGTGAAAAAATTTCAATAGGCATGAAATTCATTTATCGTCACATAAAACATGGATATCAATGTAAACTATTCATTTCTGCAAGAATCATACATCGTAACACGTAAATCCCACAATAATTTCTAATCCTTGATCAATTGAGACAAATAAACAAAAATATCATTAACCGATTATTTTGGTACTGATATAAGCATATAAAACAAGATGTATTTTCATATCATGAATAACCATGGTGGTGTGTTATTATATAACAACATAACCATCCATGCACTATGATTTCTTCTTTGAAAACCAAAAGGATTTACTCCATCTATAAGAAACATAAGACATAGGTTCCTCATCTCGTTTCCAAATTCAGGATACTAATGATAAATTCTCTTCCAATGAGGAGAGTCTATTGGGAGACATAGTGTCCCATATTTTATTATTGTATCTATGTGCCACGTCAATTTCCCTGCAGTCTTTTAGCATAGATATAGGCACCAAAACCATGGAATGATTTGAAAGTACAATAAAACATACATAGAATTGGATTCAGCTTTCTCGTATTGAGAAGAAAAATACTTTGGAAAGTCTTTAAGTGATTTTTGGTCCATGAAAAACTATATAAAATCATTTTAGAAGGCAAGTATTATTTCATAGATCATACCCTTCGAATATGGAATTCATTTACCATTGTATGTTAGGCCAAGGAGCTCAATAACTTTTAGGAGCATGTCATTCATGGGAACAAGTAGTTCTCCAAAACTAGTGTCAATCCATCTATTTCCTGAATTCTGATTATACAACTTTAGTATGGGTGAAAATGCTATATATTTAGTGAAACCCGCATACAATGGTTTCTTTTCACAACTATGTAACTTCTCAAAGAATTTTGATAAATCAGAAAGTTCTTCTTCAACTGTGCTTGTCATTTCTTCAATAAGATTTTCATTATCATTCACATCTATACTAAAAACCATGATGTGGTCTTATTCATTGTATAAACATGTAATCATATCAGATGATCTATAAAATGCAGTATTATCCCAACCACTAATTAAATTCTATTTCCCACCATGTTTATTCCATGATTTATAACTTCAATAGATTCTGTGATAGGTGAAGTGTTCTTACAACTCCTTTGGAATAATTAATATTCAATAACAACAGTGTAAACCATGATAAAAATATTAAAAGGGACATATTCAAGATCTTTTGTGAACATGATGAACTATTTCACATCATATTCATACTCATTTGTCAAACGATTGGCATCCATCCCTTCTTTATTCATATCAATCATTCATGATTTAGAAATATTAATATTTAACAAAATAAATAAAAGAAAAATTGAAATAATTTAATGTTTTTCCTAATTCTATAAAAATATAAACATAAAATATTATATAAAACACCTCAACTCTTCCCAAAAAATTAGTGTTATAGGATTCTATAACATTATTCCAAATTTTGGTGTAATGATAATAATTTCCATAAGAATTTGATATTATTCTCCCCACCACTGGATATCCCATATTTCTGCTTCAATTTTACAGTTATATCAATTATCTATCACGAAATCACCAGATTCCCAAAGAATATGTTCCATAGTTAGTGACCACACTTGCAACCATGAGACACACATGTTCTAATTTACTCCAAAAACTGCATTATCCCAATGATCATTGGCTCACTCCATATCAATTGTTTGTAAACACCAAGAATAATGTATATTTCTCTCACATGAATTAAAATTGGTTCCTTCCTTTATAAATACACTTAAGAAAATATATAAGCATAAACCCATTACATAGTCAAAAATTTCTCAAGTGACATTCCTTTTAGCCAAATAATTATACTATGACACTCATTAATAGAAGAAATTATGTTTTTTCCCAATCCTTTTATTTTAATAATGTCACAAGTCAAAATAAGAAAAGAATTGTTGTAATTAACTAATAGATGGTATGCTTTTTCATTTTCTATTTTCTAAAATCTTTGAAAAGAAAATATAAATGACATTACGAATACTACTCATTCTGAAATTTTTAACTAAACTTATATCAATACCCACTATAATCAATGTGATGAGAGTATCATTATAAGTCTCAAGATAATTATAAAAATTCCAAAAATTATTCAAAAAGTTAACAAAATCATGTCCCAAAATAATCTAGAACCTTTTAATTAAAATTTCTCAAAGAAAATCATCGTTATGTTCCATTGATGGATTCATCAACCTAAATGGCATGAACAATTCATAACATTGAATATAAATAGTTATTAATACATTCATATAATTTGTTATAAATTTTTAATAAAATAATAATTTATATATTTATTTATAAAAATTTTCGGAAAATAAAATTTGATTTGATAATCAATTGAATTATATAATTTTTCCCTGTGAGGGGATTCATTATAGAGTGCTTGTAGGTTGAAAGATTCATTACATGTGTTGTTATTGTTATTTGAAAAAGGCGTCCAAAACTTGTCTCATGTAAATCTGGATAGGGAGGGATAATAAAAGATATGTTTCCCTTATAACACAATTTATCCCTTAATAAAAATATCAATTTATTCCCCTATGAAGTAGGATTTCCATATAAACAATATAATTTTCATTTAGTATGCTTATTCCATTTATGTCATGTTTTTATTAATTATTGCTCATTTTTATCTGGGGGAGGTATTTTCAAAACCATGAGGTTACTGTAAGTAGAAGGTAGATATCTAATGTAGTGGATTAGTTTTAGTTTTACTTCTGTGTTTTGTTATATCAGGTTTGGGGATTTGTTATAATTCAGGTATGTTTTGGAATTTCTTATGCTATGTTCCAGTTCTAGGGATTTAATTCATGTTGCAGGTGTTTAACATTGGGATTACTAGTTTGTAAAAAATCCAAATAGTAGTATCAGATCATTATCTTATTCTACTATCAGTTTCCAAAAGGTAAAATTAAATCCTGGTCATATAACTTTTGGTGATTAATTTTTCATGACTCCATATAAAGTATTGGTTTGAAGACTAATGGGTTTTCACTAGTGATGTGGTTCTCTAAGATTTAGTAGAATTTCACTAGTAAAAAAGTGGTGGTTCCATTTAAATGGTTAAGGTTTGGATTGATATTCAATGGTAGAGGATTTAGACATTTCGGGATAATGGACTTTCTACTCTTAGAGAATTCAAAAGTTACATTTATTTTGAATTAGTCAGAAGTAAGGTCTTTAGTTAACTAGGAACCCATGAGATGAAAGCATTAAGAGGTTTTCTAAATGGTGTGTCAAACAGAATCAGAATCCATGAGGGAATAAGGGAATGCCTCAACTATGTTGAGCATTATAGGAGGACGTGTAGTAGAGGGATAAATTATAGAGTGTGATTCATAAATAGTTAAAGGAGGCACAAAATCTAAAATATGGCCTACATCGAATATGGGTGTGGATAGAATAAAAAAGATAAATACCATCCTTTGATCTATAATATTCTGTCACTCATTGGTGGGTCTCTTTATATTCATTACAGCTACTTCAAAATAAAGACCAAAGAAGGGAAAATATAGAGTATGCCTCACTGATGCAATCAAATTATCACCATTGTGTTGGGAGCATAAACTATGATTAAATAATATGGTAAAATCCCATTTTGAAAATCATTCTCACGTAAACACTATTTCATAACAGCTTTACATTACTTCCACAATTCTAAAAATCATTTAAGGTATACAGCAAGGAAGAAAACAGACACTAAAAATCCATTTCCCAAGGAGAAATCCATTTTAGACACCTTTTCACCTTTATATATCTTTTGGAAAAACAATTCTCACCTTTCATAATAAGCATAAAAAATTCTCAAGGTACCCCACCACAATGTACATAAAAATATAACCAATTTCTTTTCAAAATCTATATTTATTCACAGTTTCATGTCAAACAATTTCCAAAACATGTTTCACACCCCATGAATAATCCATCGACCATATATAAGCAATCAATCATGTATATCAAAATCATATTATATTGTAAAATAACGGAATCACCTACCTTACCCTTGGAAACCTTTAAAAATCGGTGTGAAACCACAACCAAACCTTAGTAAGCCCCTATTAAGGAAATATCAAAACTCAAAATGATTATTTTCCCCAAATATTATATGATTTGAAAAACATTATATCATCAAAACAACTAAGAAATAAGAACTCAATAAGGGGGGAATAGAAACCACAAAAAGGGGGATAAATCAAGATAAATGAGACTTACGTTATGTTTCCCTAATGAATCAGAGTCAAAACCACTCAAAGATTGAGGTATAAGGGATTTAAGAATGCTTGGACAGGGGTTCCGGGTGGAAATCGTGTAGCACCGGAGGAGAGGAAGCGGGGGAGCAGGGGTCGTGGTGGAGGTGAGTTTGCAGCGGAGGAGTGTTTGTGGTAGAGGAGCATTCGTCGCAGCTAAGGGTTCGGCGGTTCCAGGGACGACTTCCGCCAGATCTTAAGGGGTGTGAGGAATGATGATACCGTTAAGTTTTATATAGAAAACCCACCGGACCTCTTATTAGAGATAGCTAAAAAGAGATGAAAAGGTATGTTTAATCAGCACTAAAATACAAAGTACTTATAAAGCATGCCTTTATTAGTGTTTTTTAACACTTTAAAAAAGGTGTCTTTATCATCGCTAAAATTATTGCACTCCTAAAGACACCTTTTATCAGCATTTTATAGTGACGATAAAGGCTTATCTTTATCAGCACTAATAAACATATATATTATTATATATATTTATAAAATTATATATATGAAAAATATATATAATAAATATGTTAATTATATATATTTATAAGATTATAGATATATATAACTATATTTATTCTAATTTTATAATTATTTAAATGAATATATATTTAATTATAATTATTTATATATATAAATATTTATTTATTTATTTAAATAATTATAAAATTATTACAAATTTTTATTTATAATATTTATAATTTTATTACTATATTTTTTATAATTTTATAACATTTAAATATATCAGTATTTATTTATAATTATAAATATTTTTATTTTTATTTGTTAATTAATATTTGAATATATTTATAAATCTATATTTTTAATTATATATAACATTATATATGATGATAATAAATATATTTTTTTATAAACTAATAAATATTTGAATAAATGTATATTTATATATATTTGTAATTAAAAATTGTAACAAATAAATATATATTTATAGTTGTAATTATATATATATATTTCTAAATAATTATAAAATTATGACAAAAATATTTATAAATTTATAAATATATATTATTAATATATTTATTTAGTTTTTTAAGTATAATAAATGTATTTATTATAATTTTATAATTATTTAAAAATATTTAAATTTATTTATAATTATAATTATAACTATAAATATATATTTTTTTATATTTATATTTTATGTAAAATTATATATTTATTTATTGTAGTTTTATAATTATTTATATATGTGTTTATTGTAATATCATAATAGTTCATATAGGCAGCATCAATTAATCATATACCTATTAAATTATACATAATAAAAAATGATCCATCACATATGGACAACATGAATACTAATAAGGGTGTAAATTATAAATGAACATTCATGATGATATATATTACATATATTCACGTTAATTATTCTCACGCATGATCAATATATATATTTATTTGAAAAAAATGGAAACATATATATTTATTTAATAATTAATTATAAACTTAAAATTTTAAAAAATATTTATATATATTAATTTTAAATATAATGAAATAATAAATATATAATTAATATAACAAATATAATAAATATAATAAATTTAATGAATATAATAAATCTAATAAATCTAATTAATATATTTTGTATTTACTGAAATTTAATATAATATTATAATTATTTAAATTTATATATATTTAATTATAATCTTTGAAATACTTTTTTTAAAACATTATAAATATATATATTATTATAATATATATATTAATTATAAGCATGAACTTTTATTTATTATATAAAATTAAGAATTCTTTTTAAATATAAATATATTAAATTTTATATAAATTAATAATATTTTTTTATTAAAAACATTTATCAATGCCAAGAAAAGCGCTGATAAATGGTACAAATTTATTAGTGCATTTTTAGCACTGATAAAAGGTAGGTTTATCGGTGCTTTCTGTTTAGCACTGATAAAACTAGGTGTTTCCCTCGCCCCCTTCTATGGTAGTGGTACTTGCTTGATGAATAAGAATGCTCCAAACACCAGTTAGAACTATTGAATATGACCAACCTTCCAACATTAATAGACCTAAAGGTGGGTGATGGATGTTTTCCCATGTTTTGGAATTTGATAATGTGATACTCGGGGGAGTGTGTAACCTTATTGAAGATGTTTGATGAACCCCATGCACTGTCATGGACGTGTCAACCCACCATTTTTGGATAAGACAAGTTTGAATGGTTATACATGATTTATAAATAATTCCATATCCAAGCCACTATAATCTAAGGAATCACCCATACCTAATCCCAAGAGGATACTGCAGCACGGGAAGAAAAAGAAACCAAATCTGAGTTCTAGGGTACCTTTCATGTACAGATGGAAAAACACCAGACTAGTTTGAGGTCACATGTTATAAAGAGGTGGTGAAACCAAACAATGATGAATGGAGTCAAAATTATGTCCATTTGTGGTTTCTATTAACTAGATATGAGCCTATTATAGTTGTATCAAGGGAATTTCCCAAGTCACTTGCAGGTAAAAAAAACTGTCACTGGTGACACTTGTTAGGTGATAAATTTGAAATTGTGTTGATTTGGTAAAATATTCTAATTATGTACATAGAATTTATTGAAAATAAATTGGGTGATAGAAATTTTGGGGGTGAACATAGAGAATGAGTGGAGGTTCTGTAATATTCTAGAGTTTTCTAGTGTCTTTAACGAATTTGTCAAGGATGTTTGAGAGGATGCTATTACTTGCAGAAAGAAATCTGATATGTGAGGAAGGAAATTTTTTGGAGGATTATTCCTCAAATGATTTAAAGTTAAATTTTTATAGTGAAGTCATTCTAAGTGGAAGATAGTGAAGGCAGTTTCAAAGCAGTGGCCATGAGTGCGCACAAGAGATGTGTGTAAAAATTTTCAGATGAAAATAAGAAGAGCCTCAAAGTAGAAGGAGGGGAGCACCTGACCCAGATTCATCATATTTCAATAAGGGGGGTGATTAACCAGGATCCATAATTTACACTAGATTACATGAAGTGGAGGATATGACTGACCTCGTAGTTGAATGGGATCTTGAAATAGATCTTGAAGAAGGAAGCATTCTAACCAGAAATGTATCTTCATCTCTTTATTCTTACTCTTTACATTTATGTTTATGTTTTGGATAGCGTGAGTAACTAATTTTTTTAGGGAATTGAAACCTCAATGACCTAAAATTAATTTATCCATTATGATTTTGTTAGTATAAATTTTTTATGTAATTTTATTTCATGAGTTCTTATTCATTCATTTATGAGCATCACATCAAACAACTCAAAGCACCATCAGGTTATGGTTGTGAGTCATTTAACCCTTGATCATCATCCAAAGTACTAAAAATTAAACATTACGATTAATCACTTCTCCGTTTAAAAAAAAATATTTTTATATTTAATATTGATATATCAATAAAAAATAAGTTTTTTCAGGCTATAGATGTTCACTACACCAAAAACTTATAGAATCGCTCTCAAACACTAAATAATTGTATTAATTTGAGTTTTGTTAGAGAATATCTTTTTATCAATACAAAATAATATAAAGACCCTAATTTCATCAATTTATAGTCAATTACTCATTTTTATCTATCATTTTTTTAAATCCATATGTCACTACTCTTTGTTTTTGTTCTTAATGCCACAACATCCATTTACACTTTATTTTTACAATTTATCATTCCATTATTTACACTATATTATTGTATATTTTTTGTTTTTGTAGTTTTTTGTCACTGACACATGTATTAAACCTCCCCTATTTAATCGAAACCCTGATCACCATTATACTAGTTATAGGTATGTGTAGGTTTCTATAAATATTAAATTTTGGCAAACATCATTGACACAAGTGTCAGCAGGTAAATACCAGACCAGAATTGTTTCCTTAATATCTATTGATATGGGAATAGTTAGTAAGAAGTTACATAGTTCTTGGATGTTTGATGGATAGCAATGATGTGATCTTTGTTCTTCTGAAATATTTGGTTCCTCCTTCTATAAGGAAATATCTGATGAGGGAATCACATGCCTCTTAGTCGGAAGTACACCAATGTTTGATGAATATGTATTGGAATATCAGAAAATTCATTTAGTGGTCAGAAATTAAGTGAGACATCATGGGATATTCCTCTCTTTGTCTAAAATTTTGGAGGATGAAGAATGAGTATCAGTGGCTATAATTATTACTTTAGTCACTCCATATTCTGGTGTGGAAGTGAGATGAAGTGAAAATAGACAATATGACATGATTTCCTAGGATCATAAGAGGCTGATATTTTTTAGAAAAAATCCCTCATGGTGTCCTCTTTGTATTTCTGGAAGTGAATCTATTTGGTAACAAAGTCAGATGACCGAAAACACTACTACTCATTATCCCATTCACCGTGCACAAATCAACTTTTAACCACACTAAAAAAGAACTGAAAAAGAGGGTCCTTTATTATTTCTAAAAAACAATGATAATTTACCCCCACTTTATGTGAAACTTTAGTACTAATAAAGGTCTACCATCCTCTAATGTTTTGTTAGTATAACAACACACCCAGAAGATAAAACCTACAATTTTGAATGCTATATACAGCCTATAATTTCTATCAATTCTATAATTTCAGAAAATTCTATATAAATTTAATTGACATCATGAATAAAAAATGTCAACCCATGGTATATTTAAAAAAATACAGCTATTTAAATTAAAAAAACGTTTTATATAATTACATTTACAATTATCCAAAAATCATTCTGAAACATTAATATTTCATCTTTTAACGTCAGTGATCCCCTCTAAAAAATGTCTTCCCATGGTATCAGCTGAAGAATAAATCATCACAACCCGTGAAAAATATAATTCCCATATAAGAAAATAAATATTATGTTAGTTACACTATAGATAAATAAACTAAACATTCATGTGAAGGAATACATTAATAAAATGTAAATATTTAATAAAAAAGACCTAATTAGAGTTATACCAGTCATATTGTGCATCTAATTGAGGTGTGGTTGATTCCAAAAAATTAAGAATTAGTTATGGATCATTGTCTTAAAATATCAAAACATTAAAAATGTGTTTTCCCAGTTTTGAGTTGTTCTTATACTACAATTAATGTTAATTTTAAACAATGACACATTTGGAGTTATACCTCTCACAATGTGCATAATATTGATGTGGGGCTCATTTCTATATATCACAAATTAATGATGAATCATTTTCCTAAAGTATCAAAACAATCCCAATGTTTTTATTGGTATTCAGTGTGTTAGTTGTGTTTATTTCTTAAAATGTCATTTCACACTAGAAACATGCATTATGATTCATATTGGCCTTATCATGCATCAGTTTGATGTGAGATTGATTCATACACATCAAAAATAAATTAAGAATCATTTTCTTAAATTATCAACACAAATGAATAATGTTTTCTTATTTTTTAGTGAGTGACATGTTTTGAACTAAAATGTCAATTTTAAACTGATAACGGTCACTTTTAGTCATACTCATTACATCATGCATTGGATTGACGTGAGGTTGACTCCTACACATCACAAATGACTCACGGGTCATTTTCCTAAAGTAGAAAATAAATCCAAATGCATTTTTTCTATTTTTAGTCTATCACATGATGTTTTTATTTAAATTAATGTAAATTTTAAATAAAAAGATACACTTTGAGTTATACCGACCACACTATGAATCGTATTGAGGTGAGTCTAATTCCTACCCATTAGAAATGACTAATATTTCATTTTCTTAAAATATCAAAACAATCCAGATGTGTTTTCTCGGTTTTCTGTATGTCACTTGTTGTTTTTAATTAAATTAATGTCAATTATGAATAAAAAGAGACACTTTGAGTTATACCTGCCACACCATGCATCATATTTAGGTATGACTGATTAATACACATAAAAAATGACTAATATATCATTATACTAATATATTAGAACAATCCAAATGTGTTTTTTATTTTTTGGTATGTCACTTGTTATTTTTACTTAAATTAATGTGAATTTAAAATAAAACGATACACTTTGAGTTATACTCTCCACACCATGCATCATATTGAGGTGTGTCTGATTCAAAAATCTCAAAAATGAATAATATATCAATGTACTAAAATATCAAAACAATCTAAAATCATTTGTTTGGTTATCAGTATGTCACTTTTTTTACTTAAATTAATTTCAATTTGAAATAAAAAGAGACAATTTGAGTTATACCGACCACACCATGCATCATATTGAGATGTGAATGATTCATACACATCAAAAATTAATAATAGATTATTTTCCAAAAAATATCAAAATAATCTGAATGTGTTTCCTCAATTTTTAGTATGATTTTTGTTTTTTTACTAAAATTTCATTTCAAATCGAAAACACGTATTTTGACTCATATCAGTTGCATCATGCATCATATTGAGGTGAGGTTGACTCCTACAAGTCACAAATAAGTTATGCATCATTTTCCTAAGATATCAAATCAATAGAAATGTGTTTTCTTATTCTTGAGTATTTTACTTATTCTTTTACTAAAAGTAATGTCAATTTTAAATAATGACCCATTTAGAGTTATATCAGTGACATCATGCATCATATTGAAGTTCAGATGATTTCTACCTGTTACAAATTATTGATTTATCATTTTCCGAATGTTTCAAAACAATCTGAATGAATTTTCTCAATTTTTTAGTTTGTTAGATGTGTTTTTTACTAAAATTTCATTTCAAACTAGAAACATGAATTTTGAGTCATCTTGGTCACATCATGTGTCGGTATAATGTGAGAATATTTCAAACACATCACTATTTATTTATGAATCACTTTCCAATATTATCGAGACAATCAAAGCATGTTTTCGTGGTTTTCAATGAGTGACACATTTTGATCTAAAATGTTATATTTAAACTTATAACTTACACTTTTTGTATTACCGGTCACATTGTATGTTATATTGAGTTTTAGTTGATTCTTATAGGTCACAAATGACTATTGGAATAATTTTTCTAATCTATCAAAATAATATGGACATTTTTTCTTAGTTTTAATCATTTCACATGATGTTTTTACTTAAATTAATATTAATTTGGAATTAAAAGAGACACTTTGAGTGATACCGGCCACACCGTGGGTCTTATTTAGGTTCTAGTGAGACATACACATTACAAAATATGTATATATATTTTTACTAAAATATCAAAACAAACCAAATGTTTTTTTTAGTTTTTATTTTTATTTTCCTATTTTTTACTTAAATTGATGTTAATTTTAAATAAAAAGAGACACTTTTAGATATATCGACCAAGCTATGTGCCTTATGATGGTACGACAAATTATAATAAATCAAAAATGACTTCTAGATCATTTTCCTAAAGTATAAAAACAATATGTATAAATTTTCTCATTTTTTAGTATGCTAGTTTCTTTTTTACTAAAATGTCATTTCAAACTGTAAACACACATTATGAGTCCTACCAGTCGCCTCATGCATCAGAATGACATGAGACCACTTCATACACATCACAAATGACTTATGAATTGATTTTATAAATTATAAAAACAATAAAAATGTGTTTTCTTGGTTTTTAGTGAGTGGAACATTTTTAACTAAAAAGTCAATTTTAAATATTTTACATGCACTTTTATTCATACAGGTCACACTGTGCATCTGATTGAGTAGTGGTTGATTCATATACATCAAAAATGACTTATTGATATTTTTCTTAAAGTGTCAAAACAATCTGAATGGATTTTCATTGTTTCCAGAATGTCCCTTATTCTTTGTAATAAAAGTAATTTCAATTTTAAATAAAAAGTGACACATTTAGTTATACTGGTCACTTGTTATTTTTTCTTAATGTTTTGAGTATGTCATTTTCTTTGATAAGAACTATATTGACCTAGAATTTTCATACATATATATGAAATCTTAGTAGATTAATATTCATTACATAACCTAATGATCCATATCGTAATACTTTAGGTCTACTGCTTTTGGAAACATGGAAACATAAAGAACTAGTTCATAAGAGTCTGTCATTAAGTTATTATTTACTATAAACCTTATTGTAAATATCATTTCTAATATGATTATTAATAACCTATGAATCTGAAACATAAGGAAGGGTGATCATATATGCCAAATAATTGTAAACAAGGGAGATATCAATGATAATATGAAGAAAATAACATAGATATAGTATGTAAAATGATGATAAGATTAATTAATTATATAAAAAGACACTTTGAGTCATACTGGACACATCGTTCTTTACCATACATTCCATTTTCTATCTTTTTTGAAATGGAAACACTTCATTATCGACATTTACCACTTTCCTTCACATTCCATCCACTACCTTTGAGGGAAAGTGAGAAGTGCCAATAATGTAAAGGTTATAAGGTCTTCAGGGAGAGAAAGTCTATAGATGAAATGGTTTTTATGATTAGTCAAAAATTTAATTTAGATTATGTTAATACAGAAGACAAAAGATAATAGTATGAGGGAAAACATAGTATATTAAAATAATTACCTTCTCAATGAATTCTGAGTTATAACCTCATAGTCTAATCTCCCATGAGAAAGATGAGTTTTGAAAAAACCACCCAAACCCAAACAAAGAGATACACATGTATAAGGAAACAATTATTATGTGGGTAATACTAAAAACAATTAAATTAAACATAAATTTGAAACAATCCAATACTTCAATAAAGTGACATCTTCATGCTATTTCTATACATTCTCCCATCATGTATGTTGCCCATTCGTTTCTGAGCACATCTATATCATCTTGTGAATATGAGATTTTTCAACAGCTATAGAAGTACTAGAAAAATATAAATATGCAAAAGATTAATAAATATTAAAAATTAAATAGTAATTATATTCTAAAATAAAACTTTAAGGATCATAGTTTGTTCATGGAATATGATCTCTATCATAAATTTAGAAATATAATAACCATAATATTTTCTATTGGTTTGTTTCATACACAACAGAAACATTGAGTATAATAAGTAATTTTTTTGAAATTTTTTAGGATTTTGAAATAATATTATATATACCCTGATACTTATCCTGTCATAGAACTTTTCATTCTCTTTGTTCTTATCCCCTAGCCTAATTATTCTTTTTCACGATAATGGTGTACCACCGTATCATAACAGAATCCTCTTTGAAAGCTAATATAATTTTTATAACGTGATGTTCAGTTATATATAATTGGATGTAGTGTATTAAAAACTTTACTCTATTTTTATTTTTTAAAGGATGATGGGATTTTACCCCTTTATCTACAATAAAAATCCCTTCATTGTGGTCTATTATGACATAAAATTGTCATCTACATTGGGACCACTGCGAAATGACTTGGAAGTTCCTTTGAATGGGACACACTCAGTTGAATTTTCATCTGAACCTTCAGTGATTTTGTTCGATAATAGAATAATTGATCACTTTTGATTAATGGGATCTAGAACATAAAATACATCTACTTCCTATGATTCCATTATAAACAGTTTTTATTTGTAATATTCCATACCGAAATAAACTTTCATGAATCCCAATTCATCTATTTTAAAAGAACATATGTTATCAAACCAGTTTCACAGAAAAATTTACATGGGGATTGTTTTATAATCGAACTCTCGTATTTTTTTGATGGTTCCAAATTATGACATATTCAGGTAAATTTTATTTCTATCCTCAGTATAATAAACATGCAATGCTTCACCATGAGTTTAACTCCACTATTTTTCATGGTACAGTCTTCATCATGCTCATTTTTGTAGAATGTATAACCACTAATTACATAAACACTATAAGATAATATATATAGACTTTTTCATATAGCTATTCATCAATGTCATACTGAAATTGAATATATATTTTCATCTAACTCCTTCAAAATATGGTCTTATAACCATCTAATAAACTATTGATTATGTATATTCCATATCCATATTTTATCCATTGATTGATTTAAATACCTAATAATTTTTTTGTTGGTTTCAACATATAGGTAGACCACGTAACTCTTATGAAAAATGTAAATGTGGGCCTGCTCCCAAACTATAATATTGATTGTGACAACATCTCTTCCAGAAATTACTTCACTCATAAGCCGACCGGTGTGGAACAATTTTGGTAGACCAATACTTTCCACAGAGGATAGGTATTCGGTACATAATTAAACAACATACTCATCAATATATCTCTCTATAAAACAACCCTCTATCTGAATTAATTTTTGACATACCCTTTCAAAATATTCATATACTATTCAACGTGGTATATCCTTCTATAGTGTACAAGACCACGTAGTCAAATCTCTCTCACCAGATAGATAACAAAATGAACCATTATATCCAAGAATGTGGGCTGGAATAAAATTTCTAATTCACATAAGATGATGAAAATTTCTCTTTTCATAGTTAAAAATTTTGTCAGTTCTATAACATTGTTGCATATAGATTTGAAGAAGAAGAAATGTTTTGTTAATGTTTGATATAAATTCTTGTGAAAAATTCGACGTAAAGCTATAGGATATAGATCATTCACTAAAACATGTAATTCATGTGATTTGATTCCCTTTAACATTAAATCAGTCATTTACACAATGTTTATGATATTCAATGAATACCCTTATGGAACCATTAAGCTATTCAAGAAGTTGAAAATCAGTATCACTTCTATCTGGAAAGAGTGTACACAGTTGTAGGAAGAATAGTTTTTCAGCCTTCACCAGTTATAACTCTTGTCGTATTACCATGTCAATGATGTATAAGCTATCTTTAATTACATCCATCATTTTTTTGGGTCCATTTAGAAACCTTCCAATGAAACTATCACATAAATTTTTTCAACATGCATAACATCAATAGAATGGCTAACATATAGAAAATTCTAGTATGGTAACTCAAAAAAAACAGATCACCTTTTCCAACTAGTTTTCATAAGTTATTTCAAAAATGGTTTACCAAAAGCAGTGTCCACATCTTTTAAATTCTTAAATAGTTGATCACTTATTAGTGGATGTGGTGTTGTATGTTCTTTTGAACTTCCTTCAAATTATTTCTCTTAACATTGGTACTTATGTCATTAGGGTAGAAATATATTATGTCTTAGAAATATGTTTTTTATGAATATTTCAACCTATATAATTATGTACCTTGTTCGCAGATGGGGCACACATGAGTTATTTTAATGTTATATCCTGAAAAATTTTCATTAGGAGGAATGTAATTTATCTTCCCATAAAACATGACTCTCAAAAAGAAATATCTATTTATTTAAGAATCATTAAAAATGACACATGAATCCCAAAATAATTTCAAATCCTCAAACAATGGATCTAGAAAAACATCAATTCCATTACCCTGCTTTTTTGGTCCGGATATAACCATATATAACATGATGTATATTCATTTCATAAATAACCATGGAGGAATGTTATAATTTAAAAAAATATCCATCCATGTACTATGAGTGATTCTTTAAAGACCAAAAGTATTCACTCTATCTATAGATAATGCAAGAGGAAGGTTTATTGGAATGTTTCCAAATCCAGGATACTCATGATCAATTCTCTTCAACAGAATAGAGTCTACTGAGGGAGGTTAATTCCCATCTTTAATTCTTGTTTCTTCCTACCACATCAATTTCCATACAGTCTTCTCACCTTTATATAGGCTCACAATCCTTAGAATTATTGTAATGTACCATTCAACATTCGTAGGACTCGATTTATAAATCTGGTATCGAGAAGTGCCACACATTGGGAATTCGTTTAGTGGTTTTTGGTCCCTACAAAATAGTTTACATTAATTTAACCACGTGTGTACTCATTTATAGATCATACCCATCAAGTGTAGAATTCCTTTGGCATCATATGTTCGGATAGAGATATCATTGTCTTCACAGAGCATTTCATTCAATATAGTAAGTAATTTTGTAAATCTGGTGTCACTCCATACATTGCCCCCCATTAAAATATATAACTTCAGCATGACTAAAAATGTTGTATATTTAGTGAAACCAACAAACAATTTAATCTTTTCACATCTCTTTAACTTCTCAAAAAAATCTGGTTAATCGTGAGTTTAATCTTCTATTATCCTTATCATTTCCTAAAAATGATCTTCATCATCATTCACATATGAAATCACATCCTTGATACAATCTTCTTTATTTTCCATAGTTGTAATCATATTATATGATCTATAAAATCCATTGTTATCCTGACCACTAGCTACATTCTCTTTTTTCAGTGTTGATTCCTGCATTAATAACTTTGGTCTATTCCATGAGAAATCAAGTGTTCTTCCAACTCCTCTAGACTAATTTTTATGGAATAAAAATACTGTAAACATTGAAAAATGACTTGATAAGGGTTATAAGAAATATCTTTTAAAATTTTTCACGCCATATTCATACTCTTTTTTCAAATGATTGGAATTCATAAATTCTTTATTCATATCTATCCTATTCGATTTAGTAATATTAATATTTAACAAAATAAATACACTAAATGGTATTTTCAAATAAGTGGTTTTAAACTTTTTGATGATAGTTATTATTTCATTTTGTTACCTGAGACTCATCCCCTAGTAAGCTAACACCAAATTCCATTAAAAACTATTTATATAATCTCACTTGAAATCCTATAAAAAACCCAAGAGTTTACACAATTTTCTCGTTAAAATAACACACCAGTTTTAAATTGAAACCAACAGTAAATATGCTTTCAAAACATTCAGATCCCTTTATAAAAGTTAATTAGGTTGGTTGACAAACACATGGTATGCCACCTAAGTCCATCCCAAGTGTTTAAATCATTTTAATGATATTTAAAACAAAAAAAGTTTATGTTTAAAAAATAGAATTCTTTAAAAAATATTTCAAAATACAAGAATCATTTTAAAATATCCAATTAGGAATTTTCACAAAGGCATAAATCCCAAGAGATACACTTTATAAAGGACACATGAGTAAAAAAGGAATAAAAAATTTATAAAATATAAATCTATAAAAGGTTTATCATTTCTCTAATTAATAAATGGTATGAATCTTATAGTTTACTCATGTAATAGTACATAGGAGTGAATAAGTGATATAAAAATACATAAGTGTCACTTAGCCATTATACTTTTGAAAATAAAGTCACATCTCTTAAATGTGGGTAACAATCATCCATGTGATGCTTGAATCCTATACTACCAAATCATAATCCGTCCAATACATTACTTTAGAAAAATTATTCCCCTTCTCAAGGATACACATTAGATAAAAGTTAAATGACTATAAGTAATCAATAATTATTCCCTATCAATGGTTCATTTCTCATTGTGATTAAATATATTTAAAAATATTTTTAGTTTAGTCCAAAAATATCTCACCCTAATGATAATACCAATAAAATATCATGGTACGAACCATTATTTCCAAATCTAGGAAAGGATTTGGGAAGTTTCTCTTATTTTACCTCAACTATCTTGACCAATAAGAAACCACGTGACCATCATGGATATGAACTGTTCAAATCCTGACTCTTGGTACATCACAATATAATCCATACTCATTACTCATTTCATTTATGGTTACGATGAGTGTTTTTATCAATCTCCCATTATGATATTAAAAGGATCTCTCATGAACATCTAATAAAATTAACCATACCACACTCTTAATTACGGACTTATTAGAACTTACCATCATGAAGAATCTTAGTTGACCATCTGGTAATAACTGGAAATTCACAAAAAGATTTAGATCTCAAAAACATTTTTTGGCCTCTCTAAATAAACTATAGCATCAACCTTCTCATGTTATATAATTACGCTATCCACTAATATCATATTCCCCATAAAGTTCAGATTATCAATCCAAAACATACATTTTGAGATCATGGAATATAGTTGATTCTCCCTAACTATTATCAAAATGATCTGTAGATATCGATAATGTTCTTCCCTCAATTGGGAATACATGATAATATGATTGAAAAATATGATAACAAAATTATCTAAATAAGGATGGAAGATCCAATTCATCTCAGCCATGAACACTACCATTGTATTTTCCAAACTGAATGTCATGACTAGATAACCATTCAATACATACATACTCTTAAATAAACCATGTGGTATATCAAAATTACTCACTAAAAATTGATGATAACTTGATATCAAATCAGTCTTGTAGAACACTTTAGCACATCTATGTTATTCAAACAGTCCGTCAATAGGTAGAAGTGGATATAAGTTAATTTGTATAACTTATCATAACCTATAATAATCCAAAAATATTACCAATGATCTATTTAAATTTTTATGGAAAAACTGAGGCACCCCAAGTGGATATTATCGTTCATATAACCCATTCACCTCGATGTTGTTCAATTGATCTTTCTTCTCTCATTTATCTATACAGTCCATATTATATGGTGGAATAGATATATATTCCACACCTAGTAAAAAAAATCATAAAATCAAACTCTCACTTGGGTGGTAACCTAGAGAAGTCCTTAGGAAACACATCTAGGATCTTTTCAATGATGTTGGGACTTATGGACTGATGTTTCTCTCTATCATCTAAAATTACTCTAGAAAAATGGGTTATGATTATACCATACATTAGAAAAATAGGTCCTACATAACTAGTTTTCATATCCAACACTCCAATATAGACATAATCATCACCCTTGAAAAATAAAATTACACCCATAGATAAAGGTAATTGTTATAGACGATAATTCATTAAAACGGGGTTTTAAATGTAGTGACAAATTAGACTCACAGTTTTCCTGTCACTGAAATCTATTATTTATCAATTATTATAAATTTTGATTAATAAAAGTATATCGATCTAAAATTTACATAGGTAGTTCATTTTGAATGGAATGAAAAATTGATCAAACAAGATGATTTAGCTGATGAAAATAATAACATTATGGAAATAAAGATTCAATGTTAAAAAATTATGAGTCAACAATAAAAATCCTCAATATTCTAAATAGATATTTATTACCAATATAATTTCAATCAAATGAAAATGTTTTTTAGCCAATTTATTTGGAGGATCTAGTGAGCTGATTCTAGGTATCTTAGATCCACACCTAAAACAACCTTGATTATAAACATATTGCAATGTATCAAGTTATAATCTTGAATATTCATTGATTATTATCTCATTGGAAGAAATAGGTATCTAATGCACCAAGACCCACTTCTGTATAATGATCAGCGACAACTCTACAACAGAAATTCACAAAACATGATGATTTGGACAATACATATTTTATCCCTAGAATCTCATGAATATCCTTCAGAAATAGAAAAGTAACAGACATTGAATTGGTCATTGAAAATTTTACAATGGGAAATTACAATGGAATAATAAGATCATTGTAAGAATACTCAAAGTGGTATAACCTAAGAAGATGGGTTCGTGGTGGAGGTGGGTTTGCAGAGGATGAGGGATTCCAAATAAGGGTGGGGTTTAGCAGTAGAGGTGGGGTATGTTGAGGAGGTGGGTTCACGAAAATGGAAGGATTCATGGAAGAGGTGGCGTTCGACATATGAAGGAGGTGATTTTTACTGTAGAGGTGATGTTCACTGTAAATGGGGATCGGTGGGTGGTGGAGGTGACGTTCATGGTGGAGGAGGGAATTGCATCGGTGGAGGAGGGCTTCACGGCAGAGTATGGACTCATAGTAGTGGAGGAGGAATTCGTTGTGGTGGAGGAGGAGGTTGCAAGGTTCAGTTTCCATAAGAGCTTGAGGTGTACAAGATAATGAGGAGATTGTTAGGGTTTATTTATAAAAGAGGATAAACCATTTATATGTACTAGAAAAAAAGAACGGATAAATGTATCTTTTATCTACCCTAAAATAGAAAGCGATGACAAAACATGCCTTTATAAACTCTAAAATAGATAACATTGATAATTCTATAATGATAATAAATTATTAACATTTATATATATATTAATAAAATTATATGTATAATAAAAATATATATATTTATTTATAATAATAACAATAAATAAATATTTATTTATTTCTTAATAATAATAAAAATAAATAGATATTTATTTATTTATTTTTAATATATATATAATAAATATTTATTTATTTATTTTTAATATATATAATAAATAAATATTTATTTATAATTTTAAAATTATAACAAATATATTTATCATATTTATAATTATATAAAATTAATATCTTTTTTATAATTTTATAATTATTTAAAAATATCTATATTTATTTAGAATAATATTTTTATTTATTTATTATAATTTTATAATTATTGAAAAACTAATAATACATTTATTTATTTATTTATAGTTAAAATAAATAAATATGTTTTTATTTATAATTATAATAAATATTTATTTACTTATAGTTATAATAAATATATATTTATTTATAGTTATAATAAATATATATTTATTTATAGTTATAATAAATATATATTTATTTATAGTTATAATAAATATATATTTAATTATAATTATTAAATATATTTATTTATTTATAGTTATAATATATATATATGTGAATAATTATAAATAAATAAATATTTTTTTTCAAAAATTATAACATTATAAAAAATATATTTATTTAATTTATTATTTTATAAATATATATAATAAATATATTTATTATAATTATAACATTATTTAAATATATCAGTATTATTTATAATTCTAACTATAAATATTTGTATTTATTTAAAAATTTTTTTATATATTTCAAAATATAATTATTTAATTATATATATTTATAATATTATAAGTATAATAAAAATATTTATTATAATATTATAATTATTTTCACACATTGATATATATATAGTTATAACTATAAATAAATATATTGAAATGCATTATGATATAATAGCCTTCTATTTTTGAAAAAAAATAATGAAACTAAATCACATCATATATAAGGATTCCATTTAACGAAAAGACCATTGAAAAGTCCAATTAGTGATTAGACACTTTTCAAGCACGAAATGTGGATAATTTCTTTAATGATGGAAAGAAAAAATAAAAAATATTCATAAAAATATTTATTTAATTATATATATTTCTAACTTTATAAGTTTAAAAAATATATTTATTATAATTTTATAATTATTTACATATATATATATATATAATTATAAATATCATTATAAACATTTTTATATAATTATAAAATATATATAGGTATATTCCTTGTAATGTATAGATCATAAAAAATGAGTCATCACATATATATGGACAACATGAAAAGTAATGAGGGTGTAATGTGTAAATGAACATTTGTGATGAATACATAACATATGAACATCAATTATATTCACGCATCAATATATTTATTGACCAAATTCAGTGGAAACATATATTTATTTACATATATATATTTATAATTTTAAATATATATATTGAAAATTATATTATATATAATTATTGATATATAATTATAAATATAATAAATATGTTTATTATTTACAGAAATATAATATAATCTTATAATTATTTAAATATATATTTCTTTAATTATAATGTTATAAATATTCTTTAAAAAAAATTACATATATATTTTAATTATTAAAAAAAATATTAATTATAAATATGTTTGTTTATTGTATACAATTAAACTTTATTTTTTAATATAAATATAATAATTTCATATAAATTAAAAATATTTTTTATCAAAAAAATGAATTAGTACTAATAATAGGGATGATAAATTATCCATTTATCAGCACTAAAAAACATTGATTAAGGGTACACCTTTATTAGTGTTTTTAGCATTGTTAAAGGTTTTATTTATCAGCACATTTAGCTACTGCTTATAAAGGACCCACTTTTTCCAATTCATTCTACTTAGTGCTGATAAAAGTTAGTGCATCCCTTGTCCAGGCCACGAAGCATGGTACACGGACCACATAGAGAAAGTGGGTCATGGGAAGGATTGTAGTTCAGGGAGGTAATCAGTCTGTGAAAGGAATGTAGAATGCGGGGTGGCTCGTCATTTTAGAAAATAGTGGTGGAGATTGGTGGAGATGTGAAAGGGTTCATTCATTAAAGAGATCATCCATCACAAACAAACGAACATGGTACCTGGACCGTGTAGAGAAAACTATTCACATAAGGAGCTCAGTACGTGGTGAAGGATGTACCACATCGACAAATTATGTAAAACAGATTCATAGATTTTTTGGATCTATATGCCTATATAAGGTTTGTTAATCCTAGTATTAATAAGGGAAATTTTATTTGGAAAATATAATTTCTCCATGAAGCTTTGAGCTAATTCAAAATGATGTTTTTTAGGAAGTCCCTGATGAAGATCAGTTTGTAAGGGAGGATTCCATAAAGGGTGAGGTAGTTTAATGGAATAGTCCATGAACAGATTTTTCTGGGGCTTTGCAGTTCAAAAAGGAAAAAGTTTTATATAGGAAGAGTTAGTATGTGGAATAATTAGCAGTCTGTAGAAGGAGAGATAGTTCGTGGAAGTGAGGGAATTATATGAATGTGAAACTGTATGTGGAAGCAAAGGTAGTCTGTGGAGGAGGGGTGGTCTACAAAGAACACATGCTACATTGTTTGTCACAATTCACAGAAGTAGCAAGGTGGTTTGCGAAGGATTAATGGAATCATTCAAAGTCAATAAAATATTTCTCAAAAGTAATATCGGAAAACTAATAGTAAACAAAAAAGTATATTTCATCCATTGGTGAAAAATAAACATCAATAGAGCATCTATCTATAGTTGACGATGCTTGTTTTTATGAAAAAGATGGGAGATAAATTCTATAAACTATCAGTGGATCACTTCCAAGAGTAGTGAGCAAAGGAATATGAAGATATCTATCATTTCCAATGATAGTGATCCATAGAAAGAGACATACAAAGTGGCCCTTGAGAATGCAGTGATCAGACTTAAATCTCATAAAGGTAGTGATTCTGATCATATAAGTGATCTATCCCTAACCCTGTAATTTGGAAATTACACTTAGTGTATTAGGTACAATCAGAACATTTACATTATATATGCTCCTTGAATGTAGCCCATTGAGGGTGAACCAAGTATAAATCACTATGTCTCATGCATGATTTTATTTCTATTCATATATTTCTATGGGAATAAGATAGAAGGGTGGTTTTTTTAATAATGAAACAAGATCCTATGGAGCATTTTTTTAACATTCAAATTTGGATTCACCCCCACCCTCAGCCTCTCATAGTATTTAACCTAATGAGGATAAATAATACTTTGTTTTGGTGATATTTAATTGGATGAAGAATGTTTTTCAATGCACGCAGACTTAATAGACCCAAAATATAGGTAAGTTGGAAATGATTTACATTTAATAGTTTTTAAAACTTGTTAGTGTGACTTCATGTATCATATCATTTATGAATTCATATTTAACATCATGATTTTTGAAATTATTATAAAAGGATTTAGGGACTCAGTTAATGTTGAGTACAATGTAACATTTTCAATCCAATGTATAGTCGGATAGGAAAATCCCGACCATGAAGGATATTCTTTGGGAAACTGTCCTTGAATTTGGTGGATCATGGAATGATCAACTATACTTTGTTTATTTCACATACAATAATATTTTCTAGGTTTCAATTCAAATGATTCCATTTTAGTTCCTTTAGGGTTAGTTTTGTCACTAATCACTGTGATGGAATAAGGTGGGTGAGACTATTGTCTTTCGGATGGTTATGATCTAAGATACCATTGAGATGGTGGAGTTAATATAGAATTGGTTAGTTACCAGTCATAGTAGATAACTATTATATGTTTATAATAGGGTAGAACCTTTGTAGTTCTTTATGGTAAAATAGGTTTTTGTATGGGTGCCACCTCGGTTGGGGAATCATCATTTTTGGAAAAAAGGGAAGTTGGAACCATAGTTTTTGAGAACTTTTTAGATCACGAAGAATATCATAGAAGTGGATTACTGACTAGAAATTTCTCCATAATATTTACATATGCATAATGTGTTACATGTCTCATAGATGTGGATGAATGATCTCAACCCAACACATTAGATCGACTACAAGGATGATGGGTTGGAACTAGATTTTTTTTTGAGTGACTCATTTTAATTATAGATCATATTGAAATTTTTTTGAGTGGTAAGTTGATAGCACTGGCTCTAGTATTATGGCAGCATAAAAGATTCCTAGAGGATATGTGGGGGAAGGAGTTTGGTGTTTAGGCCCAATGGATTCAGTTGTTTGAGCAGGCCTAGGGGAGGCACTTATCAAGAATGAGAAGCTTTTAGAGCGAGATATTTGTAACACCCAAAAATTTACAAGTTGTGTGAATTTTAGTTTCATCATACATCAATCTAGTTTTTCAAACTCTTTAAGAAGTTGAGATAAAATTTTAGCTACAGAGCAGCATTGAACCATTGAGTATTATGTTGCACTACGTAGGGCATTATTACAATATATATGTCTGTACTAAAACATGGAGTCTAGTCGGAAGTGGAGGATATGGTGTGGATGATGTTTTACGACATGAACACTAAATATTTTAGTTTTCTTGTTCCAATAAATATTAGGGTCAATACATCATGGATTTGGGTTATAGCATGGCCATCTTCTTTAGCTTTATAATATTGTGGCGTGGTGGTTCCTATGTAGCATGGTATCTTATCCAGTTTTATAGGATCTTGTTTTGGACCACACTATGTTCCTTAGATAATGTTTTGATTAGACCCATCGTGGTGTAATCCCTTCCCTTGCATCGTAGTTTTGTCTTAAACCAGCCCCTTTATGCCATGGTAAGGGTCATTTCACCATGATATTATGGTTTCTAGTTTTCTTATAAACGTTAAAATCCCAAAAAATCAATAATTCATCCATATTCACTTAGGAATCTTGTGTGACCTTGGTGTGTACCTAGGTGGAATTTTATTCACCTTTAATTATCTTTCAACCATGGACTTGGGAGATCAATTTTTTGGAATCCATGAGTTAAGAGTCATCTATTCTAGCCTAATTATTTTTATTCTCTTCTAGAATTGGTCATATATCTATTCTATGTGGGATATTTCTTTGGATTTCATCATGATATAATGAAGCTATTCATTTTCTACTGATAGATCACCATCAGATCTTGATAATTGAAGGCGATCCTTAGACCAGATCATTATCTACCATTTATGGTGGTTGTTGTTGAATAACTTTATTTGATTATTATATTATTTTACCATATCCTTATTTAATCATGTTCTGTAATCCTATCAATAAAGAATGGATATCGGTTCTAGGTATCCTTGACATGTGGGTTTGATCTAGTTTGAGCATGGTCATGAATTGTATATCAGTACTTGAAAATCATGGTGATTTTATTCACACGCTTGACGTAAGGCCCCAGCCATAAACATTACATAATCCTGGATTTAGTTAAAAATTCACATTGAGGGTCTTTTCAGGTTTAGAACATTAGAAAATTAGGTCATAACTTATACATAACAACATGAATATTACATTTAGACACTTCTACTCATTATCAATTTTTTCATAAAATAAAAACTCATAAAAAAAGAAACTTCTCTAGTTTCTTTTTTTTAAACAGAATGACTTTTCCTTGATCCCATCCTTGACCATATTCTTCCTTATCTCCTATGAAAAACATTTCAAAAACAAGGGATGATCATAAAATTCTCAATAAGGGATACATAATGAAGGAAAACAGTCAGTTTTCAACGAAAAATGTAATCCATGCATAATTAATCATAAATTAATACTTTTCAACATAAATAAGCATAAAAAACACTTCACTAAATATATTCTCATTTCATACCCTTTTTGTAACCAAAATATTACCATAATGCCCATATAAAACAATTTATTTCATATTATAAATACCCGTAAATTTCAAGGGAACGTTTTTTAAAATTCATTGGGATTTTACGAGTACGCAGTTTCTTGACGGAACATGATTCTGAGGACTTGAGTGTCCAGAATCAATTTCCTATGTTTAGCTCGGGTAGGTTCAGTGAACGAAAGAGCGGGTTTTTCTATCATTTCAACCGGTGATTGGAATTGAAACCCGAGGGAACCGATGGAACCGTAGTGCCGGTAATTTCTTAAGAGGACCTTTACCAAAGGTGCGTTTTCTCAGGAGGAGTTGAAAAAATTTGGGGATTAATAAATAATATAATTGAATAAAATTTGTGGTACAAATTTTATTCCTAACCTAAGTGGTTTTATCCTACATGGGGAAGTTAGGGTGGGACCCACTGGCACCCTAACTACCCATGTGAGGATAAATGTGAGGGGTGGCCCGCCCGAGCTCCAACCTTTCACATTCCTCATAACTCCTTAAACTCTCCATTTAACCCCCCTTTATTTAATTATGTTACTTCTCCTCTTCCACTTTAATAATGACAACACACATTAATTTAATTAATTGAACCTCTTTAATAAATTGAATTATGTGTTTGAATTTTGGAAATTTGAAATGCTTGTAAAAATAAAAAAATAAGGGGAGGCCTTAATTTATTTGGTTAGTTTTGTTGTGTGAGGAATTTGGGGAGGGAGATCTTTTCTCATTGGAAGAACTACATCCTCCCACGAAGAACATCAATCCTCCCGTGAAGAATGTCATCTCTTCAAGAGAAGAACGACTCGACGACTGTCGCTCAATCATCATCTTCTCTTCGTGATAAAAGAGAAGACGACGTTTCCTCGGGTTCACACCAACGACGATGGGAACGAAGCCATCATCTGTGGAGCTTGACAACTGTAAACTTCCTACGAGGTTGGGGTGTGTTTTGAATTGAGAAATATTGGTTTTCATTACATGTTGATGTTCCTCTTAAAACCAATTGTTATCGGACTAATGTGGAAGGGACCTGACCAAACTAACACAGAACGATTCCTCCGTTATTCTTATGAATTTGTGGCATTCTTCAAGCATTCTTGAGTGGTGAATCAAGTTATGTTTGCATAGAAAATCGGAGGCCCGAAAACATCTTAATCGGCCTCAGAGCATCAGGGCGTCATAGAAGCGGAAGTTGCGTAGAAATTGGATCATCGGAATGAAGAACGGACGCCTCAGAAGGCGTGCTGGCCAGAGGCGTCATTTCTGGAAAATTCCAGAATACATAGCATGTACTCGAGAAGCACACGCTGTGTAGTAAAAGCGTATTATGGCTTCCGTTTCGGACGTTAGAAAAGTAACACACAGTGTGTGACTCTAGACACACGGCGGGTACTTCCTTCACTAAGGCAGAAGCGGCTTCGTGAGGCTTGACGTGTAATTTGAGAGATACACGGACACGGGCAGAACCACATGGCCATGAGGCACGACATGTACTACCTTCTCTAAGGTAGAAGCATATTCGCAAGGCTCGGCGTGTAATTTGGGAGATACACGGACACGGGAAGAACCACAAGGCTATGAGGCATGGCGTGCACTACCTTCACCTTGGCAGAAGCGGCTTTGTGAAAACTTGGCGTGTATTCCGTGAATACACGGACATGGGGTGTAGTACATGGGCAGGTACTCCACCACACGACTAGGCATGGTCAGCGTACACGGAGCTAACCCCAGAAGTTTGGACACGGCGTGTCACCATATCACATGCTGTGTATTTACTTTTTACATTAACAACCCTTCAACACAATCTGTGGTACACGAACAGTACCTGTGGACTAATGACACAATGTGTAACCATACCACATGATGTGTAATTACGTTTTACACGGCCAGACCCATGATGCGGGCCATTTTACACGGGCAGTACCCGGTGTGTGATGACACGATGCGTATTGATTACCTACACGCTGTGTACTTTTGGGGAAATGACTTGGTCATCTTATTCTCTATATGTTAGACACGTTTTTCATAGTTTTCCTTTATGAAGAGTGATGAAACATTGGGATAAATCATCTCTGGTCTTCATGACGGTTGATGTATCCACCCCTTTGACTCAAGAAGCGAACCCTCCCAGAAACAAGTGTGTTGTGTGCGGGAACCCTAAAGCTGGTTGCGACTGTGACGATGATGGATATTGTACATGGATCCTACGTGGGTTTGGCAACAAGGACGATTGTACTTGGATCGTCTATGGGTTCGGAAGCGAAGACATATGTACTTGGATCCAACGTGGGTTTGGCAGTGATGGTTATTGTACTATGATCCTACGTGGGTTCGGTAGTGAGGACTTCTGTATATGGATCCTACATGGTTTCAGCATGGGAGATGATTCAGAGGCTACATCTATCATCTCCACCCCTCTTCATGAGTAGTATACCTGTGTGAGCTATGTCATGACTTTCAATCATTATCATCGATATGATTGACTTGCTTTCATGTGTGGATTGGGTTGGGTTTTCCTGTGTGGACTGGGTTGTACATGGGATCGTGAGTTGGAGTCGAACTGGAAATGAAGACTTAGGTATATGTATGGGCATATACCTAAGTAGAATTGTTTTATACTTTGTGTTTGTATCATTCCTTTCTGGTTTACCCTTTGTGGATTTTGGGAGACCATCGGGGGTCTCGGGGTCCCTACTGAGTATCGTACACTCACCCATGCATGGGCTATGACCGCATTACGTTGTGTTGGTTGCAGACGATGGACAACACTGATTGTGGTTGAGGCTTGAAGAGCGGGATGGTACCTGTAGGTGCAATATCAGGTGGGATGTACATGGAGAGGATGAGCAAACCTGAGGAGCTGAGGAGACCATCTTTACTCACCCATCAGGTGGGAGTTCCGGAGGATGACTTGGTGGTTACTGCTCTACTTTTCAGCTGTTGTACTTTCCTTTCTCAGTTTTACTGTACTTTCAGTTGGGTTTGTATACTAACCCATTTACTTTCCAGCATTTACTTTTGTACTCGGTTTACATATCGTTTACTTCAGCTTGTGTACTCTGTGGTGTTTGTTTTCTTATACAAGGTTAATTCATTCCCTTTATCGGGATTTATGCCTTTGGTGCTAGTCGCCATCCCCTGACCTTTGGAAGGCGGGCTTGGGGTAGTCACAGCACTGGCCCTGAGGATGGGTCGGGACAAATTGGTATCATATGAGTCGTTTCTACCACAGAACTTAGGACTCTCATAATTTATTCTTTGTGAAGTAATAGTGTTTAAGGTATTGACTGTGTTTATCAGTCAAGGGAGTCCAGTGTTGGTTTGGCGGCCGACGTATCCGTACACCAGGACACTGACTTCTGATTTACGACTCAGTGCATGAAAACATTGATTGAATGTGTGTTTCAAAGTTTTATTTGTGATTACTTTTTGTCAACTCACCAGGTATACTATATTAACTGTGGCGCACCTATTTTTTTTAGGATGGCCCCACGACGGTAGCCAGCTAGGGTTCCGAGCATTGTGCGAGACAGCATCCCACCGAGTGACGAGGCATCGGTGCAGGGCCCTATTATAGTGGAGGCACCGACGGTACCTCTACCTGCCGATCCACTGATGCCACTAGCCCCAGCAGCTGAGAGTGCACATTTCTTGAGTGCACTGCACGAGTTTCAGCGTTAGAGACCTCCCAGGTTCCGCGACGATACGGACCCTCAGGCAGCTGAGGTTTGGCTGGAGGCTGTTGTTTGAGTCTTCAGATTAGTAGGGACACCAACTGACCTCATTGTGATTCTTGTGGTAAGTCTCCTTCACGCAACAGCAGGTAGATGGTGGAGTCTGATTCTCTAGGTGCACGACGAGGCATCTCTCCTTTGTTCAGACTTCAAGAGCCTTTTCCGCTCAGAGTTCATTCCAACCACCCTCCGTGTGGTGTGTATCCAGGAGTTACTACAGCTGTGTCAGGGCATCATATCAGTATCCTAGTAGTCGGCGATATTTACGGATCTCTTGCGCTACTCCAAGAACATGGTATAGGACCCATTCCTCTGGGCCATGACCTTCGAGTAGGGGCTAAGGCATTAGATCAAGGCATCGATGATCTCCATCATTATTCCGACGTAGGCAAGAGTACTGAAGCGAGCCCTTCTTGTAGAGAGCTTTCTTGCTGATCCTTCACCACCAGCGAGACCAACTGCATGGTGGCATGTAGCGGAGTCTTCTGCAGTCGGCAGTAGACAGACGTCGCAGAGGTCCAAGAGGACTAGACCATCAGGTGGACGACTATAGGATACTGGTTCGGAGATGGGGGGTACACGCAGTAGAGCCAGTCATACGAGAGGCAGAAAGTGATATTCATGCGGAGGGCAGGGGCACATGGCTCGTGACTGCCCGAACTGCCATTCAGAGCAGCAGCAGACGATTGTTGGACCACCCAGGTAGAGGCAGAGGTTTGATCGTGGTGGTCCGCAGGGAGCAGGCAGACGAGGCAGATGAGCTGGTCGGGAAGCAGGTGGTGGACGACGCTTCGGGGCTCTACCGCCACCACAACCAAGAGGTCCACCCCGACCACAGGGAGTTGGCGGGAAGAGGTAGGATCAGCTTCATAAAGTGGAGGCCTACGACCACAGTGCAGTTGAGATGATTTGAGGTACTATATGTGCCTACTCCACCCTTGCTACAGTTCTTATAGACACAGGAGCAAGTCATTCTTTAATTTTGGATACCCTTGTTCAGAGCTTGGAGATTCCAATAGAGCCATTGGCTCGATCCTTATGGCAAGAGACTTCTACGGGAGAAGACTCAACGATTACGCACTAGTTCCGGCAGTGTGAGATTACTCTAGGAGGTGAGAGATTTGACTGGGATCTTCTTGAAGTGGCGTTGAGGCCTTACGATGTCATCTTGGGCATGGATTGGTTATCTACGGTACATGATCAGATCGATTGTATTAGGCTCAAAGTGAGGTGTGTCCGCACAGATGGGAGAAGTTTCACCTTCACTGGTGAGAAGGGAGCCTTCGTAGTGCAGGATGGACTTACGTAGAGGAGAGGATAGCTGATCACTCATCAGTTGTCTAGTCTCATCCTAGGATCAGTTGATGTGCGGAATCCGAGTTTTCCTGTAGTGGTGGATCAGTATGCGGATGTTTTTCCTGAGGAAGTTCTTGGACTACCTCCTCATAGAGAGGTAGACATCTATATTGATCTGTACCCTGGGATATCCATGATATATACTCTAACATATCTGATGGCTCCCGCTGATCTTCGAGAGCTACGAGTACAGTTGGAGGACTTGTAGGGAAATGGATTTATCTGACCCAGTATTTCACCCCGGGCTTCCCTGATTTTGTTCGCCAAGAAGGCAGACGGGAGCTTGCGATTGTGTGTCGACTACAGTCACCTGAACCAGGTGACCGTGAAGAACAAATATCCACTTTTGAGGATTGATGATCTTTTTGATCAGATCAAGGGAGCACGCTGGTTCTCGAAGATAGACCTTATTTCAGGCTATCATCAGCTCAGAGTTCGAGATGAGGATGTGAAAAAGACGGCCTTCAGGTGTCGGTATGGCCACTATGTGATCTTGGTTATGCCTTTCGGCATAACCAACACTCCATCAGTGGTCATGAGTCTCCTGAACAGGATCTTCCAGCCTTACCTCGATCGATTTTTCATAGTCTTCATCGACGACTTAGTGATTTACTCGACTACTGAGGAGGAGCACGCCTACCACTTGCTAGTTGTACTGGATACACTCTGAGAGCACCAGCTTTATGGTAAGCTCTCTAAGTTTCAGTTCTGGATTCGAGAGGTCGACTTCTTGGGGCACTTCATCTCTGAGGCAGTAGTTGTAGTGGATCCTGCGAAGATCGAGGTAGTGCTAGCTTGGGAGCCACCCTGGATCGTGACGGAGGTGCGGAGTTTCCTTGGTCTGGCTAGGTACTATCGGAGATTTGTGCCAGACTTCTCCAGAGTTGCAGCACCACTTTCAGATTTGACAAAGAAGAGGAAACCCTTCATGTGGTCAGATAGATGTCATGAGAGCTCCCAGGAGATAAGACAGATATTGACCAGACCATCCATCCCGAGGCTAACGGAGGAGGGCGTAGGGTATGTAGTTTACTGTGATGCATCAGGGAACAGACTCGGGTGTGTCCTCATGCATGAGTGGGAAATTATTGCTTATGGTTCATGACAGTTGAGACAACATGAGAAGAACTACGCTACCCATGACCTGGAGTTATCAGCAATGGTCTTCGCCGTGAAGATGTGGAGGCACTATCTGATGGGCGAGAGATTTACAGTCTACTATAACCACCAGAGTCTTAGGTACGTCTTCTCGTAGAAAGAGCTGTACCTGAGACAGTGAAAATTTATCAAGTTCCTCCGGGACTATGACTTTGATATAGTCTATACTCCTAGTAAGGGGAACGTAGTAGCTGATGCTCTCATTAGGAGGTCGTGCATCCAGCTACTTAGAGAGGCAACGAAGCAGATAGCCGCGTTGCAGATATCCTTCATGGATAGAGATGGAGCAACCGTTCTACAGTCACTCACAGTCACTCTTACAATACTTCAGCGGTTCAGAGAGGCACAGCGTGGGGACATTGACTGTGAGACGTGACATGCACAAATATCCTCAGGAAAGGCACCTGAAGGATTTTCTGTAGGAGAAGAGAACTTCATCATTTTCAGGGGACGTACCATGGTACCAGATGCATTACGGGAGGAGGTGATGAGGGAGTTTCACACTTCCCCATTGGCGGTACATCCAGGAGTAGAAAAGATGTACCAGGACCTCAGATGATAGCACTGGTGTCCAGTTATGAAGAAGGTTGTGGCATAGTTCATTTCATGATGCCTCACTTGCTAGCAGGTGAAGGTGGAGAACCAGGTACCAGCAGGCTCGGTACATCCCTTGAATGTCCTGGAGTGGAAGTGGGACAGGATAACTATGGATTTTGTGATAGGACTTCCACGTACTTCCAGAGGACATGACTCCATCTGGGTGATCGTAGACCGACTCACCAAGTCATCCAACTTCTTACCTATCAGAGAGTAGGGCTCAGTGGAGAGCTTGAGACGCCTCTACGTTCAAGATATCGTACAGCTTCATAGTGTTCCATCATCTATCATATCTGATCGAGATGCTCTCTTTTCTTCCCGGCTTTGGAAGGGGTTGCAGGAGGCATTTGGGACGCTGTAATGCCTGAGCACCTCCTTTCACCCTCAGACGGATGGCCAGACGGAGAGGGCCATTCAGACTCTCAAGGACATGCTTTGTGCATGTGTTCTCAACTTTGGTCGCAACTGGGAGGATCACCTACCTTTGGTGTATTTTTCATACAACAACAGCTACTACTCCACCATCGGGATGGCACCATACGAGGCATTGTACGACTGACCTTGCATACCACCTCTCTGTTGGACAGACCCTGGGAGTCAGCACTTGTAGGACCAGAGATGGTCCAAGCCATGAAGGAGAAGGTTCAGATCATCCAGGAACAGATAAGGACTACCCAGAGCCGACAGAAGTCCTATGCTGACAGGAGGCGGAGACCACTAGAGTTCGAGGATGGCGACCACGTTTTCTTTCGGGTCTCACCTCGACGGGGATTATGGAGATTTGGCCATGGCGGAAAGTTATCTCCATGCTTAATCAGACCATTCTAGGTTCTCATCAGGATAGGCGAGGTGGATTATCCCCTAGAACTTCTACCTCAGTTGCATCGGGTGCACGACGTCTTCCACGTATCTCAGCCGAGGAGATACGTGCACGACCCGATGCATATCATTGATCACGGGGAGCTAGACATCGATGATGGGGCGACATTTGCAGAGGTCCTGGTGGATATCGAGGATTGACAATAGTGGGTATTATGTGGATGGTCGATTCCTCTAGTGTGCATCAGGTGGCAGCATGAGAACCTACAGGAGAGCACATGGGAGTGGGAGGCTCAGATGTGTGCACAATACCCTCTTTTGTTTCCCAAGTTTACGATGTAACTTTATGGGGATGTAAATCCCTTAGGTGGGAGTAATTTAAAGACATATAAATTTCAAGGAATTTATTTTATTAAATTCTTTGGGATTTTACGAGTACGCAGTTTCTGACGGCACATGATTTCGAGGCCCGGAGTTCCCATGATCAATTTCTGAACTTTAGCTCGGGTACGTTCAGTGAACGAACGAGCGGGTTTTTCTATCTTTTGAACTGGTGCTCTGAATTAAAATCTGAGGGCACCGATTTAACCGCAGCGCTGGTAATTTCTTAAGAGGACCTTTACCAAAGGTGTGTTTGCTTGGGAGGAGTTGTTATAATTTGGGGATTAATAAAGAATTGAATTGAATAAACTTTTTGGTGAAAATTTTATTCCTAACCTAAGTGGTTTTATCCTACATGGGGAAGTTAGGGTGGGACCCACTGGCACCCTAACTACCCATGTGATGATAAATGTGAGGTGGGGCCCTCACGAGCCCTAACCCTTCACATTCCCCCTAAATCTTAAACTCTTCATTAACCCCCCCTGTATTTAATTATGTGACTTCTTCTCTTCCACTTTAATAATGCCAACACACATTAATTTAATTAATTGAAGCACTTTAATAAATTGAATTATGTTTTTGAATTTTGGAAATTGGAAATGATTTGAAAAATAATAAAATAAGGGGAGGCCTTATTTTATTTGGTTAGTTTTGTTGTGTGAGGAATTTGGGGAGATATTTTTTCTCATTGGAAGAACTTCATCCTCCCACGAAGAACTTCAATCCTCCCATGATGAATGTCATCTCTTCCAGAGAAGAAGGACTCGTCGATTGTCGTGCAATCATCATCTTCTCTCCATGATAAAAGAGAAGATGACGTTTCCTTCGGTGCACAGCGACAACGATGGGAACGACTCCATCATCTGCGACGCTTGACAACTACGAACTTCCTACAAGGTAGGGGTGTGTTTTGAATTGAGAAATATTGGGTTTCCTTCAATGTTGATGTTCCTCTTAAAACCAATTGTTATTGGACTAATGCGGAAGGGACCGGACCAAACTAACAAGGGCTGATTTCTCCTCTGTTCTTATGTATTTGTGGCGTTCTTCAAGAATTCATGAGCAGTGAATCAAGTTATCTTTTTGGAGCCGATCGGAGGCCCGAAAACATCGTAATAGGCCTCAGACCATTGGGGATACCTAGAAGCGGATGTTTCGTAGAAATTAGATCATCAGAATGAAGAACAAACGCCTCGGGAGGTGTGCTGGCCAGAGGCATTGTTTTTGGAAAATTCCATTATACACGGTGTGTACTCCAGAAGCACACGCCGTGTAGTAAAAGTGTTTTTTGGCTTCCATTTCAGACGTTAGAAAAGTAACAAACGGCGTGTGACTCCAGAAAAACGACATGTACTTCCTACACCAAGGCAGAAGCGGCTTCGTGAGGATCAACATGTAATTTGGGAGATACACGACATGGGCAGAACCACACGACCAAGAGGCACAGCGTGTACTACCTTCTCTAAGGCAGAAGAAGCTTCACGAGGCTCGATGTGTAATTTGGGAGATACACGGACACAGGCAGAACCACATGACCAAGAGGCACGGCGTATACTACCTTCACCTTGGTAGAAGCGACTTTGTGATGACTCGGCATGTATTCCGGGAATACACAGACATAGGGTGGAGTACACGGGAAGGTACTTCACCACACGGCCAAGCTTGGTCAGCATACATGGAGTCGTCCCCAGAAGTTTGGACATGGCATGTAACCATATCACATGCTGTGTATTTACTTTTTACATGAACAACCCTTCGACCCGGGCTGTGGTACACAGACAGTACCCGTGGACTGAAGACACGGCGTGTAACCATACCACATGCCGTGTACTTACTTTTTACATGACCAGCCCCATGACACGGTCCATTTCACATGGGCAGTACCCGGTATCTGATGACACGGCGTGTATTGATTACCTACACGCCATGTAATTTTAGGGAAATGACTTGGTTATCTTATTCTCTATATGTTGGACACTTTTTCCTTGGTTTTCCCCTATGACGTGGGATGGAATTTTGGGATAAATAATATATGTTCTTCATGACGGTTGATGTATCCACCCCTTTGACTAAAGGAGCGGACCCTCCCAGAATCGAGTGTGTTGTGTGCGGAAACCCTAAAGCTGGCTGTGACTATGACAATGATGATGACTATACTTGGATCCTACGTGGGTTCGGTAGCGAGGACGACTATACTTGGATCCTCAATGGGTTTAGAAGAGATGAAGACTTTACTTGGATCTTACGTGGGTTTGACAACGAAGGTTACTGTACTAGGATCATACGTGGGTTCAGCAGCGACGACTTCTGTACTTGGATCCTACGTGGGCTCGGCATAGGAGATGATTCAGAGGCTACATCTATCATCTCCACCCTCTTCGTGAGTAGTATACTTGTGTGAGATGAGTCTTGACATTCAATCATTATCATCGATATGATTGACTTGCTTTCCTGTGTGGATTGGGTTGTGTTTTCCTGTGTGGACTGGGTTGTACTTGGGCTTCTGAGTTGGAGCCGAACTAGAAATGATGACTTAGGTATATGTATTGGCATATACCTAAGTAGAGTTGGTTGATACTTCATTTTTGTATACTTCCTCTCTGGTTTACCCTTTGTAGATTCTGGGAGACCTTCGGGGGTCTCGAGGTCGCTACTGAGTATCGTATACTCAACCCTGCACGGGCTATGCCCGCACTACATTGCGTTGGTTGCAGGCGACAGACAGCGCTGATCGTGGTTGATGCTTGTGGAGTGGGATGGTACCCAGAGGTGGACTATCATGTGGGACATACACGAAGCGTACAACCAGACCCAAGGAGCTGAGGAGACCATCTGTACTCACCCTTTAGGTGGGAGTTACGGAAGACGAAATGGTGGTTGCTGCTCTAATTTTCAGCTGTTCTACTTTCCTTTCTCAGTTGTACCTGTACTTTCAGTTGGGTTTGTATACTGGCCCATTTACTTTCCAGCACTTACTTTTGTACTCAGTTTACTTAGTGTTTACTTTAGCTTTTCAACTCTGTGGTGTTTGTTTTCTTATATAAAGGCAATCCATTCCTTTTATTAGGATTTCCGCCTTTGGTGCTAGTCGTCAGCCCCTGGCCTATGGAAGGCGAGCTTGGGGTAGTCACGACATGGGCCCCGAGGATGGGTCGTGACAAATATAAAGGTAACATGGTATCTAAAAGTGCATAAATGGAATGACTATAGATTCTGCTCCACACATATCCCTAAATGGAATAGCCATACAGATTACTTCCACACCCAATGCATTAGAGGTTATAACGTAACCACCCGTCCTTGGGTTTTCAAGGAGCCACCCGCCATTTGGTTTATCACATAACCACCCATCAAATGTCCATTTACCATTATATAGTCACCACACATAAAATATTGTAAATATCAACATTTCAATAAAAAAAATCATTTTCAATCACGAGAAATAATTTCATGATATTGAAATAGTAAATCCATTTTCAAAACCGTTTTCAATGCCAGAATATTTAAAATGGGTATATGGTATTTATTTTAAATTTAAAAAAATCATGGCTTGTTAAGGAAGCCAAATATCAAATAATGCTCGCGATGACAGAAAATTCATTGTCACCACATACTTTAAAAAAATTCTATTTGTAGTTCAGTAAAATGCTTCATTGAAAAAATATTCTTTTTGATTGAAAGTAAAAGTAAAATTTGATTATACAAAGTATTAAATAAAGTGTTTATAAATCAAATTATGCTTCAATGAAAGAATATTGAGACGTAGTCCCTTACCTCATATCTGACTTCACTCGTTCATTCATTAATTTCCTAAATAATAAACATAAGTTAATTTATAATTTCTTAAAAAACGTTTTTAAGTTTATTGTTCCTTTTATATCACTTATTAACTTGCTATAACAATATGTTAATTAATAGAGTTCATATTGGACGTTTTGTCATTGTTCGGAACTTGAGTAAAAAATGAACCGATTGTAATTATAAATTGTCAATGTAGTCAAAATTTTACTATATCCAGAATGATATTCATGATTTAGATATCATATATATCTAGTGTATATGTATTTATAATATTCCATAGTATTTGGATATAAGAAATGAAATGAACCATTCATGGAGACAGTAAGCCGTACGTATACATGAACACTGATTTTATTTCATTTATATATTTAATGGAATGAAAATTAACTTATTAATAGGTATATTATAATTAAATGATAATATCTAATTTTTATATGTTATATAATTTATTTAATTTTATCCTTTATATGTTCCATGTATAGCATGAATGAGTCATATCACCTTGAGGGGGAGGTAGTCCGTACATTCTCGAATGAAAATATCGTATATATACAACATGATAAGAAAAAAGGTATGTTATAAATGAGAATTAAAAAGTATAGAGATAATGTAAATATCATATATATCATACATAATTATAGTTCCATTAAAATGTCCACCATAAGAGGTGGTAGGATAATATTGAACAATCATTGTTTTGTGAGGCAGTAGTTCATTATCCACAGAAATAGTATCTTCTATACCCATTAGACAGAGGGGTGTGTATGTTTACTTTGAATAATTATCATAACAAAAACATAATAAATTTACTATAATAGTTTTTTATTTAAAATAATAATAATAACAGAATAGGGAGTGAAGAAGGAAAATAATGGAATGAAAAGTGAAAGAAGACGTTACCTCAAATTAGGTAACTTCTTTTGATTTGAGCCAAAGGGCTCTCTTTAATAGCAATATGTCTAGGTGAAGGATTATAGGAGGAATACAAATATTTTGGGTGCTTATTTTGGTAGAGGTTGGATGATCCCTGGAGGATTGAGTGGAATGCGTAAGGGTTAGAGGCGGTGTCCTTCTATAAGAGGGAGGAGAGGCACTTTAGGAAGGTTTGAATGTAATATTTTACTATAAACTGAATTTTGATTTCAAAAGGAATCCAACTCATTTAATTTGAATATAAGGTATTTATTTTTCAAAATAATCTCATCCAATGGGTTTTAGACAAGTTTAGTGAGTAATAGTAACCTTATCTTTTAGCTTTGACCTTTATTTAACTATTTTAACATTTACCATGTCCTCTTGTATATTCATATGATAAGGATAATATATTTACTATTAAATGAAAAGAAACCCACAAATGGATCATAAATAAAAATTTTAATATAATATATTTCATTTGGATGAATATTGGATTTTTATGATTATTTTATCATTTAAATAAATATTACTTATTTTAAAAACTCATTTATATCAATTTATAAACTATTCATATAATGACTTTTAAAAAATATATAACAGCTTTATTCATTCAAAAACCTACCTTAATTCAAACATAACAAGTTATAATGATTTAAAAATTTTGTGGATGGCATAAATAGTTTCAAAATAAATTTATTTTAATATTTATATTGTCATTTATTTAAATCTTTCATTAATAAGGTAATCACTACATCACTATTGTGGCATAAGTAATTTTATTTATTTGACATCTAAAAATTATAAATAAAATACAATGATATATGAAATATTTTTAGATTTATAATTACTATTTATAGTCTAAAATATCACTTATATATCCCCACATAAAAAATGTTTTACTAAAAGATATATGTTTATGTTACATTTTCCATAACTTTAAATTAATTTTTATAAAATGTCATTTTCACATACAAGTGGCTCCATGGGGTCCCAAAATTGACCCAAGGATGACCATGGTCGGACATGTGTCATCCAATAGGGTTAGTACATGTGTTAGGGTAAATTTTAGATTATTATATTATTATTTGTTTACCCTTTTTTACTATATTTACCCTTTAACCGTGGTATATAAAATGTTTACTGAAGTTACTATTCACAATGTCTAAAAATAAAAGATACCTATTAAAAAAATTTGATTTCATGATTCCAAATATGGAATCCATTTTTTCAAATTCAAAATAGATAATTTTCATAAATTAATTTAAAATTAATTTCTATTTCCAAAACTAAAAAGTGTGTTTTAAAGAAATAAAACTACCAAAATATTAACATGTGTTTATCTACAATTTCAAAGTAAAATTACATAAAATTACTAAAATTGGATTAAAAATTAAAATTATAATCAAATAAAACTTTAAAACCAATTTAATTTAAAATCTATCTATAAAAATAGATTATATTACAAGGTAGTTTTGAATTAAAATGCATTAATTTTCACTATTCAAAAAAAGAACTTTATCCGAAAAATACCAAAATTTTACCCAATGTAAATTTTGATATTATTATTATAAATAAGAAGTTTATTTTTTTAAATTGATCATATAAATGTTGTAGAAACTATATTTAAAAAGGGTACTCCATCAAAAGACAGTAAAACGAATTTTTTAAAATATTAGAGATTTTCATGCATAAAATTGGATTCATTCTTATTTTAAGCCTATAAAACATATTGGATAAAAGTAAAAACATTTAAGAAACATGTGTAATAATATTGTAGTTAGTTATGTTCATTAATTCCAATGAAATGGAAAGATGTTAACTACCATTTATAATAATAATAATAATATTATATTATTTTTCAGTAAAACTCAAAGTTGTGTGCAACATTAGATTTCAATGAAACCTGTTGTTGTTTATTGAGTACACTATAAAACATAGCATCCCCATTAAAGTAAAATTAATATATAATTCAAAAATATTAATAAATATTAAAATTTCATATTCTTTTTTTATTTGGAATTTTATATCCTTCCCCCCTTTTGGGAATTGCGTCCTCAAAATGTTAAAATCAGGCTCTGAAACATCATTGAAAGTCCCACATCAGAAAACATATTTAATAAAAATATCACTTTAAAATAAATAAAGATAATTACAAAGGTCACCCGAGATAACCCATACAAGGATTCCATAGAGGAAAACATGGATATGGAGGAGAAACTAAGTGTCATTTTTTGATGGATAGTGATAGAAAACATGATTAGGATAAATTTAACCACCAGAAAAACACAAACTTTTGATGGGTGAAACGGTATTTAATTACCCAGTAAGAAGAGTAAACAGACAGCATTTTTGTTTTAAGTTCCTTTTCATAATGTTGAGTAATTTATTTATGAGATAGACTATGAACATAAGGAAACCTAATTACTTGTCATGTAGACTTTCATCTTTTACTAAATTTTTATAAAAAACACAACCTTTCTCCAAACAATGAGTATTCAAGAAGACTGCTCACATCAAAACTGCTAGAATCAATTTCTAGAGAATCACATAATTAAAAATTATGAACTATATATTTCCCCTATCTTTAAAAATTAACCAAAACCAAAATGGTTAGTATGAAATCAAATAATCCACAAAAGAATAATATTTTATAATAATAAATACTACTCTTAATCACCATAACTGAAAAACAATACCCAAATCTCAACAAATACCATTCAATAAAAACTTGCCTTTAAAATTTTCCAAAATAATCCAAAATAAGTTTGAAAACAAAAATTCATAAGGATTTCATTACATAGTCTTCAACAAAAATCTTAACATTTATCTTCAAATAACATCAGCTAATCTTAATGTCAGATAATTAAATGAAATTAACCTAATCACATATTCTCTGTTATAGGATAATTACTTCCAAAAATAACCCAAATCTCTATATGTTTAGAATAAAAAATGATTCTTCCAAAATAAAATTTCAACCATTACTCCGCAAATGAAATCTCATAGTATTCTATTTTCCTTAGGCATATAGTGTTCCAAAAATAGTGAACGCCTTCAAAATAAAATTTATCACTTAATCACAAAATCATTTTCCTATGATAGGGATATCCATTTTATAAATCATACATTCCCAAAATCAACATATTATTGATATAAAAAATATTTAACTAAAAAGAATTAATTATACTAACTAGGTACTTCACGTAGGCTAGTGGTAGGTGAAAAATCCCAGTCTCACATTGGTTGTGGGTTCGATTACCATGTCCTTTCCAGACGAGACAGGTTGTCACCCATTCTGCAAGATATCCTTCTTTTAAAACCATATCATTCTTATAACATTTTCAAAATAATATAATTTTCTAAAAAATAACCATAACCTATTTTATCCTCAATGGTTATCTAATACCATTCATTTTTTATCCCAAAATGTAATAACCATTTTTCACATAAAAAAATTGATCATATGAACCCCTAAGGTTATACATTATGTCCACACAAGAAAAGATAATTGTTTGTTGAATAAAATTTTCACCTAGAAAACATCAGGGTTACACATACTATAAAAAATCATCCAAAGTAATCACATCATCAAAAGAGCCTTAATACTTTAAATCATTTCATAATCTTAAAATCTAACATAACTCATGAATCCCTTATATGTAAACATCTTAATCATTTAGTGTTATTCATGATCCATTAACCATTCTTTTCCAACTTATTCTATAATAATTATTTCCTACAAAAAAATCATGAATCATATCCAAAGATTCATTATTGTCAAAACATCAGCTAAGAAATAATCCATAACTTTCATTGGTCATTTTCAGTTTCCATGTACTCAATTGGAATGGAATTAGATATTGGAAATAGTATTTTTTATGGTACTATTAATCTCATTTCTAAACCAAGTACATAGGAAATCTATTTTTATAATGATCACGAACACCATAGTTAAAACATTCAATTGATCCCTTAAAAAAACTTCTTTCTCTTTCCTAGAGTCAACTGGATGCTTCCTTTTTCCATGGAAGGTTCTTACTTTATAATCTTCATTACCACATCAATATAATCTTAATACCCATTTGAATCACTTTCCTAGGTGTTTCTTTCCACTTCCTTAACACATAGGTTTTTTAATATACTTTCCTTTATGATTATTACCTACACTTCCATAGGGATTTGTTTCTAAAATATACGATGCCTTATAAGAATCACTATGGTTTAGGTAGTCAATCATGACTCTAGATAGTTATTTAAGAATAACCACAAGAGTTTTCATTTCATGTTAAATTTCATTTGGTTGGTCATTCCGAAAACCACCACAGTTTCTCTCACATATGTTGTTACTTTGGTGCTTCTAGATCCAACCATTTATTAAAACAAAAAAGGTCAGTGTGAGTATATCAGTAATATAATCATATACTATCATATGAGTAGGGTAAACACTAATATATACTTATTCATGTTATCTTAAACTAATTATATTTACCTAAAATAACTATGACTATTTATAATATGATAACCATTTTGGTTATGTCACTTATGATTAAATAACACTCTAACCTCTGAATATATCTAAACCAAACTCTGATAACAAGAGTAAGGACCTCGACTTAAACATTACATAATCTTGAATTAAGTTAATAATTCACATTGAAGATAATTTCAGGTTTAGAGATTTAGAGAATTAGGTAATAACTTATATATAACAACTTGAATATTACATGTAGACACATCTAATTACTATGAATTTTTTCATAATATAAAATCTTTTAGAAAAAGAAACATGTCTAGTTCCATGTTTTAAATATAATGAATTTCCTTGATCGCATTCATGATCCTATTCTACCTTATGTCCTATGAATATGATTCCAAAAACTTGGGATGAGCATAAAAAGCTCAGTAAGATATTCATAAAAAATAGAAATGGTTAGTCTTCAAAACAAAATGTAAGTATTTCAAAAATAATCATAAAGTAATACATTTCACCTTAAAGAAGTATAAAAAACACTTCACTTAATATAAGATCATTTCTTACCCTTTTCGTAGCCAAAATTTTTCCATAAATCCCATAGAAAACATTGTATATCAAATAAAGGTAACTTGGGACATAAACATACTTAAATGGAATAACCATATGGTTGACATCCATACATATCAGTAAATGGAATAGCCATATGGCCGACTTTCATTCCCAATTCATTGGAGGTTATAATGTAACCAATAATCCTTGGTTTATCATGGAACAACCCGTCATTTGGTTTATCACATAACCACCAGTCAAATTTCCAAGTACCATTATATAATCGTCACTCATAAAAGATTGAAAATATATACATTTCATTCATAAAATTAAATTTGCAGTCACATGAAATAATTTAAAGATATTGAAATAGTAAATCCACTTTAAAAACCATTTTCAATACCAAAATATGTAAAAAAGATTATATGCTATTTATTTTTCATTTAAAAACCTCACTACTTGTTAAAGAAGTCAAATAAAAAATAATGCTTGCGGTGGCAGAAAAGTTATTGTTGTCGCATATGTTAAATAAATTACTTTTGTCGTTTAGTAAAACACTTAATAGAAAAAATATTCCCTTTGAATGAAAGTAAAATTCAATGGGTCTTATACACCATTTATAAGAAATTCAAGTATAAATCAAAGTATCCCTCAATGAAAGGAGATTGAGACATAGTCTCTTACCTCGTGTCTGCCTTGACTCATCCATTCTATAATTTCATAAATAGTAAACATAACTTAATTTCAATTTTTTTCAGAACATTTCACATTTTTATTATTCATTTTATATCACTTATTATCTTTTTATAACAATTAGTTAATTATTCTAGTTCATATCGGACATTTTGTCGATGTTCAGAACATGAGTCAAAAATGAATTTGTTATAATTATAAATTTTCCATGTGGTAAAAATTAAATTGTATCCATAACAATATTCATTATTTTGATATGATATATATCATATATATCTAGTATATATGTATTTATAATTTTTCATATCATCTGGATATAAGAATTGAAATGCCATGTTCTTGGAGATCGTAAGCCGTACGTATTCATGAACACTACTTTTATTTATTTTTTATATTTAATGGAATGAAAACTAAAATATACACATGTATATTACAATTAATTTATAATATATATGTTATATATGTTACATATTTTAATTAATTCTATCCTTTATACATTTCATGTATAGCATGAACGAGTCTTATCACTTTGAGGGGGTTGTAGTCTGCACTTCCTCAAATGAAATTAGCATATATATACAACATAAAAAGCATTATGGAATATTATAAATGAGAATTAAAGAAGTATATAGTTAAAATAAATATCATAAATTTCATATATAATTAGACTTCCATCATAATGGCTACTATAAGAGGTTGTAGGGGAAGATTGAACAATCATCGTTTCGTGACGCATTAGTTCGCCGTCCACAGAAACAATATGTTCTATACACATTATAAAGAGGTGCGTGTAAGTGTAGTTTGAATAATTATCATTATAAAACTAGTTTATTTGGATACTTGTTTTTTAATGTGAACAAAGAATAATAAGAGCATAGAAAGTGTATAAGAAAAAAACAATGGAATGAAACTAGAAAGAAGACGTTACCTCAAATCAAGAATGTTATTTTAATTTGATCCCAAGGGTGTAATTTAATTGACTTATACCCATGGGAAGGAATATAAAGGATGATAGTAATGTTGGGATTTTACTTGGTCAGATATTGAATGATCCAAGGGGGCATGATAGGTGTGATAAAGGGTTAGAGGTGGTGTCCCTTTAAAAGAGGGATGATGGGCACTTTAGGAATGTTTCAAAGTATTATTTTATTATAAACTAAATTTCAATTTATAAAGGTACCAAACTAATTTAATTCTAAGATAATGTGATTATTGTTCTAAATCCTCTCATCCAATGGGTTTTAGACATGTTTAGGGTATAAAATTAACTTTATCATTTAGCTTTAACCTTTAGTTAACTAATTTAACTTTTACCTTGCCCCCAAGTATGTTTATAATATATGGTTAATATATTTACTATAAAATACCAAGATACCGAAAAATGGATCATTAATGAAATTATTTATATCCTATATGTCATTTTTCAAAATCTTAGATTTTACGATTATTTTATCATTTAATAAAATAGAATTTGTTTTAAAAACTCAATTATGTCAACTTATAAACTATTCATATCAAGACTTTTAAAAAATATATAACAACTTGATTATTTAAAAAACATAAATTAATTCCAATATAACAAGTTATAATCATCCATAAAATTCATGGATGGACTAAAATGTTTCAAAATAAATTTATTTTAATATTTATAATCTCATTTATTTAACCCTTTCATTAATAGGTACTCACTACATCACCATTGTGTCCAAAATAATATTATTTATTTGATGTCTAAAAATTATAAATAAAATACCACGATTTATTAAATATTTTTTTCTTTCTAATTAATCTTTATAGTCTAAAATATCACTTATATAATTCCATATATAAATTTTTTTAAGAAAAGATATATGTTTAAGTTACATTTTTCTCAACTTTAAATTAATTTTTATAAAATGGAATTTTCATATACAATTGAATCCATGGGGTCCCAAAATTGAACCATAGATTCCCATGGTCATACATGTATCATAAAATATGGTTAGGACATTGTTTAATGTAATTTAATATTATTATAATATTATTGTTTTACCCTTATTTACAAGATTTATTCTTTAACCATGGTAAATAAAATATTTACTGAAGTTACTATTCATAATGTCTAAAATAAAGTTACCTATTTAAAATATTTGGACCTCCGTATCCCAAATCTGGAATCCATTTTCCCAAATTCAAAACACATAAGTTTCGAAAATTAATTTAAAATTAATTCTCATTTCCAAAACCAAAGTGTGTTTTAAGGAAGTAAAAACTACCAAAAGATTGACATGTGTTTATATCTAATTTCAAAGTGAAATTACTTAAAATGAAAAAATAGGATTAAAATGTAAAAATATAATCTAATTACACTTCAAAAAATAGTTTAATGTACAATAAAACTATATAAATAAATTATATTAATATGAATTTCTGAATTAAAATGTAGTATTTTTCACTATTCATAAAAAATGAACTTTATCAAAAAAAATGCCAAAATTTTACCCAGAGTAAATATTGATTTCCTGATTCTAAATATGAAGTTTAGTTTTTCAAATGTATCATATAAAAGTGATAAAAAGTAGATTTATAAAGGGTTTGACATCAAAATGTTGTAAAACAACTTTTTTAAAATATTTGAGTTTTTCATGCTTAAAATTGGATTCATTCTTATTTTATGCGTCTAAAACTTATCGGATAAAAGTAAAAACATTTAAAAAAGAAGTGTAATCATATTATAGTTAGTTATTATCATTCCTGCCAATACAATGGCAAGATGTTTACTACCATTTAAAATAATAATATTATTATATTATTTTTAAGTATACCTCAAAGTTGTGTGCAACATAAGATTCCAAAGAAACCTAATGTTGTGTGTTGATTTTGCTATCGAACATAGAATCCCCTTTAAATTAAATTAATATTTAATTCAAAAATATTACTAAATATTAATATTTCATATTCCTTATTTATTTGGGATGTTACACAAGATGTAGGAAGTTCTTTAACATATAGGGAAATTATATAAATTCATTACCGTGATTTTGAAAACATGTGTGTGAGTGTGTTTCCATAGATACCCATATTGGACATTAATTTCATGAGTGTGTGTGTAGACCGTGAGACTCAGGCTGGAAAGTGATTGCATGTTTGTTTGTGTGTGGCAAAAAAGACTCATGCTTGTTATTTTTTATTGTGCTTATATATTTTATTCCCTATTGTGTGTGATTATATGGAATGTAAAGGTTTTTCTTCTAGTATAAAGTGATAGGTGGACCCTCATGGATTGGTTAGACCTTAGAGGGGGATCATGTTCAACATTCGATGATAAAAATGGGCCCCAAGAATAAGCTCAGGGTACAATGACCATGTTGGTATTCCCAAGGCACAGATAGGGTATGATGGACTTATAGACTAGCACATAACAGATATAGAGAATGATGTCCTTATGTCATGTCTCGTGATACCGATTGTAAATGATGGATTTATGGCTGAACCCAAGCTTATTTTCCATGTGTCTGCTCAGATATATTTGGTGTACCTATGGATAACACATGATCATATTTTTTATTATCACCTTAATTTAAACATGGTGTTGATGAAGGTAAGACTGTGGTTCTCAGAAGCTTGTTAAATGGATGATCACTCGTTAAATTATGAATTTTTTATTTCTTGCACTTATATATTATAATGTCATACAACTCATACGCTTGTGAACTTAGGGTGAGTATGCATTGGTGGTGTTATTCTTGGTTTATACATTCACCAATCAAGGAAATCTCGATACATGGGAATAATTAATGACAACAGTTCTAGGAAAGGTGAAGGTATTAACGATAAGGAGATAAGGATATGGATCTTAGTGTTTGGAGGCTTTATTGGGATGGACTTTGGGGTGATGCAACATCATTATTCTGTATTTTTATTTCTTTTATTATACTCTAATTTGACATGCCACATTGGGGGTCCTTGGATTCATATATTGTGTGACTCTATGTTACTTGATATTTAATATTTTATAGATTTATCATTATTTATTTCTAATTTGTCCCATTATTTTATTAAACTTTTCTTAATATGATACTAATATATGGATTTTGATACTGAGGTTATAGTCCCCCCATTGTGCCATTTAATCCCCTATTAATTTGTAACCTCTTATATATGGGGAGGATTTCATGTGGTCACACAGACCACCAGACCAGAAAAGGTGATTCATTTCAGGCCATTATAATTTTTTCCTTATATTTTTTCATTTCCCTTATCTTTTTCATGGTAATTCTTTTCTTTTATCCTAACATCGCTTGATGAGGTAGTCAACAAGACATCAATGGTTGAACCAACATATATACCATATTTTTATTGATGTCATGGACACTTTCAAACAATGTTACACCTAGATGGTGGGTTGATACGTCAATATGAGTTAATTAAATTGAAGGTTTAATTATATATATATGTAGTGACCTAAAAGGGTCTTGTTCAAGTTGTTTTTTTCATCCCCCTTATTCCTTTCTCCCCCCTAGTTTCTCTTCTAAGGTAAAAATGTTATACCATTACATAATTTTAAATTTATACAACCATTTTTCATCCCTTTGTGATATATGAATTTTCTTTGGGTTAATTTTACCTTGTGTAAATTCAGAGAGGTTTATATTCATATGGATGGAATTATTGATGGGATATTAGTTTTCATGATTATTTTTGGGTTTCGATGGTTGGAAATGGGTAGTTAGTTATTTCTGAGGTATCTTTTTGTCCCATTAGTTTCATCAACCAATTGTGATAAGTGGAAGGCTTAAATGGAAGGGAGGCCCAATGAGGAATCCTTTTTGAGCTTTTAGTTCATTTTTATTTCAATCGTAGTCATGTGAGAGTTTTAGTTGGTATTTTTGGATGGCCTTGGATTATGAGTCTTGTTTTAGAATTTCTATTTATTCTTCATCCCAATTTCATACAATGATCTTGTTTTGGGTAGCCTTTTTCTTTGATTGAACTTCATTTTAATGTTTTTACATCATAAAATCATTGAATATATAATTGAAGATTTAATTTTTTACATACATTTATTATACCCCAACGTTTAATTTCCTTAGTATTCTACTTATTTATTAAATTTTTCCCTTGAATTTGGGTTTTGAGAGTTTCATGTTTGAATTTGTTATTTCCAGATGGTTTTACCCTTTTTCACACTGTTAGTGCGCATGATTTAGGGGAAATCATTTGATGGATCTTACTTAGGGGTCTTTTTAGTTAATTGTTTCATACATAGTTTTCTAGATTGGGTAACACATGGTTGTATCCAAAACATGAAAAATATAGTTTAAATTTTGGGAGACCTTTTAGGTATAGGGTTATTAGTGAACGACATTCTTATAGTTAGTAGAAATAGTGATACAAGTGTCTGAGTGACATAAAGATTTTAGAAAAGTAATTTTTCATTTTCGTTACATTGTTTTCTTAACTAGGCGGAAAAACCTTGTCAATCATCAGGTGTGTCCAGTGATGGGTGCTTAGATGGACCATGATTTGGAAAATAATGTAGGAAAACCACATGTCCTGTTCGGGCTATTAATATTTATGAATTTACTATCACATCCCATTATAATTCAACACTCTTCACAAATCCTCTCCTCCCATTCAATAAAAAATTCCCTAACTTCACTGGAGTAGGTATTATCTTATTTATCCATTTTTATTTTGAGGATTATCCTTTTATTTTTGTTGGTTTCTTCAAAGTTTATCCCTTACTCTTCCTTTATTTTCTTTTTTTTCTTCTTGTTTCCATTATCCTATATTATATTGGGATGGGGTTGGATGAACCCTAGGTGGTTTATGGCTCTAATATCTTTTTTTTGGTTTTAAGGGTGTGTGGATTCGTCTTCATACCTTCCCCTCTCCATTCATGATTGGTTTTTTGTCATATATTCTTAACCTATGTAGTTGTTTTCATTTTAATCAATATTTATTAATAATATGTGTAATTATTTTGATTTTTGAACTATTTTTCTACTAAATTATTTTGTTATTTATTTAAACTATTGTCTGAGTGATTTTTTAAAAAAGAATACTGGTATTTAAAAGGTGTTATCTTCAAATAAAAATGATTTTATGGGTTATGAAGTTTCATACTTGGGAATTTATTTGTATTAGTTTTATAACTATTTATTTAGGTTTTGGTCAATTTATTTTATAGTTGGTATAATCTATGGTGGCCTTAAAAGGGGATATATCCTTTTTTTAAAAGGTGTTTTGTAAACTCACATGATTGCAAAATTGTTTTTAATGATATTCATAGAGAGAAATATTTAAAGGATGAAATAAAGGCTCATTTCGCACTTTAAAATAGATTTTTGAAAACAAAATGGTCTTTTAAATGGTTATTTAATGGATCCTTAAAAATAATACTGCTAGTATTGAGATTCAAGTACCATTTGGTACTTGAAATAAATGGTATTCTTATAAATTATTTACACTCTCTCGTAAATAAATATGGATTATTTATTAAAATTGTTTATTGATGTATATTTTGATTGTTTTTAAATTTATATGAGTTGAAATTTTTGGTATATAGTGAGGTTTTTGTGTGAGGGTGGGTTAAAGTTGACTTATTCAGGGATATTCTTGAGTTTTAGTACCAATTTTTTTCTAATCAGACACACATCCTTACTCTATATATATCACTAGTAGCATAAGGATCATATGAATTCTAGTGAGAGATTGAGATATGTTATTTATTTAATCCAAATAAAATGGACTTGATATCCAAAATAATATGATAGGACCATGGGTGAGACCCATTTTTTAGGCTAGTTAAGAGTAAATGGTTGGTAATTGACTAGTGTTTCATCGTTAAGATGATATATGGATCTACTAGATTACATCTAGGATCATCTCACATGATTTTTAGGATCTTTCTATGGTTATAATCATTTTACTTCCCTATTATTCATCAAACTATTTTATTAATTTTATTTGTTATTACCCTATTTTATTTCATTTATTCCATTACCAGAGTTTGGTTTTGCACTTTATATTTTAGTTTAGATTTTTAGTTTTGTGTTTCTTTTTTAATTATTTGGGTCCCTTATGGAGTAGTTTTAAATAAATGGTTTTAAAAAAGGGTATTCAAAAATGGAATTTTAAAAATGATATTTAAAAACATTTATTAAATTTTCTTAATTTTTTTTTGTTTTTGATAGAGTTTTTTTAAAATCATATAAGTTGTTATTCTCTAAATGAAGGAATAATCAATTACAGATGATTGTATTTCAAACTCATTTTTCTAGATTCTTTTGGAAAATAAAATTCATGGAATTTGTTGTGGTTCCCTTTTGGGAGCTTTATACTCAGACCCTACTTAGAGCACTCCGTTCTTATAGACTGAGTGGCTATATTACTTGTTTGGAATACAGATTTTTATTTCTCCTAGAGCGGTCTAGTTGTTCTTAAAGATGTATGGATGGGGACATAGACTCACATAGAGATCGATTTAAGTATTCATGGTTGTTATTTTGGATATATTGGATATATCAATTTGGTGATCCTTTTTATATTTTGAATTATATTTGATGTTTCTTTTATTATTCTGTTTGAGGTTTATTCTGATTATTTATGTTTGGTTTATTTACATTTGATCTATTTACTTAGATTGTGCATGCACATCCAATGTATGGAGGCACTATGAAGAATTATTAATTGAATTCCAATGTTTTCTAAATATTATTTAACTGGGAGAAGTCATTCCCAATGATTTATATCTGATTCATTATCACAAGTTGGCATCATGGGGAGCTTATGAAAGCACTTCAGTTCATGTCATAAGCCATCTTGGGATCCCGATTTAGGGGGTTAAGTTAGCTTGTAACATGTTAATTTATTAAATCTATTTGTAGTTCCCACCACATATCTATGTGATAATCAGATAAAAATCAACCACTAAAAACATTAGAGAGTAATATCTTTTAAGAAATGAAATTTGAATAATAGTGATAATTGGGAATCATATCCCCAATGTTTAACTCCTTGAACATATTCAAAATCCTAAACATTACTACATCATATGTTATTATACTAAATTCTTGTTGTCTATATAGAACTCATTATATGTTTAACATATTCATTAATAGAACCTTAATTTATTAAACATTTTTCATTAAAATGATGTAACAATTAACATTATTTTTTACCATCATATCCTAAACACTTTTAGGATAAAATGGAATTCACTTTGATTAGAATGATCTGTCATAAATAGTTTTATTTAATTTTTATCATAAGAAAATGTAATTATTTACATTTTTCTACCATCACATATCCTAAAATCATTAATATATAGGTGAAAATTAAAATAAATTTATACTTTTATAATCATTTATATTCTAATTTTGAACTTCTCTAAGATCAAACATACTCCCACTTGTCTTTAGATTCTATGTTATATTTAGAAAATAATACTATGATATAAAAAACCCAAATATTGTGAAATAATAAAAATTGTTTTCCAGTATGAATATTTATTTAATAAACTATTGTTTCAACATAATATATGGTGTTCAATGTGTTTGGGTTAATCTCCTCTAAAAATAAAATATTCATCAAAATATGTCACCAATTGATGGTGAGAAAATCTTACCTCTCATTTTAACAAGTAATTGGATAAAAATTTATCTTAGATAAAATGTTTATATCTCTTTCAATTCTTCAAAGCATATTATATAATCCTATGAATCATAATACTTGTCTACATATTTAATCTTCTCTTTTTTTCATATAAAAATATTTTTCAACAGATTATTTCACATATCCCATAAGAAAAAATGGATAAAGATACTGATCCACTACATAGATCTATCGAATAATGATAAATTTATTTATATAAATATATTTGAGGTTGCAAAAATTTGCTTCATCATTTTGAATGTAATCTATAAGATCTTTCAATTCTTCCCATGATTTTGAATTCTTATATATTTACAACACTAATAAAATATTCACTTGGTGTCACATGCCCTTAAAAACTGAATAATCAATATCTATAACATTGATACTTGAAAAATTAATTTCATGATGTTTCACAAACACTTTAGGTTTCCAAAACAATAACATATTATGGAATTATCACATCTATTTTATGGTTTTTCCTTTAGGTTTCAAAAAACTCATCTGGATACTCGAAGATACATTGTTTGACTCTCAAATAAATATTTCTTCTTTAAATTGGAACCTTTTCCCACCTGTAATATCTATACCACACTATAACATAAACATCGTATTCCTATTTAATCTATTCTCAACTCTTAATAATATCAGATAAATACTTCTTGAACTTATTCAAATTGTAAGATCATTTTCATATATGATTATAAGATAAATTATTTAACCATAAGGAGAACTTTTAGTCTTAAAAAGTCATTTTACGTAACCTATCATACTAAATATATGATAAGAGAATAAAAATTACTTAGTTATTTCAACATATATTTCCTATGAAAGATTCGGTGAATCATTTTATGCTTCTCATGAGAATCAGATTCAATTGTCGAAAAATTTATAAACTTTGTTATTTAGGAATTTGTTTCTCAAACACATATAATTTATCTTATACTGAGGAATGGATTGAAATCATTTAGAGAATCATTGACATAGTTGGCACTCTGATGGATCATCAATACAAGTTGAGATAAACCTCATGTCCGGTATATAGCCATCTTGATTCCCATATTTCATATGGCACCAAAAGATCTCAAGGATCTCAAGGTACATCTAGATGACTTTTATAAGGAATCTTTAGTCCATGATCTAAAGTACAGGTGACACTATATCTTTGTTGTGATATTTTCTGTTTAAACAGATGAAAAAATAATTTTCTATATCTTCACATATATGGACCTAAATCTAAGATAAAGGTGATGGTTGGAGTATCTCCATATGTTTGATTTTCATATTAAGTATATACCTAGGAAAAGTTAATTTCATTATAGATTATGTTAATTATAAGACAAAGGATGAGCTGGAGATTCGTGAGAGGCCAAAAGAGGATCAGTGGCACTTGATGAGCTTATTGGATGATTGGAGTGTGGCTGTCTCAAATGACCAGGGTTCTATGACACGTTCTCCCTTTACAGTTGCATCATCACTTGTGGAATAGGTAAAGATTGGTTAGGATTCAAACCTAAAGTGTGTTTTGATTAGGGAACAACTATATAGAGTTGACCTGATACTCGTATTCATGATTGATAATGATGATGTAATCACAGAACATGGGGGAGTTGAGGTCCATGCTTCAATAAGAGAGAAGCTGATGAGGGGTTACCATACGTCTATATGGGTAGTACATCTCGATATGACCAATATATTCACGACTTCATGAGTAAATTATTATGGCCAAGGATGTGAAGAGGTATTGGTGGTTTTTCCTCCGGACACCATACCTATCAAAAGTTGAAGTCTGATCACCAGTATCCCGGTGGGTTGTTTTATACACTCTTAAAATGTAGAAGTTGGATGAATTCATGATGTACTTTTTTATAGGGTTACCTAGGACCCTAAGTAGTCGTGACATAGTCTTGGTGACTATAGATTAGATAACAATGGGTGGGCACTTCATATAGATCAGAGAGACTCACTCAGTGTGCGATATGTGAAAGATCTATGTTTGAGATATCGTATTCCATCATGGATTTCCCTTGAGAATTGATTTAGATATAGACTCACATTTTATGTTGTTCCTTTGGTAGTGTAACACCCCAGGTAAATAAAGAATATGACATCTTTATATTTATCCATATTTGTGAATAAAATATTAATATTACTTTAAAGGGGATGTTATGCTTGATGGCGTACCTAATACGCAACAACGAGGTTCTTGGGAATCTTACGATGCACTCTAATAATAAAATAATATTATTTTAAATGGTAGTTAACGCCTAGCCGTTGTAATAGCGGGAATGATCAGAACTAACTAAAAAATGATTATATATGTTTGTAATATATTTTTACTCTTTACAATAAATGTTAGAGGATTAAAAATGCAAATGAATCCAGTTTTTAAGCGTAAACATTCTAATATTCATTAAAAGTTCGATTAACCGCCTTTTGATGGAGAACCCCTTTTAAATACACTTTTTGAAAATTTTATTAGCTATATTTTTTAAAATAAACATATTATTTATGATTGGGACATTTAAATTTACCTTGGGTTAATTTTTGGTATTTTTCTAACAATGTTCATTTTTCAATGAATAGTGAAAAATACTGCATTTTACATCAAAACTGCCTTTTCATATAATTTAATTATATGGTTATATTATCTTTTTAATTTGTTTTAAAGTGTAATTATAATATATTTTTACCATGTAATTGAATGATGTTCATTCGGATTAATTTCACTTTGGAATTAGGCATAAACAAGTGCCAAACTTTTCATCAATATTGTTTCTAAAAAACCCGCTATTTGTTTTGACAACGGGAAGTTTTTTTAAATTAATTATTGCAATTTATGTGTTTGTAATTTGGTGAAATTAATTACATATTTGGAATCATAAGGTCAAAATTATGTAATTAAGACTCTTTTGTTTTTGGACATTATGAATAGTAGTGACGGTAATTATCTTTAATTATCTTGACTAATGAGTAATCAGGTAGTTAAAGAAAATAAGATAATATCATAATAATAAAAAATGACCACAAAATGTTTCCTAAGGCTACTGGTTGTCTCATGGCCGACCATGGTATGCCTTGTGCCAAACATGGGGGCCCCATGGAATCACTTTTGTGAGAAAGTGACTTTTTATCTTTTTATTTTTAAATAATGTTAAATGTAACAAAGAAAGTATCACCTAAGTAAAATACTTTTACTTTTGTCTACATAAATGATATTTTGGACTATAAATATTCATTGGAAATCTAAAAATATTTCATACATCATAGTATTTTTTTATAATTTTTAGACATTAAATAAATTAAATTATTTATGACATCATGATGATGCAGCGATGACCTCATTATTTAACGATTTAAATAAAATGGAAAGATAATGTAAATTCTAAGACCTAAACATGTCCAAAACCTATTTTATGGGTGGATTTTGAACCCTTATCACCTTATCCTCGAAAAAAGTCAACGTGGGACCATTAGAATCCGAAACTCAATTGAAAATAAAGTTATATTTTATACCTTTCCAAGAGTGCCCCTCCTCTCCTCTTATAAAAGGCCCCCACCTCTACCTCCTTACCCACACTTCAACAGCCTTTTCCTCGGCCAAAAACTACCCATTTTGTCTCTACACATCCCTCTCTTACTCATTGAATCCTCACATTGGGCAGAAGTCATCCCAAGGAAGCCTTTGAGCTCAAATCTAAGAGAGTTACCCGATTTTAAGGTAATGTCTTCACTTGAGTCCTTTTGTTTTATTTTTCTTCTCCAACCCCATAAAATCTTTGTATTCATTTCTTTTGTAAAAACTCCAGTATCATAAATCTACTAGGATTTTTTTATAAGAAGGATTCGAGCTACACTTACACACACCTACATCTAATGGTTAAAGAACATACTGTTTCTGTGGATGGTGAATTTCTGCCTTCCTAAACGATGATTGTTCAACATTCTTCTAACACCTTCAAAGGTGGCCATTAAGATGAAACTATATTAATATATGATATCTAATATGTTTATGTTTTACTTAAGCTTCTTTATTTCTCATTTATGGAATACCTTTATGGTTTCCATTGTCGGTAAATGCGATATCTTCATTTAAGGAAGTGCGGACAACGGCCCCGTCAAAGTGATGTGATTTGTTAATGCCATATGTGGGACGTATAAAGGATGGATTTAAAGTTATTATATATGATGTTATACTGGAATTATAATATAACTTTATATCATTATTATTTTCTTTCCATTAAAGTATGATATAGAACTGAAAGTAGCGTTCATGCGTACGTACGGCTTACCGTCTCCATGAACGGTGCATTTCATTTCTTGTCCCCAAATGTAATGTATTATTATTAGTACATATATATAATGGATATATATGATGTATGATACATCTAAATGATTAATATAATTCTGGAATTAAAATATACCTACCTCTCATATAGTTTTAATTCCATTAATATGGCATAGAAATGAAAGTAGCGTTCATGCGTACGTACGGCTTACCGTCTCCATGAACGGTGCATTTCATTTATTTCCTCCAAATTATTATGTGATATTATAAATACATGTATATTCTGGAAATATATGATATATATGATATCCAAATCAGAAATTTCATTCTGGATATAAAGAACCTTTGACTACACGAACAACATGTAATTGTAAGAAGTCCACTTTCGACTTAAGAACCAAATATCGACAAAACAAACATTATTAACTTAATGATTACATAATGTTTCTAACATGGAAATAAGTGATATAAAAGGAATAATAATCTTGAAAAAGGTTCTTAATCAAGTAGAAATTAACTCAAGTTTATTATTCAGGAGATTAAAGAATGATCGAGTCAAGTCAGACCCAAGGTAAGGGATCTTACTCCTCTCTTTCTTTTTAAGTACACTCTTTTATGTCATTCCTTCTAAAGATCATCTTTATTGTTATTGGGATGTTATTTTATATTACTCTTACTGTAATTTTTTTTTCATATGATGAGAGACCCTATTCTCTCTCATCAATCCATTTTGGATGTTTTGAGTGGCGCTGTTAAGCTGCTGAATTTTTCGTAAGAGATCTAACCTCTCTCTTTCTTTTTAAGTACTCTGCTTTATGTCACTTCTTTTCAGCTCTTCTTTGTTATGTTGGGGGATGTTCTATTATATTACTCTTTTTTTAAACATTATTTTAATATGATGAGAGACCCTATTTGATCTCATAAATCCATTTTTGGAAGCTTTATGTGGCGTCGTTAGGCTGCCGAGTTTTCGTAAGGGATTTTTCTTCTCCCTTTTATTCCCGTGAGATTTATTCTACATTTTCCACAATTTACATTGAGTGGTGTATGTAATGACCATTATTTTACTCATTGTGTAATATTATTTAATTTATTATTATTTACATCAATTGTCTTTCTTTCACGGGGAGTATGTTTCGAAAGATACCCATGTCGGTAAGGGAATCTTTCACCCTCCTCTTTCTAAAAGACTTATTTTGTTATGTATTTTAATTCACATAATATTATGTTGGGATATGTTCTTATATATCCTTATTGATGTAAATTTTATGTCCATGTGAAGAGATAACCTTTTTATCTCTCATCAACTCTTTTTCTGAAGTGACGCCGTTAGGCTGGCTAATTTTTGCAAGGGAACTTCTTAACCCAATTTCGATTCTTTGGGATAAACTTGTACACCTTGAATATGTTGTTCTATGATTATGTGTGAATGTCCTTTGATTGATTTATGCTTAATATCCACTTATATTTTGTGTATTCATATTTTTCACACATAATCATATAATTGATCTATCCTTAATCTAAGGATACTGTCTTTGTAAGGGACATCGTCTCAATCTCCTTTCATTGAGGCATATTCCGTTTTATACACAACTTTATTTTATACGGTGTATAAACCCCTTTGACTTTTACTTTAATACAAAGGGAATCTTTTTCTACAAATCATTTTACTAAACAAAAAAAAGGAATGTTTTTTTAACGTACGCGGTGACAACGACCTTTTCCGCCGCCGCGAGTATTATTTGGTCTTTGGCTTCCTCAACAAGCCGTAATGTTTTTTTAAAATGAAATAAATACCATATAATCTTTTTGGAATTTTTGGTATTGAAAATGGTTTTTATAATGGATTTTTATGTCAATATATTTATGTGATATATTGTGATCGGAATGTGTAAATTGTTTCTTTCCATTATGTTTATTTTATGTCTTATGAATTTATAATGGTACTTGGACATTTAACGGGTGGTTACGTGATAAACCATATGACGGGTGGTGTTGTGAATACCAGGACTGGTGGTTATGTTATAACCTCCAATTCATTGGGTATGGAAGTCGGCCGTATGGCTATTCCACTAAGTATGTGTGGAAGTCGGCCATATGGTTATTACACTTAAGTATGTTTATGTCCCAAGTTACCTTTATAGGTTATGTGATCTTTATATGGGTTTTATGGTAATCTTTTGGTTACAGAAGGGTAAGTAATGAACTTTTATTCAGTGAAGAGTGTTTACTACTTCAAAAAGGTGAAAAGTATTACTTTGATAAAGTATACATGGTTTACTTGTTGTTTTGAAAAACTAACACTTTTCATTCTTTGTGTATCCCTTACTGAGCTTTTTATGCTCATCCCATGTTTTTGAAATGTTTTTCACAGGACATAACGTGGAATAGGGTCAAGGATGGGATCAATGGAAATTCATGCTACCTAAAACATGTAACTAGACATGTTTCTTTTTAAGAGTTTTTTTTATTCGATGGAAACTCAGTAGAAGTGTCTACATTGTAATCTTCGGAGATGTAACAGTTATGTCCTAATTCTCTAAAACTCTAAACCTGAATAGATCCTCAATGTGAATTATTCATTTAATTCAATATTAAGTAATGTTTAAGGCTGGGGCCTTATAGTTGTTATCAAAGGTCGGTTTAGATAAATTTAGAGGTTAGGGTATTCTTTAAGCATAAGTGACATTACCATAATGGTTAGGATTTCAGAAAGAGTCCTAGTTTTAGATAAAGTGAATGAGTAAGTATATCTTAGTGTTTATCTTCCTCATTATTACATGATGGTTTTGTTGATATACTCACACTGACCTTTTTGGTTTTAGTAAATGGCTGGATCTAGCAGGCACCAAAGTAACAGTGGATGTGAAGGAAACTGTGACAGTTTTTTGAGCAAGCAACTGAATGATATGGGAGCTGCAATGAGAACTCTAGTGATTATCCTCAACTAACTATCTAAGTCATTATTGACCACCTAAAACTTGGTGATTTCTCTAAGGCATCATATATGCGAGAAAAAAATCCCTACGGAACTATAGGTAATAATCATAAAGGTAAGTGTGTTCAAAAACCTATGTGTCAAAAATGTTGAAAGAAACACCTAGGAAAATGTTTCAAAGGGACAGAAATATGCTATAGATGTGGAAATGAAGGTCATAAAGCTAGAACCTTCCATGGAAAAAGGAAGCATCCAGTTGACTAGAGGAAAGGGAAAGAAGTTCTTTCTGAGGGATCAATTGAATGTTTTAAATGTGGTGTTCATGGTCATTATGAAAACACATGTCCTATGAAGAAGTTTCGTGAATGGGATCACCAAGACCGTACAAATGTTCATTTACCAATACCTAATGCCAATCCGATTGAGGATGAAGAAACTGATAATGACTAATCAAAGGTATGGATTATTTCATAACTATTTTTTTTCCTATTTTGGAATCTTAGGATATAATTCATGATTTTGTTTATAGGAAAGAAGTATTTCAGAATAAGTTGGAAAGGAATGGTTAATGGATCATGAATAATGTTGAATGAGTAAGATGTCAACATATAATGGATTCAAGAGTTATGGTGAAATTATTAAGAGTATTAAGTCTCTTTTGATGATGGGGTTACATTAGAAGACTTTTTATAGTATGTGTAACCCTGATGTTTAATATATGAAAATTTTATTAAAGGAATAGTTATCTGTTCTTTTGTGGACATAGTTATAAAGAACCATTTGGGTTTATATGATCCTTACTTTTGAGGTAATTATGGGTTACTATATGTTATGATGGAAGTGAAAGGCTTGAGATAAAATTGAGGTTTAATTATGTTATGGTTATTTTTGATGATTTTATCTCTTTTTGGGGAATAATTTGAGAATTATATAGTTTTGGAAAATGGACAACACGTATACCGTGTGACAACCCGTCGCGTTGGACAAAGCTTCGGGAATCGAACCCACAACAAAAGTGCAACTAGTATTTATCGCCTACCACTGGACTACGTGAAGTCCCTGGTTAGTTTGACTGATTATTTTTAGTTAGATGATTTTATGAATTAAGAGTAAGTTGATTTTAGGTTATCTATGGGTATTTATTAACCTATCATGGAGGATATGTGATTAGGTTAATTACTTTTCAATACGATACATTAAGAGAAACTGATGTTGTTTGGAGATAAATGTTACGATTTAACATGGAAGACTATGTCACTAAATCCTTTAAATATTTGGGTTTCAATCTTAGTTTGGTTTACTTTGAAGAATTTTATGGACAAATTGATTATCGAATGGTCCTCGTTGAACTTTGGGTTTTGTTGGAAAAATTTTGGAGATTAAGAATAGATTTTCTTTTTATAAAGGGTTATCCTTTTCTGGATTATCTGATCTTGTACTAACCTTTTTGGTTTTGGTTCTGGTTAAATTCTAAAGACATGGGAAGTATATAGTTATCTTTGTGGATTATGTGATTCTCTATAATTTGATTATATTACTCTTAATGTGAACAAGTCTTCCTAAATACTCGTCTTTTGGAGAAAATCTGAGTTTGTGTAAGGAATCTAATAAAAGTTGAAAGTCAACATGACAAGTAAGTATGCTTCCTTAAGATCAAAAATAAAATAATCAATGAAGAGTAACTTAAAACAAAAGTGTTGTCTATTAACTTTTCCTACTGAGGAATCGAATACCGTTTAACCCATCACAAGTTTGTGATTTTCTTATGGTTAACTTTCTCTTAGACATGTTTACTATCACTCTCCTTCAGAACATGACCATTTGTTTTTTTCCTCCATGTACATATTTTCATACATGGAATCCTAGTATGAGTTAACTCGGGTGACCTTTGTACTTATCTTTCTTTATTTTAAAGTGATTGTTTTACCGACTCTTGTTCCGATGTGGGACTTTCAAGAATGTTTCCAAGCTCAATTTTAAAATTGTGAGGACGCAATTCCCAAAAGGGGGGAAGGATGTAACACCCAAGGTAAATAAAGAATATGAAATCTTTATATTTAACCATATTTGTGAATAAAATATTAATATTACTTTAAAGGGGATGCTATGCTCGATGGCGTACCCAGTACGCAACAACGAGTTTGTTGGGAATCTTACGTTGCACTCTAATAATAAAATAATATTATTTTAAATGGTAGTTAACGCCTAGCCGTTGTAATGGAGGGAATGAACAGAACTAACTAAAAAATTATTATATATGTTTGTCAAATATTTTTACTCTTTACAATAATTGTTAGAGGATTAAAAATGCAAATGAATCCAGTTTTTAAGCGTAAACATTCTAATATTCTTTAAAAGGTCGATTAACCGCCTTTTGATGGAGAATCCCTTTTAAATACACTTTTTGAAAATTTTATAAGCTCTATTTTTCAAAATAAACATATTATTTATGATTGGGACATTTAAATTTACCTTGGGTAAATTTTTGGTATTTTTCTAACAATGTTCATTTTTCAATGAATAGTGAAAAATACTGCATTTTACATCAAAACTGCTTTTTCATATAATTTAATTATTTGTTTATATTATCTTTTTAATTTGTTTTAAAGTGTAATTAGAATATATTTTTACTATTTAATTCAATTATGGTCATTGGGATTAATTTCACTTTGCAATTAGGCATAAACAAGTGCCAAACTAATCATAAATATTGTTTCAAAAAACCCGCTATTTGTTTTGACAACGAGATGTTTTTTTAAATTAATTATTGCAATTTATGTGTTTGGATTTTGGTAAAATTAATTACATTTTTGGAATCATAAGGTCAAAATTATTTAATTAAGACTCTTTTGTTTTTGGACATTATGAATAGTAACGACGGTAATTATCTTTAATTATCTTGATTAATGAGTAATCAGGTAGTTAAAGAAAATAAGATAATAATATAATAATAATATAATGACCACAAAATGTGTCCTAAGGATACTGGTTGTCTCATGGCCGACCATGGTATGCCTTGTTCCAAACTTGGAGCCATTACAAATTGAATATAAAATTATTATAAAATAATATTTTATGTTTTTTCTAAGGTTCCCCTCACCCCTCCTATAAAAAAGCACTCCCCTACTCTCAAATTCATACCTTCAAAGCCTTTTAGTTCAGCCAAACCCTGACCAAATATCCTCTCAACTTCCCTCAATTCAACATAGATGCCTTAGTTTGATCAGAAATCTAGCCTAAGGAGCCCTTTTTATCAAATCAAAAGGAAGAACCCGAAAAGAAGTAATGTTTTCACCACCCTCTTCCGAATTCATTTCTTCTTCCACTTCTTCGTTCTTTGATATTTCCATTGTAAAATAATAACTCTTGTATCTTTTATACAATGTGATGTTATTATAAATATGGTACAACCATATTCATTATTCTATCCATCCTTTGAATGACATGTCACCATACGTGCGTACATACGGCTTATCGTCTCCACATCGTGGTGTAATTGTTATTCAAAACATTATTATTTGGATGGATATTATAATAATGTGTAATTTAATTAAATAATAAATATAACATTATAATTATTATATATATATGATATAACATCCAATTATATACGATTTTAATATCAAAATAATGATATTGTCACTCGTGTGTACGTATGAACTACCGTCTCCACAAACGCGATGAGATTCATTCCCCATCGTATCCATTGAAGAATAATTTTCATTTGATGGTTAAAAATAATGTTTAAAGACTTAATATCATTCTGGATATGAATAAGATACAACCAATCCATATCAAATATGGCTTACGTAACAAAGCATATAAAGGAAAATGAATCTGTTAACACTTGAAACAACGATAATACTAAGATATTATTAACAAAGCAATGTCAAAAGATCATATATGATATCATATTAATGTATATGATTCTTGTATAATTTAATAACAATTATTTCACTGTTATACAAGAGGTTAATCTACCTTCGACCAAGGAAAGGTATATGGTAAGGGTTTATTTCACAATCTCTTCATTATCCGAGGTTGTTTATACATGATTATCTACTGGGACCTCTTTATCATCCACATCCATGTTTCTTAAGAATGTATTAAAAACCATTCTTAATATTTTATAGACTATGTTTTAATGTCATTTATACCCTTGTTTTACTTTTTATAAGATGTTTATAAAGGAATATTTCTGTCTTTTTCCAAACAAGGTCATTTTTAACCATTTCAACATAATTAATATAAGAATGTATTTTTTTAACTTATACGGAGGTGCGGCTATTTTCTGCCATTATAAAATAGTTGAATCTTCCCTTACATGCTTATAATAATATTTTCACATTAAATTTTTTGTTTTATAATTATTTTAAAAAAAGATATATTTCTCTCAAATAGTTTTGATTTCATCAATGTCAACATCCTTTGATGGATTTTAAGCTTATTTGAAGTAGATTTATTGTGATACAAAACTTCCATTTTGTATTGAAGGTTTTATGATTTTTTGGATTGTGGATGTGTTATTTTTATATGATTCATGGTTTATGGAGAAATTATTGACATTTCTTATACTAGTTTTAATACGAATGTTTGTGTTACGTTTAAACCTGTTCATATGAGAAATGCATTGGACTTAGTAAGTGACGGGTAGAACCCGATATAGATCCTTGATGCATCGGTAGGTCTCATGAGACAAACTAGTGTCTTGGAACAAGGCCATGACAAAATCTTATTTGTAGTCATGGCACAAGGCCTTGACTATATGGTTATGATAGTCTGACATTATGCATTCCATCATTATGAAAGTGGTTATTGATATTGCAATTGATTATTCGACTAGTAGAATATCCATTTGATAATTAAATGGTATTATTTCATTTCATTTTTTCCATATTATTATGAAGTTCATCTTTAAAAGGATTTTGTTTTAGTTACACATTTCCTTAAATTTTTATGCTTATTTATGAAAGTTTCTTCTATATTGTTATCCTTATTGAGCATCTGAACTCACCCCTTTCTATGTTTTATTTTTTCTAGGATGTGAAAAGTATTTTATGACTGACCTGTAGGGATAATCTGAGGGGATGTGAGTGTGGAATATGGAGACTATGTAGTTTTAGTTTTTTACTTTATGATTTAATGTAAACTTTATGAATGTATCTAGGGATTCCAAGGCTACTAAACGAATCAGCCTTTCGAAACTTGATCTTTTGTGATCATTCCGATGTTATGTAATAATGCACCGACTCTGGGTAACTGGGGTTGGGGTGTTACAAATACATTAAATATAATTATGAAAATTTAATAATTTTTTTATAATCTATAAATTTTATGTAAAAAAAATTTAGTTGCAATATTCTCGGCTTTATTTGTTCATAAAACTATTGAAAATTACATCTCTGAACACCATGAAACCAAAATTATACATAAAAAAATATCATACAACTATTTTTTTCTATCAATATTACACCCTCCAAAGTATTAATATAAATAACTCAGTAATTAAAAAAAAATGTTTCCCTATAAAAATAAACCAATATTTACAGTAACATTGATCTACTTAATAATTGTTTTTTACTAAAATAAAATGAATTTATATCTATTCAGACCAAAATCTCACACACTAGTAAAGCCAGAACATTAAATCATTTAATCTATTTGTTTAATATAATAAACTTCTTATCATTCCTCAAGATATATTATGATTAGTTCATTAGAGTATATAATATTTATCCATTCTACATGCAAAACATATAAGAGTATTCTTTCTTTTACAGTAATGAAGTCCAACCCACTTCAGTATTTCCATACCTTTCAAACTTTAATTTAAAAAAATATATATTATCATTGATAAACCTAATATCATAAAAATGAAAATTAGTTCTCCCATAAGGCTAATATAAAATTCATTAGTCCTCAATTGTGAAAATTTAATACAATAATGTTCAATAGATAAACCAAATATAATATCATATATATAAATTTAGATAACAAAAATATGATTCGAATAAATTTTAATGAAAAAATCAGGATCAACCTTACTTTTAAAAAATTAGTTATTTAAAAGAAACTATGATGGCCTCTCATACTTGGATAGTGGTACTTGTTTCGATCCATATTTACCATTCAAAATCTTAATAACATAATTTGGTTTCTTGTCATCTAAAAAACATGGTTATTATTTTACATAGATATACACCTATATAAGCTTATGAAATAATAAAATATTAATATCCATTTTATATTACTTGAAACCTTGATGTGTGGAATATGATAATAAATATGAATCAATACCAATCCTGGACTACTTTAAATTATGACCACAGTCAATGCCTTCTTTTTGGAAATATCCTTGAGAAACAAATCTAGACTATTTATACAGTATATATCCAAATTCATCATTTTTATTCTTGAAAATCCATTTAGATCCATTAAATTTATTATTTTTGGTGGTTCAACCAAATATTAAACTTCATTATTTAAAAACTGATTAATCTATTATAGCATGGACATAACCCATTTTGGGACTTTCAAATCTTTCGTGATGTAATTAATAAAAAATATAAGAAGTTGAATATGCAAAAAAAATTATTGGTCTTCTAGTTTGAACACTTGAATCTACATAAAAATCACACTTTCAATAGAATTATCTCAATGAGTTTTCTAAATACTTTATTTGTTTGGGTAATGATAACTCTTAACAGTTTCATCTTCCATTTGAGTATCTCCAATATTGAATATTATTGTATTATTCAATATTATCTTCTTAATATGTCTTCTCTTAATAATATTTCTTCAAAACTTTAACATGAATTTACTCTTCAACAATTATATTACTTTTTTTACAAACTCTATAACTTTAACCATACTATAATATCCCAAAAATATTCATTCATTGTATTTTTCATTATGTTTATCAAAAATTTCTTTTGAATTCTTATCTCCCTTATCACACTTTATAATTTTGAATATAAATAATAAAATAACCATTCTCATCCTGAGAGAAATTATAATAAGAAGAAAAGATAGATAAATTATTATACTTGTTATCTAAAAAATATACCTAATAAAACCTATTATATTTGACCATAATAAAAATGACTATTTCAATATACCAAGGATTTCAGTTTAAACAAGTCTAGAAAATATTCATTAACTAGATCAAGTGGTCTGATAGTGTTCTCATGCATGATCATTATAAATTAATAATTGTCTCACTTTCCATTCGTGGAATTATCACATACATGATATTTCTCTACTTTAAGATATATTAATTTTAGTAATCATTTATATTTAGAAATCTTGTGAAGAAACTTCAAATTTACATTATTCATCCTTATATTCCATAAAATTTTATCTACCTATACAATAATTAAATATTTTACATGTTGAATTATTAGTTTATTGATATTGATATAAAAAATATTCTCCTTGTGGTTAGTATAGATTAATACAAGATCATATTTTAAAATAACAAATTTATTATTCTAAAATTTACCATACATTCTATCAATAAATAATTGAGGAATAATAATAAAGTTATATTAAATACCATCAATATATAAAACATTAGTAATAGTAACATAATTTGATATACCAACTTCATAAAAAGTTTTTATCTTGTATTTGGAATTATATCCAATAGAGAATGTGCCTCTATCAAATCTACTATAAATAATGAAATTTGGTGGGTTCTAATCAGATGTCTAGATCATCCACTTTTCATATACCATAAATAATTTTTGAGACTTCCAGTGCATCATTTATAAAAAGTTAAATCCTAGAAAGTTTATGCACCCATTAAACTTTGGGTCCTATGGGATTATTGAAGATATTTTTTGATAAAAATATATATTTTAAATAATTATTAGTAAAAATTATATAAGATAAATATTTAAAAAAAATTCTTCAGTGTGTTCAAGAGATTGTTGAAATTGAATTGAACATTCAATAGCATAGTGTCTCTTCATTTTGAATCCAAAAAAAGAATAAAGAAAGATACTACCTTTCATGCTTTTTATACATAAATTCTTGTACATCTGAGGTCACTTCTAATTACAACCAACACCATTTTATTTCTTGTCACGTTGTCCATGGTCATAATGGTTTCAAAATCATCCATACCATAAAATATTATTTCAAAATTTTACTTCAGTAAATTAATCCCTTTAATAAACTAATAATTATCCTTTTGAAATATCTAAAATTTATTTCAATGTTTTTCATTCATGTTGAAATTATTATTATTCATTTTTTCATTCTCTTGAGTATGAACTTTGTTTTACTCAACAAACATCTTATTACTCCCTTTGATTTTTTAGTGTAACTTGGTAATTCTAATGAAATCGCTTGGTAATTTTTCAATATTTTTATTCATCTCATCAAAAATAGGTTAAAAAAATTCAGAAATGTAATAAAAACTATATAAAAAATTTAATTTCACACATAAAACACATGATATTCAATAATAGAGTGTAAGCTTTTCATTATAAAGAAAGGCTAACATAATATATTTTATTTGAGAATTGGATTAAAACATAAATTTACAAATTTTACAAATGTAATTAGAAGAAAGATATTATATTTTTTAATATTCTATGTAAAACTTACTAGAGGATAATGTTTTTAGTTTTTTCTAAATTCAATGATGTTTTGGTGAATAGTGAAAAAATATCGATTTTGAGAAAATTGTTAATTTATGTCATTATAGTGATTTAATAACAAAAGTATTGACTATAAAATCATTTTTATAGACCAAATATTTATTAAATAAGTAATATAGTTCATATGAAAAATAATTCTGAACATATAAATATATCATTAACATTTTGGAAATCTTACTAATGTTTTTTTTCAATAAAGAAACTAGTTCTTTTAATCATGTATTTATAAGGAAGCATTCAATTTTTGATTGGTTTGAAAAGAAAATAATTCTAATTTTATATAACATAATAAAATTAATCCCATTTTATAAATATTATACTTTATTTTTAAAAAAATTATTTGTATTCTTAAAATAAATATTTTTCCAATAAGAGTTTTCATTACATATTATTAATTTATATTAAAAGAATTTTATGCCAATTATATGGGTTCAATAATTTAAAATTGATTATATATTTAGAATCATAATAATTAATAATAGGGAATAATTTCCATTTATTTTTTTAAAACTAATTAATAGTATCCATTTAAATATTTATCAACTTTATTAAGGGTAAAGGGGTTAAAAGGGTTAAAAATAAAGGGATAAGGCTTCAAGATAACACAAAACACTTGATTATAAATCATTGGATAGTTTTATTTAGAACATAACCTTATAATATTTTAATATATAACATTTTGGATCCACTTTAAATATAAAATTACTTAATATTTTAAGAAATTCCATGTGTGTCTCACCCCTCATATATAAAAGGGAACACTTTATCCCCCTTTATTCACAAAAATTGAACCCTATAACTAAGGCAATACCTAAAAAACAATATATATTAATTCCATTTTTAATATATCTCCTGGTATTAACATAAGACCATCTTTTAAAGGATTAATGTGTAAGACAAAGGAGGTCTTTCAAAGAAGAGGTGGTCATCTTACCCTACTCTTTCAAAGGTTATTTCTTGTATACTTCTTCAAAATATATTTTATTAATACTCACATAATGGATCTAGTATAACTAGTGTATATAATTGTTATAATAATTAATTATTAATAATTTTACACCTTATTGTCATCATATGGAATGAAAAAACATCACTCATATATATGAATGACCAACTATCTCCACATAGCGGTGTAATTCATTATTCATCATCCTTTTACTTAAATGGTTATAAAGATAGAATTAATTAAATTTATATTATATTTATCAAAATATTTATGATTATATAAATATTATACATCATCTACTTTATTACCCTTCCATCCAATATATAATGATAACATTGTTCGTGAGTACATGTGGATTACCACCTCCATGAAGAGATGTGATTCATTATTCAATTATATATATAAATAGATGACTCTAAAATTATATATAATGAATAAAAATTATTTTCATGAAATTTTTAAAATTATATATTTTATTTAACCCTTTCATTATTCCTTTAACAATAGATAATATTTTAATGTAATTTTGGAGAAATTAACTAAATAACTTTGAAGATGTTGATGTAAGAAAAAATAGTTCAATGAATGAATTTAAAATGATTATAAATGTACCATAAAAATGTAATAAATATAAAAAAAAGTCTCATGATAATATTTGAAAAATTTATAATCATTATAAAATTTTATTAAACATGCACAAATAAGTGGAGACCAATGGTATTTCTATTAAAATATCATTTAATTTTGAGATTTTTTATATTCACAGTTCCATTAGGAAAATTATAAGATACAAATATTTTTAACCCCATATATTTTATTATCCTTGGGTTATGTGGAGCATTACATGTTTATTTACTATTTATTATCTTTTTTTAACAAGAATCAACATGGAAGTTACAGGTGATGTATTTTATTTTAAAAATCTTGTTTTGATGTTTTCCTTTCAATGCTTTTTCTTCCATATATATATTTTATTTAAAATATATTCAAGAATGTTTTTAATATTCTAAAATTATTTATGATATTCAATTTCCAGTATTTTAATTTCTATATAATGTTTTGAAATTATTCTTATGGTCATTTTTAAAAGGGTTAAATTTTTAAAAAAGTGTGAACAGAATATTTGTTTTATTACACACTGCATGAATGTCTGTTCCCACCAATAGGGTAACTCTTTCCTTGAATATTCCTTTAAAAGTATCCATGTAAATTTTTAAAGAAAGAAATTTTCTCAAACTTTTTGGTATTTTAATTTAAAATTATATTAAAATAAAATGGAATTATTTTCTTAAACGAGTGAAATGAATTTGGAATAGTGATTATTAACTCAATTATTACACAATTTTTCATAGAATTTGTTTCTAATGTATTGATTCTATTATATTTTATAAAGTATTTTATTTAAATAAAACCTTCATTTTTTATGGATCGATTGCATTCCTTTAATTTTAATAGATAATACCATATTTTTAGAGCCTTCACTTTTATGTGATCATGTTCTCTACCATTACCTATTATTCATTAGGCCTTACTTTTCTCTTTTGTGACCATATTTTTAATACCATGGATGAATTCAGAATTATTTATATTATTATTATGATTTCATTTATATACCATTTCTATATATGGTATCAATTGAAGGAATATTCATGTGTTGTTTCATTACAGGGGTGATATTGATATTCTTGATTCTTGATTCAATACAGATAATTTTGGAATTTTTAGGAATTTTTATAATAAATTATATTCACCATTAAAAATAATAGGAAGACCAAGAACATGCAAGTGATGAGTTGGACCCTGTAATAGATAACTCTATGAAGTATTAAAATGTATCATGAGAAAAAATAGTATTCATTCCATATTAGATAGGTATCTAGTTTACACTAACCCATTTATTAAGAATGGTGTTATGGTTAAGAGGCATTGATAGTATGATTCATGTTATTAAGGTTGAGAGTCCTTGATCATTAATGTCAATACTTATATGTTATCCTTACTAAGAATTCAGTTTCCACTATCCTTGTGGTTAATATGTTTATGTTAGTATTGGATGATCATTGAACTCAATTTGTTGATTGAATGGAATGTTTTTTTCTTATCCACTCTTCCATATTGTTTTTACCATATAAAATCATGATAGAATTAATTGTATGTAATAGTTACTAATAATCTGGGATCACCCTTGACATTTTTTCTATTCCACACAACATGAAAAAGGATATTAAGAATTATTTCAAGGATAAAATAATGTTTCTTATACTATTTATTATATTTAAATGTAATATGAAAATCATATCTATATCTAGTATTCTTGAGAATTATAAACTGATCGATCCTATGGGATGTCATTTCTTTTATCCTATACCAATATAATAAATTAATAACTGAAACTACTTTATAGAAGTTGAGGTGTTACAGTTAATATCAGCTACGATTTGTAGGAACCCTTGAAACTATATCTTAAATAAATGTAGTTAACAAGAGAATGTTTATCATCCACTGTTTTATTTGATAAGTTTTACCATTGGAGGGATTTTTATTATATGGATCAATATTTTTGATTATTTTTAGACATCTTAGTGTTTTATTTTGGTCTATAAATGGTTCTTAGAGGAATAAAATAAATAAACAACTATAATAAATCTAGGTATTTTCCTACTGCATAAAACAATAGAGATAATTTTATAACTAAGTAGATCATGGTTATATTAAGGTAGTTGACTCAAGTTATGTTGAATAAAATTTTGTGTATAGAGAAACATATTGTTACACAATAAATTCCACCTAAGTCAAATCACTTGATTTGATAGAAGGCACTATATTTTAATGAAACCACAAATCCATTGGTAACTAAACAATGGATTTAGCCCCTTTGAAAGATATTTCATACTTGGGAAGTAGTTAAAGGGAAACATATATTTCGGTAGTGTATTATATGATGGTAGATATTGACAAATTGTGTTTTTATCCAAAATACTAAAGAGTTTTATGAAATAAAAAGTATATAATGAAGAAATTTTAAGGTGATATTATTCAAGAAATATATTCCTTTAGAATAGTGATCTGAAATGGGGAGAAAGTTCCTCACTTTAAACCTGAAGGAATAATAAGGTGTAGCATAGTATAAGGCTAGATTTACACAATTACTTAGGATTGGTTAATATTATATACATAATCTTTAAATAAATATTGATCATTTATTATATGGGATTAAGTTGATCTTCCAAAGGTCATTAGTTTCTCTAACATTTTTATAACATGATGATATAGTATCAAGTGACATAAAAATAGAGAAATAATTTTCTATTCCATATATAATTAAATGAAATAAAGAAAATAATAGGTCAATTGAGCACCAACAAAATGAAAAATTTCAATAAATAATAAAGGGAGTATGTGATTCCTAACATGTGATAATTATGGAAATAAATGCATGTGTACTTGTTTAATGGTAACATCAGTCTATTTCAAGTGTTGAAAAGGCCTCAATAGGATCTTTAATTCATGGAAATGAAATAAATTATTACTATCCAGTGATTTATCTAAAAATATATAGGTAATTATTAAAATAAATATCTCATGCATCAAGGAACCCTCTTATAGAATTTTCCAATGCAAGAGAGATAATCTTATGTGATTACTACATCTCAGGATGAAATTTTTAAATATGTGGTTTTAAGTACTTTTCCATAAACAAAAATTTAGATAATTATTTATTTGATTATATATATTCACAAACATTAATATCTTATATGTTTTTAAATAAAATTATATATTTCCTCACTAGATTAAGAAGTTATTTTTTAATCATGAATCTTAGTAAAAAATTTATTTCAATAAGGATGTGTCATTTAGTTCCCATTATGAAACATATACATACCCTATTTAAAAAATCATTATTATACCTATGGTTAACTTCAATATAATCCTTATTATGGATTGGATTTCCAATTACAATGAAAAAATTAATTTCTAAGAGAAATAAATTTCAATTCAGGATGGAGATTTGGAATACCTAACCTTTAGAGGGAAGACTAAATCATTGGAATCATGGCTGGATCCACCCAAAAAAGTTATCCTTAAGGAAATCATTTAATTAGAAGAGTTTATGCAACCTATGAATATGATTGGTATCCCTATAATATAGGATGTACCTATTGTGTAGAAATATATTACTATTTTTTCTGAATAATTACCAGGATATCCACCTGAGCAAGATGTTGATTTTTATTTTGATCTCATCACTAATGTAAACATATATCTAAGAACACCTATAAGAATTTCATAGTGTAATTAGTAGAAGTAAACAAAAAACAGTATAATTGGGTGATAATGTATTTCTACACACTAGTGTTTCACCATGGGGACCCCCTATTCGTTTTGTAACAAATAAAGTTGGCTATATATTGTTGTGCATATATTTTAGGGAAATCGATGCATCACTATAAAGAACATATCTCATATACCTCAAATTGAAGACTTATTAAATAAACTACAAGATTATCAATATTTTTTAATGATCGATATTCATTATGTGCATCATTAACTTTGAATAAAGAGGAGGGTGTTCAAAATATTTCATTTCGAATAAAACATTGAAATTATGAATTTATAAAAATTCCATTTAGATTCATAATGTTCCCTATGTGTTATTAGATCTGATGAATATATTATTGATTTATTATCTCAAAATTTTCATTGTGGAATTTATTAATGATATCTTGAGAGGGTAAAGGTGTATATTTTTGTAGTTTCTTCATAAATGGATGATGATTCGTCTCAAGAGCTAGCACATGTGACGTAGGTGGACCAGGTTTTAAATAAAGGTTATAAGTTCATGAAATTGAGGTGTATATGAATTTTTAGATTGTATCAAGGTGAGGACGACTCTAGATTGTTTTCTATAGGAAGGATAAAAAATAAAATTAAATAAGTATAATTTAAATCTTGGAGACACATTGGAAGTGAATCATTTTTTTAGGCCACTTCTCATACACCCAATGGAAAACCAAATCCAAGTCATAGTGATAATATCTCAAGTATATTAAATTAATTCAATAAATTAATGGAAATTAGTGAATTAATGGAGATTGGGATAATATAGGGGACGACTCACCAAAAAACCTCTATATATTTAGTCATTGTCTAAAGGAAAAAGATTTCATGAGGATGATTAAGGTTTATAAATATTTACTCTGAGGAAGAAAAAATATAGAAATAAAAACTCATACTTAAATCAAACAAAGGTTACTAGGTATTACGAACCTTTTGAGTTAGAATCAGATTGGTATAATGATTATGATTCTTCTTATCAGTTAAATTATAATCATCGATATTTCTTTTTTGATTGATTTATTTAGAATGATGGAATGAATTATTTTATGGTCTCATCTATATTCACTTAATTTTTTCTTTTACATTTTAAAAATAATAATTTTACCCTGTAATATTTAAAAAAAAGATATCTTGTTATACTCTATTATGTATTATGATGTTAAGAATTATTCTTAATCATTCTTTAGACTCGTAGAGAAAAATATCTATATGTAAAATTTATTAAACATGAATTCTGAATTTATTAAATTTATTTTCCTTGAAATATTTTCTCTAAGGATAAAATATCATTTGATCCTTCAGATAAAAATGTAGTGATATAATGTCCAATTCTAGTGAATATATAATTGGTACATAAATTATATACATTTTCATGTTACTATAAAATATTTATTCAAAATTTTACATGATTAGATAACATGTTTAACAAGTTGGAATGTGGATGTGTTAAGTTTATACAGTCATAAGAATACAAAAAAATTAATAAATAAAGAGGATATTGGTAAATGCATTGATATTAAATTTACAATCAGGAAGGGATGAATCTATGAAATATATTTATGAAAACAATAAGAGACTTGGATGTGTCCTTACATATAACGATATAGTTTTTTCCTATGCATCAATATAGTTAATCAATATTAAATAGAATAATCCAACCCATAATACTGAGTTAGTATCCATAATCTTTAAAAAGAATATATGGATACATTACCTTTTTGATGAAAAAATGGTAAATATATATGTATCAAATAGTTTGAAATATATATTCTCAAATAAATATCTCATCTTGAGTTTAAGATGATGTCTAGAATTACACAAGGGTTGTGATTTTCCAAAACACATCCACCATGGAATGAAAAATAAAGTGGTAGATTCATTGAGTAGGAAAGATATGGTAATTTTAACTAAAGTATTGATTGAAGAAGATATTATATTCATTGATTTAGTAAATATGGATATAGAAATAATTAAGGAAGGGTAAATAACAAATCTATTCCAAATAATTTCCAAACCATCCTTAGTGGGAGTAAAATGTTCCCATATTTATGATAAACATATTCAAATGAAAATAAAAAGTTTTTAAGGATGGGATGTTTTGATAAATAATATAAAAAGATGTTTTATTTAAATTTTAGAGAGGCTATGTATTCCATACATTCCTAAGATAAAAGGTGAATTATTAAATAAATATCAAAACCCAAATTTCACTATACACCTTGGTAGAACCTAAATGCATCAGGATTTGAAAGAAAATTTTCTGTAGGGTAATATGAAATGGAAAATTGATGATTATGTATCAATTTGCTTGGTTTTTTAGTTGGTAAATTCTAAGAGACAAAATCCTAAGATTCATGCTAACACAACCTATTCCAAAGTGTAAAAGGGTTTATATACTATTAAATGTATCACTAGACTTTGAAAAATACTGAGATATAATGATATAATATGGTTTATTATAGATAATCTATAAATTATACACCTTTAAACACAATAATGGATTATATACCTCTTTATATCCTCATGTGTCTATTTGTGAATGAAGATGTGATACATCTTGGGGATCCTTTTTTGATTGTATCTGATTATAACAAACAATTTACATTAAAATTCTAGAAAATTGTTCAGAAGGCTCTTGACACCAAGCTATGTTTGATCACTTATTATCATCCTCAAAAATATAGATATAATTAAAGGACTATTTATACATTATAATACATGTAGTGGTCATGTTCACTTTACTTTCAAGGAATCTAGAATCAATATTTAAATTTGGTGGAATTTAAAAATAATAAAAGTCTCTATTAGAGAATTCAAATGGAACTGTATAAATCATTTTATGGGAAAATATTTCATGAAATAAATTGTTAGGATGAAGTTTTGGAATAGAATATTTTATCACTAGAAATTATAGAGTAGACAATAGATAAAGAAATAACTATTTAGAGTAATGTCATGGAAGCTAAAGCAGGAAAAATAGTTTTGGGTATAACTAAATGAGTGGTCAAGAATTTTAAGTAGGGGATATTTTTTTCTTTAAAGCATATCAATGGATGGTAGTTATAAGGTTTGTAAATAAATTTAAGATAATTACTATGTATAAGAACCCCTTTTAAATTATAGAAATAATTAGAGTTTGGGCGTACCATTTCGAAATGTCACTTAGACTCTCTTAATTTCATGATTCATTCTATATATCTTTATTGAGAAAATACATTCTCGACCCAAAAATTGGTCACACCTATAATAAAATATAATTATAACCTAATTTATATAATTTTTAAGTGTCAATACAGATTCTTGACACTAGAGAACAAGTATTTTGGAATGAGGCAACTTCAGTGGTGATTTTACTTTGGAGAAATCATAAAATAAATGAAGAAATGTGGGAATATGAAGAATTTGGGATGAATAAATAAATAAATCTATTCATGTGGGGATTTATTTTAAATTTCAAGGATTTTAAGTATGTAATAATGTAATTCCCAATATTCAATTATAATAATTGAGGTTTTCTTTTTAAAAGAATAATAGAATAATAGATATATTCAAGAATATGATTAACACATATATTAAAAAATATAAATTTAATTTAATGAAATAAATTCCATTTTTTAATTCAACATATCAAAATTTTCTTAGGACTAATTTCTAATATTTTTTAGAAATAGTTTATTTTCAGATGAATAATGAAAAATACTAATTTAAAAAAACTATCACTTATATGTAATTTTAATGATGGAAGAATAATTATAATGTTTATGAAACCTTTTTTAATATAAAAATATATAAAAATATTTAATATAATATATAATTTATTTTGAACACAGAAATTTTTTCTTTTATATGTTTGATATCTATGTAATGTTTTTGTTCAACTAAAAAGGGTTTTTAGTTTCATTATTTTAATCAAGTGTTCTTAAGGTAAAATTATATTTTATTTTTTATTTGAAGAAAAATATGTCTCCCTATAAAAAATATAATTCAAATAAATATATTATAATCAACATTATAATCCATTTTTCTACAAAATTTTTTTTATGCTTAAATAAACTTTTTTTGTAAAAATAGTTTTTGTTGCATTTTGTGAAATTATATGAAAATTAATTTCTACCAATTATAGGAGTTAAATCATGTAAAATAGATTTTATATTTGTAATGATCGTAATTAATATTATAAAAAAAGGTTAACTCAATTGTTGTTCATAATGAATTGTAACCATGATAATTTTTTATCACCTCAGTTATGGGTAAAATGGGTAAAATGGGTTTAAAAAGGGATAAGCCTTAAAGATAACTCAAAAAAATTACTAACCATAATTAGATGAATTGATTTCAACATTAAACTTATAATATTTTAATCTATCTAATTTTGGAGCATCTTGCACAATAAAATGAATTTATATTGCTAAAATAATTTTTGTAATTTCATGTGTGTCCAACCCATCTGTTATTAAAGGGAACCTCTTCTCCTCAATTTTTAACAATATTTGAGAGAAATATCTCAAAAAATTCATAAAAATAATTCCTAGATTCCTTATATTAATTCTTGATTTTTTTTCGTTCCATGAGACCATCATACAAAATATTAAGGTGTAAGCTAAATGAGGACTCTCAAAGAAGAGGTAATTATCTTACCCAACTCTTTAAAACTATATTTCTTCTTCTAAATTATTTAAAAAATTTGTATTAATACTAAAATAATTAATCCTATATCACCAATATGTTTATATTTCATTATTATTAAGGAATTACCATTTTCAAAATTCTTTCCATCCTTTGTAAAATTAAAAGACAGCTCTTGTGTGTGAATGACCTGTCATCTCCGCATAATGGTGTAATTATTTTTTCAACATTGTTTTACTTGAATTTTAATAAATATAGGATTAGATAAATATATATTTTATTTATTGAAAAATAATTTTTTATAAATAGAAAATATCATCCACTTTCTTGCCCTTACATCTACTGAAAAATGATAACATCACACATGCATATGTGTAGACTCTCATCTCCACGAAGCGATGTGATTCGTTATTCTATTAATAAAATGAATGGATGATTATAATATTATATATAATGAAAAAAAACATTATATTCATGATATTATTAACATTATGATATGATTTAAATATATCATGATGCATTTAACTATGAATAATATACCGAATTAATTTTGGAAAAATTAACTAAACAACTTTAATTTGGTCAAACAAAAGGATGAACTATTCAATAAATGGATTTATAAAGATTATAAAATAAACCATAAAATAGAATAAAGGTTTAAAAGTATTTTGAAGGAAATTATGATTAAAATAAATTAATTATACATGACGATCAAACATGTACAACTTAGTAGAAACCCAGGGTAAGAGATTTTTGTTACTATCTCATTTTATTTTGGGATAATTTATGTTCAGATTTCCATTGGGGAAATTGTATGATCATAATATTTTAAAACCCATATATTTTATTATTATCTAGTTATGTAGGGTTTTCTGTGTTTATTTTTTTTGTTCTAATTTTTTGATTAAGATTCAACAAGTAAGTTGCATGTAATGGATTTTCTTTTAAAAATACTTTTTTGAATTTTTACTTCCTATATTTTTCTTCCATTTTGTTATTTTTTTTTTAAAAATAAATAATTATTTTAATATTAAATAAATATTTATTAAATTCATTTTGAAAAATGTTTTAATTTATTTAAAAAGGTTTAAATATAAACTTCTTTTTGTTTTCTAAAGAAGGTACTTTTTACCAAATGTATGAATGGAATCTTTGTTTTTACATACAATATGACTGAATTTTCTATCCATAATAACTTCTCATTTCTTTGAAATTAATTTATAATATTCCAAGGTTATTTTAAAATAAAATATTTTCTTAGTATTTTGGTAAAAAAATTAAAATGGTATAAAAATATTATTATTTTCTTAAAGGAATGAAAATATTTTTGAAAAGATATTTTTAACTTCATACATATAAGAAGTTAAAATGAAGTTATTTTAATTTATTGATTCTTTTATCCTTTTTGTGGGCTTTAACATATTATAAAACCTGTATTTCGTATCAATCAATGTCTTTCCATAAATAATAATGGATTAAATCATATATTTATATTATTCGCATTCTTATGATCATGTTCTCTGTCACACTAACTTATTCATTGGACATTATTTTTTTTCTTTCTTGTCAATATTTTTAATATCATGGATGAATTTAGAATCATTTCTACTAATATAATGATGTTTCATCTGTATCCAATTTCTAAATGTGGTATTATTTGAATGAATCTTACTATGTAAATTATTTCATTTACTAGGGGGACATTGATATTCTGTATTATTGATAAAATATGAATTATTGTTCACTTATAAGGAATTTTGATAATTAATTTTATTAATACTTCCAAATAAAAGTAATTCATAGGATGTTCCAGTGAATTGTCTGTCCCAATTACAAATAACATCTAGATACATTAACATGTCTCATTAGACAATACATCAATCATTCCATATTAGATATATATCTGGTTTAAACCTACCCATTTATTAATAATGATGTATTGTTTGACAAACCTTAATGTTATGATTAAAAATATCTTAGTTGAGAATCTTTGATCATGAACTTCCATAATTAAGCATTTCCTTTATTAATAATTCATTTTCCATTATCCCTGTGATTTCTATTTCGGTATTATCCATAGATGTTTATTTAACTCAATTTGTTGATTAAATGATTTTTGTTTTGATTATCCACTCTACCAAATTTATTATTCCTTAATTAATCATGATAGATTATTCTATACATGACCCTTATTAAGCATCTGAGATCACTCTTTATTTGTTTTACTTTCCCTAGGATATGAAAAAGGATATTAAGAATGGATTAAATGATGCAAGAATTTTTCTTATTCTATGATTTTTTATTTATAATGTAATATGGGAATCATGTATGTTTCTATTTTTCCAAGACATCTAAATAGATCAATCATGAATGGTAAGATCCATTGTATTTTATACTATTGTAATAAAGTAATCATTGGGTCTGTGTTACTAGAGTGAGGTTTTTAAAACCCATCTATTTATCCCTCTTCTCCACCAATATTCTTAAAGACCCTTTCATATTTCACAAGTAAACTAATTAACTCATCAATTGTATACTACTTTTTATCATCAATGGAAACCTTATTAACATCAAAAATATTTATTAGAGATTTTAAAATTCATTTAACTATGATAATAGTTTCAAAAGTTTCACCAAGATAACTCATTCCATTCACAATGCTCGTAAATTTGTATAAAAGTTTATATATAATCACATATTCTTATATATTGATGTATTGGTACTCATCTCACAATATTCCAAGATAAGTTCTTTTTACATTTTATTTACAATGGTGAATAACATGAAAAATTATATAATTTTCATGATATTGTTTAAAAATAGAAACATTACTATAAAAAAATTACTAATTTAAAAATAAAAAATATTCATAAAATTTTAATATAAAGACATACATAACTACATCATTACTAGTGAAAGAATTAGGCTCTATTGTAGTTGGTTCATGTGATTTTACAATTATTGTTAAATGTTCAATTCTAATATTATTAAGTTAGTATTTCATTTTATATTTTAAATATCATATTCACTTCCATCAAAAAGGATGTCTTTGAAGAATTCATCCATCATTAGATACATAACCTACCATCAAGAGAGATATTTCTCTTAGACTGTTTAGTCTATGATATTGTTAGCAATAGTGATAAATCCAATGAAGAAAAACTCTAATACAACTATTTTTCTCATGTTATATGGTTTAAAGTCAAGTGGGGGGGGGGTCAATTGACCTAATCTAAAAATAAAAAATAATTAAAAAAATAAAACCCAAGATATTTTTATAGGTGTTTAGGAAAAAAAGTCTCTATGTTGATTCATTAAACCCCTCTACTCCTTTAGGGGTGTGAAAAATCCATAAACATGACTTATTAGGAAGATATAAAAAAATTATATCCTTCCTTTTCTATTAAAGTCATAAACAAAAACACAGCCTAGATTTTTAAGGGGATTCATAACCCAATAATGGTCACTCACTATTTATAGATGTATAACCAAAATAAAATGGGATTTTATATGGAATATCATAAAATAGTTACAATACATGAACAACATAATTGATAAAGAATTAAAAACCCCCCAAAAAACAAGATTTAATATATGAATTATGAATGGTTATCGTATCATGTTCATTTTAGAAAATTGTGTTTTTGATAATGATGTTTTTAAAAAAATTCATCAATATTTAGATCAAAATAATTAACTCATCTATATCATGTGTATCGTCTGGTATTTTTTCAACTTTATTTATATTGGTATCTTTGAAATTAATAAATTACTTTAATGTTTTATAATCCTTCATTTAAAATCTTCAAAACCGTTGGATCATAATTTAATCACCATAAAGATAGCTCTAGGTTGGATATAAATGGAATAATCTAATATCAAGAAATATTTAAGTGCATCCATGATGTGATAATCTCCTAATAGTGTAACATAATAGAAAACTATCTTCTAAATCCTTAAATTATGAAATTTACACTAACAGTAACTTATGAGATCCTTAATGAATATATAAAAGTAATCCATTAGTATTTAAGAGTAAATAGTTGAAGTACAGGGGTCCAAAACTTTTCCAAAATGTTTAATGCACAATATATAAGATTAAATATTCAATTTGTTAACGTATATACTCACTACATAATGATTAATACTTAATGTAATTCTCAAAACATATGAGCCATCCCTAAATACATAACAGTTAATGAACTATAAAAAACCCAATCACCCAAAATTTAAAGGAAATTTTTAGGTAACACAACAATACATAAAAGTAAAGTACTTAGATGAATTTATGAACATCCAATATCTAAAAGTAAAAACTGATAACACATAAAAGTTCATGCACTGATACATAATAGTCAAATACATGAGAGAATTCCAGACAACCAATATGTAAAAGTAATAACTTCAAATGTAATTGTCATGTACTTAGAAAAAATTTGAAAATATAGAATGTGACAAAATAATAATAGAGAATAATAATAAGTGGAAAATAATAATAAATAATAACTAATAAAGAGAGAACAAAAATAAATAGAAATAATAAATAAATAATGGGAAAATAATCAAAATACGGATAGTGAATAACAGTAATAATAAACATGAAAAACACAAAAAGAAATAAACTATGAGAGGGATAAATGAATTATCAAATAATAAAAATATGGATAGTTCATAATAGGAATAATAAACAATAAAAACACAAAAATTAATAAACTATGAGTGGGATAAATTAATTATCAAAACAAATAAATCAAAGAGTCAAAGATCCACACAACAATTCCAAATAGAAAAAATTGCTTTATTACATTCTCCCCACCATTAAAATTTTCATTTCTAATAAGACAATAACTTGAGACAATAAGTAAGGAAGCTCACTCAAAAAAACCATATGAAAGTTTTATATATAATTTCATATGCTTATTTTGTTTCTAGAAATCAAGGGTATCTGTAGCCTCATGATGTAAATGGTTTGGGACACACATACTTTTTTAAGAGGTTATCTTACATGGATAATCCCCGACGCACCTGTATGTTCATGTTTCATGAACCTTGTCAAGGTCCCTATAGACAATGCCTTTCCCAATAATAGTCCATTCATCTTCACGATATAAATCAAAACCAGGTACCACAATCATAAAAATTAAAATGGTTTATTAACAAAGGTATATTATAAGAAGATTATCATGCTCCCTGGATTTAGTAAGAAGCCTAAAGTAAAAAACATATAAAGTAAAACAAATCTTATTTAATCCTACCACAATGTACATCTATGATAAAAATATTCCACCATCACAATAGAATCAAGGTAATATATACAATGAACTATTTCTATTCTTATATGGTACCACTACCCCAAAATCCATACAAATAAATACTTGTATCTCATAAGATGAGGATAATTATAGACTCTTATTTCTTCATTATCACTTCCTCTATAAGTACAAAACATTTATACCCTTATCTTGTCCTGCTTATTATTTATGGTCATAGATTACCTTATCGGGTTATTATCACTCCCTTACGAATGCTTCTAATGATAACATTAACCAATGTATCATCAACTTCAAACAACCATGACTAAAATTTACTTTTTATTCAATTTTCAAAGAACCTTTCACACAACAAGAGATCACAGTAGTCTATAATAATGAATCCCTACAGAATCACTTAGAATAATAACAATGAATTTCTGAGGTAGAGATCCCACTGTATCAAAAATCATCAATGTATCTTTAAGACAACTACCGCGAGAAAGAGCATCAGCAGCGAAGATAGCCTCTCTGGGTATATGACAAATCAAACATCCACAAACTATTTCCAAATCACATCCACGAACCAAATAGGTCATGTCCTAAGGAATCACACTTTCCCCCTGTAATGCCCAACCCCAGTCCTTAGAATCCGACTACACCTCTAATGTCATCAAACCAACCCTCTTACAAAGCATCAGGCCAGAGTGCAGTGGTTGCACCTCTGCACCCAATGAGTTCCTAGACCATAAAAGCTACTAAAATCCACTAACACAGATACAATCATGTCCCACACTATAGCCCCCCCCCCACGGATTTTCCCATTCAAAAAGGATCCATCCATATTTATCTTCAACCTAGTTCTTGGAGGTTGCCAACACACCCAACCTCCATGAGTGTCTCGTCGAAAATTTAGGTCTGTCAAGAAGACTTAATATAACTTTAGAGTGCAACCCACCCTTCACTAGAGAACCTAGCTCAAGCAGCGACCCTCTAATTCTCACCTAAAGAAGAGGAACTGAGATCCTGACTTCAAGTCTAGCTTTATTTCATGCCTCCCATAGAGTCCAGAAGATCACTTTGAGAATAATATAGTGGACCTTGTTCCCCATACCCTGTTGTTCCGCACCTGCAAACTAGGACTCAAAAAACTCTAGAATGGAAGCGCATGACGTCGAGAACTTACCCCACCACTTCACTAAGTTCCAGAGATACATCTCCCATTCTCACTTTATAACCAGGTGCATCTGCAATTCCACCTAAGTATTGATACAACAGTAACATCATGACGCTAGCTGTACCCCTTTCCTTTGAATATTATCATATGTTGGAAGTTCTTGGTTTCATGCTCTCCAAACCAGGAAACTCATCTTCGTAGGAAGATCCTTACACCACAGAAGAATGATCCACTCATCCCAGCTCCCTCCCTACCTAATGAGGTCTTGGTAATCATGTCCCTTGAACATCCCTATGCTAGATTCAGTAAAACATAACCGATCAGCCTCCTCATAGAGAACAACTCCACTAAGGACATCCTTATGGTCTTCATTTAGAATGGCCTCCATTAACCTAGGATGGTGGCAGGCCACCCTCACTAACATCTCCAATCCAGGACACCATGGGGAAAATAAATTCTCTCCAAGAAAGTTTTCCCACCATAAATTAATATCCCTGCACCCCATCACCCACCGAGAGGAACCCTACAACACATTCAGATGCGATACCATTGTCCGTCCTAATATGGACATCTTTCTTTTATCCCAATCTTCCCATTGAATACCATATTTCACTCTTAAAGTCTTATCCCACATCGAGTACCCAATAAGGAAATCCCATGCTAGCCATGCCTGCATGGATTGCATAGCTGTATATAGGTCTCTAAGTCCCACCCCTCCTTCCTCATCTGGCTTCGCCATCCAGGTCCACGAGGCCCAATGAGCCCAACCTGTGTCATTAGCGTCCCATAGAAATTTATTCATATTCACATCTATAGCTAAAATAATCCTCTTAGGAAGGGAAATGATAGACAATAAATGCATGGGAATAGAGGAGACAATACTATTGATCAACACCACCTGACCACCAAAATAAAGGAACATATTATTCCAGTGGTATATCCTTCCAACCATTTTACTAAGGAGATCCATGAAGAAGACTTTTTTCACACGACCGGGAGGGATAGGTGCCCTAGGATAAATCATAGGAGACTGACTCTGACAGATCCCTAGGATGCCTTTGACATTACACTCCCCTCTCCAAGAATATTTCTTCGAAATAAAGATGTTACTCTTCCTTGAATTGATCATTTTTTCACTTAGCCTTCCATAAACCTCCATAACATGCACGATGGAAACCGAGGACGACCTCCACCATTGAGAAAAACCTGAATTTCATCAGTAAACATGATATGAGAAGAGGAACCATCTGAAGACTTAGAAATATAAGGTAGCATTTTCTTATCCACTATGTTTTTGTAAAGATTCAAAGACAAGGCCTCATGAGAAATGATAAATAAGGTGGGGGACAAAGGGTCACCTTGCCTCACCCCTCTTACATTCTTGAAGAAACCAAACCCCTTCCATAAAAGAGAAATTGTGATCCAAGGGGAGGAGAAGCATCAAAAACATAAATCACAAACCCACTCAATAAACCCAAGCTTCCTAATCAGGCTAATAATAATGTTATATTCTAGTTTATCATATGCCTTTTCCATATCAACCTGAATAAAAACATTTTCACCAACCAAATTATTCTTCAAATCCTCCAATAACTCTTGAGACACTCCCATCTCCCCTAAATACTTCTGGCTTTCACAAAACCATGTTGTTCCTACCAAATGATATTCATAATCTCCTTGTTCGGCCTACTTGTCATGAGACTTTCTATGATCTTGTACGAAACATTACACAAACATATTGGACAATATTGTTACACTACAGTTGGATTTTTTACTTTTGGAATAAGCACCACCCAGGAGGCATACGTTCCCCTATTAAGAGGGCCTCCCTAAAATAAGTCTTGCACTACCTCTATAAACATCGGACCCACAAAGCTCTATGAATCAGTATAGAATGAAAACGGGAAACCATCCGGTCCAGGAGCACTCTCCGAAGGAAAACTGTGAACCACCTCCCATACCTCCTCACCAGACGGTACAACCTTCAGAGACACCATGCATTGGATCTTACTGATAACACTATGCATCATATTGAGGTTAGTTTGATTCCTACATGTCACTAAGGACTCATTGATCATTTTCCTAAAGTATCAAAAAAATGAAAATGATTTTTTTTGGATTTTAGTAGGTCACTTATTCTTTTTACTAAAATTAATGTCAATTTTAAATAAAAAGACACACATGGATTCATATCAACCATACCATGCATTGGATTGAGGTGAGGTTGAATCCTACATGTCCCAAATGAATTATGGATAGTTTTTTAAAATTATCAAAATAATATGAATATTTTTATTGGTTTTAAGTATGTCACATATTTTCTTTACTAAAATTAATGTTGATTTTAAATAGAAGGATACACTTTGTGTTATAACAGTCACATTGTGCATCGTATTGGTATTTAGTTGATTCCTACATGGCGCAAATGACTTATGGATTGTTTTTCTAAAGTTTAAATGTAATCAAAATGGGTTTTCTCATCTTTCACCATGTCATCATTTCATTTTACTAAAATTAATGTCAATTTTAAATAAATATACAAACTTAGAGTCATATCAGTCACACCATTCATATTATTGAGGTAAATTTTGTTCTTACATATTATTAATGAGTTATGAATTATTTCCCTAAAGTAAAAAAACAATCCTATTGCATTTTCGTAGTTTTCCGTATCAGTTTTTCTTTTTACTAAAATTAATATTAATTTTATATAAATAGACACACTTGGAATTATAAAGGTCACATAATGAATCATATTGATGTGTGGAGGATTATTAAATGTCACAAATGACTTATGTATCATTTTACTAAATTATTAAAATAATCTAAATGTGTTTACCAGATTTTCAGTATGTTTCTTGTGTTTTTTTAAAAATGTCATTTGAAATGGGAAACATGAACTTTAAGTTATACCTGTCATATCATGTATTGGTTTGACTTAATAATACATCCAACATATCACAAATAACTTACTAATAATTTTAATAAATTATCAATACAATAAAAGGATGTTTGTTCAATTTTCAGTGACTGAATCATTTTGAACTAAAATGTCAATTTTAAACTGATAACAGTCACTTTGTGCCATACTGGGAACATCGTGTATCAGATTAAGGTGAGTCTGATTCCTAAAAATTAAAAATTACTTATGGATAATTTTTCTAAAGTATCAAAACTATCTAAATGTGTTTTTCTTGGTTTTGAGTCGGCCAGTTGTCCTTTATACCAAATTGATGTCAATTTTAAATAAAAAACACACTTTGAGTCATACTAATCACACCGTGTGTCAGATTGAGGTGATTCTAATTCATAAATGTTTAAAATTAATTATGGATGATTTTACTAAAGTATCAAAACAATATGTTTTTGTTTTCTTGGTTTCGAATATTTCATTTGTCTTTTTTATAAAAATGTCATTTTAAACAGGAAACACACACTCTAAGTCATATTGGTCACATCATGTGTCTATTTTATGTGATAATAATTTCTACACATCAAAAATAACTTATTAATTTGTGTCATAAATTATCAAAACAATTCAAGTGTGTTTTATCAGTTTTCACGGAGTTCCACTTTTTATACTAAAATTTCAATTTTCGATTGATAACGGTCACTTTGAATTATATCGAGAATATCATGTATCATATTCATATTTGTATAATTAATACATGTCCCAAATGACTTATTGATAGTTTTAGTAAATTATAATAATAATCCAAATACATTTTCCTATTTTTCCTTTTTACTAAAATTTATGTAAATTTAAAATAAAAAGATACCATTACAGTCCTATCAGTCACATCGTGCATCAGATTGATATATGGATGATTCCAAAATTTTAAAAATTACATATATATTATTTTATGAAAGCATAAAAATAATATTAATGTGTTTTCTCATTTATTAGTATGTCATTTATCTTTTATACTAAAATGTCACCTTAAAATGGAAACACACACTTTGATTTATACTGATCACATCATGTATCTGTTTGATATGGGACCAATTTGTACATGTCAAAAATGACTTATGAATCATCATCCAAAATTATCAATAAAACATGATAATTTTTCCTGGTTCTTAGTGTGTAAAAAATTTTTAACATAAAATGTCAACTTTAAATTGATAACGGAATCTTTGAGTCATGTCAGGAACATCATGTATAAGATTTATGTGAGGATAATTCCAACACATCACAAATGACATATGGACTATTTTATTAAAGTGTAAAAACAATTTGAATATTTTTTCTCGGTTTTGAGTATGTCTGTTGTATTTTTTTACTAAATGTTTTGTCATTTTTAAATAGAAAGATGCACATGGAGTAATATTGTTCACACCATGTGTCAAATTGAGGAATGACTGATTCTTAAACATCTTAATGTCTTAAAAAATCCTAACTTCCAATTTTACCATGATTTCCATTTCCTTTATTTTTCAAACATCCAAAATTGCATATTTACATGATGTTCTTAGTCGAAAAACCTTTCTCGTTGTTGAATGTTGGCCAAGTATAATATGATGATGTCACCATTATATCACAAGAAGTAACCAAAATGATCACATGATCTTACTCAACTCTTATGGATTTTAATGTGAAAGGTATTTTGTCTAATAACATTGACTCAATATGAAGTTTATGAAGATCGAATAATAAAATCAATGGAAGGTGTAAGGATCTATGAAAAAAATAAGTATTAGATAAAAATGATAAAGAAATTAACATAAAAATAATATATTAAATGATGAAAATTTTAATTAAATATGTATTAGGAATCCACTTTTTTATGATGGTTGTATTCGTTCTTGACCCATTTATTTATTTTCATTATCTCAGTTATAGCCTCAAATTCTAATCTCTCATGAGCATGAGAAACTTCAAACAAACCACCCCAACTCGAATAAAGAATCCACCTATAAGAGAAAAAAATTCTTATATGCTTAAAAATAAAACAAAATAAATTAAACATAAATATTAAATAATGCGTTAATACAGTGGAGTCACATTTTAATGTCATTTTTTCCATTATTACATCAGGTATGCTTCCCATTCGTTTCAAACAAAATATATATCATCGTGTGAATATGATTTTTTTCGATAGTCATAATAGAATTATAAAAATATAAATACACAAAGGATTAATAAATATTTAAAATGAAATAATAATTATCATTGAAAATAGCTCCTTGGGGATGGTACTTTGTCGATGGAATACGATCTATCTCATAAATTTACAAATATAATCACTATAGTCTTTTCCATTGGTTTGTTTCGAATATTTTATAAGCATTGATAAAAATAAGTTATTTTTTTATATGTGTTTGGATAGAGAAATATTATTATATATACCCTGATACATTCCCATTTTTATAACTTTTCAAGATACTTTTGCACATTGGTTATCCTCATGCCATGATTTTTGTGATATTTATACACTTACCTATCCTAATAGAATTCTCATTAAAACATAATATAAAATATATAACATGAAATTTAGTTTTAAAACATTGCATTTTTTATATGATAATTTGCAAAATGTGGTCACGTGTGGTTGTTTTTGTGGGTATCTTTTTATTGAAGCCAGTAAGTAAATATTTGGAGTATCCAAATTGACCGAAATGAGCATCCAATGTTTACTAAAAAACAAAAATGAATGTAATTAATGAAATGAAAATATATTTGATATGATTAAATTGTAGTGTTTTACCTTTGAATCTTCGGTATTAAGAGGATTATATCATCCACAAGTTTTCATTCAATGGATTTGGATAGGTATCTCACTATTTGATTCACCTTTTTGTATTAAATATCATTTTGTTTTATAGAGGTTATGTGTGGACTAATGAGTAAAAATCTATTTTCACAGGGTAATCCTTTCAATGGTATTGATATAAAAGCCTGCAAAAAATATTAAAGGTATTTAGTCATAATTAACACAGTACATCGGATTTTGAAAAAACAAGTCATGAAAATATACCTCATGTATACATTTACAACTGATTATCCTAACCATTAATGGTTGAGGATTTCATTTACATTCAAAAGATCAATATTCTTTATAACTTCCTCTCCATATATTTTTTCTTCAAAATCAGCTACGCAACTACTACCATTTTTAATTGCGTATTTATATAAACCTTTAATGTTGGTAAATGAGTATATTGAATGGGATGGGTATATGAACATTCATAATATCATTTTTTTAGTTTATTTATCCTTTATATGGTTTTGATTCGACCTTTCATTTCACCCTCTTCCCTTTGTATACCTATAATAAAATTCATCAGTTCAAAACAATTTCCATTAATTGTTAATGTTTTTTCATGAAAAATAAATTGGAATTTAATACCTCATTTTTGACATGTTTTTTTAAATGATCTGGAGTCCATACAATGAATGTTCCAACAACATGGTCAACCATATGAATATCATCATCATCAAGTGGAACTAGTATCTCGGCGCTCAGCTCATTATCTATGTTAATCATCAATATCAGATATCTTGTTAGAAGTGGTATGTACTATTTCTTGTCATTTTGGATATTGAAAACCATATCCCTCGCTACAAGGAAATGGGTGGGTGTTGATAGATATAAGTCACATTCATTTTCACCCAATATAATATCAGTATAGGAAAGGTATTAGTGTTCTCTTGATTCAAATTTCATAGTAATAATTATTAGAATATTCATTACCTCAAATAAGACAACTCTTTGATGGGAATGGATCACCTCAAAGCTGGTGGGGGAGGGGTGTTTTCTTCATAAATTTGTTTTTTTAAGTTGTTTATTCCCTTTACATCCCCTCATAATTTTCTCTAGAAACCCAGACTACCAACTAAATTGTTCTTTAAGATAACTAATATTTCTTTCTTAACTTTCAATTATTTTTATTTATCCTCTTGTTATTTTCTTCCTTAAAATTTATTTTGTGTGTAACACCAAAACCTGAACCTCTGACGTGACCATACTCTTCTAGACGCTTCAAGGCCAGCAATAGTAAGTGTTCATCTGGTACAAGTGTTGATGATTCTTTTGACTAAGTCTAATAGAAAATATATAAAAATACGTAACCATTATTATTTAATAGAAATTTAATTTAAAAAGTTCTATTATATAATACTTACACATTTCACGACAATTTTTGCATGTTTTATTCTATTAGTATTCCAAATTTATTTACATGTGACTCCTTCCATAGCACATGGAATGGTATAGAAGTGTATTTAGATTTGGATTCATTAATAATCTTATAAATAGGGGAACATAATTATGATTTTTATTCATGTCACATAAATGTATTATAGTTTATGTAAAATACAAACAAATTTTTATTCAAGTGAAGTGTACCCCATCCATTATTTATGGTAGGGGTACGTTGGTTTTTCACCCATTATTTATTTTCATCAACTATTTTTTGTTTCCAAAAAAATTCTCAAAATGATGAATACACTTTTTTTCAAAAAATGTATTACCATCCACAATGTACCTGAAAATACATCTCTACACAACACCCAATAAACGCATTTCATACTTCTTAGTAAATCTGTTGTTTATAAAAACCTGGTTGGTGCGGGTTTCTTTTCCCTTCAGCACCATTAAAATGAAATATCATTAGAATTTTTTGAAAGAATATGTGAATCCTTATACTATCCATTAATATATATTTCTTTTGGGTGTCATCTAATATAAATAAACTCTTCTAGGGATTATTATGAGTAAGTAAATGTTTCATTATTATATTTGTTTGTAAAATAAAGAAATGATATCATAATTTTATCATAAAATAATCCTACATCAGTGCCTTATCTATGGGTATAACATGGTTCCACAAATATACATAAATTAATTTGAATTTCTGAGTGATGAGTCTAATTTAACAACTAAATTCGTCCTTATTGATTTTGACATGATGGCCCCATGCATTCCATCTTATAGCATGAATTTGATTCCTTTTCTTTTCTCCTTAATAATTTTTGCTAACACATTCAAACTGTAAAGCTACTATTTTTTATACATCATCAGTTCTTCTCCACCTGCAATTTCCTCAGATTCAGTATCATTAATATATTACTCCTCTAGACCGATAGCATCTGTATGTGCATAAGGTCATTGTACCACTGCACTGGTTGGAGTAGTAGGTTGAGAAAACCATTGTTCTTCAAGATTGGGAGCACCATAACATGCACAAGGTCATTGTTTCTCTACACTAGGAGTTTCAATAGGTTGAGAGACCTTTTGTTCCTCAGGATTGGGGGCCTCAGTATATAAAAAATTCATTATCTAAAAAAGTGGTTTAAAATTTAATTTGGATGAAAAAAATGTTGAAATGAATATATAATAACATTAGGTAACACAATTTATATTACAAAAAAACCTGATTATTTAACTCTCTATTTTTTAAAGGATTAATAGATTTGGCCCATCTATCGAGTATCCAAATCCATTCATTGTGGTATCATATAATATATAAAACCCTATCAACATCGGGACCACTATGAAATGATTTTTATGTCCCAATGAAGGGGTCAACCGTAGTTAAATTTTCATCTAACCCTTATGTGGTTTTGGTCAATGACGGAACAATTGACCACTTTCTATTTGGAGGATCTGGAACATAAAATACATGTACTATTTGTGATGACATTATAAATGTTTCTGGTTTTACACTTCCTTACTGAATTATACTTTCAAAAATCCCAATTCATCTATTTCAATATCTCTCATGCTATCAAGTTTCATTTATTGAAAATACTACATTTGGAATGTTGTATACTCAAACTCCCATTTCTATTTCGATGATGCCAAAGGATAAAATAATCACATAAATTGGATTTCTATCCTTAGTACTAGAAAAATGCATTGCTTCAACCACATGTGTAACTCCACTATTTTTCTTAGTAATTATTTCATATTGTTCATTTTTGTTAAATGTATAACCACTATTTAAAAAACCATTGTAATATGATTCATATAAACTTGGTAATTTGGATAGACATTGATGTTATTCTGAAATTAATTCCAGAATTTCATATGACTCTTAAGAAATATGGGCTCAAAACCATTTTATAAACAGTTTTTATGTGTATTTTATATCAATATTCCAACCCTTAATGGATTCAAGGGACTAAGAATTTCTTTTTGGGTTTCAACATATGGGGAATGATCTAAACTATTATATAAAATTTAAAGGTGGGCCTACTCCCAATTTGTAATATTGAATATGACAACATCTCTTCTAGAAATTCCTTCACCCACAAGATTCCCAGTGTAATGATATTTTGGTATACTAATGATTTACACACCGGATAGGTAGTTGGTACAAAATACAACGTCTTCTTCAATAATATATCACTCCACAAAAAATCTCTCTATCTAAATTCTATTTTTTACATATCCTATCATAATTTTACCATTCAATGGGGTACATCTATCTATAGTGTACATGACAACGTAATCAAATCTATCTCACCAAGTGAATAATCATATCAATGAATAATGGCAAGGAAAACATTTAAAATTAAAATAATATGATGGTAATTTTCTTTCACATAGTCATCAATTTCATTTAGTCTATAACGTTGTTATATATAGCTTCAAAAAAGGAACATATCTAGGTTAATATATGAGATACATTATTGGGAAAAATAAAATGTAAAGATATATGAATTATATCTTGAATAAAAAATGTAATTCATTTGATTTCAAACACCTTAAATTTAAATCACTCATTGAAACTATATTCATGATATTCTATGGATACCCATTTGGAACCTTTACGTCATTATTGTAACACCCGAGATTTTTATGAGTAATATTTTGTTTTTATATCATCAAAGGAATATTTCACTACACACTTTCTTGGATTACTTTACACGCAACCACGACCTTCCTCGATAGCTTGCGTCGTACGCAATACCTAGTTTCACTAAACAACGATATGCTATTAGAATATTATTAAAACTAGCCGTTATGAATAGTAATAACCACTTTTTGAAATTTTATAAATTTTATAAATTTTATTTTTCAAAATGGACTTCATTTTTTGATTCAGAATATCGAAATTAGCCTAGGGTGAAATTTTGGTATTTTTCTGAAAACTTTCAATTTTTTATGAATAGTGAAACCACTAAGTGGTAGGTTAAAAACTGAATTTTTCATAAAACTTAATTTTACCGCTTCTGTGAATGGAATTTCGAAAATCCGACAGACACGGTTGATATCAGTAAGTAAAATGTGGTTCAATGAGATAAAAATAATTTTTTGGTGAATAGTAACTTTTTACTTTTTTACCGCGGTTAATAGTAAATAGGGTAACTAAGGGTAAATATGATATTATTATTACCCTAACACATGTCCTAATTCTGTTGGACAAGTGTAATTCGACCAAAAACAAACTTAGGAATAAAATATGACCATTTAGGCCCACATGGATTAGATTAGGACATTTATTATTAATTTATTTAAAGAAGGGTTAAAATAGTTAAAATCAAAGTTTAATAAGTAATTCATTTTTAATATGGGGTTATACATAAGATAAATTCGAATATAAATATTCATTAGAAATATAAAAATATTTCCTACATAATGGTATTTTATTTGTAATTTTTAGACATTAAATAATTTAATTTATTTATGACACAATGATGATGCAGTAATTACCTTATTAATGAAATATTGACATAATTGATGTTATAAACACCAAAATAAATGTAATTTGAGACCTTTTATGAATTACACTAATTTTCTAGGTTACTATGATATATTAATGTTTATTTAATCAAATTTATTCGAACATATAATTCTGTTATGACTTTCACAAAAATCATATATCAAATAGTGTCAAAATTGACACAAAATAGTTTTTAAATAAAATAAAATATTATTAATTGTTATTTTATTCCTAAAAATCTAAGGTTAGGACAAATTACTTAGATAAGGATATATATATTAATAATAAACAATTTTGGGTTCGTTTGGAATGTTATAGTAAGTGTATTAACCATATAGTGAAAGAAAACAAAAAGACACGGTAAAAGTTAAATTATTTAACTTAGAGTTAAATCTAATTGATAAGGTTAAAATAATTCCCTAAACATGTCTAAATCCTATTGGTTGATAGTATTTCGACCCATACATACTTTAGCTTCGAAATAATACCCTTTGTAACCATTATAAACCGATTTTGACTTTAATATAAAATAATATTTTGAGATATTCCTAAGGTGCCTCTCTCCTCCCTTATAAAAGGGCACCTCCTCCCCCTCCTCCTCACACCAAATTGAGCACTCAAGCTCGGCCAACCCCTGCCATTTTCTCCTCTCCACTTCCCCAGAATAATCCTAGAGGTCCTGGTCTTCTTCAAAGACCAATCTTAGTTCCCTAAGTGAAGGATTCAAAGAGGCGTTCCAAAGAAGAGGTAATATCCATTACCGATCTTTTCAATTTCTTTCTTCTTCAACTTCTTCTTAATTAGTTGTTTAATAATAAAGTAATAACATCAGTATTACTTACATAATGATATGTTATTATAAATATGAAACAACCCTAATTCACCTTCTATCCATCCTACGGAAAAATGAAATCACCGCGCGTGCGTACGTACGGAATACCGTCTCCACGCCGTGGTGTAATCTATTTTCCACCATCACTTTACAAGGTTGGGTATAATGGTGTAATGAGTAACTATTTATGATTATTATAAAGTAATATTGATACTGAAATAATATACATATACTCCAATACAATTCCACGATCATAGGAACGATATCATCACTCGTGCGTACGTACGGAATACCGTCTCCACGATGTGATGCGACTCGTTCTACATGATCATCATTACATAGTAATTATATAAATGAATTGAATGAATAAATATGATATATGTTAAACTAATAACATTCTGGATATAAGGTATCTATAACCTTAAAATAATAATAAGAATTTATTCGGAAAAACACGCATAAGAACAAAAGGCAATAAAAACCCGAGTAACAAGTAACAATGAAATATTACTAACAAGAAGCTAAGAATATGACCATATATGATATCATATCAACATGTATGATTCTGGAATAAGTCAATAACATTATTTAGACCATAATACAGGAGCTTTAGACACGTACAAAGCAAATCGGACCTAAGGTAAGGGAAATATCACAATCTCATTTTTATCCGAGATTGTTTATTCGTAAGTATTTATTGGGGTGTATTTTATCATCCACATCCATGTTCCCTCAATATGTAATATTGTTTCCATCCACTTACACTAGTTTAAATCCAATTTTACCCTTCGGTGAGTTTTTAGTAAAGAATATGAAAGGAATTTTTGTCGTTTTTTTCGTACGAGGTACTTTTTGACTTTTCAGACAAAAGTACGAGAAGAATGTTTTTTTAACTTATACGGCATGTATAGATTTTTAAAACATTATTTCCAAGAAGATTACTTTACAAGTTTTCAAGTTTATTTTTAATCAACTTCTTTTATTTTAAAGTCGTATGACATGTTATGAAAGGAAAAATGTTTTTTGAAGAAGAAAGGATATTTTCCTCAAGAATGGAGTTCAAGTATTTTATCAAAATTATTTTCCATCTAAGATAATAAAAGGGTTCTGTTTTTATCCCTATTATTACAATGGTTTGATTATGTTGTGATGGAAATATTTTTATGAATTCTTTTATCTTATATGAATTGTTTTATGATGTCATGTTGTTTATGAATCCCATTTTTTTTACATGGGTTACGCTATGATGTATGGTTTATGATTATGTGGCACACATAAGAAAGGATTCATTATAAGATGGGTGGGACCTATATCTCCCTCCAATGCATTGGGTAAAGATTTTATATCTCATGAGATAGACATGGATGGAATGGTAGGTTATACCAGTTCAGTGAAACAGGACTGGAACGAGGGTGACTCGGTTCAGAAAGGGACTTTGTCCACTAAGATAGTCTTGGAAATGAGTCATGACTAACAAGAAATGATTTTCCATGATTATGTGTGCATGACACAAAGTTTCAAGTTTCATTTTATGATTATGGGGATCTCATTTTCACTTCTATGATTTGTTCCATGTTAAGATATTATGATCTATTTTGCAGGTTATGATTTTCAAAAAGATATGATATGATTTTTATTTCCTTTATTTGACCTTGATAAGCATTTGAGCTCACCCTTTTATGTTTTCTTTTCCCCAGGTCAGGAAGATGGATATTAAGTAGAATATGCTAAAAGGGACCCTAGATATGATGAAATAAATGGGAGACACTGTAGAAGATTTATGAACCAATTGTTTATGTTTCCCAGTTTCTAAAGACACTATACCTATACAGTCCTTTGTGGTTTTGTCATATGTTGTAATAAGTGTGCTTCAATTTTGAAGTAATAACAATGTATGTAAAGTATGGGTCGTTATAGTTGGTATCAGAGGAAAGGTATAGTCAACTTTTGGAAACTAGGATGTTAAAGTCTTAGTAAGAACCCTAAGGATAAGTCTAAGCATAGAACACAATCTTAGTGTTTTAGAAATGGCCATGAATACCCTAGGATAAGACCTTAAGCATGAAAATTTTATTCTTGAATGATGTGGTTTTCCTATTATAATTAGTGTTGCTCACACTATTCTTCTTGGTTTTAGTCAATGGCTGAAACCCGAAGGAACCGTGTTAATGCGGAATGCGATGGGCAATGCAATGATTGTCCCCCTGAGCAACCAAACGATATGGGAGCTGGAATGCAAAATCTTATAGCCATGCTCACACAACTTTCTCAAGCTATGAATCATGCAGGACTTCCAAACGAGCAAAGGAAGGAGCAAAATTCTGTTTAATCCTTCATGAGGCAGCGTCCACCTTCTTTCAGTGGGTCTACTGATCCATTAGTTGCTGAACAATGGATTAGTACTAATGAAAATATATTTTCAGTTCCTCAATGTTCTGAGCATGATAAAGTCATCCTAGCAGTGTATAGTTTGGATGGAGATGCTGATCAATGGTGGAATCTTATTAAGACTACGAGGCAAAGGGACGAAATTGAGTCTATGGAATGGGACGAGTTCAAGAACTTATTTTTCAATAATTACTTCACTCGTATTCTCCGAACAAAGATGGAGAAAGAGTTTCTTGAACTGAAGCAAAGGGATGATGAATCTGTTGGTACCTATGAAGCAAATTTTACAAGACTTGCAAGGTACGCTTCTGGTATTATTATCCAACCTGAGAGTAAGATCGATCGATTCTTTAGTGTCTTAAAACCAAGTCTTCGAAGGGCGTTAGCCATAAGGGACTTCAATAGCTACGAGGAAATCGTTCGATGTGCTCTCAAAGTCGAGATGGAGATTGGAGTAACCCATCAGTCACATGGGTTTGATAAGAAGAGGAAAATGGAATTCAAAGGAAAATCTAAAGAGCACACTGAAAAGAAGATGAGCTTTCCCTTATGCTCAAAGTGTGGAAAGAAACATGGAGGGAGTTTTCTTAAAGGGACAAGTAAATGTTTTAAATGTGGAAAGGAAATTCATCGGGCATTTGAATGCCGTGATAATGGGAAGAAGATGTCTAATGACGCAAACAAAGGAAGGGATACACAGAATGAACCTACTACACTTCAATGTTTCAAGTGCAAGGAGATGGGGCATTATGACAATCAATGCCCAAATCCAAGGGTTGATGATGATGGTCGACGTCAACAAAATCTTAAGGCTAAAGACAAAGGAAAGTCACATGCAATTTCTATCAGCGATGTGGAGTACGATAACGAAGTTGTGAAAGGTACACTTACCGTCCACTCTAAAGTAGCAAATGTTTTATTTGATTCTGGATCCACCCACTCTTTTATTTCTAAAGAACTTTCTAAGGGTATCACCGTATTACCTCAACAATTAGATGTTGAGTTAGCTGTGACAACACCTAATGGCACAACAGTCGCATCAAAAGTTTATAATTCTTCTCCGATCGAAGTTTGTGGGAAAGTGCTTCCTGCAAATCTTGTGATCCTTCCTTTAGTGGAATTTTATGTGATTCTTGGCATGGATTGGATTTCTCTACATGGAGCTCATATCGATTGCCAAAGAAGGCAAGTCACATTTCATATTCCAGATCAATCTACGATCGTATACCAATGCAAGGATGAACATAACCTTCCAGTGGAAATTTCTTCCATCTTATGGGTATTGATTCCACTAAATGAAGGTTATTTATCTCAAATGGTTGGTGAGAAACTCACGATTAAGAATATGCCCATTGTACGGGAGTTTGATGATGTCTTTCCGGAGGAATTACCGGGTCTTCCACCAAATCGTGAAGTTGAGTTTTCAACAGAACTCGTACCGGGTGCTTTGCCTATTTCAAAGACACCTTATAGAATGGCCCCAATTGAGTTGCAGGAATTGAAGAAGAAACTCCAAGAGAATCATGATAAGGGATTAATACGCCCTAGTGCGTCACCTTGGGGAGCACCTGTTCTATTTGTTAAGAAGAAAGATGGATCAATGAGACTCTGCATTGATTATCGAGAACTTAACAAGATCACTATCAAGAACAAATATCCTCTCCCACGCATTGATGACTTATTTGACCAACTACGCGGAGCTCAATACTTTTCCAAGATTGATCTTCGTTCAGGGTATCATCAATTAAGGGTCAAAAGGGGGGATATACCAAAGACGGCTTTCCGTACAAGGTATGGACACTATGAATTTATAGTGATGCCATTTGGTCTTACTAATGCCCCTGCTATCTTCATGGATCTAATGAATAGAGTCTTTAGAGACTATCTTGATCAATTTGTGGTAGTCTTTATAGACGATATTCTTGTCTATTCAAACAGAAAGGAAGAGCATGAACATCACTTGAAAATTATATTGAAGACCCTGAGAAAGGAGAAGCTTTATGCCAAATTTACCAAGTGTGAATTTTGGCTTCAAAAAGTTTCATTTTTGGGTCACATAATCTCAAAAGAGGGGATATCTGTGGATCCAGCAAAAATAGAGGTTATCAAAAGATGGTCGAGACCAACAACAGTAACTGAGATCCGATGTTTTCTTGGTTTGGCTGGATATTATCGACGTTTTGTAAAGGATTTTTCACGATTATCTAATCCACTCACCAAGTTGACTCGAAAAGGAGTTAAGTTTGTCTGGACAGAGGAATGTGAAGAAAATTTCAAGGAGTTGAAAAGAAGGTTATCCAGTGCACCTGTGCTCACACTGCCTTGTAGTGGAGAAAGGTTTGTGATCTATAGTGATGCATCATAGAACGGATTGGGGTGTGTTCTTATGCAAAATGATATGGTGATATCTTATGCCTCACGACAGTTGAAAATCCATGAGCAAAATTACCCAACACATGATTTGGAGTTGGCTGCGGTAATCTTTGCATTAAAGATTTGGAGGCATTACCTTTATGGTGAAAGGTGTGATATTTATACTGATCATAAAAGTTTAAAGTATATTTTCACACAAAAGGAGCTGAATATGGGTCAAAGAAGATGGTTGGAGCTGATTAAGGATTATGACTGCTCAATCCATTACCACCCTGGGAAAGCAAACAAGGTGGCAGATGCATTAAGTCGACAAGACCATGCTAGTTTATCCATGATGAGGATCACAAAAGATCCAATATTTATGGATTTACAAAGGATGGATCTTGGAATTATAATGGAAGGGGAAAAATCTTATCTTTCTCAAATGAATGTTCAACCATCTATACATGCGAAGATTAAAGAGGCACAGAAAGAAGATGTCGAGTTACAAAAGAAGGTGAGAAATGTTCCTGAATTCAACCTTGATTGTGATGGGATAATAAAGTTCAGGAATCGGGTTTGTGTTCCTCCCATCCCCGAATTAAAGAAGGAGCTGCGGGATGAGGCTCATAGTTCTTAATTATCTATTCATCCTGGAAGCACAAAGATGTATAGGGACCTGAAAGAGTACTTCTGGTGGGATGGCATGAAAAGAGATTTTGCTGAATATGTGTCTCGATGCTTGGTTTGTCAACAAGTTAAAGCTGAGAGATAGAAGTCTAAGGGGATGTTACAACCATTACCCATACCCGAATGGAAATGGGAAAACATCACTATGGACTTTGTCACAGGACTTCCTAAAACATCCAAAGGCAATAATGCTATTTGGGTCATAGTTGATCGTCATACAAATTCTGCACACTTCATTGCTATTAGAGAGGATTTCTCTCTAGATCAGCTTTCCAGGATATATGTAAAGGAAGTGGTAAGATTGCATGGAGTACCACTTTCTATTATATCTGATCGGGATCCAAGATTTACCTCGAAGTTCTGGCGAAGTCTTCAGAAAACTCTGGATACAGAGTTGAGTTTCAGCACTGCTTATCATCCCCAGACAGACGGTCAGTCTGAAAGAACAATTCAATCCCTAGAAGATATGTTGAGAGCTTGATCTATGGATTTCAAAGGAGGTTGGGATCAACACCTACCTTTGGTGGAATTTTCTTATAATAATAGCTTTCACTCCAGTATTCAGATGGATCCTTATGAAGCTCTCTATGGAAAGAAATGCAGGACTCCAACTTGCTGGGATGAAGTTGGGGAAAGAAAGCTATTAGGACTTGATCTCGTTGATGAAATGGCAGAAAAGGTTAGATCTATTCAACAACACATAAGAGCAGCTCAGACTCGACAGAAAAGTTATGCCGACAACCGAAGAAAAGACCTAGAGTTTGAAGTGGGTGATAAAATGTTCTTACGAATATCTCCCTGGAAGAGGGTTATGAGATTTGGAAAGAAGGGGAAGTTGAGCCCTAGATATATCGGTCCTTTCAAAATACTGGATCATGTTGGGAAGGTAGCTTACCGATTGGCACTTCCACCGAATCTCTCTCAAGTTCACGATGTGTTCCATGTATCTCTCCTGAGAAAGTACATACCTGATCCTTCACATGTACTCATCTCAGAAGTTGTACCGCTGGAGCAAGATCTTTCTTATGAAGAACAGTCGATAGAGATTCTGGATCGTAGCGAAAAAGTCCTACGAAACAAGACCACTCGCTTGGTGAAAGTTTTATGGAGGAACCACCAACTTGAAGAAGCTACATGGGAGCTTGAGGATATAATGAGGGAGAAGTATCCTCATCTGTTTGTTACAAAGTGACGAATTTTGAGGGCGAAATTCTTTTTAAGGGGGGTAGAATGTAACACCCGAGATTTTTATGAGTAATATTTTGTTTTTATATCATCAAAGGAATCTTTCACTACACACTTGCTTGGATTACTTTACACGCAACCACGACCTTCCTCGATAGCTTGCGTCGTACGCAATACCGAGTTTCACTAAACAACGATATGCTATTAAAATTTTATTAAAACTAGCCGTTATGAATAGTAATAACCACTTTTTGAAATTTTATAAATTTTATTTTTCAAAATGGACTTCATTTTTGGATTCAGAATATCGAAATTAGCCTAGGGTGAAATTTTGGTATTTTTCTGAAAACTTTCAATTTTTGATGAATAGTGAAACCACTAAGTGGTAGGTTAAAAACTGAATTTTTCATAAAACTTAATTTTACCGCTTCTGTGAATGGAATTTAGAAAATCCGACAGACACGGTTGATATCAGTAAGTAAAATGTGGTTCAATGAGATAAAAATAATTTTTTGGTGAATAGTAACTTTTTACTTTTTTACCGCGGTTAATAGTAAATAGGGTAACTAAGGGTAAATATGATATTATTATTACCCTAACACATGTCCTAATTCTATTGGACAAGTGTAATTCGACCAAAAAAAACTTAGGAATAAAATATGACCATTTAGGCCCACTTGGATTAGATTAGGACATTTATTATTAATTTATTTAAAGAAGGGTTAAAATAGTTAAAATCAATGTTTAATAAGTAAATCATTTTTAATATGGGGTTATACATAAGATAAATTCGACTATAAATATTCATTAAAAAGATAAAAAGATTTCCTACATAATGGTATTTTATTTGTAATTTTTAGACATTAAATAATTTAATTTATTTATGACACAATGATGATGCAGTAATTACTTTATTAATGAAATATTGACATAATTGATGTTATAAACACCAAAATAAATGTAATTTGAGACTTTTTATGAATTCCACTAATTTTCTAGGTTACTATGATATATTAATGTTGATTTAATCAACTTTATTCGAACATATAATTCTGTTATGACTTTCACAAAAAATCATATATCAAATAGTGTCAAAATTGACACAAAATAGTTTTTAAATCAAATATTATATTATTAATTGTTATTTTATTCCTAAAAATCTAAAGTTTGGCCAAATGACTTAGATAAGGATATATATATTAATAATAAACAATTTGGCGTTCGTTTGGCATGTTATAGTTAGTGTATTAACCATATAGTGAAAGAAAACAAAAAGACACGGTAAAAGTTAAATTATTTAACTTAGAGTTAAATCTAATTGATAAGGTTAAAATAATTCCCTAATCTTGTCTAAATCCTATTGGTTGATAGTATTTCGACCCATCCCCACTTTAGCTTCGAAATAAGACCCTTTGGAACCATTATAAACCGATTTTGACTTTAATATAAAATAATATTTTGAGATATTCCTAAGGTGCCCCTCTCCTCCCTTATGAAAGGGCACCTCCTCCCCCTCCTCCTCACACCAAATTGAGCACTCAAGATCGGCCAACCCCTGCCATTTTCTCCTCTCCACTTCACTAGAATAATCCTAGAGGTCCTGGTCTTCTTCAAATACCAATCTTAGTTCCCTAAGTGAAGGATTCAAAGAGGCGTTCCAAAGAAGAGGTAATATCCATTACCGATCTTTTAAATTTCTTTCTTCTTCAACTTCTTCTTCTTTAGTTGTTTCATAATAAAGTAATAACATCAGTATTACTTACATACTGATATGTTATTATAAATATGAAACAACCCTAATTCACCTTCTATCCATCCTACAGAAAAATGAAATCACCGCGCGTGCGTACGTACGGAATACCGTCTCCACGCCGTGGTGTAATCTATTTGCCACCATCACTTTACAAGGTTGGGTATAATGGTGTAATGAGTAACTATTTATGATTATTATAAAGTAGTATTGATACTGAAATAATATACATATACTCCAATACAATTCCACGATCATAGGAACGATATCATCACTCGTGTGTACGTACGGAATACCGTCTCCATGATGTGATGCGACTCGTTCTACATGATCATCATTACATAGTAATTATATAAATGAATTGAATGAATAAATATGATATATTTTAAACTAATAACATTCTGGATATAAGGTATCTATAACCTTAAAATAAGAATAAGAATTTATTCGGCAAAACACGCATAAGAACAAAAGGCAATAAAAACCCGAGTAACAAGTAACAATGAAATATTACTAACAAGAAGCTAAGAATATGACCATATATGATATCATATCAATATGTATGATTCTGGAATAAGTCAATAACATTATTTAAACCATTATACAGGAGCTTCGGACATGTACAATGCAAATCGGACCTAAGTTAAGGGAAATATCACAATCTCATTTTTATCCGAGATTGTTTATTCGTAAGTATTTATTGGGGTGTATTTTATCATCCACATCCATGTTCCCTCAATATGTAATATTGTTTCCATCCACTTACACTAGTTTAAATCCAATTTTACCCTTCGGTGAGTTTTTAGTAAAGAATATGAAAGGAATCTTTTGTCGTTTTTTTCGTACGAAGTACTTTTTGACTTTTCCGACAAAAGTACGAGAAGAATGTTTTTTTTAACTTATACGACATGTATGGATTTTTAAAACATTATTTCCAAGAAGATTACTTTACAAGTTTTCAAGTTTATTTTAAATCAACTTCTTTTATTTTAAAGTCGTATGACATGTTATGAAAGGAAAAATGTTTTTTGAAGAAGAAAGGATATTTTCCTCAAGAATGGAGTTCAAGTATTTTATCAAAATTATTTTCCATCTAAGATAATAAAAGGGTTCTGTTTTTATCCCTATTATTACATTGGTTTGATTATGTTGTGATGGAAATATTTTTATGAATTCATTTATCTTATATGAATTGTTTTATGATGTCATGTTGTTTATGAATCCCATTTTTTTTACATGGGTTACGCTATGATGTATGGTTTATGATTATGTGGCACACATAAGAAATGATTCATTATAAGATGGGTGGGACCTATATCTCCCTCCAATGCATTGGGTAAAGATTTTATATCTCATGAGATAGACATGGCTGGAACGGTAGGTTATACCGGTTCAGTGAAACAGGACTGGAACGAGGGTGACTCGGTTCAGAAAGGGACTTTGTCCACTAAGATAGTCTTGGCAATGAGTCATGACTAACAAGAAATGATTTTACATGATTATGTGTGCATGCCACAAAGTTTCAAGTTTCATTTTATGATTATGGGGATCTCATTTTCACTTCTATGATTTGTTCCATGTTAATATATTATGATCTATTTTGTAGGTTATGATTTTCAAAAAGATATGATATGATTTTTATTTCCTTTATTTTCCCTTGCTGAGCATTTGAGCTCACCCTTTTATGTTTTCTTTTCCCCAGGTCAGGAAGATGGATATTAAGTAGAATATGCTAAAAGGGACCCTAGATATGATGAAATAAATGGGAGACACTGTAGAATATTTATGAACCAGTTGTTTATGTTTCCCAGTTTCTAAAGACACTATACCTATACGGTCCTTTGTGGTTTTGCCATATGTTGTAATAAGTGTGCTTTAATTTTGAATTATTAACAATGTATGTAAAGTATGGTTCGTTATAATTATAGAAGTTGAAAAACTGATATCCCACCGGCCAGGAAAGAGTGTAAGTAGCATGAGGAAGAAAAGTTCATTTTTCACCCTTCACTGCCTCCAACTCTTCATGTATTTCCATGTCAACCATATCCAACCTAGCCTAAATTAAATTATTTATTTTTTTAGGTGAATTTAGTTTTGTTCAAATTACACCATAACAAAATGTTTTTTCAACATGAATAACATTAGGAAAACGTCTGACGTACAAACAATTCTAGTATGGTAATTCAAAAAAACTAATCTATTTTTCCAATTAATTTCCATAACATTTTTTGAAAATAGTTTACCCAAATAATTTTCCACATCTTTTAATGTCTCAATAAATTTATCACTTGTTATTTGATATAGTTTTTTTCATTCTTCTAAAGTTTCATCGAAAGATGTCGTATAAGATCAAAACTTATGTTATTGAGGAGGAAATATGTGATCCCCTAGAAACACAGTCTTTAATAAATGTTTCAACCAAATTTATTATATACCTAGTTCATAAACAAGATACCCTTAAGTTCCTTTAATTTTATATCCTAAAGAAATTTCATAAGTAGGAAATTCATTTATCATCCAGTAGAACATGGCTCTCAACATGAAATATTCCTTTATTTAAGAATCATACAATGTAACTCCTAAATCCCACAATAAATTCAAATCCTAGATCAATTGAGCCAAATAAACATCTAAATCATTACTTGATTGTTTTGGTCCTTATATAATCATAGATAACATTATGTATTTTCATTTAATGCATAATCGTGATAGAAAGTTATAATCTACCAATATAACTGGTCATGTACTATGAGAGCTTCTTTGAAAACAATATGGATTCACTCCACCTACAGATAACACAATGTTTAGTCAAAATCATTATGATTTTTCACATTCCTTTATGTTTTTGAAATCACAAACACATTTCCATTATTAATTTTTTCTTTATATATGCTTCAATAATAGGATTTTAGGCAAGTCTGATATTAATTGGATTCGTGTTCTTTAATCTCTTTTATGATTTTTTCTACCTGTGTCTAACAAACTTTTCCTTAATAAAAAATAGAAACTAAAGCCGGTAATCTGATCCATATGTATAATCAGATTCTCATATTTTCTCAACTCCAATTCGCTCATATTTTGGAATCTGATTCTCACAGTTTCTCAATTCCGATTTACTCAGATTTTCAAATTTGATTCCCACAGTTTCTCAATTCCAATTAGATTGCCTTTTCCAATATGATTCACACAGTTTGTCAATAATGATTCCCAAATAATTTTGAATCAAATTAACAGAGTTTCTCAAATCTGATCCTCAAAGAATATCGAATCTAATTCTCAAAGTTTATCAAGTCTAATTCTCATCATTTATGGAAACATATTTTCCTTGTTTTAGGAATGTGATATCATAACTTTCTTAAAACTGATTAGTTACTATATTTACTTATTGTTATTATACATATAATCGTATTCAGGCATATTTTAAATATAGATTACATGATAATGTATCTCATAATATTTTTTTATTCTAAAATAATTTCATCTAATTTGTCATTTTATGACTGTTGTAAGTGCGAGTTGTACAGGTCCCTCTGAAATTTCAAGAAAAACACGACTGTTAGAGATGAAGTTGATTGTTTCATTCCAAGACAATAAATACCCTATCTCTTTGTCGTTTGTAAATAGCTATCTCGACGGCTTCTTGTGTGTCTACATATAATAAATTTTCTCTCGTGATATTATAGTGTGGACTGCTTGTTCCCTGTGTTTTTTTATATTTAGTAATAGAGTTTTAATCTTAAATAAACCTTTTTAGGTTGTATCATTGATATTTTCTTCAAGCACCCGATCCTTTGATGAAGGGATTCCAACAAAAGAAATATAGATGTTCTGATTACCTGATTAATCGAGGTCTTTGGGGGATTGAAAGACAGAGGATGCATTCAATCATTCATGGATTGAGGGCTTACCCTGGTGTGTGGAAGACAAACTTTCTTGAAAGTGTCAACCATGGGAATTTTATCCAAATTAATTTGATACCCTTGTCTTTGGGTTAAAAGATTTAATTTCATTTATTTTACTTATTCTGTTATAAGTTTATTAAATCTATTACAATTTCATATAAATAGAAATTGTTACCTGTTATACATTCTCTATTGTTTGAATTGTGATTTATGAATCTATATGATATAAGGTAGAATCTTTTTTTAAGAAAAATTGGGTCTTATTTTCATTAAAATAATCATATTTATCAACCCAAGGGGTTTTCCTTAACTTTACAAAAGAGGGTTTAGTAAATCCTATTTTTTTAACTTTTTTAAACAAATAATTTAATTAAAATTAAAAATGAATGTTTTTAAACATAAAATTAACCCCTCCCAACCCCTAGTTGAGCATCTACATACATATTTTTATCCAACACGCAAGAAAAAAGTTTCTCAGCTCGTTTCCAAATTCAAGATACTCATGATCAAGTTTCTTCCACTAAGGAGAGTCTGTTGGGTGACATAGTTTCCCATATTTATTTCTTGTATCCATGTGCCACATCCCTGAAATCTCCTCACTTCCATATAGGTTCCTAAACCGTATGATGCTTTGAAATTACCATATAAATTTCATATGACCCGATTCATATTTCTTATATTGAGAATCATCACACCATGGTAATTATTTAAGTAATTTCTAGTCCTTGCATTATATATACAATCATATGGGAGGGCATGTATTCTTTATGAGATAATACACATCGAATGTATCATCCGTTTAGTGTCATATGTTTAATTATATATCTCATTATCTTTTAGGATCGTATCATTCAAGAGAGAAAGTAGTTTAGTAAAACTGGTGTCACTCCATCCATTACCTTCATTCAAATTATATAGTTTTAGAAAGGCTAAAAATGTTATATATTTAGTGAAACCATCATAAAATGAAATATTTTCATTACACTTTAACTTATTAAAAAATATTGGGAAATCACGATGTTCATCTTCAATTGTCATCTCTGTTTCCTTAATATGATCTTCATCAGCATTAACACCTATAATCACATCATCAATACAGTATTCACCATTTTTCACACTTTTAATCATATCAGATGACCCATAAAATTTCATGTTACCCCAATCGCTAACTGATTTCAACTTTTCCCCTTGTTTATTCCAAAATTTTTAACATCAATCAATTCTATGACAGATCAAGTGTTCTTCCAACTCTTTTGGAATAATTATCATTGAATAAAAATAGTGTAAACGCCGACAATGGATTTAAGAAGGGTCATATTCATGATCTTTTTCCAACCTAAAAAACTCTTTCACTCCATATTCATACTCTTTTTTTATATGATTTGTATCCATCCATTTTTTATTCATATTCAACCTATTTGGTTTGGTAATATTAATATTTAACAAAATAAATATACAAAACATGATCAATTGAATATGGATCCCATGAATTTATTAAAAGAAAGTGGAATGATGGAAAATGGTTTATCATCACACATAATCAAAAAAAACTTATTGAAGGAAATTTATAAATGTAACTACTGAATGTAATAATTGTAATATAAAAAAATAAAAGATATATTTTTTGAAAACCTTTTTCATAATAGAAAATATGGTTATTGAATATATTAATGGATTCAAAAAATAGAAATTGTTATATTTTTTAAAAACATCAATATATACCTTTGAGAAAAACACAGTCAGTACATGAGACCCAAGGGATTTAATATAGATATATGAGTAAATATTTTTCTTAATGAAAAAGTGACTAGATTTAATATGTTGGTTGTAAACTAGAATTTAAATTTATGGAGTTTCAAAGTATAATTTTAAATGGACAGAAATACTTATCTAACTATTTTAGGATTTAAATGTGAATTTTTTGGTTTTGAAAAAATCTTGGGAAATATTGTATTATTGAAATTTTTGGATACAAACTATGAATTTTAAATTAGAGTACCCTATTAAAAATAAAAAGGAAGAGAAATTTTATGAAAAACCTTAGGATATGATCATATTTTTCAAAAAACCCTCAGAACATTCCCATCTTATATTATAAAGATGTATTTAAAGTGGTCAGAACTGTAACGCCCCAACCTCAGTTACCTAGAGTCGGTGCATGATTACTTAACATTTTCATGATCACAAAAGATCAAGTCTCGAAATACCGATTTGTTAAGTAGCCTTGGAAACACTAGATATATTCATAAGTCTTATATTACATAATAATGTAAAAAAACTACAACAAAATATTGTATTCATATCCCCTCATACATTCCCTGCAATTCATTCATAAAATACTTATTCACAACCTGGGAAAAATTAAAACATTGAAACGGGTGAGCTCAGATGCTCAGTAAGGATAACAATATAGCGGAAACGTTCATAAATAAACATAAACATTTAAGGCAATGTATAACTAAAACAAAATCCTTTTAAACTTGAACATGGGAATAATATGGAAAAAATAAAATGAAATAATTACATTTTATTATTCACATGGATATTCTACTAGTCGAATAATCACATGCAATATCAATAACCACTTTCATAATGATGAAATGCATTATTCTAGACTATCATAACCACATATCCAAGGCCTCATGCCAAGACTACAAATAAGATTTTTTCAAGGCCTCGTGCCAAGACACTAGTTTTTATCATGAGACCTACTGATGCATCAGGGAGATATAGCAGGCTCCACCCGTCACTTATTAAGTCCAGTGCATTCCTCATATGAACATGTTTAAACATAACATAAACATTCATATTAAAACTAGCATATTAAATGTCAATAATTTCTCCATAAACATAGAATGGTATAAAAATAACACATCCATAGTCAAACATATCACATAAAATTCAATACAATATGGAAGTTTTGTATCATAATAAATCAACTTCAAATAAGCTTAAAATCCATCAAAGGATGTTGACATAGATGAAATCAAAACTATTTGAGAGAAATATCTCTTTTTTTGAAATCATTTAAAAGACACATAATAATAAAATAAAACATTTACTTTGAAAATATCCTTATAAGAATGTAAGGGAAGCTTCTACAGTTTTATAACGGCAGAAAATAACCACACCCTCCGTATAAGTTAAAAAAGACATTCTTACCATAATTTTGTCTAAAAGGATAAAAAGGACCTTGTTTGGAAAATGATAGAAATATTACTTTATAAACTTCTTATAAAAAGTCAAACAAGGGTATAAATGAATTTAACCCATAGTCTTTAAAATCGTAATAATGATTTGAAATAAAATTTTAAGAAACATGGATGTGAATGATAAAGAGGTCCTAGAAGATAATTATGTATAAACAACCTTGGATAATGAAGGGATTGTGAAATAAACCCTTACCTTGTACTTTCCCATCGTTGAGGGTAGGTTAACCTCCTCTATAATGTTAAAATAATTTTTATTAAATTATACAATAATCATATACATTAATATTATATCATATATGATCTTTTAACATTGATTTGTTAATAATACTTTAGTATTATCATCATTTGGTGTGTTAACGGATTCGTTTTTCTTTATATTATTTGTTATGTGAGCCATATTTGTTATGGATGGAATGTATATTATTCATATCCAGAATGAAATCATGTCTCTAAAAATTATTTTTAATCATCAAATAAAATTTAGTCATTAATGGATACGATGGGGAATTATCTCATCGCGTTCGTGGAGACGGTAATCCGTACGTACGCACGAGCGACAATATAATTATTTTGATATTAAAATAATATATAATTGGATGGTATATCATATATACAGAATCATTATCATGTTATCTTTATTATTTACATGAATTACACATCATTATTATACCCATCCAAATAATAATGTATTGAATAACAATTACGCCACGACGTGGAGACAGAAGGGCGTACGTACGCACGTATGGTGACTTGTCATTAAAAGGATGGATAGAATACTGAATATGGTTGTACCATATTTATAATAACATCACAGTATATAGAAGATACTAGAGTTATTATTTTATAATGTAAATAACAAAGAAATATGATTTTGAAGAAGAAAAAAACATGAAAGTGGGTGGGGAAAACATTACCTCTTCTTCGGGTTCTTCCTTTTGATTTGATCAAAAGGGCTCCTTAGGAAGGCTTTTTGACTAAAGGAAGGACTCTAGGATTAATATAGGAATGTTGAGAGGGTATTTTGGAGGAGTTAGGCTGAACCAAAAGGCTTTGATGGTATGGGGAATTGGTTAGAAGTGGTGTCCTTTTATAAGGGGGAGGAGGGGCTCTTTAGGAAAAACTTAATGTATTGATTTATAATAAATTAATATTCAGATTATAATGGATCAAAAGTAGATTATTCAAATTCTAAGGCAAGGATGGGTCGAACAACCACTCAAACAATATATTTTAGATTGGTTGGTTCACTATAGTAACCTTATCTTTTTTATTTAACTCTTAGTTAAATAGTTTGACATTTACCATGCCTCTTTGTATTTTTATATTATATAGTTAATAAACATACTATATACTTCCAAGAGACCCCAAGGGGTCCATTAATGATACGCATATCATTATATAAGTCCTTTTTCCAAAACATAGATTTTTAGGAAAATAATATCAATTAATAATATAATATTTGTTTTAGAAACTCTTTTATGTCAATTTTGACACTATTGGGTATTTTGTTTTTGATAAATTCATAACAACATTATTACTTCGAATAAAATTTAAATAAACAGTAATAATATTTCATATTAACCTAGAAGATTATCGTAATTCATAAAAAGTCTCAAATTACATTTATTTGTATATTTATAATATCAATTATTTTAATATTTCATTAATTAGGTAATTACTACAATTCGATTGTGTCATAAATAAATTAAATTATTCAATGTCTAAAAATTATAAATAAAATATCATTATGTAGGAAATCGTTTCAGCTTTTAAATGAATATTTATAATATAATTTATCTAATGTATAACCCTATATGAAAAATTTTTTAGTTATTAAACATTGATTTTAACTCTTTTAACTCTTCTTTAAATTAAATAATAATAAATGTCCCAATCTAATCCAAGTGGACCAAAGAGGTTCATATTTTATTCCTAAGGTTGTTTTTGGTCGAATTATACTTATCTAATATAATTAGGACACGTGTTAGGGTAATAATAATTTCATTTTTACCCTTAATTAACCTATTTAATTTTTACCGTGGTAAATAAAAGTAAAAAGTTACTATTCACCAGAAATTATTTTTATCTTATTGAACAAAATTTTACTCATTAATATTAATTGTGTCTCTAGGAGTTTCTAAATTCCACTCACATAATTTTTAAAATTAAGTTTTATGTGAATTTTTAAATTCTCCTAGGAGATGGGTAAAAGACGGTGAAAAGTTCAATAAAATTTTTATATGTCTAAAATTATTATAAACAGACTCCAATGAATTAAAATGAACATATATAGGTATTACATATCTATTTTGAACTAAAATAAATTTAAATAAAATAAATAATTATTTAGATAAAAAGCTGGTTTTAACCAATAACTCATTGTTTTTCACTATTCATCAAAAATTGAATGTTTTCAGAAAAATACCAAAAATTTACCCTGGGCTAATTTCGATATTCTGAATCGAGAAATGAAGTCCATTTTCAAAGATAAAATTTATAATATTTCGAAATGTGGGTATTACTATTCATAACGACTAGTTTGGTTGGTCATGGTGTGTTTGAATCTCAAAATTGCGTACAATGCAAGCTATTGTATTATTCAAAGGGAAACGTATCGTGGAAGCTTAGGGTGTTACATTCTCCCCTCCTTCAAATAATTTCATCCTTAAAATTTCTAGAATATTATTGCTTAAAAAGACTCGGTTGGTTCTTCATCATAAGTTCCTCGGGTTCCCACATTGCCTATTCCATCTTATGGTTTCTCCATAAAACATTTACCAGAAAAGTCGTCCGATTTCTCAGCACTTGTTCTCTCGTATCAAGAATCTTGGCAGGCTCTTCGCAATAAGATAGATCGGGTTCCAGTTCTAATTCCTCATAGGTGAGTACATGGGTTGGGTCAGGCATGTATTTTCTCAACAGTGATACATGGAACACATTGTGAACTTTGGAGAGACTTAGTAGCATTACCAAACGGTAAGCTACAGCCCCAATTCATTCTAGAATTTTGAATGGTCTGATGTACCTGGGACTCAATTTTCAATTATTACTGAAACTTATAACACCCTTCCATGGAGATACCTTCAAGATAACATGATCTCCAACCTAAAATTCCAAATCCTTCCTTCGGTTGTCAGCAAAGCTCTTCTGCCTACTTTGAGCTGCTTTGATGTGGTTTTGGATTACCTTCACCTTTTCTATCATTTCCTCCACCAGTTCTAGACCTATGAGTTTTCTTTCACCAACATCATCCCAACACGTTGGTGTGTGAAATCTCTTTTCATATAATGCTTCATATGGTGCCATCTAAATACTTGAATGGAAGAAATTGTTAAATAAAAATCCCACGAAAGGTAAATATTTATCCCACATACCCCGAAATTCATGTAAGAATAATCTCAACATGTCTTCTAAGGTTTGAATAGTCTGTTCTAATTGTCCATCAGTTTGGGGTGATAGGCAGTTCTTAAACAAAGTTCAGTATCCAAGGATTTCTGAAGACTTTTCCAGAATATTGAAGTAAAATGGTGATCACAATCAGAAACAATCGATAGGGGTACTCCATGAAGTCTCACAACTTCATTAATATATATTCTTTCTAGGCGTTCAGGTGGTAAATCCTATCTTATAGCAAGAAAATGTGATGAATTTGTATGACGATCAATAATAACCCATATTGCATCGTTCCTTCTAGGAGTCTTTGGTAGCCCCATGACAAAGTCCATCGTAATATTATCCCATTTTCACTCCGATATGGGAAGAGGTTACATGACTCCTCCAGGATGTTTCCTTCCATCTTTCACTTGTTGAAAAACCACACTTCTTGACACAAAATTAGAAATATCCCTCTTCATTTTGTCCCACAAAAAATGTTCCTACAAATCTCTATAAATTTTGGTGCTCCCATGGTGTATAGAGAAATTGGAGCTATGAGCATCATCTAACAATTACCTTTTCAGATCAGGTACTTTGAGAACACAAAGTCTCTTCCCAAATTTCAAAATTCATTCTTCATACACAAAGTCTCTCAATATCCCATCATTCACAGCTTTAATCTTCTTTTGAAACTCTTCAACACCGGTCTAAGAATTATTTATTCTTTCTAGTAAATATGGTTTGGAAACCATTTGATGAAGTATCAATGTTTCTCCTTCCATTGTAATTCCCATATCCATCTTCACTAGATCCGTGAAAATAGGATCCCTTTCAATTATCATCATGTTCAAAACTCCATGATATTTTCTCCTCAAAGCATTTGCAACCTTATTTTCCTTCCCCGGGTGGTAGTGTATTGTGCAATCATAATCCTCGAGTAGTTCAAGCCATCTCCTTTGCCACATGTTGATTTCTTTCTGTGAAAAAATATACTTCAAATGCTTTTGATTAGTATAAATATAACATTTTTCACCATAGAGATAGTGTCTCCAAATCTTCAAAAAAAAATATTACAACTAATAACTCAAGATCATGTGTAGGATATTGTTTCTCATGATTTTTTAGCTATCGTGAGGCATAGGAAATAACCCTATCATTCTACATAAGGACACAACCAAGTCCTTTCTTTGATGAATCATTATAAATAACAAACCCATCATTCCCCGTTGGTAGAGTCAATATAGGAGCATTGACTAATCTTCTCTTAAGTTCATCAAAACATTATTCACACTATTTCGTCCAAAAAAATTTAACCCCTTTACGTGTGAGCTTTGTTAATGGGTTAGCCAATCGGGAAAAGTTCTGGAAGAAATGCCGATAATAACCTCCAAAGCCAATAAAACTGTGTACCCCGGTTATACTCGTTGGTGCTGGCCATTCTTGGATTGCTCTTGTCTTAGATGGATCAACATAGATTCCATCCTTAGAGATAATATGGACAAGAAAAGAGATCTCATGAAGCCAGAATTCACACTTGCTAAACTTACCATATAATTCATGTCTTCTAAGAGTCTTCAGGATAATGCGCAAGTGATTTTTATGATCTTCATAAATTTTGGAGTATACCAAGATATCATCAATAAATAAAACCACAAAATCATCGAGATATTCCTTGAAAACTTTATTCATTAGATCCATGAATACAAAGGGTGCATTAGTCAGTCCAAAAGGAATTATTGTAAACTCGTAATGCCCGTACCTAGTTCGAAGTGCTGTCTTTGGAAAGTCTTCCTTCTTCACACACAACTGATGGTATCCAGATCGAAGGTTGATCTTTGAAATGTAATGAGCTCCATGAATATGGTCAAATAAATCATCAATGTGAGGTAGGGGATACTTTTTCTTTACTGTTATATCATTGATTTCCTTGTAGTCGATACATAACCTCATTGATCCATCTTTCTTCTTAACAAAAAGGACAGGGGCTCCCCATAGAGAAACACTAGGTCGAATAAATCCCTTATTACTCAGTTCCTCTAGTTGTTTCTTTAATTCCACTAATTCCATAGTGGACATTCTATAAGGGGTCTTTGATATCGACCATGAACCAGGAATTAAATCAATAGAAAACTCAATTTCTTATTCTAGAGGATGCCCAGGTCAATATTCCAGAAAAACACTTACATATTCTTTTACAAAAAGGACATCCTCTATTTGAACATTCCTTTCCTCACCCACAGTTATTTCATTCTCTTCCTCCCTGATAATTAATTTTAGTTGAGCTACTGGGGGTGGATCTAGATTAGAATTAAGTGGTGAAGATTCCGCTCTAAAGTTAAGGTGTTCCTTATCATCATCATCAAAAATCATTACCTCCTTCTTCTTATAATAAATAGTCACATCATGGTCTGAAATCCAATCCATACCAAGGATTATATAAAATTCAATCAAGGGTATGATGATGATATCAGTAGATAAAGAACATTTATGTGCTCTAATGGGGACTGATTCACAAAACTTTGTTACAATGACACTTCCATTAGGAGTTTCGACTAACAACTCCCTTGTTAAATAAAATTGGAAATATCTAATTTTCCTAGAAAATTTGGAAGATATTAAACAACGCGATGATCCAGAATCAAATAAATCATTGGCTAAACTTGAGGAAACCATTAAATTACCCGCCACCACATCTTTCAGAGATTCAACCTCAGTAGTAGTGATAGCATAAGATTGGAATTGATCCATTGGACTTTTCTAAGGTAAGTTCCCCAGACTCTTAGGATATTCATTTTCATAATTCCCCATTTCTATACAATTATAGCATTCCACATTGATAGGAACTCTCTTTCCCTTGTAATCCTGAGCTTGGTGGCCTTTTTCACAACAATTGTAACAGACACCCATCCCCTTCAAACAAGTATTGGGGTGTTTCTTCCCACATTTACTATAGGATGGATAATCAACTTTTCCCTTCTTCCTTTATTTCCATTTCCAGAGTGGTCCGCAGATCTATTCTTCTCTTTCTTTGCATTAAAGTTGTAAGACTTAGAGAATTCCATTTCTGTCTTGATAGCACATGAGACAATATCTTCATATGATGAGAAAGATTTTGAGACTAATGCACGACAGAGAAACGGTTTCAACCCATGAAAGAAACGATCAATCTTAATTTTTGGGTTATGTATATAATCTTCTGCATGACACACTAACCTTGTAAAGTTAGCCTCATACATTGGGACATTCTCATCCTCCTTCTGCCCCAGACTCGGAAATTACCTTCCATATCTTCTTGATGGTCATGAAGAAAGTAATTTTCTAAAAAAAAATCATTAAAATCCATCCATTCCATATTTGATACTTCATCATCTTCCTTCGTGTTTTGTATCAATGACTACCATTGATCAGCATCTCTAGTGAGGCGACAAACAGCCATGACAACTTTTTCCCTTTCACTACTCCCCAAAGCCTGAAATATTTTCTCTAGGGAAGTTATCCATTGCTCATCTACTAATGGATTTGTACTCCCATTGAATGTTTGTGGTTTATGCCTCATGAAATGATCTAACATTGATCCTACACGCTGCTGATCAGGGTGCTCCATATGGGTAATGTTATTATTCATAACCTGAGTAAGTTGTCATGGTATGGTGATTAGCTGATCAGCACCAGTTGCATCACCAGCTCCACTATAATTATCTTGAGCAGGAGGGAAATCCCTACATGGATTGTGTGAATTGATATGGTTTCCATTTCATCCACTAGGTGCCATTTCTAAACAATGGCATACACTAGATTATTTTATGAATCATAATACAAAAATCCAAACTTGTAAAAAACATAACATGAATAGAGAAGTTTGTGGATGTAATCCATAATCATAAAAATGTTTTATTTGAGGAAATATATACTCATAAACCCATCATAATGGTTGGTAAATAAAATGAGAATTATCCTAAGCATATCCCCTGGGAGTGTCGTAACCAAGAGTGCAGCAAGGCTCGTTGTCGTGCACTAGTTCCCGTTCGAGTCTAGCTCAAAAAGGTGTTTTCGGGTTTTACCCCTAGGTACATCTGTGCTAGAGCCGCCTCTATCTGCACGTATCCAGACAGGGATGTATTGCTCGGAAAACTCACAAAATCTCCACAATACTAAAATTCTAGGAAGATCTTCTATACTAATCCTCAAAGTTCATCTTAGGTCTATGTTCTCTAATCAGAGTTTATCTAAATATAGCTTCCAGGGTTTGTACTAAAATTTCTCTGATTCAAACTGTAATTCCCCGACGAAAGTTACCCAGAGTCAGTGCATTATTACTTAATATTGTCAGGATCTCAAAAGATCATGTATCTAAAGGAAGATTAGTTTAGTAGCCTTGGAAACACTAGATATATTCATAAGCCTTACATTACAACATAAATTAAAAAAACTACAAAAACGACTTGTCTTCATATCCCCTCATACATTCCCTGTAGGTTATTTATATAATACTCCTTCACATCTTGGGAAAAAACAAAACATTGAAAGGGGTGAGCTCAGATGCTCTGTAAGGATAAAAATATAGAAAAAACATTCATTAAATAAATATAAACATTTAAGGTAATATATAACTAAAACAAAAGTCGTTTAAACTTGAAAATCGGAATAATATGGTGAAGATAAAATGAAATAATCAGATTTACTTATTCACATGGATATTCTACTAGTCGAATAATCACATGAAATATCAATAACCACTTTCATAATGATGGAATGCATAATGCCAGACTATCATAACCACGTAGCCAAGGCCTCGTGCCAAGACTACAAATAATATTTTTTCAAAGCCTCATGACAAGACAATAGTTTGTCTCATGAGACCTACCGATGCATCGAGGAGCTATAGCGGGCTCCACCCGTCACTTATTAAGTCCAATGCATTCCACATATGAATAGGTTCAAATGTAACATAAACATTCGTATTAAAACTAGCATATGAAATGTCAATAATTTCTCCATAAACCATGAATGGTATAAAAATAACACATCAACATTCAAACATAGCACAAAAACATCAATAAAATATGGATGTTTTGTATCATAATAAATCAACTTCAAATAAGATTAAAATAAATCAAAGGATGTTGACATAGATGTAATCAAAACCATTTGAGAGAAATATCTCTTTTTTTGAAATCATTTTAAAGTCACATAATAATAAAATAAACCATTTACTTTTAAAATATCCTTATAAGCTTGTAACTTAAGCTTCGACAGTTTTATAATGGTGGAAATTAGCTACACCCTCTGTATAAGTTAAAAAATATATTTTGCCTTAATTTTGTCAGAAATGTTAAAAAGGACCTTGTTTGAAAAAAGACAGAAAGGTTCATTTATCAAATTCTTATAAAAATTCAAACAAGGGTATAAATGACTTTAACCCATAGTCTTTAAAATAGTAAGAATTATTTTAAATGAATTTATAAGAAACATGGATGTGAATGATAAAGATGTCCCAGTAAATAATTACATATAAACAACCTCATATAATGAAGAGATCGTGAAATAAACCCTTACCTTGTACTTTTCCTTGGATGAAGGTAGGTTAACCTCCTGTATAATGGTGAAATAATTTTTATTAAATTATACAATAATCATATACATTAATATGATATCATATATGATCTTTTAACATTGATTTGTTAATAATACCATAGTATTATCATCATTTCGGGTGTTAAGGGTTTAATTTTTCTTTATATTATTTGTTATGTGAGAAATATTTATTATGGAAGAAATGTATAATATTCATATCCAGAATGATATCATGTATCTAAAAATTATTTTTAATCATCAAATAAAACATAGTCTTGAATGGATACGATGGGGAATGAATCTCATCGCGTTCGTGGAGATGGTAATCCTTACGTACGCACGAGCGACAATATCATTATTTTGATATTAAAATAATATCTAATTGGATGGTATATCATATATAAAGAATAATTATAATGTTATATTTATTATTTTCATGAATTAAACATCATTATTATACCCATCCAAATAATAATGTATTGAATAACAATTACACCACAACGTGGAGACGGTAGGTCGTACGTACGCACGTATGGTGACATTTCATTCAAAGGATGAATAGAATAATGAATATGTTTGTACCATATTTATAGTAACATCACATTATATAGAATATACTGGAGATATTATTTCATAATTGAAATAACAAAGAAAGAAGAAGTTGAAGAGGAAAGGAACTTGAAAGAGGGTGGTGAAAACATTACCTCTTCTTCAGGTTCTTCCATTTGATTTGATCAAAAGAGATCCTTAGGTTGGCTTTCTGACTAAGGGAAGGCCTCTAGGATTAAGCGAGGATAGTTGATAGGTTATTTAGGCAGAGGTTGGCCGAACCATAAGGCTTTGAAGTTATGAATAATTGGTTATAAGTGGTGTCCTTTTATAAGGGGGGAGGGGCTCTTTAGGAAAAACTTAAAGTATTAATATATAATAAATTCATATTCTGTTTTTAATGGCTCCGAAGTGAATTATTCAAAGTATAATCTGAGTATGGGTCTAAAAACACTCAACCAATATATTTTAGACAAGTTTGGGTCACTATAGTAACCTTATCTTTTAGATTTAACTATTAGTTAAATAGTTTGACATTTACCTTGTCTCTTTGTATTTTTATATTATATAGTTAATAAAATTACTATATACTTCCAAGAGACCCCCAATTGGTCCATTAATGATACCACTATCATTATATAAGTCTTTTGGCCGAACCTTATATTTTTAGAAATATAATATTTGTTTTAAAAACTCTTTTATGTCAATTTTGACACTATTGGGTATTTTGTTTTTGATAAATTCATAACAGCAATATTACATCAAAATAAATTCATATAAACAATAATACTATGTAATATTATCCTAAAAATTATTGGAATTCATAAAAATTCTTAAATTACATTTATTTGGATATTTATAATATCAATTATTTTAATATTTCATTAATTAGGTAATTACGGCATCACCATTGTGTCATAAATAAATTAAATTATTTAATGTATAAAAATTTTAAATAAAATACCATTATGTAGGAAATATTTTTATATTTCTAATGAATATTTATAATAGAATTTATCTTATGTATATCCCTATATTAAAAATATTTTAGTTATTAAACATTGATTTTAACTCTTTTAACTCTTCTTTGAATAAAAAAATAATAAATGTCCTAATCTAATACAATCAGACCAAAACGGTTCATATTTTATTCCTAAGGTTGTTTTTGGTCGAATTATACTTAGCCAATAGAATTAGGACATGTGTTAGGGTAATACTAATTACATTTTTACCCTTAATTACCCTATTTACTTTTTACGGTGGTAAATAAAAGTAAAAAGTTACTATTTAGTAAAAATTATTTATATCTTATTGAACCACATCTTACTCCTTGATATTATCCATTTCACTCGGATTTTTGAAATTCCACTCCCAGAAGTGATAAAATTAAGTTTTATGTGAATTTGCAAATTCTCTTAGGAGATGGGTAAAAGATGGTGAAAAGTTCAATAAAATTTTTATGTCTAAAATTATTATAAACTAACTCCACTAAATTACATTGAACTTATATAGGTATTAAGTATCTATTTAGACTTTAAATAAATTTAAATAAAATAAATAATTATTTAAAAAAAGTCAGTTTTAACCAATAACTCAGGGTTTTCACTATTCATCAAAAATTGAATGTTTTCAGAAAAATACCAAAAATTCACCCTATGGTAATTTCGATATTCTGAATCCAAAAATGAAGTCCATTTTGAAAGTTAAAATTTATAAAATTTCAAAAAGTGGGTATTACTATTCATAAGGGCTAGTTTGATTGGTCATAGTGTGTTAGAATCTCGAAATTGCGTACAATTCAAGCTATTTCATTATTCAAAGGGAAACGTACCGTGGAAGCCTGGGGTGTTACAAGAACATTAAAAACCAAAGTTCTATCTCCATATTCCAATAGAGTTTCCAACTTTCCGATTTATTTTTCCACATGTTATCATCTTTGGGATCATAAAATGACATCTATTTTTGGATTACATGGATATAGTTTCACATAGGTCACACTTTGGGTTACCTCCTATAATTCATCTCTCTTTAGTCTAAGGAATTTATTTCTTAGTGTAGATGAAAATCATGTCACCCTTCCGGTTTCCTCCTATAATTCCACTCTCAGTAGTGTTTGATTCTATCCATTCTTGTTTTTATCCTGTAGAGATCGAGAACATACATCAGGCCTTGGGAAAAATCGACACCAGTGACATGGAAAATTGACCTGAGTTGGATCATTACATTAATTTTTTAGATTTTTTTTCATTATTGTAATGAAATAAAAGAACATGTGTTGTATAATGTCAATTATAATAAATTTTTTATTATAGTGAAATCTTTAGTCTTACGCTACACATGCAATTTACTTTTAATAAAATAAAAACCTTGAAAACCTTGAATTATTTATAAGTATATTAAATCAAACACAACTTTCTCTAATAATTCTAAAATAAATCATGAAATACAACTAAAAACCTTATGATTTTAACTTCCATATTAATTTTTAAAAAATTTATATTTTCCAAAATTCACATTAAATTTTAATTTAAAATACATTTACTGGCCAATATTTTAAGGAATGAACGTATTCAGAAAAACAACACTATTATAAAATCAATATAATTGAAATAAGTAATAATTATGACATTTTTTCCAAAATACATGAGTTGGATTCTCAATTGGTTAAACAAAGCACTAATCATTAAATAACCTCTATATTGAAATACATAGTTTGGGTAACCATACATCTATTAATATTCACCCATAATGTGTTAATTGCATTAATTTGATACTAACTATCCATTATAAAATTAATAATACCTAAAAGTATCTAATTATTGTGTGTTACAACCTTTGAATTAATATGAATTTGACTATTATTACCATATTGAAAGTATCTTAATCAAAATCTAGACACATACCAAAATTAACTAAGAACCAAACCAAGTGAAGAAATGATCATTTACATAATTCACAAAAATCCTTCCATGTTCGAAAATACAAGAATAATTTAATTTTTTTATCATAATGAATATAGGGTACCCTAACTCAGAATTCTCCTTACACTGAATAAGCCTTCATAAATAACGACTAACAAAATTCACAAATTTCAATAATTTACTACAGTAATCAATAATCCATTACAAAATAATAGAAAAATAAACTATTATCAGAGCACATCCCCAAAAATTCCAATGAATTCTAATATTAACCTCAATATCTTGAACATACCCAAATATTGTTGGAGTCGGTGCCCTCTAACCGACTTCTGTGTACTTTATGATAACATGTATTCAGAATTTTTATTGTCAATAAACTTCTTATCACGTCATGCGTGTTCTTCCATGTACCATGGTTTGTGATAATATCCCTCGATTAGCTTCCTCACTAGATGTTCATAATAGTTCGTTATTATGATGAGAACCCAAAATTATTACGACGCTATTTCTAAATATATGTTCTATATCCAGATTATATCATTTGAGGGACAGAAGTGATACATTCCATCAGGGGTGGTGACTCATAGTACTTTGAGGCACCTTCTCATGGTGTATGCTCTTGGTAATATCTAGTAGGATATTATGATAATGGGACATTACAGTAAGAAATACACATTTGTATGTGTCATTGGATGTTCCTATTTTTTTATGTGTGTATTGGTCCTTAGAATTTAAGATTATTATTAATAAGTATTATGAGTCATGTACTTCGATTATTAATGAAAACCATGATGATAGATGTTTGTAGTGAGGTAGGATATCTTGGGTGCATCATGTGTAATTTTAGATTAATGAATAATGAGATAAATGATTTATCTTTTCTATTATTTAATGAATGTTAATATTTATGTCCTTTTCATGGAAAAGATATATCCTAAATAAATCCATAGCCATGGTGTTCTATAGGAATGTTCTATTTTCATAGTGTCAAAGAAAGAGACATCGAGCACAAAGGTTGATGGAACTAGCATGAAGCATGCTTGATTAGATATATTGTGATAAGGGGATTACATTACAAAATAAGAATCCTTATGAGAAATTATGTCATTACGTCATTAAATTCTTTCTCTATGAGTGTCTTGGAGTGTTTTTATATGTTAATGATGGAATTTAGGCAACTTTTCCTAATTTCACTATGAAAAAGGCCTAGAGGGTCACACACTAAGTGTATCCAGAATCTAGTTAAATAATATATTATTATTTATCATTTAATAATTTGAATAAATTGTATTCTTGCATTTGGTTTAATAATTATTCATATCTGCTTGATTATATTTATTTCATCACCAGTTATTCGAGAGAATATAATGTGAGTAGAATATTTAAAAAATATTTATTTTCTATTTACAAAATACAATATTTATTTTTTTATTTGTGAATAATGCAATAATATTTATTTAATTAATAAATAGGCATTATTTGAGGTTTGATCAATATTGATGAGGAATGATGGTCCAATATTTTAGCTCTGGTGAGAAAATAATAAATATTTAATTTTATTTGATTAAATAAAATTTAATTTTAATTCACTAGTTATGTACATGCCAAGAAATGATAATATTATTATTATTATTTGACCTGGGGTTTTTCATGAATTAAATAAATAATTAAGGGCAGTTTTGAAATTATTTTATTTTAACCCTAACAATATGTAATCCTATTTATGTTATTTTATTAGGAGGACAATTCATTTTTTTTGGTTTTGGATAATGGAATTTGAGAATTCTCTCAAGACCTTGAAATCTATATCCTCCAAGATCGCTCCCAAGAATAGAGAGTAATATTCCTCCTCCGAATCAAGGAGAATTATTTAGAAGGAATTCTGATATTGATCAAAGGTAGATGATGAAAATGCAAGGATTTGTCATGCTAGTACTTGTAGAATCCTTCAATGTTTTTTGGAGAATTGTGGAACATGTATAGGTCACCACTAGTGGTAATCTTCACCTGATTCCTGCAATACAATGATGGTGAATCGTAGATCTATTACTAGATCCATCATGAAAGAAATAATTTCATTAGGGTAATTTGTATTTAATTAAATAAATTATAAATAATATGTCATGATCCTCTCTCTCTGGTTACAGTGTGATTCATTTAGTCTATCTTATTAGATTCAATTTCATTGAACCTTGAATTTATCATCTTGCATATATTTGGTTGATCATTGAGATGAAAAAAAAAAAGAAATGGTGGGAAACACACATCACACACTTATACTGCACCCAGAACCTACAATTGTTATTAGAGCGGTCACATAATTTTTTAAAATTATTTATTGATCATTGTTGGTCTATGTATTTTAATTTAGTATTTCAATACATGTTGAATCATTATTTTTAATCCAAACCATGATATCTACCACTTCATCTTTCATTTCTCACAGATCTAATTGATAAGATTACTTTTTTATAAAAACTAAAACTGAAGATCTCATATGAATGTGCCAATGATTCTAGTCATATAACCCAGGAGTACATTACATGTAAACATAATTACACATCATGTACTTGTGTTACATGCATCAAGAATTAATTGGGAAATTAATTCAAATTGTTTTCAGTGATTACAAGTAGTGCATTAAATAACTTACACTATGTGTTGACCAAGAAATGGTAGAGGATGGTCAATCAAAGAACATACCATTTAGCCCATACACATGGCATGTAGTCCCTTTTAGTCACTGATGGGACTTTTATGTAACACTCCAAGCTTCCATGGTACGCTTCCCTTTGAATAATATAGTAGCGTGTATTGTACGCAACTTTGAGTTCTAACACACACACCACAACAAATCAAACTAGCCGTTATGAATAGTAATACCCACATTTTAAAATTTTAGAAATTTTATCTTTGAAAATGGACTTCATTTTTGGATTTTTAATATCGAAATTAGACTAGGGTGAAATTTTGGTATTTTTCTGAAAACATTCAATTTTTGATGAATAGTGAAAAAACCCTGAGTTATAGTTTAAAACCGAATTTTTATATAAATAATTATTTATTTTATTTAAATTTAATTAAGGTAATAATATATACATAATACCCATATAAGTTCAATGTAATTCATTGGAGTTAGTTTAGAATAATTTTAGATATATAAAAATTTTATTGAACTTTTCACCCTCTTTTAAACACCTCCTAGGAGAATTTGGAAATTCACATAAAACTTAATTTTACAGACTCTTTGAGTGGAATTTTCTAAAATCTGAGAGGCACGGTTAATATAAAGGATTAAAATTTGATTCAATGAGATGAAAATAATTTTGGTGAATAGTAACTTTTTACTTTTATTTACCACGGTTAAAAGTAAATAGGGTACTTAAGGGTAAAAAAATATTAATATTACCCTAAAACATGTCTTAATTCTACTGGGAAAGTTTATCTCGACCAAAAACAACCTTAGGAATAAACTATTATCATTTAGGTCCACTTTGATTAGATTAGGACATTAATTATTATTTAATTCAAAGAAGAGTTAAAAGAGTTAAAATCAAAGTTTAATAACTAAAATATTTTTAATATAGGGTTATACATAAGATAATTTAGATTGTAAATATTCATTAGAAAGATAAAACTATTTCCTACATAATTGTATTATATTTATAATTTTTAGACATTATATATTTTAATTTATATATGACACAATGGTGATGCAATAATTACATAATTAATGAAATATTAAAATAATTGATAATACAAATATCAAAATAAATGTAATTTGAGACTTTTTATGAATTACACAAATTTTATAGGTTAATATGACATATTAGGATTGGTTATATAAATTGTTTTTGAAGTTATAATGCTGTTATGAAATTATCAAAAAAAATACCCAATAGGGTCAAAATTGACTTAAAAGAATTTTTAAAACAAATATTATATTATTAATTTATATTATATTCCTAAAAATCTAAGGTTCTGTAAAAGGACTTTTATCATGATAGTTGTATCATTAATGGACCACTTGGGGGTCCTTTGGATTTATATAGTACGTTTATTAACTATATAATATAAAAATACAAAGTGACATGGTAAATGTCATATTAATTAACTAAGAGTTAAAACTAAAAGATAAGGTTAATTTAGTGACCCAAACATGTCTAAAACCTATTGGATGAGTGGTTTGCGACCCATCCCCACATTAAAGTTTAAATAATCCACTTTGGATCCATTATAAACCGAATATGAATTTATTATAAAATAATATTTCTAGCTTTTCCAAAGCTTCCTCTCACCCCTCTTATAAAAGGGAACTCCCCTTTCTCACTAATTCACACATTCGAAGCCTTTTGGCTCGGCTAACCCCTACCTGAATACTCTCTCAACTTCCCTCACTTCAACCTAGAGGCCTAAGTTTGATCATAATTTCAACTTAAGGATCCCTTTTGATCAAATTAAAAGGAAGAACCCAAAGAAGAGGTATTGTTTTCACCACCCTCTTTCAAGTTCCTTTCTTCTTCAACTTCATCTTTATTTGTTATTCTCATTATAAAATAATAACTCCAGTATCTTATATATACTGTGATGTTATTATAAATATATTAAAACCGTATTCAGTATTCTATCCATCCTTTGAATGACATGTCACCATACGTTCGTACGTACAGCTTACCATCTCTACGTCATGGTGTAATTGTTATTCAATAAATTATCATTTGGATCTGTATAATAATGATGTGTAATTCATGTAAATAATAAATATAACATGATAATTATTCTATATATATGATATACCATCCAATTATATATTATTTTAATATCAAAATAATGATATTGTCGCTCGTACGTACGTACGGACTACCGTCTCCACAAACGCGATGAGATTCATTCCCCATCGTATCCATTCAAGACTTATTCTCATTTAATGATTAAAAATAATTTTTAAGGACATGATATCATTCTATATATGAATAATATACAACCTATCCATAAAAAACATGGCTTATGTAACAAAACATATAAAAGAAAATGAGTAAGTTAACACCCCAAACAATGATAATACTAAGATATTATTAACAAATCAATGTTAAAAGAACATATATGATATCATATTAATGTATATGATTCTTTTATAATTTAATAAGAATTATTTCTCCATTATAAAGGAGGCTATCCTACCCTCAACCAAGGAAAAGTACAAGGTAAGGGTTTATTTCACAATCTCTTCATTATCCGAGGCTGTTTATACGTAATTATCTACTAGGACATCTTTATCATCAACATCCATGTTTCATAAAAATGTATTTCAAATCATTATTAATAATTTAAAGACTATGGGATAAAGTAATTTATAACCTTTTTACTTTTTATAATAATTTTATAACGGAATAATTCTGTCATTTTCCAAACAAGTTTCTTTTTAACCTTTTCGATATAATTAAGGTAAGAATGTATTTTTTAACTTATACGGAGGGTGCAGCTATTTTCTACCATTATAAAATCTTTGAAGCTTCACTTACAAGATTATAAGAATATTCTCAAAGTAATTTTTTTATTTTATAATTATGTGACTTTTAAATGATTTCAAAAAAAGAGATATTTCCCTCAAATAATTTTGATTTCAACAATGTCAACATCTTTTGATGGATTTTAAGCTTATTTGAAGTTAATTTATTATACAAAACTTACATATTGTATGGAAGGTTTTGTTATATGTTTAACTATGGATGTGTTATTTTTATACCATTCATGGTTTATGGAGAAAGTATTGAAATTTTGTATGCTAGATTTAATATGAATGTTTATGTTATGTTTAAACCTGTTCATAAGAGAAATGAATTGGACTTAATCAGCGACGGGTGGAGCTCGATATATCACCTCGAAGTATCGGTTGGTATCATGAGACAAACTAGTGTCTTGGAACAAGGTATTGACAAAATCGTATTTATAGTCTTGGCACAAGGCCTTGACTATGTGGTTATGATAGTATGGTATTATGCATTCCATCATTATGAAAGTTGTTTTTGATATTACAGGAGATTATTCGACTAGTAGAATATCCATGTGAATGAGTAAATGGCTTTATTTAATTTTATTTTTTCATATTATGCTGAATCTCAAGTTTAAAGGGATTTTGTTTTAGTTATACATTGCCTTAAATCTTTATGCTTATTTATAAAAGTGTCCACTATATTGTTATCCTTACTGGGCATTTGATCTCACCCCTTTCTATGTTTTATTTTTTCCATGATGTGAAGAAGTATTTTATGAATGACCTGCAGGGATAGTATAAGGGGATATGAGTGTGGGGACAATATTTTGTTGTAGTTTTCACTTTATGATGTAATGTAATCTTTATGAATGTATCTAGTGTATCCAAGACTACTAAACTAATCAGTCTTTCGAAACTTTATCTTTTTTGATCATGCCAATGTTATGTAATAATGCACCGACTCTGGGTAAATGGCATCGCAGTGTTACAGTTGGTATCATAGGATGTTTAGTACAAACCTTGGAAGCTAGATTTAGAAAAACCCTGATTAGAGCACATATCCCTAAGACAGAATTTGAGGAATAGTATAGAAGAACTTCCTAGAATTTTGGTATTGTAGAGATTTTTTGAGTTTTCTGATCAATACATCCATGTGTGGATACGAGCAGGTAGAGGCGGCTCTAGCATAGATGTACCGAGGGGTAAAACCTGAAAACATCGCTTTGAGCTAGACTCGAACGGGAACTACTGCATGACAACGGTCCTTGCTGCACTCTTGGTTACGACACTCCCAGGGGATATGCTTAGGATAATTCTCATTTTCTTTAAAAACCATTATGAAGGGATTATGAGTATATACTTCCTCAAAGAGAACATTTTTTTGATTATGGATTATATCCATAAATAGTTCAATTTATGTTATGTGTTTTACAAGTATGGAATTATGTATTTTGATTCATAAACTAATCTAGTTTATGCCATTGTTTTGAAATGGCACCTAGTGGAAGAAATGGAAACCGTATCAATGCACGCACTCCATGTAGGGATTTCCCTCCTGCTCCAGATAATTATAGTGGAGCTGGTGATGCAACTGGTGTTAATCAACTAATCACCATACTGGGACAACTCACTCAGGTTATGAATAATAACCTTGCCCATATGCAGCACCCTGATCCATAGTATGGAGGATCAATGTTAGATCGCTTCATAAGGCATCAACCACCAACATTAAATGTGAGTACAAATACATTAGTAGCTAATTAATGGATAAATTCCCTAGAGAAAATATTTCAGGCTTTGGGGAGTAGTGAAAGGGAAAACGTTGTTATGGAAGTTTATCACCTCACTGGAGATGCTGATCAATGGTGGTCATTGAATAAAAACACGAAGGAAGATGATGAAGTATCAAATATGGAATGGGGGAGTTCAAAGAGCTTTTCATAGATAAATGCTTTCCTTGTGACCATCGAGTAGATATAGAAAGGCAATTTCTGAGTATGAGACAAAAAGAGGATGAGAATGTCACAAAGTACGAGGCTAACTTTACATGGTTACAAGGTATGCTGGAGATTATATACGTAACCCAAGAAGTAATATTCTTCATTTCTTTGATGGGTTAAACTCATTTCTTCATTGAGCATTAGTGTCACAATCCTTCCCGTCGTTTGAAGATATTGTCTCAGGTGTAATCAAGACAGAAAAAGAGTTCTCTAAGTCTTATAACATTAAAGAAAATCAAGAGAAGAAGAGATCTGTTGATCACTCTAGGAATGGAAATAAGGGGAAGAAGGGAAAATTTGAATATCCATCCTACAGTAAATGTGGGAAGAAACACCCTAGTACTTGCTTGAAGGGAATAGCAGTCTGTTACACGTCTAGTGAAAAAGGCCACCAGGCTTGTGATTGCAAGGGGAAGAAAGAAGCTATCGATGTTCAATGCTACAACTGCAGAGAGATGAGACATTATGAAAATGAATTTTCTAAGCATCAGGGGAACTTACCTCAGAAAAGGCCAAGGGATCAAGGCCAAGCTTATGTTATCACTAATACTAAGTTAGAAGATCCAAAAGACGTGGTGGCAGGTAATTTAATGGTTTCATCAAGTTTATCAAATGCATTATTTGATTCTGGATCATCACATTGTTTCATATCTTCCCAGGTTTCTATGAAAATTAGATATTTCCAATTTGATTTAACAAGGGAGTTGTCAGTTAAAACTCATAAGGGAAGTATCATTGCAAACAATGTTTTGTGAATCAGTCCCCATTAGAGCACATAAATATTCTTTATCTGCTGATCTCATCGTCATAACTATGATTGAGTTTGATATAATCCTCTGTATGTATTGGCTTTCAGACCACGATGTGAAGATTTATTGTAAGAAGAAGGAAGTTACGATTTTTGATGATGATGATAAGTAACACCTTGTCTTTAGAGCAAAATCGTCACCACCTAATTCTTATCTCGGTCCACCCCCAGAAGCTCAATTAATTCAATTATTGGGGAAGAAGAGAATGAAATGAATATGGGCGAGGAAAGGAATGTTCAAATAGAGGACTTACCTATTGTGAAAGAATATGTTGATGTGTATCCGGAAGATTTACCTGGACATCCTCCAAAATAAGAAGTTGAGTTTTCCATTGATTTAATTCCAGGATCAAGGCCTATATCGAAGACCCCTTATAGAATGGCCGCTGTAGAATTAGTTGAACTAAATATAAAACTAGAGAAATTGAGTAATAAGGGATTTATTCACCCTAGTGTTTCTCCATGGTGAGCCCATGTTCTTTTTGTTAGAAAGAAAGATGGATCTATGAGGTTATGTATTGACTACTGGTAGATCAATGCTATAACAATAAAGAGAAATTATCCCCTACCTCGCATTGATGATTTATTTGTCCAACTGTATGGAGCTCAATACTTTTCCAAAATTGACATTCGTTCTAAATACCATCAGTTGTGTGTGAAGAAGGAAGACATTCCTAAGACAGCATTTCGAACCACGTACCGGCATTACGAGTTTACAATAATTCCTTTTGTGCTGACTAATGCGCCCTTTGTATTCATGGATCTAATGAATATAGTTTTCATGGAATATCTAGATGAATTTGTGGTGGTATTTATTGATTATATCTTGGTATACTCCAAAAGCTACGAAGATCATGAAAATCACTTGCGCATTATCCTGAAGACTCTGATAATACATGAATTATATAAGAAGTTTATTAAGTGTGAATTCTGGCTTCAGGAGATTTCATTTCTTGGCCATATTTTCTCTAAATATGGAATCCGTTTTGATCCTTCTAAGACCAAGGCAATCCAAGAATGGCCTACACCGACGAGTATAATTGAGGTATGCAGTTTTATTGGTTTAGCAGGTTATAATCGACGTTTCATCCAGAATTTTTCCCGGTTGGCTAACCCATTAAAAAAGCTCACACGTAAAGAGGTTTAATTTGTTTGGACAAAAGAGTTTGAAGAATGTTTTGAAGAACTGAAGAGAATATTAGTCAATGATACTATATTGACTCTGCCATCGGGGAATGATGGGTTCGTTATTTATAGTGATGCATCGAAGAAATGACTTGGTTGTATCCTTATGAAGAAAGATAGGGTTATTGCCTATGCATCACGATAGTTTAAAATTCAGGAGCAAAACTATCATACTCATGATCTCAAGTTAGAAGCTGCGATCTTTGCTTTGAAGATATAGAGACACTACCTATATGGTGAAAAATGTGAGAATTATACTGATCACAAGATTTTGATGTATATTTTCTCACAAAAAGAACTCAACGTGAGGAAAAGGAGATGGCTTGAATTACTCAAGGATTTTGATTTCATGGTACACTACCACACGGGAAAGGAAAACAAGGTGGCTGATGCTTTGAGAAGAAAAGATCATGGAGTTTTGTACAATATGAGAATTGAAAGGGATCCAATTTTCATGGATGTAGTGAAGATGGACATGCAAATAACAATGGAAGGTGAAACATCAATGCTTTTTCAAATGGTTGCCAAACCACCTTTACTAGAAAGGATTAAGAGTTCTCAGACCGATGATGAAGAATTTCAATAGAAGATTAAAGCTGTGAATGATGGGATATTGGGAGACTTTGTGTATGAAGATGGAATTTTGAAATTTTGTAAGAGACTTTGTGTACCCGGTATACCTGATCTAAAAAGGGAATTGTTGGATGATGCTCATAGTTACAATTTCTCTATACACCCTGGGAGCACCAAAATGTATCGAGATTTGAAGGAACATTTTTGGTGGGACAACATGAAGAGGGAGATTGCTAATTTTGTGTTATGATGTATAGTTTTTCAATAAGTCAAAGCTATAAGGAAACATCATATAGGAGTTATCCAACCTATTCCCATATCGGACTGTAAATGGGACAATATTATGCTAGACTTTGTCATTGGGCTACCACAGACTCCTAGAAGGAACGATGCAATATGGGTTATTGTTGATCGTCTTTCCAAGTCAGCACATTTTCTTGCTATAAGAGAAGATCTACCACTAGAACGTCTATTAAGACTATATATTAATGAAGTTTTGAGACCTCATGGAGTACCCCTATCGATTGTTTCGGATTTTGATCCTCGTTTTACTTCAAGATTCTGGAAGAGTCTTTAGAAGGCCCTGGATACTGAACATTGTTTGAGCACTACCTACCACCCTCAAACAGATGGACAATCATAATGGACTATTCAAGCCTTAGAAGACATGTTGAGATCCTGCTCACTTGAAATTCATGGTATGTGGGATCAATATTTACCTCTGGTAGAATTTTCCTATAACAATAGCTTCTATTCGAGTATTCAAATGGCATCATATGAAGCGTTATTTGGAAAGAGATGTCGGACAACAACCTGTTGGGATGACGTTGGTGAAAGAAAACTCATAGGCCCAGAACTAGAGGAGGAAATGATGGAAATGGTGAAGGTAATCCGAACCCACATCAAAGCGGCTCAAAGTAGACAGGAGAGCTATGCCGATAACCGAATGAAGGATTTGGAATTTCAGGTAGGAGATCATGTTTTTGTGAAGGTATATCCATAGAATGGAGTTATACTTTTTGGTAAGAAGGGTAAATTGAGTCCTAGGTACATCAGACCTTTCAAAATTCTAGAATGAATTGGGGATGTAGCATACCATTTGGCAATGTCACCAAGTCTCTCCATTGTTCATGATGTGTTCCACGTATCACTGTTGAGGGAATACATGCCTGACCCAATGCATGTACTCATCTACGAGGAATTAGAACTAGAACCTGATATGTCTTATTGCGAAGATCCCATCATTATTCTTGATACGAGAGAACAAGTACTGAGAAACCGAATGACTCGTCTGGTAAAATTTTTGTGGAGAAACCATATGATGGAAGAGGCAACGTGGGAACCCGAGAAACATATGATGAAGAACCACCCGAGTCTTTTCATGTGGTAGTATTCTAGATATTTTGAGGAAAAAATTATTTGAAGTCGGGGAGAATGTAACACCCCAAGCTTCCACGGTACGCTTCCCTTTGAATAATACAGTAGCGTGTGTTGTACGCAACTTCGAGTTCTAACACACACACCACAACCAATCAAACTAGCCGTTATGAATAGTAATACCCACTTTTTGAAATATAATAAATTTTATATTTCAAAATGGACTTCATTTTTGGATTTGGAATTTCAAAATTTCCCTAGGGTGAAATTTTGGTGTATTTCTGAAAACATTCAATTTTTGATAAATAGTGAAAAAAACACCGAGTTATAGTTTAAAACAGAATTGTTATTTAAATAATTTTTTATTTTATTTAAATTTATTTAAGGTCAAAATAGATACATAATACCTATATAAGTTCAATGTAATTAATTGGAGTTAGTTTAGAATAATTTTATATATATAAAAATTTTATTAAACTTTTCTCCATCTTTTACCCGCCTCCTGGGAGAATTTGGAAATTCAAATAAAACATAAGTTCACCGCTTCTGTGAGTAGAATTTATAAAATCCAAGAGACGTGGTTAATATCAAGGATTAAAATGTGGTTCAATGAGATGAAAATAATTTTTGTTGAATAGTATCTTTTTACTTTTATTTACCACGGTTAAAAGTAAATAGGGTAATTAAGGGAAAAATGATATTAATATTACCCTAAAACATGTCCTAATTATATTGGAAAAGTGTATCACGACCAAAAAAACCTTAGGAATAAAATATAACCATTTAGGTCCACTTGTGTTAGATTAGGACATTAATTATTATTTAATTCAAAGAATAGTTAAAAGAGTTAAAATCGAAGTTTAATAACTAAAACATTTTTAATATATGGTTATACATAAGATACATTTGATTGTAAATATTCCTTAGAAAGATAAAACTATTTCTACATAATGGTATTTTATTTATATTTTTTAGACATTAAATAATTTAATTTATTTATGACACAACGGCGATGCAGTAATTACCTAATTAATGAAATATTAAAATAATTGATATTATAAATACCAAAATAAATGTAATTTGAGAATTTTTATAAATTCCACTAATTTTCTAGGTTAATATTACATATTGGGATTGGTTATATAAATTTTGTTCGAAGTAATAATTCTTTTATGAAATTATCAAAAAAAAACCCAATAGTGTCAAAAATGATATAAATGAGTTTTTAAAACAAATATTATATTATTAATTTATATTCTATTTCTAAAAATCTATGGTTCGGCCAAAAGACTTGTATCATGATAGTTGTCTCATTAATGGACGACTTTTGGGTCTCTTGGATGTATATAGTAGGTTTATTAACTATATAATATAAAAATACAAAGTGACATGGTAAATGTCAAACTAATTAACTAAGAGTTAAAAATAAAATATAAGGTTAATTTAGTGACCCAAACCTGTCTAAAATCTATTGGTTGAGTGTTTTTCGACCCATCCCCACCTTAACCTTTAAATAATACACTTTGGAGCTATTAGAAAAAGAATATTAATTTATTATAAAATAATATTTCTAGCTTTTCCAAAGGTGCCCCTCACCCCTCTTATAAAAGGGCACTCCCCCTTCTCACTAATTCACACATTCCAAGCCTTTTGTATCGGTCAACCCCTACCCAAATACTCTCTCAAATTCTTTCAATTCAACCTAGAGGCCTTAGTTTGATCATAAAGCCAACCTAAGGAGCCCTTTTGATAAAATCAAAAGGAAGAACCCGAAGAAGAGGTAATGTTTTCACCACCCTCTTTCAAGTTCCTTACTTATTAAACTACTTCTATCTTTGTTATTACCATTATAAAATAATAACTCCATTATATTATATATAATTTGATGTTATTATAAATATTGTACAACCATATTCAGTATTCTATCTATCCTTTGAATGACATGTCACTATACGTGCGTACGTACGGATTACTGTCTCCACGTCGTGGTGTAATTGTTATTCAATACATTATTATTTAGATGGGTATAATAATGATGTGTAATTCATGTAAATAATAAATATAACATGATAATGATTCTGTATATATAATATACCATTCAATTATATATTATTTTAATGTCAAAATAATGATATAGTCGCTCGTGCGTACGTACGGACTACCGTCTCCATAAACGCGATGAGATTCAGTCCCCATCGTATCCATTCAAGAATAATTCTCATTTAATGATTAAAAATAATGTTTAAGGACTTGATATCATTCTGGATATGAATAAGATACAATCTATCCATAAAAAACACGGCTTACGTAACAAAACATATTAAATAAAATGAGTAAGTTAACACCCGAATCAACGATAATACTAAGATCTTATTAACAAATTATTGTTAAAAGATCATATAAGATATCATATTAATTTATATGATTCTTGTATAATTTAATAACAATTATTTCACCAATATACAGGAGGTTAACCTACCCTCAACCAAGTAAAATTACAAGTTAAGGGTTTATTTCACTATCTCTTCATTATCCGGGGTTGTTTATACATAATTATCTACTAGGACCTCTTTATCATCCACATCCATGTTTCATAAAATTGTATTTCAAATCATTCATAAAATTTTAAAGACTATTGTATAAAGTCATGTATACCCTTGTTGACTTTTTATTAGATGTTTATAAAGGAATCATTCTGTCATTTTCCAAACAAGGTCATTTTTAACCTTTTCGACAGAATTAAGGTAAGAATGTCTTTTTTAACTTATACAGCGGGGGCGGCTATTTTCTGCCATTATAAAATCTTTGATGCTTCCCTTAAAATCTTATTAGAAAATCCTCAAAGTAAATGTTTTATTTTATAATTATGTGACTTTTAAATTATTTAAAAAAAGTGATATTTCTCTCAAATATTTTTGATTTCAACTATGTCAACATCCTTTGATGGATTTTAAGCTTATTTGAAGTTGATTTATCATAAAAAACTTCCATATTGTATTGAACGTTTTGTGATATGTTTGACTATGGATGTGTTATTTTTATACCATTCATGGTTTATGGAAAACTATTGACATTTCGTATGCTAGATTTAATACGAATGTTTATGTTATGTTTAAACCTGTTCATGTGAGAAATGCGTTGGACTTAATAGGTGATGGGTGAAGCCCGCTATAGTTCCTCAATGCATCAGTAGGTCTCATGAGAAAAACTATTGTCTTGGCACAAGGCCTTGACAAAATCTTATTTGTAGTCTTGGCATAAGGCCTTGACTATGTGGTTATGATAGTCTGGCATTATGCATTCCATCATTATGAAAGTGATTTTTGATATTACATGTGATTATTCAACTAGTAGAATATCCATGTGAATAAGTAAATGCATTTATTTAATTTTATTTTTGGATTATTATGCTGAAGTTTAGGTTTAAAAGGATTTTATTTAAGTTATAAATTGCCTTAAATGTTTATGCTTATTTATAAAAGTTTCCACTATATTGTTATCCTTTCTGGGCATTTGAGCTCACCCCTTTCAATGTTTTATTTTTTCCAGGATGTAAAGAAGTATTTTATGAATGACCTGTAGGGATAGTATAAGGGGATATGAGTGTGGAGACAATATGTTGTTGTAGTTTTCACTTTATGATGTAATGTAAACTTTATGAATGTATCTAGTGATTGTAAGACTACTAAACTAATCGGTCTTTCGAGACATGATCTTTTGTGATCATGACAATGTTATGTAATAATGCACTGACTCTAGATAAGTGGGGTCGGGGAGTTACATTTTACTTCCATACATAGGTTACCTGACTAGTGACCATGTAATTTTGAGATCACATGATGTGTATCCCATTGGAAATATAGTGTAATCCATTTTTTCTTAGGCATTATTTACTTGACGAGTCCTTACGTGAGTACCTCATATACATAGTGAGAGATGTACACACCTTGTACTAATTCCAAATTACGCATATTTAAAATTTATTTATTACATTATGTAAACCTTGATACATGTTCTTGTATGTGGTCATTAATTTTTTAGGATATTCCATGTGATGGTTATTAATATTTATAAATAAAATTTTTTAATTAATATCTACATAATGTTCAGATCTATATATCATGTATGAGACATATTATAGTTGTTACTCTACATGCATTGAAACATAACACATCACCAAAAAATTATGTAATTTATGTAATCATTAAATTTATACTACAAGTATTGAATGTACATGATAATTCTTGTATACCATATCTCGTAAGAGTAAACAAAATAAGAGTACAATACATGTTGGGTATATTCGGATAGGTATTCACCGTGTTTCTTCAAGGTACATTTATGTACATGGTTAATTATAAACGAAGTTATTTAATTTGTTTTAAATTTTAAATGATGAGAATCTAAAATAAATTTGGATGAGAATTTAGATAAAGGAATTGATTAATTGAAGATGATAATTAATCAATTTGACTATGATTTATCTTGAATTAGACTGATTAATAATTGAATAATAGTTTTATTAAATGTGTAATTTGATGCATTCATGTGGATGATCATGAGAAAATACTATAACAATGTATGATATTGGTTTCAATTTAATTTATTATTAAATCACATTTTTGGAATGTGTTCCTTCTATCCTCTTATGATGTGGGGTATACGTGAAAATGTTTTCTTTTATGTATACCCTTTCCCCTAACCTACATGTGAGTAAAACCATATGTAATAGATAGAGCTTGTAAACTATTGGAGGAAGTTCATGTTAGTAGTCAGGTGAAACCAATACAAGTGAGATACATTGGAGGATAGGTGGAATGTTGTAACAAAAACCATAAATGGAATAATAATGTGTTTTCCCCGATCTCAATGGTTATTTTATTAACTATTAGGTAAAATAACCACTAGAAAAAAACTCATTACTATACTGGTTTATTATTTCATTTTTTAAGTTTCATTTTTATTTCATTTTGGATGTTTTTTTATGATCACATAAATTAATTAAATTAATGATCATTCAAGATAGAACAAAAATAAATTTTATTATACATAAATATTATCTAATACATGGTTAATCACTTGTGTAAATTCACATAATATTAACAAGCATGTAATAAAGATAGTAATTGGAAGTTTATGCATAAAAGATAAAATACCTAAATTATATATATAAAGTAAGTATAGCCTTCCACTAATTCAGTTTAAATTGAACCATAGTTCAAAATGCTAAACCATCCAAATTTGGGGTGATTTCAATTATTAGGGAATTCTAACTTGATGTTTTGGGGTTAACTTAACTTAGTTCACATCAAGGGTTGACTAATTAAGCAGTGACTGCTGTAATTGAGTGGAAAAGGATAAAGAAATATAAATTAATGATTTAATGATTGGGGAGTCCACTCAATAGATAAAGGGATAATAATGTTAATACATTGGAAATTTTGAATTCCTACCTAAAAACATTCAAGTGGCTTGACCAACCAAAGACGGGGTAATGAGAAGGAGAATATAGATCATTTCCTCTAAAATTTCTAAGAAACAAGATATTCCAAAGTTAATGTTTAGGGATATTAGGTTTTTAAAAAATAGTGAGACTAATAATTTAAATATTTTTTTATTTATATTTTTTTTAGATAAAGTACAAAAAATTTACTAATCTTATTTGTAGAAATATCATTTAAATGACATCAAACATATCACTGTGATCTATACAAGATAAGGATAACCTTCTCACTAGTAAAAGTTTCCAAGATTGGTAAAGGCACTTACATGATATACTTATCCATGAAAAGATAGTGTATGTGCTGGAAGAATATTTTCTAGTTTCTCCTCGTAATGAAAAATGTTATGAAGAGATATATCTTTGTGGGAAACATCTGAATGGTGATACATATGTTTGGTGCTTAATGATATCATCCATGTCAAATGATATTTTTAAGCATCATGAGGTCCCGGATGCATGTAGCATGATGTATCAACTTTGGGATCTTTATCAGGAGAAGGAGATAAAAGATAGGTATGAGATTATGAATTATTTGATTACACATAATCCTAGAGAGTCTACGCTAAATAGGCCTCATGTAGTACAGATCATTGAATACATTGAATACTTAGACATATTAGGGATTAAATTCACAGATATAATGCATATAGATATCATGAATTCATCACTTCCCATGACCTTATCCATTCTAATAATCAATTAAAATATTAGAAATAATGAAAATAGTCTCTTGGATATTTTACATTGATTCTCCAAGTGGATAAGGACATGAGTCATGATAATCCCATCTTCCTTATGGTGAATAATAAAAGCAAGAATAAGGAAAAGGGTCCCAAGACATATAAACATTATAATTATCTCGAGCACGCTCTTTCTAAAAAGAGTAAGAATCATAGGAAGAGAAAGGAAAAGGACATTGTATGTTTTTCAGGTGGAATGTTTGGACACTAGAAGAGAAACTGAACCCATAAGTAAGGATATTATAAAGGTTATTTTTTATCAAGTGTAATCTATCAATATATACACGTTAGGTATTAGATACATCTTGTGATGCTCACATCTATATCCCAATGCAGGAACTGAGTAGATTTCAAAATATTTCTAGAGGAGTGGTGGATCTGAGAGATACTAATAGAGTGATGTTGGATGCCCTTACCATTAGTGAAAACCACCTTTCATGTTCAATTGGAATGATTTTGGTTTTAAAATATTGTAATTATGTACCTCTGGTTACCAAGAACAATATTTTTATATCATGTCTAGATACATATGTGTTTATTTTTAAATTTAGAAATAAAAGTTGTTTCTTTTATAAGGATAGCATATGTCATCGTATGGAAAATTTAAATAATTGTATTTATGTATTATGTTAAAAAAACAAGTATTGAAAATTTATAATGAATCATCTTCACACGACTCATATAACACCCAATTTTGGCATCACTGTATTGGTCATGTAAATGAGAATTATTTGAAAAATTACTTCCATGATGGTTATTTGGACTCTTCTAAGACAAAATTACTTGAAATATTTCATGATTGTTTACATGTAAAAATGACCAAACCACTATTTGGTGGATAAAGTGAAAGGTACATAGAGTATCTAGTATTATTACACATTGATGTGTGCAGAAAATTTCTAGTAGAATATAGAGGTGGATATTCTGAATTTGTAAATTTTACTAATGACTTGAGTAGATTTGGATATATCTACTTGATGAGGTATAAGTCTGAGGCCTTTTTGAAATTAAAGGAATTCAAGAACGAAGTAATGAATCAACCTAGAATTAATACAAAGAAAATTTTATTGGATTTAGGTGGTAATATATAAACCAAGTGTTGGACACCTCATGAGTTAATCATGTTTTAATTATCACAAATTCTATACATTCTATAAAACATGTTAATCTTATGTAATCTGTCTCAAATCATGTGTAGAGATGATTAGTTTCTTTATGCCTTAAATAATTATTGTAAACTATTTTTATTTTTTTGTTATAATGGATTTCCTTGATAAATGATTGTGTCTAATATATTCTATGAATATCACTATTTAAGTCTGTATACATATATTTAGAAGACTGAGAAACTGTGAGTCTTCCATTGGTTATGTTTTTCTGGAAAAGGACCCAGACACTGTGACCCACACACTATGGCCCAAACATCATGACTGAGGCACCATGACCCAGTCACCATGACCTAGACACTGTGACCCACCACCTTGACCCAAACACCATAACCAAGACATAGTGACCAGACACCATGACCCAGACACTGTGACCAGACATCGTGACCATCTAGACACCCTGACCAGACACTACATTTGTGCTACTGGTTCCCGATATCTATACAACTATGCCATCATGACTATCTCATCACTCAAAGGTAAATAAAAAGACATCATTTCAAATAGACACTATTTCCATGATACACCATTTCAAGGAGACAACGTTTCAAGGAGACATCGTTTAATGAAGACATTGTTTACAGACAAACTATGACACGTTCCTTAATCTGTTGTTGTTTTTTAATTTATTCTCTAACGGTCATATTTGATGTTTTTAAAGGCATTGGAAAAATTAATGTTTCATTGTAGACTTGTCACCTAACAATACGAGGTACGTGATGTGGAATACATGAATCATGTCGGCTCCAATACATGCACTCCATGAATAAAAGAGAAGTGAAACCCAAAAATAAGTGTGTGCATGAAAACAAAGAATGAATTAGAATTATTGAGAAATGTACCAACAAAAGCAACTCAATACACCTTAAGAACACTTGAGTAATTCTTGAAATCAAAAGGTTGAGATACCATTGATCAGAGTCGAGAACATATTCTCAATACAGACTCCACGAAGAACATGATCTAGATCTAAACCAGATCACTAGACTTGTGATACTCTGTTTCTCGCAAGAGGAATCGATTCTTGCATCTTCTTAATTCTAGAAGTCCAAAGCTGCATAGAATAACACATAAAACACTTCAAACTTTATCTCACCATATTTTCTATATTGTGTATTTTTTTCATCTTTTGAGCAGTGTGTGTGTGTGTGTTTGTATAAAAAAACACACTATCTCCTTCATTAAACTGGAGGATACAAGATATCATTCCTCTCACATATTTTCACATATTCTTATTCCCACATATAAGGGAAGAAGATGTCCCTATGTGACATGTTAGTTTGTACCCACAAAGAACTGTAGAAGAGGTCGTGTGACCTAGATAGTCATGTGTATTGTTGTTTACCCCGATCTAGGGTGTGGATCAGGTTTATTAATAAAAACTGCTTTGTTACAGGTGGTCACCAAGTGGAGTGGATTAGGCCTTGGCTTGAGACTGAACCACTTGTTTTATATTCACTATGTTGTTTTGTTTAGTCTTCTCTATTTTATTTTATAATTCAAAAATCACTAAACTGGATATGATAGTTAATCTTGTAAAGAAGTTATAATTGCTTGTCCTTATTATAATAGCTTCAAAAGTAAGGTTAATAATTGATATTAAGATCACTAAGAATTAATCAATCCTCTGAGAAGTTATTTAAATAGCCAATCATTCATAATTGTATTACATTGGTTAATTGGGATGTATTTATTTTTATTGGGGAAAATTTTTAAGAAACTTTTTCAATTAGAAATTTTTAATAGATACTCAATTCACCCCCCCCCCCCCGCCCCTCTTGATTAATCTACTTCAACCAACATTTGGTATTAGAGGTTGTTTTTTAAGACTCTGTTTTTGACCCAATTAAACTGTAATTTTATTTGTACATTAATGATCTTTAAGTTTCTATTAATTCTAAATTTCTAGTTATTTCATAGTATTTCTTTATTATGGATAATATATTGGATGGTGCTTCAACAAATACACCACCATTCTATAATGGAACCAACTATACTCAATAAAAAATTAAAATTAAAATGCATTTAGAAAGTATGGGTTTTGAAATCTGGTCTTCAATTATAGATTAGTATAAGATTCATGTTACTGATAGAATCACTTGGGATTACCCGACAAAGACTTCCAACAATAACAATTGCAATGTCATGAATGATTTATATTTCTCCTTAGGAGATGAGGAATTTAATATAATTTCTTCTTGTAAAACTTCCCCTGAAATTTGGGATACTTTGTCTTTTTCACATGAAGGAACATATAGTGTAAAAGAAATGAGACTTAATAATTATACTATTAAATGTGATTACATTAAAATGAAACATGGTGATCCTATTTCAGACATGTATCTCAGGTTTAATGAAATTTTCAAAAAATGTTTTCTCTTGGAAGAGAAATTACTGCCAAAGAAAAAATTATGAGGATTCTCAAATGCCTAACTAACAGATGGAGAGGGGCCTCTGTCTCTATTATAGAGTCATATGAAATCAGAAAGTTACCTATAAAATAACTTATTGGGAAACTCATGATGTATGAAGAGAAGTTGGAAGTTAACAAGGAAGATGAGGATAAACCCAAAAGAAAATATGCTTCCTTCAAAACCACCTCTTCTAAACACAAAGAGAAAGGGAACTTGGATGCCTCTATATAAAGTTCCCGCGGAAAACAATCATCACCTTATTGTGATGAGAAGATTTCTCAATTAGCCATAAGGTTTATGAGATTTTACAAGAAGAATATTTTTTTTCAGAAATCCTAACTTCAAAGGAAGATATGATCAAAAGAAAATCTGGAAGAATGATTTAAAAAGAAGTTACAAGTCTGATGAGATAGTATTATAAGAATGTAAGAAAAAGAGACATATAAAGTCTGGCTATCCCAAGATCATGTACAAAATGAGTTATTAGCATAAATATAGAAAATATAAAAAGGCAATGAAAGAAACAAGGAGTGATTTGGTGGAAAGTTCATGTGACTCAGAATCTTCACATGATGAGCAGGTTAACAAAGCCAATATGTTTTTATGACAAACACATCTGAGGTAACACTAGAATATCATGTACACAGTTCTTATTATTCAGGAGATGAGAGTGACTCTGAAAATATGTATAATGAAGAAAAGTTTGAGTACTATAATATGATTGAAGAGACATGTATTGAACTAAAACATAAATACAAGTCTTTAAAGAACCAGCATGCTCTTATCTGAATTGTAAAATCTGAACTTACTGTAGAAAAGGAGATAAATGCTCAATTACTCGAAGAAAAAAATGACCCAAATCTATCTAATGATAAATTAAAAAAATGATCTTGAAAGGAAAACTAATGTTCAAGAAACTCTAGTAAAAATTCAAGGTAAATAGATTGGTCCTAAATATACTACTTGTATTGGCTATCAACATGGTAAAAGAAATTTTAGAAAAACTAAATTTGTCTCTAAATCTAGGATATACAGCTTTACTCTTAGTTCTAGAAAACTCTTAGATAGTTCAAGTTAGGATACACTCTCTATTTTTCAACAATTTCTGGACCAAATAGAGTTTATTTTTCATGTACTTTACATAATGATCATAGAAAACCAATGAGGAAGATATGGGTTCCTAAAGAACTAGTCACTAATATTACTGGACCCAAAAAAGTATGGGAACCAAAATCTATTTTTATTTGACTATTTTGTAGGAAATATTTGTAAATATATCCTGTAAAAGTTTATGGTACTTGGATAGTGGTTGTTCAAGACACATAACAGGGGACTATTCATGCATCAAGAATTTAATAAAAATTGATGGTGGACATGTCACCTTTGGTGACAATTCTGAAGGAATGATCATCGGACTTGGCTGAATTGGTAACTCTAAATCATTTTTAATTTCCAAAGCACTTATTTTTTATAGATTGAAATATAATCTGTTTAGTATTTTACAACTATGTGATGATGGATTTAATGTTAAATTTGAAAATGATACTTGCAATTTATTCAATTCTAAAAATGAATTAGTGTTTTGTTCATTAAAAAATGAAAATTTATACTCTATTAACATATATTCTTTAGTTTCTCAAAATTATTCATGTTTATGTGTATTTCACAAAGGGTATTGGATTTGGAATAGGAGAATAAGAAATGTTAATATTCACTCCCTCATAAAGCTAACTGGAAAAAGGTTAGTCAAAGATCTACCCAAAATTGAGTTTCCCAATGATAAAGTGAGTAATCTTTATCAAAAGGGAAAGAAACAAAAAGTTTCCTTCAAACTAAAGAATAAAGTGTCAACTTTTCAACCTCTTGATCTGGTTCACGAGTATTTTTTTGGAACATCTAGATAATCTAGTTTAAATGGGAACCACTATGTTTATATTCTTCTATATGACATTTCTAGATATACTTGGACTTTCTTTTTGGCTCCCAAAATTAAAGCCTACTCTCATTTTACAAAATATGCCAAAACTATAGAAAATATTAGTGGAATTTGAATTAAATCCTTAAGAAGTGATCAGGGTCGTGTGTTTGAAAATCAAGAGTTTAATTCATTTTGTTCTCAAAATGTCTACAGTCATAATTTCTCTACCCCTAGAACACCTCAACAGAATAGAGTTTTAGAAAGAATAAATTGAATGTTGCAAGATAATTCTAGATCCATGCATAGTGAATATGACTTGCCAATTAATTTTTGGGATGAATCAATAAATATATCATGTAATATAGTTTATAGAGTGTTGATTAGACCTATTTTTAAAATAACTCCATATGAGTTATGGAACAATAGGAAACCCAAAGTAAGATGATTCAATGTTTTTTGTTTCAAGGTCTATATCCTTAATACTAAGGAAAATCCTGACAGATTTCTTCAAAGAGTGATGAAGGAACCTTTTTAGGATATCCCATATCTAGTAAAGCCTATAGAGTGTTTAATAAAATAACATAATGTGTGGAAGAATCTGTCCATGTTCAATTTCATAAAAACAGATCCACATTAGCCTAAAACCACTCTAATGAACTTGGAAGATGATGTATCAAATATAAATAGAAATTCAAAATCCTATAACCGTTCTATGAAGTAATCTATGAAAACTTCCAATTTTGGAAATTCTTAAGACTCAAGTCACAATGAACCTGGCCCTATTGAATAACCTGAAATCACTAGTCCTTTTTCTAATGTTTTTAGAACTCTTAAGAATCATGTTTTCGATGATGTTGTAGGAGACTTAGATAAAGGAACACAAACTAGATCTTCTCATAGAAATCAGGTTGAAAATCAAGTATTCTTTTCACAATTTGAACCTAAAAACATTAATGATGATATCAATGATGAATTTTGGGTGATGGATATGCACGAAGAGCTTAATCAGTTTAAAAGTAACAGTGTTTGGAAACTTATTGACAAACATAAATACACATTTACCATTGTAACTAGATGGGTGTTTAGAAATAAGGTAGATGAAGATGGTAATATAGTTAGAAACAAGGCTATATTGGTTGCACAATGCTATAGTCTAGAGGAATGAATTGAATATGAAGAGACCTTTTCACCAGAATATAGACTTGGAGCCATTAGAATTATGCATGATTATAGTCCACATCTCAATTTCAAACAATATCAAATGGATGTTAAGAGTGCATTCCTAAATGTGTGTATAGATGAGGATGTCTTTATTGCGTAACCCCCTAGTTTTAAAAATCCTCATTTTCCAAATCATGTTTTTAAATTATCAAAATGTTTATACAGTTTAAAACATGATCCAAGATCTTGGTATAATTAAATGAGTAAATTTCTTATTTCCAAAGGTTTTACAAAAGGAATAGATGATCCTACCCTATTTATAAAATGAATTTCCAATGATGTTTTAGTAGTTCAAATTTATGTAGATGGAATTATCTTTGGATATTCAAGAAATAATTTATGTATTGAATTTTCTAAAATGATGCAAAACGAATTTGAAATTGTTTTAATGGGTGAACTAAAATTCTTTCTTGGATTTCAAATCATTCAAAATAATGATGGAATTATTTTAAATCAAATCAAATATACTAGGGATCTTCAAAAACATTTTGGTTTGGATAGCACTAAAACTGGTGTCACTCTAATGAGTACTACTTGTATATGGGATCATGATGAAGATGGAAAATATGTTGATCAAACCACTTATAGAAGGATGATTGTAAGATTACTCTACTTAACTGATAGCTGACCTGACATTATGTTTATTGTGTGTATGTGTGCTGGCTTTCAAGAAAACCATAAGGAATCTCATTTAAATGTTGTTAAGATAATTTTTAAATACCTCAAGCATACACCCAATCTAGGACTATTCTATCCTAGAGGAAAATCATTTGAATTAGATAGTTTATCTAATGCTGACTTCGATGGTTGTATGTTTGATAGAAAAATAACCTTTGGAACATGTCACTTATTTGGAAAGACACTATTATCATGGTGTAGTAAGGAACAAAACAATGTTTCATTATCTGCTGCAGAAGAAGAATACATAGATGCATGTAGTTTTTTGCACAAATTTTGTGGGTGGAACACACATTACTAGATTATGGATATAAATTCATACATTTACCTATATATTTTGACAATAAATGTGTTATTAACATCTCAAAAAATTATGTTTCACACTCTAGGACAAAACATACTGATGTAAGATATCACTTTTTGAGATATCATTACCAAAATGGTGATATCACTTTGGAATTCATTGGAACTGAATATTAGCTAGCTGATGTATTCACCAATCCATTAAATTCTGAGAGAATATATTATATCATGCATGAATTGGTAATGATAAATATTAAGTAGTATGTATATGGTTTCACAACATACTATTTGATATTTTACAGTTTCAAAAGTCACTATATTAAGATTACTTTCTAACTCTACCAGTTCTATAGTTTTAATATCTTAAATGATGATGTTTCATGTTTAAAGTCTCATAGTTATTATCTATCTATTACTTTCTAGCACTTACTATCTCAAACAATATGGTCACACAGTTTATAAATCACACAGTTACAGTCTCATTGTGAAATCCAGTTCTGGTCTCACTAGGAAAGCCAGTTCTGGTATCCACGTAAAACGCTGTCACGGTCTCACCGTAAAAATGATTTTTTGTTTTGTTTACATATTATAACCCGTATCCTGGTAATTAATTATTTTACTCTTTATTGTCCTTCCCTTTTGTATTTGCGATGCCTGATATCCCTATATGATAAAAACTAAATAATTTTCACTCATTTATTCACCAAAACTCTCTTCTCCAAAACCGTAAGCCCTCTCTGAACCCTTAAGTTCTCTCTCTTTCTCTCTCAAACCTTCAATGAATTCCCAGGATGAAACTTCTATCATCATCAACTATTTAGAATAACATATCTATGAATAAGATGAAAATAGAAGTGAATTTAGCTCCATAAGGTCCTTTGAATCTGAATCTGGTGAACATAATAGTGGTGCCTGAAAAGGAAATTTTCCCAAAGTGGCATCTATCATGTAAGACTTTATTATTGAAACTGTTAAGTGGGAAATTATGGATAGATTCGTTCACAAATGAGGCAAAGACCAATTTACCCGAAGCTTGTTTCACAGTTTTATCAGTTTATTCAATTTTCATTTGATAAAGAAGATGACTTTGTTGTGAGAAGTTGGATTAATGGCCAAAGATAGACCCTTTCTTCAAGGTTATGGGATGCATGCCTAAGGATACATCATGAGGGTATTTGTGAAGACTACCAAAGAGGTCCTCCTCATCCAAGTGAGTTCTCTGTTTTGGAAGAAGCATTGGGAATCATAACTAGAAATGAAAAGAAGTGAAGATCCATAGCTGCTGATCTAGATGGTGAAACTAGACTTTTGTTTAAATTTGTTCAAAATATGATTATCCCCAGAAAAGGTGATTTTTCTACACTCAAATATCATGATGTATTTTTGATACATCTCATCAAAAATGAACACAAGATTTACCTATGAAAATATGTTATACACTATATGAGTGATTTGATCAAGAAAACCTCCATGTCAACCTCCATGTTCTACTAAATATTAAACTCAGCTATACTTCATGAAAAAGGGATGGATAGAAAAGATAAAGATGTTATTAATGACTATGAATTTCATCTTTCAGAATTTATAGTAATGATAATGAAAATAAGTTGGAATCCATGGAGAAAATCATGGGTGTAGGATAATGACAGGATTTATGAAAAGTTCAATCTAGTGGAGTACGCTTCCAGACCTAAATACATTTCTTATCCGGGTTTGTAAATATATGAAATTGTTGAGTACTCTGATGAGGAAGAAGAAGTAGAGGATGTTTCACCTATGGGGAAAACTATTCTAGATGAGAAAGATAGTAAACTTCTTCTCCAAGACTTAACTGTGAAGGAAATGACAATTCCTAAAGAACTTGCAGATTTAAAAGAACAACCTTCTTTTAAATAAGAATCTATTGCTAAGGCAAGTGAAAAGGATGTTGTATAAGATCATATAGAATAAGATATTTATCTTGGACATAAAGCTTCTTATGAAGAACATGTGGAGGAACAAGTTATTCCTGAAATTATCCCATCTGCTAAACAGAGAATGGAGCAAACCTTTCAGTTAGTTAGAAATGAAATGGGTGAGGATATTGGGGTTGAAATCTTGGAAATAGATCAAAGATCTAAATCTCTCATTCCGGAGAAAGATGCACCTGATAAGGGGGATAATCCCCACACTCTAGAAAGTTTTTAAGTTCCTAATACAGTTGATCCAAGCTCAGTGGATACATGGTATAAATTCCCCATTTTTTTATGTGAATGATTCCCAAGATGTCTTAGTTAAAGGTATAGATCTATATACAATGTTTCAATTGATACTGCAATCTTATCCTAAAGTTATGTCTACCAAAGAAACTGAACCCTTCTCAACTTCTATTCATGAACCATCACAAGAACCTTCCACTGTAGTGAGTAAGGATAATTTGAAAGCATTAGAGCTACTTTGTTGGATGCGGTTGAAAATCTCATGAATACTCAACCTTCTCCTGTGAAAAATTTGAGTGAAATTGTGTTTCCCGATTGTTGGAAAAGATCATATGGCAGATTCATCCCAAGATGCTTCATGAGATTCAAGTTGTCAGATTTGAGAACAAACAGTTAAGTGATTAAGTGAAATATCTTAGAGATATGGTTGAAGATATGCATAGAGTTCAGAAATCTAGACCAGAACCTATTTATCATCATGTTGAGGATATTGGTAGTCAGATTCCACATGAAGTAGCATCCCTGATTCAACTTAATCTAACATCATTGGCTGAAAATATAGCTGAATGGAACAAAAAAATTGTTCAAGAGATGCGCGATCTTTTTATTAGTCTTAAGAACTTGATTGATGAGTATAACGATTGCCTCTAGAAAGTTTTGAATCAACTAAAGTATCTTACTTCGGTTGTCACTATTTCTAGTGCCTCTGTACAATCATCTCAACCCTCATTGGACCGTAATCTTCTCAAAACAGTTGTTAAAGAGGAAATCCAATCATTTCTTAGTGTCTTTGAAAAAGAATATCTATCTGTGTTTGTTAAGAAAAGTGATAGAGTTCTTGATTTGGTTAGAATTCATTCCAAAATAACAACTAATTCCCAGTAAGAGATTAATAAGAAGGTATAATTCTACTTCAATGGGATCTTCTTTAAGCATGACATGACCAACCATTTCTAGTACCATATAGAGAATCTGAGAATCCCTCCTCTCACACAAGATTTCAAAACTCATGTCTAAAATCTCAAAGATTCCACTCCTTTATTGGACATGTTTATGGAGAACAAGGACGACTTGGAGAATTCCATTCAGTATGGTGGTGAGATTATTTCTGACTTCATCAAGCTATTGAGGCCATATCTTCATATACATATCACTGCTATTGTGGCTCCTGTAGCTGCACCCTTGAGACATGGTTTTCCTACCTTCCCATCCCCTACCTTTTCCTATAACTCTATGTCTGTATCTCAAGGATTGAGTCAGATCAGACCTGCTACCCTCGACCAGCAATTTCCTCGATCTTCCACAGAACCAACCTTGTCCCCTTCTATTTTTTAAAGACTCCATTTACCTTCTCTATCAACGGGTTCCCTCCGTTATTCAATATCCACCTCTTCTCCTATGTCTTCCTTTTATTTTTCTGCAAAGGGTAAAGAGATGACAGCCAGTGCTAAATAAAAGAGACTACTACATTTTGATAGGGATCTTGTTTTATTTTTTTATGTCTATTATTGTCAATGACACTTCTTTATTCATATAATGCATTGTGAACACTTATTTTCTATTTTTTATTTAATATTTTTGATAACAGTAAATGGGGGAGAGATATGCACACTATGAGATATGAACACTATAAGACATGAACACTGAGAGATATGCACACTCAGGAAATGGAAGAGACACATCCACAAAGAATAGATCTCTCACACACATGATTTTTTATCCTCAAAAAGGGGGATATTATTGGAATCCTCATTTGTTAATCATGTTTTAATGATCAAAAATCCTATACATTCTATAAATTTTTTTAATCTTATGTAATATATCTCAAATCACATGTACAAATTATTAGTATCCTTATGTATTAAATAATAATTGTAAAATATTTTTAGTTTGTGTAATAATGGATTTCCTTAATAAATGATTGATTCTAATCCATTCCATGAGTATCACTATTTAGGTATGTGTACATATATTTAACTAAGTCTGAGAAACCGTGAGTCTGACACAGGTTATGTTTTTATGGAAAAGGACCCAGACACAGTAACCCAGACACCTTGACCCATACACCATGACCCAGACACCGTGACCAGACACAGTGACCCAGACACCATGACCATCCATATATCGTGACCAGACACTGTGATCAGGCACCGCATTTGTGGTACCGATTCATGATCTCTATACAACTATTCCATCATAACTGTCTCATCACTCAAAGCAAAGGAAGGAGACACCATGTCAAGGAGACACCATTTCAAGGAGACACCATTTCATGAAGACACTATTTCTTAACAAACTATGAAACTGTTTCTTAATCAGTTGTTGTTTTCCAATTTAATCTCTAAAGGTCATATTTGATGATTTTAAATTCACAGAAAAAATTAATGTTTCTTTATAGACATGTCACCAGACAGTATGAGGTCTGAGATGTATAATACATGCATCATGTCGGCTCTAACACATGCACTCCAAGAATAAAAGAGAAGTGTGTCCCAGAAACATGTGTGTGCGTAATAAAAAAGAAAACACGAGCATTCCTAAGAAAAGTTTCAGAACATTAAACTCAATATATCTGAATAACACACGAAGCATTCAGGAATTCAAAAAGCTGAGATATCATTGATCAGAGTCAAGAACATATTCGCAATACACACTCCATGAAGAACATGAACCAGATCTGAACCAGAGCACCAGACTTGCGATACGATGTTTCTCACAAGAGGACTCGATTCCCGCATCTACTTCATCCTAGAAGTCCAGAGTTGCATTGACTAACACACATATAACAACTAAACTTATCTCATCATATTTTCTCTATTCTGTATTGTTTTTAGATTTCAAGAAGTGTGTGTTTTTGTCTGTATAAAAACACACACAACCTCCTGTATTAAACTGGAGGATATAAGATATCCTTCCTCTCACATATTTTCACATTTTTAATTCCAATAGATAAGTTTGGAAGAGGTCCCTGTGTGACCTATTAGTTTGTACCCATGAAGAACTGTAGAAGAGTTCGTGTGACATGGAAAGTACTGTGTAATGTTGTTTACCCTGGTCTAGTGTGTGGATCATGTTTATTGATATAAACTGCTTGGTGTCAGGTGATTTCCAAGTGGAGTGGATTAAGTCCCATATTGAGACTAAACCACTTGTTTTATATCTTTTGTGTTGATTGATTTACTTTTCTCTATTTTATTGTATAATTTAAAAATCACTAAACTATCTTTGGTAGTTAATCTTGTAATGAAGATATAATTGCTTTTATTTAGTATAATATCTTCAAATGTAATGTTAATAACTGATATTAAGATTAATGAGAATTAATCAATTTTGGATATGTTATTTAAACATTAAAACTTTCATAACCGTATTACTTTGATTTATTGGGTTGTATTTATTTTTATTGGGGAACCTTTTCAAAGAGAAATTTTTAATAGATACTCAATTCACCCCACTCTTTAGTACTCTACTCCAAAAAACACCAAGAGTTCATCAAATTTTTATGGGATTTTGGGATTCTATCTTAGCTCACATTGCCTTACACACCATAGTGGAATGGTGTTAGTGAAAGGAGGAATCATACCTTATTATACATTTTAAGATCGATGATGAGTTAGGAAGATCTTCTATTATCCTTTTGGGGATATGAATTATAAACTTTAGTATACACATTAAACTAAGTACCAACTAAAGTGTAAAATGGAATTCCCTTTGAATTATAGAGTGAAAATAAAACCGTTTTTTCATACACATATATGGATTTGGAAGGCATTTTTTATGGCCTTATCATGCAACAAAAAACACCCCAGGGAACATAGTTTATCTTTATAGGGTATCCCAAGGAAAAAAGAGATACTACCAATACAACCCCTCAGACAATAAAGTGACATTCACCAGAAAAGTTTTCTTTATTGAGAGGGGTCACATCCTAAAAATGGATGATGGGAGAATTATTGACATTGATGAAGTTTATGTTCAAGATACACAATGGTTATTACAAGAAAATATTCCATAGGTCCCCATGGAAGTAGTTCTTAAAACAAATGTACTTCATATAAGCATAATAGATGTAAGAGAACCAGAGAGATATGTTTTTCTAGATACTAGAGATGGTGAATAATTATTGGTTGAAAATAATGAACCCTTCTCCTAAAAGGAGAATGTGGATATTTTATAAGATAAAAGATGGAAATAAGATGTTTATTCTAAAATATATTCCATTTATCAAAACCATGTTTTGGTTTTGGTCTATGCACCAATTGATGTAAATCCTGTTGGATTCTAATGTGTATTCAATAGAAAATTGGACATAGAATGTGAAGTAAATACCTATAAGGTAAGGATAGGGGAAAAAGGGTTTAAAAATATCAAGAAATTGACTACGATGAAACCTTTTCAATAGTATTCATGTTTAAATCCATCAAAATTAAACTTGTTATTAAAACTTACCATGACTATGAGATTTGGAAGATGGATTTCAAAACTAAATTCCTTAGTAGGAACCTTAGCGAATATTTCTATATGAAATAAATAGAAGGGTTTCTGAATCTTGGTGATGCTAAAATAATTTTCAAGTTACATAGATCCATTTATGGATTGAAGAAGGAATCTAGTTCATGTGAAATTAAATCCAATGAATCTAGAAAATAATTCAGTTTCATCCAGAATAAATGTAAGTTGTGTGTTTACAAGAGGTTTAGTGGGAATTCAGTCGTTATCCTAGTACTATATGTTTATGAAATGTCAATTATTATAAATAACATACTAGTCCTACAGTCTATTATGGATTGGATAAACTTGTTTTTCTCTATAAAGGACTTAAGTGAAGCATCGTATATTCTATGAATTAGGATCATTTGTGATAGATCCATGTGGATGAAGGGACTAAGTAAATTATACATATGTTGACTAGATACTACTGAGATTTAGTATATAATAATTTAATATGAGATTTGTTCCAATGTCACATGGTTGACATATTTCTGAGAAAATATATCCTCAGAAGCAACTTGATAAATAATGAATAAGTAAGATCCCATATGCTTCAGCGATAGGATCAATCATGTATGTTATAATCTATATTATATTTGATGTTTCCTATTCATTGAGCATGGTAGGAGGATATCAAGTAGATCCATGATAACAACATTGAACTGTGGTTAAGGATATCCTTAAGTATCTATGATGAACTACAGATATTTTCCTAGTTTATGGAGGAGACAAAGAACTGGTCATAAAGGTTCATACTGATGCTAGTTTTCAGATAGATCAGAATGATCTAAATTTGTAGTCAGGATATGTTTTATGTCTCAATGGAGGAGCTGCAAGCTAGAAGAGTTCAAACAAGCTAGTTTTCATTGATTCTATAATAGAGTCTGAGTATATATCAACTTCTGATGCATCCATGGAATCCATTTGGATTCAGATATTCTTCCAGAACATTCATATGGTACCTATTAGTAAAGATCCTACCATGTTCTATTGCGATTTTACTACAACGATGGCTCTTGAAAAAGAGAAAAGATCACACCAACAGACGAAGCACATACTCCAAAAGTATCAATTATTGAGGGATCACTACTGGAAAAGAATGTTTTACCAACAGTTACAAACCGTTGGGAAAAGCCCTGGAATCGTTGGGAAATGTTATCCCAACGGTTCCAGCAATCATTGGTATGCGGGGCGTTGGGATAGCTTTATACCAATGGTTCACTGTGAACTGTTGGGAAAATCCCTCTCAGATTTCAATGTGCCTACGGTTCAAGGAGAACCGTTGGAAAAAATTGGATTTATGTTTTACCAACAGTTCAGCTGAATCGTTGTTATAAAGAACAGAATATTTCTTAAACAAGGGTATACCAATGGTTTAAAACCATTGGAATACACCCTCAATCACAAAATAAAATTCAGCCTGCAATTAAGAAACTGAGCCTACAATCAAAAAACGGAAACTGCAACCAAAACTGCAGACTGTAATCAAAACTGTAGACTGCAAGCTCTATTTTTCACGGATAATAAACACACTGCAATCACATAAAAAAACTACAGACTGTAACCAGTGTTTTTCATGGACACAAAACACACTACAAAAAAAAACAAAAAACTACCATGAAATCACAAAAAACACTCATTCTGTGTGTTATCAGGATAGTGCAACCTATAGTCACACCAAAACACACAAAAACACACAAAAACACTCCTTTTGTTTGTTTACCGAACACCGCCACCTTTAATCTCACAAAAACACACACATTCTGTGTGTTTCAAGGACACTTCAACCTTCAATCAAACAAAATTGAACAACAAACACATAAAACACACTAAATTAGGGGTCATTCTTACATAACTCTTTGATATTATGGTTTCTAGGAAAATCTCAGTTTACAAATTCTTTAGCGATTGATATACTAGAATGGTGGCCCTCTTAGAAAGTTCCTCTATTTGAGATATCAATGAAAAAGGTGGAAAAAGATTCATACATCATCTAATGAATACCAAAGTAATGTAGAGGTATTATAGGTACCCCCACATATGTTGGATAATTTTATTCTTCAGTTGTGTATGCTGATAGAGCACCCTAGATGTCTTCTCTAGTAGGTGCTTCCTCACTATTCATGGTAGGGACCTCAAATATTATCATTTTCCTATCATCTAGCATTTCTATGATTTCATCACCTCTTATTACAACTTGATTGGTCATTGGATCCTAACCCCCTTACATGAAAACAACCTATTCAATTTTTTGAATATGGGTTTTCAAGTAAGGTTGGCCTTTAGGGAAATGATTGTGGACCACTTTGGGGGGGATGAAATGGTCCACCCTCTCCGCTTATTGGGTTATCAATTTCTCAATGCAAAGAGGTCAGAAATTTATAATCTATCATCAAAGAAAAATCCTAGCTATATTTTTAGTCGATAGAATCTTATGAGCTATAAGGATAAAGTCTTCATGTCATGTGGAGAGATGATCCAATGAGTATAAGCGATGATGAATTACACTCATCAAGCATGTTGCTGAAGCCTTGAAATTCATCTAGGAAGGCAAGAATTACCATAGCCGATATGAGATATTCCATCATGCGTACTTCTTCAAAAATCATGATGTTCCTATAATGAAATATAAAATTAGTAGGGTGATGTGAAATGTAGCCATCACACTCAGTGGTCACCCATGATCCATTAACTTCTTGAATGTTAGAGGTAATCAGTGTATTCATATTCACTGATCCCTTTTCCACTAATGCGGTGGTTTATATGGTAGGGGTGGGGATTTAGACCTCTTTCACCGATATATATATGATTCACTGGTATCTTTACATTCTACCAGTGTTTGATCATGTATGTAGGTGTATTTAGACCCCTACTTAACTTAGTAATTTCTAAAATATTCCAACCTTATAAGGAAATGGAAGATAACATCTAAGATATGTTATTAAGAGGCCAAAATATTTTCAAAATTCCACGTTACATAAATACCTTTTAAAAATTTTGTTAAGATACCAATTAAAAATAAGCCGGATTTTACCTCATGTCCGAAGTGTGGCTTATCTCATCCAAAACATGGTCTCCTAAAAATGTCATGGTATTTATTGTATGTTTTAAACCATTCATGTGTTATTTAATGTCATTTTCCGTCTCCATTTAACTTTATTTGATAATAATTTTCAATTTATCAATGATAAATAAAGATATTTGTGGTTTTAACTTCTTTTTACCTCCGTTTCCAAAAGAATCAATAAATTATATTCTAATAAAATTTTATATAATGAAACATTAGTATAATATTTTTGGGTATAAAAGGATGCTCTAAAATTTAAATATAATAAATATTATATGGTCAACCATCATTTCCAATATTAGTTACACTATTATAATCTTGATCAAAACACATTTTTGACATAGAGAGTCATGTTTTCCAGTGTGTAGAGCTACGGGGAGGTTATTCAAACTTAGTAAGGAGGTTGTTATAGTACACAACCAAAAACAATTGGTAGTATATCTAATTGTGTAACCATAAATTAACATCAATGAAAAATTAGTGGTTCATTAAATCTGGGACATGATCAAGAGATCAAGTCTACGAGCTATATATGTTTTCAATTCCTATAACCACTATGGAATCTAGCTTTTCCATTGGTTATTGTTTCATAGTGGGTCCAAGCTATTAATTTATTTTCCCAATAGTCAGATGGTACCATGATGGAGTCATATGTTAATTATTCTTCTGTACAACAATAATGTCTAGTTGTACGATGAAATAGACTTAAAATTGTGGTTGAAGAATGTCTTCCCCATGAAATTGAGCCTATTGTAAATGATGTAGAAGAGAACAACGTATATGATCTCCCAAATATACATGTAAATCCAAATTCGGATAATGATTTTTTTAATGATGGAATAGATAGTGAAAATAGTGCAAATGAGGAGGGAGTAGGGAAAGTTAGGGAGGTAATTTCTTGAAATCCATTTGTTATACAGAAGCCTCGATCCACACTGAAGTATCCACCACTCTTCGCATCTTGGTCGAAACCAATGACAAGTGTTCCAACATTTGAATGAAAAGTTCTCACACCCAAAACTGAGTTTCCTGAAGTTTTACCTAATAGATTTGTTGAGCTGGAAAAAACCATATATTTGTTAAGGTATTTTCTTGAGTTAAGATACATTAAAATACACTATATAGATTTCACATGGATTAGAATTGTAGGTATATAGTTCAAGAATCAGGACATAATAAATAATTCATACATTTTGAGATTTATGGGGATGATTTTAGATTCTTCTTAAGGGAGATTCCAGACATTTCATTTGGAGATTAGAGAATATCGAGAATTGAGGTTGCTCATACTTTCATTCAGACAAGCCTAACACAAGATCATACCTCTTTAGATGCTGAATGTTTTCCATACATTATCATAGAGATGATTAGGATAGGAAAGATGTTCGTATATCCCTCGTGCAAGAGTGGATACAACAAACATTTGGTAATAATATTTCATATAATAAGGCATGGATGGTGAAACAGAAGGCAATTGTGATTCTCTATGGTGATTGGGATGAATCATATTGGGTGTTACCACAACCACTAACCATGCTAAGACACAACAACCAAGTTTTCTTCCATATTTATATGGAAGAACATGTGTCTCAATATGATCGAATTGATCTACCTCATCTTCAATTTCATTGGTTTTTCTAGGAATTCCCCTAATATATCATGGAATTTAATTTTAGAAAACTATTTATTCATATTGATGGAATGTTTTTATATCGAAAATACAAGGGCATATTGTATATTGTGGAAACCCAATATGTCAACCATTCACCTCTTCTGATTTTCATTTCCACTATGTAGAAAAAAATAATGAATCACATAGATTGATTTTTGAATGTATTAACAACCATTTCACTCACATTCAGGGTGCTTGTTTGATATCTGATCAGCATTAGACAAACAATAAGGCAATGAATGTGGACCCATATATATAGAGATTCCCAAAATTCACATCATTAATACTTCATTATAAACATTTCTAGTAATGTGAGGAAAACATTCCACAATGAACCTATGAATAAGGAAATCTTGAGGATGGGTATACAATGTCTTTTTTATTTGTTACTATTTTAATATAAAGATAAAATAAATTTATGTGAAATGTGATCACTTTTTTGTATCACATGAACTAGATCAATGGTGGTTTAGAGAAAATTTCGAACAAATCAGTATGGGTAATCAATAAGTGTTTGATTATATAATTCATATTTCAAAAGAAAAATGGACATTGGCATAAGATGGAGGAAGAGGTATGGACAAATGACCAGAAACATTGTGGAGTGCATCAATAGTATCTTTATGGGGCATCTAAAGTTAACTATAAATTCCCTTGTTCAAGAAAAATTATATTGTTGCTTGAAGTAATTCGTTGGTAGAGAAATAACATGTCTCTAATGGAATTCGGTAGGGTATAAGGTACGAAATGAAATTCCAACAAAATATTGAAAAACATTGATGACTCTTATAGTTTTCATGACATCCTTTTCCTCCTAGAAGACTCAAGATTTGATGTTCAAGAGCATTCAGACCCCATCAAAAATATAATCAGTGAAAAATGGTGGTATTACTAGAAGCATGTAAGTGCCAATGTGGAAACACCCAAGCCTTATGCTTTCCATGAACACACACTATCACGACATGTGCATCTGGGAACATATCATGAGAATCATATATTGATCTAGTATACTATATGGAAACCATTTTTAACTATTATTATGCACCATGGATTCCTATTTGGGAGTTTTCATATTTCTCTATTCATGAAGAAAATCTAATAGTGATACCTAACATCAATAAGTTGCCTAAATGAGAGAGAACAAAGTCCAGTGGGATGGAGAATGATATGGATTGGCCTTAAGAACAAGGAAAAAATTTTAGATGGACCATATCTCATCAACAATCTCATAACTTGAAATGATTCCCTAACATTACTGGATCAAGTTCACACACTCAACCGTAATGTTTTATTGTCTCTTATGTGATCTTCTAATATTTTTGATTATAAGGTGTCATTATAAGATTCTTATTTTTGTATAATTGTCTGACATCCCCATAAAAAATTACTATCATATAACAATAATCCTTTATTATTCATATTTAAAGGAATATGACATGTGAATTTTATGTGACATTAATGGACAATCAATTTTTCCATGGCTAAACCACAAATAAAACATGTGATAAAATAATCATGAAACATGCCATCATGTGGGAAATCATACATTAATTACAAAGAAAATAATTTTCTTTTAAACTTTTAGATAATAAAGAAAATAATTATATATATATAAATATATAATAATATATCTTACATAAAAACCTTTTATAGGTAAAATATATCTCAAAAACACCTTAGTAATATTCTATAAAAACACGAAGACATGACCTTTTCTATTGATAGGAAATAAATTCATAAAACAGTGAGAAAAAAATGTCATATCATACATTCTAAAATCCATAAAATTCTACTAACCAAAATTTTATACTTACATTTTACACTTATAAATCATTTCATTTTTTACATATAGATGGATGATACCATACTACTCACTGAGTAGGCTAGGCATGGTTCTAAGGACGTGCTAGACGATGGTGATGTTTGAGAGACCAGGGTGCGTCGAGCACATAATTTTCATCACACACTACCTCCACCTTCCACTATACAATACATGTGTCATACTAGATTCTACAACATTGTAGTATAATATTTCACATTTGTTGAAAATCACTTACTTACTGACCTCATAGAAAGATATAGACTAGAGAGACACTCAGTTCAGCCCATAGAGTGTATGTTCTTACCCTGGGAGTGAAGGTTCCTACTCAAGAATATCCTGTAGTAGCTACTGATGCTGAAGATCCAAGATGATGATGACATAGATCGTATCATCTTGTATGTGAGTCCTCACTTGTTCTACTGGCATAGGTCATCCCTCTAACATTCCATCCTCATCCAATTGTGTATGTGCATCAGGCAGCATGGGATCCGTTTTTCTTGACAGGATATCTGGAGTTCTCTCCATCTTGGGATCCAGGTCATTCCCTCGCAACCTTGGTTCCTCCACTATGATGATGGAATTTCCTTCTAATAACCAAGTGGGAGAAGGATTGGGAGACCCGTACTCCATGTCATTGAAACCTCCTCCCACCAACACACAAGTGGAACATGCGACAGTCGATGTTCGAGTGCATGGGGATCATCCCTCTCCAGGTTATCAGACTCCACCACATCACAAAGCTCAAATCTCTCAATACAAGCATACCCTTCACATACCACTATGTGGGATGAAATCTCCTCCCCATAGAAATTGATTTTACTTGTTCATGAATATTTTTTATGTCTTTTGAAATGAAGATATTTTTATCAATATTATCAATTTCTACATGTTTATCTAGTGTTTCATTTTTCATTAATATTTTAGTCACAAAATATAATTTATAAGTTTTCCAATTAGACTTCTTGAAACATAGGAATAATTATTAAATTCCAAGTATCTAACTTTAAAATCTTATAAAAGATACATTATCAAAATAATATAAATAAAATTTAAATCATATCCTTAACATCTAATATTTATTTGAAAATAAAATAAATTTACTAAATATAATAAATATATGAAAATGAAAGGAATTTAGAAAAAGATTATAAATACCATTGTAATGGTTTAAAACAATACTAAAATTTATTTTTAATAAAATATTGAATAATTTGGAACATTATAGACTCAAGATACCCTTGGATATTTAACCCTAGTATAATGAATACTTTCTACCGAAAGTTGAATTCTATGGGATTTAAACATGGAAACTAGAAAAAAGTTTTCATTGTATCCAATGCCTTATTATTGTTTAAACCCTTTAGTCACTAACTTTTATTTATATCTATTCATTTTGACTTCTATGGCTATTTTTCTTTTGAAGACTCATTTTTAACTAATGATATTTATATCAATGTGAAGGTTAACCAAAACCCATACTTTGTTCTGATACATGTAATCCATTTTTCAATTCATGGATTCTTTATATCTTGCAGAATTCTGAGCTCTCTATTTCCTCCTAATAAGAAATGGGGTAATTATTTTCAACCAGTAACAAGTCAGCATCTTTGGCGACCACAATTATTTTATCTAATGTGTTGTAAACAAGATATATTTTAGTTTTATTATTTTATCTTATAAATATATACTTTATGTATTTGGGGACTACTTTTGTTTCATGTTAAATACTTAAAAAATTTCTAAAATCCACATTCATGAATTTTTTTAAAAATAGCATCCTTCCCAATCAAAATATACCTGGTATGGAATATCATCTTGATCAATGGTTGGAATAAGGTTTAGAGTGTGTTTGAAATTGTAATAAATGTCTCTAAGATGATAATGAAACACTTTCATGACTAATCATCGACATCAATTTGTATCAATTCTAGAGGATCTATATCCCTTTTACCATGTCCTCCAAATAGTGGTTTGTTATCTTTCCCTGTAAACAAGTGTGATATTTTTCATTTAGTTTTAACTCATAAAATTATAAGTAATAATATTCACAAAACTTTTTCAAATGCTTATTCTTTACATAACCAATATGGTGATTCCAGAACCGGGTTTGAAATGAGTCATGAAAACATAACTTGTTATCAATTTTCAAGAATTAGTTTTCATAATTTAATATACAAACACTATTATTGAGTTATGATATATCATGCAAAATGTTATTGTTATAAAATTAGCATTATTTATTTTAAAACATGAAAATAAGTTGTTCCATTCCATTAAAATAAATATATATGATGTTCTTAGTAAAACTAAGAATATAATAATAGTTCTTTAAAACAAAAATAATACATGTTAGCAATATGCGGTGGTGGGATCTAATGACTATAATAACCAACCTCCTTCCATTAGCAACATGTAAATCTTCCTCTTCTCATGTGATCTTTAAAATTTACTAGATTTTTTTATTGGAATTCAAATTTGAGTGCCACAACATAAATTTCTTAAAAACATAACATTTTCACTTTCAAATTCTAATTGAAAATTTTTAATAAAAAACAATATATATATATATATTAATATATAAATATATATATTTATAAATATAATAACATATATGTAAATAATTTTTTTAATTTTTTCTGAAAGGTTGTAGACCCCTGCAACCTTTCAACATAACAGAAAGGTATCAGCAATCTTTTCACCTTTTATGCATAGTTTTAAAAATATTTTTATCCTATAAACATTTTAAAAAATACAGAATCACATAAAAAAATCTGGATAGATGGCCCTCGCAGCATGTTGCAATGCATTCGCTTGGCCTGTGAACATCATTCCAGTGGGATTTGTCCTACTAGATTTCTCTTATCCATGCATAGTATAATAAGTGGGTCCCTAATCCATCCCTGGATGATTTAACAGTTATACTTAACTCTCCTTTTTAGCCTCTAAAATCCATAGTTTCCATGAACCTTGGATATCATGGGCCACCAAAAAACATTGGCTTCTCCATGTCTCTTGAGCCGCCACTGTGCCTAAGCTGCCTACCATATCACATTCATCAATCACCTGGATCATAATCAACTAGAGGTTTTTAAATGTGTTTTTTTTAATATGTCAAGGTTTATTTTTTAAAAAAACAATATTCTTGATAGGCGGCGGGCACGCTGCTACCTTTCAGTCCTGTCCAAAGGTTGCAGGCGCCTTCTTTAATTCTTCTAAAAAATATTATATGCTATTATATTTATAAATATAAGATTTGTATATTATGATATATATTATATATATTTTTTATTTTATGTTTATAATTATGTCAATAACTTTTGAAAGTAAAAATAGTTATGTTTTTAAGAAATAGCTTTTATGGCGCTCAAATTTGAGACATTTTTAATAATTAATAATGGGATATTATTGATCTTCAAGTTGATATAAATATAATTGGGTGAAATGGGTCTTTAACATTGAAATGGTTATGGAAGTTAAAGTGAATAGATATAATAAAAGGCTAGTGACTAAATGTTTTAAACACTAATAAGGTATTGGATACAACGAAAAAATTTCAGCTAGGTCATCCACCTGGATCATACTCACCACATGGTTTATTCTACTATGGCATGTCGAATTTTCTAGTTCATCTGGATCATTTCACCACTACCTTTTTTCAAGTTAATTGATTATTCCACAGTCATTCTTCCTATTTCTTATGTGACAAATCGATCATTTTTTCATTGGATCCTCCTCGACATTTCTTCTTCTCGCTCTCACTTCCAAGTAACCCTAGATTGACATTGGAGTTTTCATCCATGTAACTACTTCTCACTGAATTACATTGGGGGTTCTATCAATGCTCCATCATCCTAAATGAGATCTCATCCGAGTGTACATTTCATATGGATATCTAGTTCCCATCATTAGCATCTAGTCTTTGACATGCATTCATCAAATCCAGAATCGGTTGTCAACAAGGAGAATCAATGTGAAAATGTTATGTTTTAAGAAATGGATTTTTTGGTACTAAAATTTAAGATATTATTAATAACTAATTATGGGTTCTTTTTGATCTTCAAGTTTATATAAATATCATTGGGTGAAAATGGGTCTTTAAGAGAAAAATTTTCATGGAAGAGAAAATAGGTCTTTAGTAGGGCTCAATATTTATGGTTAGTTTTAATCTACAATGTTTAAAGTTCATTAGTATTTTATTAAAAATTGAATTTTATAATATTTTAAACCATTTCAATGGTATTTATAATCTCTTTTTCATTCCTTTCATTTTTATATTTGTTTTATTTATGAAACTTATTTTATTTACAACAACTTTTTAGATGTATAGGCTATATTTTAAATTTTATTTATATATTTTTATACTATATATTTTATAAGAATTTATAGTTAGATACTTGAAATTTTATAATTATTTCTATGTTTCATGTATTTGACTTTGAAAGATTTAAAATATAAAATGTGCCTAAAATATTAATGAAAACTAAAATAATGGAAAAACATGTTCAAAGGTCTGATTGTAATAACAATATCTTCATTTAAATAGACATAAAACATATACATGAACAAGTAAAATCAATTTCTATGTATATTTATATGAGGAGGATATTTCGTTCAACATGGTGGTATGTGAATAGTATGTTTGAGTTGTGTTTACTGAGCTCTGTGTTGGGGTAGAGTCTAATATCCTGGATTTGGATGATCTTAAGGAACTAGAATGTTGATTGTTGCATGCTCCACCTATGTGTTAATGGGAGGAGGTGTCCAATGCATGTCATACTATTATCTAAATCCTTCTCCTACTAGGGTATTAGATGGACCTACCATCATCGCAGTGGGGAACCAAGACTATGATGGATATAGACCTCAAGGTTGTGATGGATCTAGACCATAAGCTAGAGAGAACTGTGGATATCCTATCAAGAATGAAGGATAAAATGATACCTAAAGAATATAATCAATCGCATGAGGTTGGAAAATTAGATGGTTGACCTCTTCCTGTGGAACAAGCATGGACTCACGTGCATCATGATGATATCTACATCTTCATCTTCAAGGATTCTCAGCACTAGCTGCTGATTGAGGATGTTCCTCTTGGAATTAGCCTCCTCTCTTTAGGTTAGACTCTCGAAGATACACTCAAAAAGCACATGATAAGATGACCTCAGTTCCAGAACATCTATATTGACCATTTCCAAGCTAAAGACCCACTCCTCCTCTTCATCACACATGAAAACTAGATGCTCAGTGTGAGTAACCTATAAAGTGTCTCAAAATGGATTATAAAATAGTCCAATAAAAAAATAATAGAAATTTTTTAACTTACAATGTTATGAACCTCTCTACCCTGTTAGGTAACACATAGTATAAACTTCAGTCTATACCATGGCTCATACTCGACCTACTTTGATAGAATTAATCACTTCATAGGTACACTCTGGATATGAAACTCTGACTGTTTGCACCATCAGTCAAGATAATCGGCATGTACTCAGTTCTAGTCCTCAACCTGCCTCCCTTACAGATTCATGTCATGAAGTTCCTCTATCGGGCTCAGTGGCAATCAAATCAGCTAAACAAAGAAAAAATGGCACATGAATCTATTAGGATTTTGACACTCAATAATATGGAAGAGAATTAAGGGAACTACAATCATAGAATCATCATGTTGAGTAGATCATTATGGTGGAAACTGGTCCAGTATAGTCTAGTATGGAATCCATGTAATCTGAAATGACATGTGAGATTTTTCAAAAATAAAATCTTACTAAAAACCCAAATTTATGCTATTATTATATTTTTTATATAGTGACAGATTGTATACACATACCTAGTTGTGTAAGAGACAAGCCAACTTGAGGTGATATTCACCCAAATTGTTTTTCAGAACTGGGATGAAATTGTGCCTCTAATACCAACTATAAAATACAACACTGAATGAGAAAAATAATGATAAATTAAATTCAATAACTACTAGTAGCATCAGAAAACAATATAGATGAGTGATCATATCAGTTTCCACATAGAGCATCATGGAGTATCTCCATAGGGAGAAGCAGACTAGAAAGATGAGGGCAGAATGAAGGGATGCACTTCCATGGCCACAACTGAAGATGGATGATGCATCCCTTGAGATCTTTGTAGTCTCTGTGGAATACCCTTAATAATTCTCTGTATGTGTATTCCAAGTAGGCTGATCCCCAGTTTTACATCATGGCCTAATCAAAGTCCCCCAATATGGAAAGATACATCATGTACATGTGCATCCCCTGAGTGATCAGTAAATTGGTCACATTCAATGATCCATAATATATATTCTCGATCATAACACATGATATTCTAGTCATTATCATCCTTGAGTAAATGTGGAATATTCTCCTCTAGCCAGGGACTAGATATCGAACTTGCATTTTTAGACCTACAGTCGGCCAAAATATTGATTCATAACTATCACTCGGCAAGGTCAGGACAAGATGCATGGTTGAGTCCAATAATAGCTTCCCCTATATAGAAATACTGAGAAGAACTAACACATCCTTGAGGGTGGTGTTCATATCTCCCTTAGGTAGGGGGAATGTGTCTGTCTTTGGGATCCACCACTCCATGTGGGCGGAAAGTAGGTGACAGATGAAAGTATTGAAATATGATATAGTAATGATGTAGAAGCCAACACAGCGTAAGTCTGGTCTAATGGAATGTCGAGGCTATGTGCGATGAAAATGGTGCACTCAATGCACCATGATCGGTCGAACCTCACCACCATCTTACTTGACCTGGGAAACATGCATATGATGGTCAGTGAGTAGTATGGTATTCTCTATCTATATATAAAAAAATGAAATAAGTTGTAAGTATAAATTGTAAATATTACTTTACGGTCAATATAATGTAATGAATAGAATATTTTAGGACATTAAATATTTATTGATGTTGTTTTATGAAGTTATTTATTACTAAAAGAAAATGGAATGTATTAATGTTATTCAAAGCATATTACTAAAGTGTTTTTAGGATATGGTTTTAACTAGAAAAGGGTGTTTTTTATGATATGGATTTATATATTTATATATATAAACATTTTTTCTTCATTATGTAAAACATTATTAGAAAATGGTGTGCTTTTTAATTTAGGTATGATTTTCTACATTGTGGTATGTTTCTTGATTATTTGGTCACATGTATGCTTTATGGTTTAGCCATGGACAGATTTATTATGCATTAATGTTAACTCAAATACGTAATTCATATTCCTTTTAATGTGAGTATGAAAGGATTATTTTTATTTGATAGTAAAATTATTTGGCAAAGTCATACATTTATATGAAATGAAGAATATTATTCACATATTCCCATGCTACGATGTCATGGTTCATTTCCCACAAATTATTTCTTGAAGCCCACTTAGTGTTGTAGAATCTGTTGTACTGACCAATGTTTTTGGTTGTGTACTATAAGAAGCTCCTTGCTCAGTTTTAATAACCTCCCCATAATAGTACACATAGGTAAAACATGACACTCTATGTCAAAAATGTTTTTTGATAATGATTATTATAATGTAACTAATATTGAAAAGTATGGTTGACCATATAATATTTATTATACTGATATTTTATATCATCTTTTTACACCCTAATATATGATACTATTTTTTCATTATATAAAAGATTATTATAATATCAGTCATAGAATATTTTGGAAATTGATGTAGAAAAGAAGAGATTACACCATATAATTTACAATATGATAATATCACAGTGGACACAATACATCATTATGGATAAGAGTGTGAACTTGTCCCAAAAATGTTAGGGAATCGTTTCCGATTATGACATTATTGATGACATATGGTGCATCTCAAACTTTTCCCTTATTCTTTAGGATATTCCATCGCATTATGAATCCTGATGGCCTTTAGTCTCACATAGTTACATGACCGGTTGATGTTAGGAATCACTATTGACTGGACTTCGGTAATTGGGAAATAAATAAACTCCATAATAGGTGTCCATCATGTAGCATAATAGTTATCAATGGTATCCATCTCGTACACTTGATAAATAGATACATCCCTTGATATTTTCACAAAGGAACATGCTACGATGGCATGTGTGCATGGAAATGGTAAGGCCTGGAAGTTTGCACAATGACATTGCCTCTCTTCCAGTAATACCACTATTTTTTCACTGATGTTACTTGTGATGGGGTTCGAACACTATTGAACTAAAAATTGAGATTACTCTCATCATAAATGTATATCATGATAACTAGAAGCTTCTTCAATGTTCTTTTCAATATCTTGTTGAAAGTGAATTCTATACCACAGCCCTTACTGAGTTCTCTCTGAGGCTAGTTTCTATCTATCAGCAACTTACTTCACCTAAAAATATAATGTCTCATTAACGAGAAAAGTTATATGTAAATTTTAAATCCCTTTGAAGACAACATTGATGCATTCCATAATATTTTTGGTCATGTGTTCGTTACTCTTCCCACAGTCATATACCAATGTCCATTTTTCTTTTCAAATGTTCATCATATAATCATACACTTCTTGATTAGCCTTGTGTATTTTTTTGAAACATTTTTTAAACTGTTTTTTATCCAACTCATATTCTACATAGAATTGATCATATTTAAGATCAATTATTTTTACATTTACATTGAAATAATAACAAATAACAAAGACATTTCCTACCTTTCCTCATAATTACCTTCTTTAAAAGATTTTTTTGGAATGTTTTCCTCACATTTCTAAAAATGTGTCTAATGAAGAACTGATGATGTGAATTTGGGAGTATCTATATATCAGGGTCTGTACTGATTGCCTCATTTATTTCTTAATGCCGATCAGATATCAAATAGAGACCCTGAATGTGGGTGAAATGGTTACTGATACATTCCAAAAACCAACTCCCGGATTCATAGTTTTCCTTCTCCGCAATGGAAAAGGAAATAAGAATAAGTGAATGGTTGTCATCTTGGTTTATCAAAATCAATAATATTCTCTTTTATTTTCTATATAAAAAAATTTCATCAATCTAAAAGTACTGTTTTCTGAAACAAAATGCAGAGATATAGGGGAAGAATGTCCAAAAAACTGATAAAATTGAACAAGAGGTGGATCAAGTCAATTATCTTTAGATAGAAGTTGTTTTGTATAAATATGGAAGAAAAAATTGTTATGATGTCTAAATAGAGATAGAAGTTTTAGAAACACCTGATACAAGTCGTCCCAATAACCATAGACCGTCACAATTTCCATATGTTTCCCCATCTATGCCTTATTATTGGAAATATTATAAATGATTGTTTTTTTGCATCCTCTCTTTCACAAGGGCTATATAATCATCTTGTCATTTCATAATCATCCCAATGAAAATGGATGACATAAATTAATCATCCAATAAGGTATGATCTTGGCTCAGGATTGGAAGAATACAAGTATATGCTTTCTCAATCCCCGAGATTTTCGAACCTTCAAAGGAAATGTTTGGAATTTCCCTTAAGAAGAATCTACAATCCTCCTCATACTTCTTACATTGTATGAGATTCTTATTTAATACTGACTCTTAAAGCATATATTTTCAGTGCCTCTCAATGTGAAATCTATTTATTATGATTTTTAATGAATCTTTACTTAGCAAATTCCTTCCAACATATTAGGATTTGTCCATCTCACTAAACATCAATTGTATAACTCTAGGAAACTCAATTGTTCATGTGATAACATTGACGTTTAATTCAAGAACATGTGGCATTTATTTTTACCAACATGAAATTACCGGTAGATGATTTTTTGTGGGTCGGGGCTATTGTAAAACTAATAAATTTGTAGAACCTTACTCCCCAACTTCAAGTGCTCCATCCTCATTAGCACTATTGTCACCATCTGTTCCATCATTACAAAACTCCTCATCAAAAGTTGGATAGACATGTATATCTAGGATATCATCTTTTTTTCCTCTTTTACATCATTTAGAATATGATCAATTTCATGAGGCAGATCTTTAACCACTATTGTATGTCTACTCCTTCGTACAACTAGACATTGTTGTTGTACAGTAGAAATATAAACATATAACTCCATCTTAATACCATATGACCATTGGGAAAATAAATTTATTTCTTGGATCCACTGCGCATCAGCAACCAATGGACAAGCTAGATGGGAAAATGTAACGGGGAATTGAAAATATCTATAGCTCATTCACTTGATCACTTGATCGGGTCCTATGTTTAAATAATGATGGATTCAGCCTTGAAGTTCCATTATGGTTACAAAATTAGACTTAATAACCAATATTGTTGGTTTTGTACTATAATAAGATCCATGCTCAATTTTAATAACCTCTCCATAGTAGTATACACAAGAAATAATGACACTTTACATCAAATATCTGTTTTGATTAAGATTCTGATAGTCTAGCAATATTCACAATTCTTTTTTGACCATAATATATTTATTATATTGAAATTTTAGAACAACTTTTTATACCCTAAAATATGGTAGAAATGTTTCATTATATAAAATTTTATTATAATATATGTCAAAATATGTTTTGGAAAACGAGGTAAAGTGAAGATAAAACACCAAATTAGTTCAATTATCATTGATAAAAGAAACATTAAGATCATATAAAGTGAAATGGAGAAGAAAGAAGATATTAAATAATACATATATTATTTAAAACATAAAAAAAACCTTGACATTTTTAATAGTACATGATTTGGATGAGATGAGCCTCACATCATATGTGAGGTAAAATTGAGGTTATTTTCATTTGGTAACGTAATAACATCTTCAAAATGTAGTTACTTAACTTCAGAATCGTTAAAATATTTCTTCCTTCTAATAAAATATCATATATTTTGTATTATATATTCTTAAAAGTCCAAAATATTTTCAAAATTCTAAATCTATGTACAGATCCTTTGAATATGTTATAAAGCTACTAAGATGGATTTTACCACATGTCCAATGTGAGGCACATCTCATCCAAACCACAGTCTATTGAAAAATTTCAAATTATTTCTTATATGTTTTAAAACATTCATCTGTTATTTAATGTGTTTATTATTCTCCATTTAACTTTATATGAGCAGAAGTATCATTAGTTAATCATTATATATATTCATTTTTAATCCTATGTTATTAATTTATTAATCTATAATTAATAATTACTAATAATTAATATTATTAATAAACTAAATAATATTTATGATACTAATATTTTAAAACGTTTTATTATATCCTAAACTATGAGACTAATGTTTCTTAGAAATTCTATTTACATAGATAATCATTCTTTAATCGCTAGCTAATCATTGTTAAGTTATTGAATAGTTAATCATTCATCAATCACTCTACATTCACAAATTATTCAATCATTAATCATCTGATATTCATTAGTTAAATATTATTAGCTAATCATTATATGTATTCCTTTTTCAATCCTAAGATATTAATTAATTAATCTATACATAATCATTACTAATAATAATTATTATTTATAAACTATATAGAAATAATTTTGAATAATATTGTATATCTTTTATTCATGATGGTGCTATGGGTTGTGGGAGATCCTCTCCATGACGATGAATTTTAGGGTTTATCTTGGCCATGGAGCTTCAGTTTTTCCTTGGCTTTGATCGTCTCTCTTCTCCTGGTGGTGTGGCATCGATGATTCCCTCCTCGGTGTCTGCTTGCGACCCTCGGAATTCGGGCGATGTCTGCAACCCTACCATTACGGTGAAGTTGACTTCTCATGTCCCTCGGAATGCTGGAGATGTTTGAAAACCTATGGTTGTGATTAGGCCAACCTTCTCAGCCGGTCTTCAATTAATTTTGGATCATTGCATTGGATCTGTGGAGGCGTCACACCAATCTTTTGCGGCTTTGAAAATTGACGCGAGGAGTGGTGATTCGCAGAACTCAACTGGTCTGGATTATTTTGTTGTGGATATGGCCCATGTTGATGCGTCGATGTGGGATTTTATTCCACAGTGTGGTGATGATATCCCGATATCTCGATCCCACTTCGATGTGGCGAGGAAATGAAACTTAGGGTTGAATCAGGATGGAGCTGGTTCATTGGCACTTTTCATGGACTCATGTCCAAGTAGAATTATTCTTAAGGGTTCATCGACTCATGTTGAAGCCAACCCCACAGCGCTTGTGGAGATAATGTCAATTGGTAAAAACTCATTGATTTCACGTATTGTTCTTCCCAAAGGTGCGAAACCAGGGAAACGTGATGATTTGATTCACAGAACCTCGCATTTGTGGGGTTTTTCTAATTGGAAATGTGTTTCTCTTGGTCGAGTATTTTTCTATTGACTTTTTCCATCTGACGACTTGAAGCTTCGTGCATGGAGCATTGGAACCCTGTTTCTGAAACCTGGTTGGATTTATTTTCATGAATGGTCTATGGATTTTAATGTCTCACATTCAACAAATGCATTTTCTCAACTCTAGATTCGTCTTCATGGACTCAATTGGGTCCTCTGGAATCCGAAAATTTTGCATGACATTCTCATGGCAATTGGAACTCTGATTCCTCTTGACAATCAGACTGAATATTTTTTTTGGTCACTTGTCTAAGATGTTGGTGGAGGTTGATCTTATCTTCACTTTGATTGACAAGGTAACCCTTCAAACCCATTCTGATAACATTAAAATTGATTTCGATTATGAAAAAACGCATCCCTTCTACAATGTATGTATAGCTATTGGACACTCTTTAGAGGGATGTTGGAAGAATGTTTCTTGTGAGGAATTTGGGGTGAAAGGTAATTTAGAAACGCTTTGTCGTATGAAGTCCAAGGTGAAGGACTCATCATTGCAAAATTCTACTTCTCATCTTGGTGATTCACGTAATAAGCTAGTTCTTGATACTGGGAAAGGGTTTCTTATTGATGTATCTCTAAAGAAGGCTCATAGTGTCCCCTATAACACTTGGCCTGATTTGGTTAAAGAGGTTACTCTAGTTGAGGACACCCATATATGGACCCCAAGATTGGTGACCCCTGATACTTCTCAGGTTGATGACTCTAATCAGATTGATGTGCAAAAAAATGTGGATTTTCAACAAAAAATCCAAAAGATTTTTCAGGTATCTAAATTACCTGAGAATTGGGGAAACGTTTCTGCAGATGAATAAAATAATTTTGGTACCCCGATTAGGATCTCGGGCAGTGGTGTTCATGCCTCTTACAATAATGCTATCTTAAGTGGCCAGCCAAAGGTTCTGATAGTGAGGGTCTCCCCTCTAAGAGGAGACAACACAAGGATTACTCTAATGTTCCTAGAAATGTGTCTACTTGATCGTCATCTTAGGTGTCAAAGAAAGTGGATACAGATATCTTAAAAATCTTCAATCGTGAGAAGTCTCATTGTGAGTGGGATACAACTGGTTACTCTGATTATGGAAATGATATGTCTTATTATGATCTCTAGACCTATTCATGGTGGTTGAGGGTTTTTTCTGTTGATTTTTCCCATCTGATGCTCTGTTGTACTTTTTTCTTTTTTCTTAATAAATGGTCAGAATCTTTGCTTCTGGCTGGAATTGCCTAGTAATTAATTTTCTTAATAAATACCATATTAAAAACTAAATAAAAATAATTCATTTATTAATAATATATTTCATTATTTAATTTATTTTTCCTTGTCCATTTTATTTTATATCATTATAATTATAATTTTATCATGGATAAATATATTATTTTTATTATTCTTTTATTATGTATCATGGTAGTTTATAAAGAAAATATGAATCATCTAAAGCATATCCCCTGAGAGTGTCAAACCAGGAGTATAGAAAACCCAATTGTTGTGCACCAGTTCATGTTTGAGTCTAGCTCAAAGTGTTGTTTTCATGTTGTATACCTAGTTACATATGTTCCATAGCCACATCCACTTGTTTGTATCCAAACATGGATTTGATTTCTTATAGAACCACAAAATCATTATGATACCAAGATTTTATAACATTTAATCATAATTTATTCTATAGTTAATCTATACTTAATCACTACTAATAATAACTATTATTTAAAAATATATAAAACTAAATAAACTACTTTATAAAAAATTATATCCAACTAAACTACTTAAAAATGCCATATTTAGATCTAAAAATAATTCAATTAAATAAATTAATTACAATAAATTAAAAAACACTTCCACTAAATGATGCCTCACAAAAAAACCAGGACTTTTTTTAGACCATCGAATCCACCACATGTGAAAAGGAGTTTTTTTAGAGGGAATAGGTTGAATGAATAGAGATGGGGGAAACTATAACTGAGGAGAAGGAGGTTACCTTTTATAGGGTGTTGAGGGAAAGTTGGAAGGGGGTCACACCTTTTTCCAAATGTAAAGGCGAAAGGCAGAACCCCTCGTGACTCTTTTGGACATAAGATGAAAGCTGGTAGTATTCCAGCTGCCTTTAAAGAATATTTAAAAAAATTAACATGAAAAATTTTACAAAAAATCAATAACGCATTAAAAAACTCTCCTCCACCACTACTGAACTTCCACATACTATCACGTCCACCAAACTGTCGACCCAATGCAACCCTTTTCACAATGTTTACCCACCACCAGCAACCGCAAAGCCCAACAGTGATCTCATTAGAACCAGAACCATATTTAATGGGATGAAGGTGAGAGAAAGGTAAGTAAGGGGGGGTTTATTTAGTATACATGCTGTCTTAGCCATCCCTTATGAGCCATTTCCAGTCATATACTCAATGACCCCCTGTTGTGTCAGTCACCTGTCATGAAGGGGGAGAGGGGATGGTGGTTGAAAATAGTCTATCCATTCATCCTCTAATGAACACTGCATCATTTTATTTCTAATGAAAATATCAACAAAATATATTTTTTATGGATTGACATAATAAAATAAAATATCGAGACGAGATATCTTTATGAATAATGGAATGAGAAATCAGAAGAAAAGTTACAAACATAGGGTGTTCAATCATCAATCCAATAATCATCTTGTTCACCTCAAACAAATATAAAAACCCGAATATACATAATGATCATGTATAATGGATAATCCCTTAATAATGGATATTATCAAAGTATTTTAAGGCCAAAATGGGATGAGGCCGAGGCTAAAAACATGGTATTAAATCATCTCCCTCTTAAAAACACTCATTCTCAATAATTCTCTAGTGAAGTATTTTCTATTCAAAGCCTCGGTAATATTTATAAATGGTTTTTTATGTTCACTTGCATAGGTTAATGTTAATTAATTAAAATATTATTAAATAACTCCTCTAAATATACCTATAATGGATGTTATCTAAACCTCCCCCAATGCTCCCAGATCAACAAGTCCCTCAAAGAAATCCTGAGGTGGTTTGCAATTTTAAATTTTCCATTTTACCCATTAGGGTCTCAGTAGGTCTAAAGCTTAGTTATGTTATCAAATATTCTCCTAAATCTCAACCAAACCAAAACATATACTATTTTAATAGAATAAGACCCCAACGAGTCTAATGAATTTGAAATAATTTTCTAATAAAAGGGAATGTAAGTCATTCTTTGAAGAAATACTTGGATCTATAGAAAGAGATACTATTACAATTGTTAACCCATTAAAAAGGTTTAGAGGTTGGATTTATTATATGTTAATTTTTAGTAATTAAAAATTAATGTAATAATTTTAAATAAACCATAAAAAAATTTATAACATAAGTTATCTATAGTGTTTTATCATATGTGATATGGTTAGAATAATTCTTATGCATGGTTATTAGTATATTCTTGAAAGAGTTTAAAAATATATAGAGTATGACATATTATACAAAATTAATTCTTTACTTTATAATTATTTTGTATCTATTTCATATATTGTATGAAATTAAATGATAATTTTTCACTCAATTTATGGCTTTGATTTCCCCTAATCAAAGGTTTCCATGGAGTATTATCGGTTGTGATGGCATGTGAATATTCAAATTGGATAGGTTTCATATAGGGATATATAATTTTATCCCAAGGTATTAAATGAGTTGTGTGTGTTAGATGATTCACTAAGTATACCACATGATGTGTCATAAACTATATCCTTAACACCCAAGGTTTTTATGTTTTGAATTAAATCCCCATTACCTAAGGCTAACAAGATACCTAGAAATAAAAATTTAATAAATTGATACCATCTATATACTATACCTAAGGCTAAGCTAACTAGGGAAGGTTTGGTATGTCATTGATCATGTATCTAGTTGAGTTTTAATATAGAAATGATAAATACTTTAATATGATTATTATGACATTTGGGTCCTCAATTGAGATAGTTTTAAGACGTGTAAGGCCATACCTACATTAATGACATGTGATGTGTTTATCTATTTGGGTAAGGGCCATTTGATGTGTTAATTCATCTAGTTGGATGAAATGTATTACTAATTATCTTTTTGGGATTGTTTTAGTTTTCTTATAATAACAGTTACCAATCCTGGATTCGAATGACACTTTTTGAGGGGCTCTATGGTCAGCCTTATTGGTCCCCCTGTGTTGGGATGAGGTAGTGATACCTCACTACTAGGGCCGAGTCTAGTGCAAGAGACGTCTGAGAAGGTCAAGTTAATCAGAAAATTCTTATTGATAGCTTGAGTCACTGTAAATCATTTTCATACTGGAGGCATCGAGACCTAGAGTTTTCTGTGGGTGATAGGGTATTCTTTAATGTGGCCCCTTGTCTGGGCCATCGTTGATTTGGAAGGAAAGGGAAGCCGATGTCGCGATATATCAGCCATTTTGAAATCACAATGGTTATTAGAAAGGTGGAATATAGTTTTTCCTTACCTTCTCAGTTTACATCTATCCATGACGTCTTCCATGTCACCCAGTTGAATAAATTCATCCCAGATATGTCCCATGTGTTGAGTTGGGATGAATTGTACATAGAGCCTGACTTATTTGTTTTTGAGCGGTCATTGCAAATAGTGGGATCCAAAGAGAAGGTGATTAGAGGGAAGTCTATTCCACTGGTCAGGGTTCTTTGGCAGTATGGTAGTGATACTAATGAGACATGGGAGCAAAAGTCATGGGTTGAGGAAGAGTACCCATTTCTGTTTTCCGATCAAGCTTCATGTTGACTTGTCGGGATGAAAATTGTTCATTATTAAGAGAATTGTCACATAAATGAATTATATTAAAGGTATTTCTCATTTAATTTCAATTATTTTTGGGGTGGGGGGGGGGGGGTTCCCATGCATTTAGTTAGAAATGGTAGGTTTTCAAAATTTGGGCCAAACAATGAGCCCATTTCCAGATATAAAATTAAATTTTTTTCTTTTATTACTCCTTGTTGTTTCAACATTTTTCAACCATTAAAATTTTTTATTTGACCTCCCCTGACCTCTTAACACCACCAAATAAATTTTTACCCTTTAAAAATGAATAAGCATGGTGTATTTGTATTTTTATTTAAATAATTGGGCTAGCCTAGAAGACTATTTCCAGTTTTTTTTTAAAATTGTTTATTTAATATCTTATTCAATTTTAATGATTTGTCTTTGGTGATTCCACCTATCACCTGAGACCAATGAAACTAGACACACACCCATTCTCTTCTCCCCCTTTTTGGAGCTAATTTTCTTTTTAGATTAGGTTGAAACATCTTAATTTGTCACAATTCATTCAGATTTGAAGAGGTAACTTCATTCCATCATAACTCCTTCAATTAATACTCTTTTCCCCAATTTCAGTTCTAAAATTACCTTATCAGAAATATTATAACCTCGCATTCATTTTTTCTATATTTAAATTCATCTACTGGTGTATTGGGGGCTATTTCTTCAAGATCCCTCAAGTGAGTGGGTCTCCTCCATTCTTCTTCCCATTTGATTAAGGTTTTTCCAATTTTTCTTAGGGTTTCATACAATTTCATTGAAGTCCAAAATGACCCTAGGTTATGGTTTCGATTATAGGGTTTAAAATTTTGTTTTATTGGTCCCATATTCTGTTTTTAGTCTTGATCTACCTTCTTTGAGGTGTGGTGGTGGTGTGATTGAGTTTTCGCATAAAGGATTCAAGGTTTTAACTATTTTTGTAGGTGATTCCAATATTTATGCAATACATGTGACTATATTTATGTGTTTATTATATTATTATGTTTATTTTATTTTATTATTGGGGTGAAAATTGGTTTTAGAGGTTTTTGTAAAGAAATTAAATTTTTACTGCCATTTTTATGTGAAATTGGGCGGTTTTCAAAGAAATCTTCAATTGATCCATTTGGGGTATAACCTATAATTACTTATTTTATTTTATTGAAATTTATTGAGGCTGAAAATAAGTTTTTTAATGTTTATCTCCTTTTTTTATTTCAGAAGAAAAAATTAATGGGGTTTGTGAGGCATATGAACATTAGGTTATATGTTTGTGTGAAAATGGTGGTTTTACAATTATATCATTTCTTAAATCATATGGGGCTACCATAAAACTGATTTTTTCATTTCATTGAAATATTTTTTTATTCCATTTCTATTTTTGTGACTTTGAAGTATACACATGGTGTGCAATGTGGGGATTTCAAGGAGTTGTGGTGTAAAACAATGTGAGATTTGGAGAAGTTGTTTCATTGAAAATCGTAATGTTTTGTTGTCAGTTTTATGGGGTATAAAGTGTGTATAGATACTTTATTGTTTTTATATGACCAGTAGTGGTGTTATTATATGAAAATTTATGTATGTGGCATGATGAAATTGTTTTAGTATAAAGGTTGAAGCCTGAGTACCTAGGTGGGAGGATATGTAATAGTACAGATAGTGATCCGGATGGGTGATGTCCCTATTTCACTAAGGAAATTGATAAAAAAAACTATAAATAATCTGTATTTATGATTATGGGGGACCACTAGGTTATTTTTATGTTCTCTACTAGTGGTTCATGCACAAGACAGATTGTTCTATGGTTACTTTTCACTGATATACGAGGTGCATAGGGCGTGAGACTATCTAGTGCCTAGGGGTGTTCCCAGTTTTGGTGCCCATTGGATTTGTGGTATTTAAAATTTTATTTATAATATGATTGGATTTAAATTAAATTATCAAAAATTTCCTATTTAAATGTGTTAACATTCTGAAATTTTTACTTTGAAAACTTTTTTCAATTGAAAGTTTCATTCCTTTGAATTTATCATAATCTTTCTTTACATATTAAAACGGCTTGCTTTTTCACCTTGTATTGAATACTATATGGAATATTTGGGTCGTATCCTATTTGTATTAGGTTCACACCCAACTGACGCCCCTTGGGTGTAATTATACTTCATTATGTTTGACTCAGGTAAATGCAAAGCCTCAGGTGAAGGCGGTTCCAGTTGTTAGTCTCATTCTATGGTGTGGTGTTGTGGAGACTGCAAGGGGGTGATGTCCACATGTCATGTGGAGTCATTGTGGATGACTTGATGATTTTTTTATTATTATCTGTATATCTTGTACTTTAATTAAAACCATGTATTAATTTATGGTTTTTTCTTATGTATTTTTTGGCAAAGAAATTTCATATTCTTACTATTGAATTTTTTTAATATTTTATGCTTTCATACTCAGGTAAATCATACCCAAACCTAATTTATTTACACATGGTAACTTGTGTCAGCCCATGGGGATAGGTAATGCCCTTCAGGCCTAATCATGGGCTAGATTTGGTGCTGGTATTAGGGGTGAACAGATTCAGTTTGTGACAATGTGGCTACATAAACATTGGGGGGATATGAGACTAGATTTTGTTATGCATTAGAGTATACACCATAGGACTCTTAAGTAGGTCTAGATACTGCCGTGTGGTATTTATTTCATCTTATATGGTGCTAGATTTTTTTGATACATATTATAGTCAATAATTTATATTTTCAATGTTATTTTATTTGTTGGTATTCTATTCAGATCTTAGGTAATTCTTATTGGATCTTTCCACACCTTTAGGAAAGAGTTCAGAACAAGTTTTCAAGTATCCCACATATCGGTTGATCATATCCATCCTTGAGGGGGGTTGTGACTTCTTAGTGCTTGATCTCGATATGTTTTACTGGGTTATTGTAATGGATTATATGATTATCATTAAACTTTAGATATACTATTATCTTAATCGTGTTTAGTTTTTATCTCTCAATGGAGTCACTCATTTATTTCAAGGTGAGATGGATTCTAGTTCTAGGAGAGTGAGGCATGTTGTTCCATATGATGGGGTGATATTATATCAATTTCCTAATATGTTCCTTAAAGTTATTTATCCTTATTTGATCAATTCACTTCATGTGGTTGTGTGTGTGTACCATGAGGTATTTGTAAATCATAATCCTAGTGTACTACCATAGATATAGTTCAAATTTACCAATGACATGATACCTCGTAAGATCCCTATTTTGATTCCATCCTTTCACATGACACCTATAGTGTTACATGAACATACAGTTTAGCTTTGTAGCCTCACGAATAAGGTATTTAATAAACCTAACATGTCACCATAGGCTTCACCAATCCTATTTTCTGATAAGGAAGATGGGAGAAAGAGACGTTGTGTGGATTATTGAAAGATAAATCAAGTGAACATTAAGAATAAATATATTTTTCCCATGATTCATGATCACTTTGATCAACTCATGGGGAATGGTGGTTTTCAAAGATTGACCTTCAGTTAGGGTAAAACCAGTTGAGAATGTGAGAAGACGATGTACTCAAGAAATCATTTAGGATCAGGTTTGATAATTTTGTGTTTTTGGTTATCCCATTCAGTCTCACCAATGATTTGGTGGTATTTATGTATTTGATGAACTGGATATTTCATCTGTTCGTAGACTCTTTTTTGTTGTGTTCATGGATGATATATTTTTATAATTCAGGTCATAGGAGGAGAACATGGACTATTTGGATATCATTTTTAGAACCATGAGGTAATATCTCTTCTTTGTTAAGATTTAGAAATGTGAGTTTTAGATTCAATAAGTAATGTTTTTGGGGAATGTTATATCTAATAGGGGTGTCTCCGTTGATCTTGAAAAAGATATTTTTGGTTGTTTCTAGGGATTATCCCTGAAATTTGTTTGAGATTCAGAGTTTCTTGGGATTGGATAGTTATTACAGTTAGTTTTTTCAACAGTTCTCTAAGATTACATCTCTAATGAAAGCGTTAACCCATAATGGTTTAATTTATGAGTTTAATGAAAAATGATAGATATATTTTTAGCAATTGAAAATTTTTTTGACTTAATTTTCTTATTTTGATTATTTTGAAACTATTTTTGTGTAATGATGTTTTATGTGAAGCTTTTGGTATAGGTTTGGGGTGTGCCTTGATGCAAGGGAGACATGTAGTGGCATGTGGATCTCACTAGTTTAACCCACATGTTAAGAAATACACAACCCATGATCTTCAGTTTGAAATGGTTTTCCTTTCACTCAAAATGTTACATTACTACCTCTTTGGGGATTTTTTTATCATATATTCTGATAACAAATTCCAAAAGTATATTTTCATGTAGAGGGATCTTAACTTGTGAAAGGGACACTAGGTTTGTTATCTACATAATATTGTTTTTTATGTTTCTTATACTCTTGAGAGAGAGAATGTGTTCTCCAATGTGTTAAGAAGGAAATTACTGACCAAGTTTAGAACGGAATCAGTGGATGAGTTTTCTATGATGAGTTTCTTTTCTAAGATAATATTAGGAGTCTAAGAATATGGTTTCTAGGTATACATGGATTTAAAAAAGGCTATATTTTCATTTGATGAGTGGGTTAGGATCAATAAATTTATTAACACCACGTTATATCACATTATTCAAATCCTAAATGGTGGGAGAGACCTTGGGTGTGTGGTCTTGGTCTCTAATGGGTTCTTTTTGTTTTAGAATCAGGATGGTTGTTCTTTTTTCTATGAGTTAGAAGTTGATGGGTAGTGGATACCAATCTTGTTGGTTCGTGCACCCTTGTACTAAAAAGATATATCATGACTTGAGATTCTAGTATTGGTATCCATGGATGAGATGGCCAATTACAAATTTTGTATCATGGTGTCTTAAATTTTTGATAATTAAGGTTGATAACAAGAGTCTTTCTATTTTGTTGAAAACCTTACCCATTCCATTAAGTAAGTGAAATGATATTTTTATGGAATTCATTATTGGTTTACCAAAAAATCCAAGTAGTGAGGATTCAATTTGGGTGATCATTGATATACTCATGAATTGGATCATTTACTCCATATAAATGAGAGGATGAAATTAGATTAGCTCAGGGACTAGTGTGTCTAAGATGATGTGAGACATCATGGGGATCCCTCTATGATTTTTTCTGATTGTGAACTAGGGTTCACATCTAGGTTTTGGAATGGTCTTAAAGAGGATATGGGATATTATTTGAAATTGATCACAAAATGTCATCCCCAAATGGATGGAAAATAGAGAGTATGATATATGTAATGACCCAAAGATTCATTAATGGAAATCCCACTTGATCTAATTAAATGTCAACTTCTTTGGTTTTATGTTAAGAATTGTGACCATTGTTTTTATAGCCGTTGAACAGTGATCTCATGATTAGTATAAATATAGGGCTTTAACAAATCCAATTTACTCAGACAAAAGAAGAGATGACCTAATCTAGTAGAATTGATCTATACGAAGCCCATTTTTCAGAGCTCAGAAAAGAGGTGGCATCTTTGGGCTTCACTCTTGACCAAGCCCAAGCTGATCTTCATCATGTCAAGATCGAATGGGACCGTCTACGGGAAAAGGTGAAGTTGATAGAGATTACCACTCGAGCGATGTTATCCGAGCCACCCCAAGAGTCTGTCACCATCGCACACCTTACCCTTAGGTCATATGCAGTTGTTTTAAGGGGTTATGTAAAAAATATCTAGTACCATGTTCATGTACATTATTTTTATATAAAAATTAATATGCTTTCTTTTCATTATTGATAAATTGTAAATAGTTTTTAAAGTACAAATAGTGTTTTTAGTTATTATTTAATTAAGAATTATATTTTATTAAATTAAGGGATTTTTTAATTAAATAATATTTTATAAAATATTATTATTATTAATAATTTAATGTTTATTAAATATAAATGATCTTATAATTTTATGAATGTGATTGAAATTTTTATTACGGTTTGAATGCCATTTTTTGTCAAACCCCCTGAATTTTTTATAAGTGTTGGTTTTTATTTTAAAAGTAAAAATTAACATATTAAAAAAATTATTTAGATAAAATAAATGTTATTTATGGAATCAGGATGTCGAAATTATACAACGGGGAATTTTTCAAAATTTTCTAAGACAGTCAAATTTTTGGGTAAAAATTAAATACCGTTTAAATATATAATGTGTTTTATGACATCATAATGACCCAATAGTGATGTAATAAAATAATATAAGCTTTGTGTTCGGCCAATATATGTTTTAACATTAATATAATGTAATTTTGGGTTTGATTTAATTTCTTTTCAATGCATTAATGGACCCCTCAAGAGTTATTAAACATCTTGTCTTTTTAAATTATTTTCCATGGGAGTGTGACTCACCTCTACATAAACAACCCCATTATTTTAATAATTTAGGACTTTGGCCTTTAAAATATTTTTTTCCTCTTACCTTTTCCAAAAACCATGGAAAAATACTATGAGCTGATTTGTGGTTTGGATTTGATTAATGTAAGGGGTCCCAAACCTAAATAATAAATAATTCACTCACCTTTCCTTTATAAACCCACCCAAGCTCCCACTTCCTCCTCAATCAAAGCCTTTGGAGTTTATCCAACCTCTTCCCTACTCTCTCTAGAATCCTCCCAAGGTGCCTCGAGCTCCCAAGAAGCCTCTCTCAAGCCTCTATCAGTCCTTGGAATCACACTTCCAAGTAAGGGTATTTTCTTCCTTTCACTTTTTTTGTCCAATTTTCTTAATATTGTTATGACATTTTAATATCAATTATAAATTATGAGGTAGGGTTTCAAACCTCGCCCATACTTCCCTCTTATTTTTTGAATTATGGGATACCCATTTCTCTCTCATTAAATTCCTCTCATGTACACCCGTTACTATGCCGAAATTACGAAAGAAACTTCTCTCTCTTCATTTACATTCAAGAAATAATTTTGTATCATGAATATAAATTTCATTACAATTGTTTTTATATGTATCTATATGACCCCCTTACTATCCATTTCATGTAAATATGATGAGACACCCCTTTGTCTCTCATCAACCATTTTTATTAATTCTTATGTCACGTCGTTACGCTGCCGAAATTGCACAGATTTTCTAAGAAAATGCCTTTGGGTAGTGAATACCATGCCCATTTCTCCATCAAGGGTATTCACATTTATGGAAATTTACTTATTTATTATAAAGTTTCTTTTATTAATTCCTCATTCCTTTATCGTGGAATAAATGATTATGTTTAATGAATCCTTGTTTTTTGATCCATGTGGCACACTTATGCATGAAATGAAATGTTTAAGAAGGGTGCCCCCTTATAGCGCTCCAATGCATTGGGTAAAGTATAATATCATAATACGTCATGTGAAATGGGTGTTGACTCATGATAATTCACGTGAAACAAGGGTTTACTCGTTTTTTATATGCAATGAGGATTTACTCATGTTTCATGTGAAATGGGCCTTGGCTCATGCTAATTCCATTTTAAGTGTTGTTGCCACATTTCCATGTTATGATTATCATGCTTTATCATGCCTTTATGTCCATGTTTCTCCTGTTATCTACTGATATGACTATTTTATAACATGTTTTTTACGCCTCATGTATTCCATTTTTATTCTCATACTGGACTTTATAGCTCACCCTTTTCTTATTCATGTCCTCAGGTTATCCCATGCAATACTAAGTACGAGGGAATGTAGTGGTCATGTAAAAGAAGTTTTCAATAAAGATGTTATATTTCATGTTTTAAGTTGTTATGTAATGATCCTAATACCCAAAGACACTAGACCTCTCGATCTTCCATGTTGTATCAAGTGAATAGTTTATGTAATAAATCATGTTTAGGTTTGTAGTAAAAGGGTTGTCATAGTTGGTATCAGAGGATTGGTTTAGTTATTTTTGGGATTATGATTAGAAAACCCCAGTAAAGCCGTAGAGACAAGAATATGTATAATAAAAACATCCCTATGTTTTGGTAAGTACTGAGTGAGTGGTTTATCAAAAAAATACATCCCTGTTTGGATACGGGCAGGTAGAGGTGGCTCTGGCAGAGATGTATCCTAGGGGTAAAACCCGAAAACACCACTTTGAGCTAGACTCGATTGGGAACTGGTTCACGACAACGGGCCTTGTTGCACTCTTTGTTACGACACTCCTGGGGGATATGTTTTGATAAATTCACAAGTTTAGTATGAACCCTTATTAAGGGAATTAAAAAATGCCCTTAAGAATATATGTTAGAAAGTAGATCATGAAAAGCCTAGATTGAAGCCTATAGACTCATGAGTTAAGAAAATAAAACCTTATTTATAAGTCATCACCTTTTTTCTTTGGATTAACCTTTATGTGTTACCCCTAAATTTACTTTTATTCCAGCCAATGGCCAGTAATAGGAGGACTCGGGCTAACAACTGATGTGAAGATCAGTGTGATGACTGTACTAATGAGATGCCCAATCTAATGGGAGTGGGAATCGCGAACTTTGTCACGCTTCTCTCACAGCTAACAAAAGATTTTAATAGAAACACGGGTCAAGAGGAATTTCCAAACCCCCCTAAGAAAGAACAAGTCACCATCGAGAGCTTCATTAGACAAGGGCCTCCTACTTTTAGTGGATCATCTGATCCCACGATTGCTGAACAATGGATAAACTCTGTTGAAAAGATCTTCTCCATCCTTCAATGTTCTGAAGAAGAGAAGGTTCTCCTGGCGGCATATTGTATGGAGGGTGAAGCTGATCAATGGTGGATATTGATCAAAAATACGAATCCTGAGGATGAGATCGAGGTGTTAGAATGGAAGGATTTTCGGATAATTTTTTTCGATAAATATTTTCTGCGCACCCTCTGGCTTAAGATGGAAAGGGACTTCCTTTTCCTCAAGAAAAAAGGTGAAAAATCTGTTGGAGCATATGAGGAAAACTTTACAAGGCTTGCACGATACGCTTCCGGCTTTGTCGTTAACCCCGAATGAAAAGTTGACCGCTTCTTTGGTGGGCTGAAGCCTAGCCTACGGAAAGAATTAGTGATCCATGACTTCGACAGCTATGAGGAAATTGTCTGATGTGACCTCAAGGTCAAAATGGAGATCGGATAATCACATGGGTATCATGGGGACAAGAAGCATAAGGTGGACTTCAATGCTGGGGGTCCGATGGATAAATCCAACGGTGCTAAGAAGATACAGCACCCCACTTTCTAAAAGTGTAGAAAGAAGAACCCTAGAAATTTCCTCAAGGGGACTAGGAAATGATTTAGTTGTGGAAGAGAAGGTCACCTAGCTATTAAATTTCGGCAAGAAAGATACACGACAGCAACAGAGGAGAGGAATGCTCTGTTCAAACCTCAATGCGTTGTTCATTACTACAACTACAAAGAAACGGAGAATTTTGAAAATCAGTGCACTAATCCAAGGATTTTCGGAGGAAACCAACAACTACTAAGACAGCAAGGAAGGGATTTTTCCATCACTTCTACCGAAGTGAACCCCAACAACGAAGTGGTGACATGTACGGTAGTTATTCATTCAAGAATAATGAACGAACTTTTTGATTCAAGTTCTATGAATTATTTTATATCTCGAAAGTTTATTAGAACAATCCCAGCTCCACCACAAATCATGGAAGTGAATATATCGCTGAGTAAAGAAAATGGGGAAATCATTGCATCCCATGAATATAACTCCTCCCCTATTATAATCTGTGGATTGAATTTCCTGGAGAACCTCATCATACTCACTCTGGGGGAATTTGATGAAATTCATGGAATGGATTGGATTTCCTTATATAGAGTCGACATAAATTTTCGAGAAAGGGAAATCACACTCCATATGGAGAATCGACCCCCGGTTATTTATAAGTGTAAGGAGGAAGATGAATCTCTTTTAGCTCCATCATCTCAAGAATTGATATTACTACCCTATGAGCACGCTTATATGGCTCAAATGATTGAGTCCAAGGAAGAAACTATCCTTGAAATATTTCCTATTGTGAGGGAATTTGCTGAAGTGTTTCCCGAGGAACTACCTGGTCTTCCTCCTAGAAGAGATGTTGAATTCTAAATTAAACATATACCAGGGGGTCTACCAATATCCAAGACATCATATAGAATGGTTTTCATGGAGCTTGAAGAGCTAAAGAAACAACTACAGGAGAATCTAGATAAAGGGTTTATATGCCCAAGTGCTTCACCATGGGGTGCACCAGTCCTCTTCGTCAAGAATAAAGATGGGTCAATGCGCCTTTGCATTGATTATCGTGAGCTCAATAAAATCACGATAAAGAACAAGTATCCTCTTCCATGAATTGATGACTTGTTCAATCAGCTGCGTGGAGCACAATGCTTCTCCAAGGCAGACTTGCGGTCGGGATATTATCAAGTAAGGGTGAAGAAGGAAGATATCCCCAAGACTGCTTTTCACACAAGATACAGGCACTATGCATTCATTTTAATGCCTTTCAGACTCACTATTGATCCAACAATATTCATGGACTTGATGAATATAGTCTTTAGATATTATCTTGACAAATTTTTGGTAGTCTTTATAGATGATATTATAATATACTCTAAAACCAAGGAGGATCATGAGGAGAATTTAAGAACTGTACTAGAGACAATGCGCAAGGAGAAGATCTATGAAAAGTACAACAAGTGTGCGTTCTGGTTGAAGGAGGTCTCTTTCTTGGGTCATGTCATCACAAGCAATGGGATATCTGTGGATCCCTCCAAAACAGATGCAATTGATGGATGGTTGTGGCTAACATCGATAACAGATATCCGTATCTTCTTAGGGTTAGCTGGAAATTATCGATGATTTGTGAGAAATTTCTCACAATTTTCTAACCCTCTTACAAAGATAACTCAAAAGAAAGTAAAGTTTTCTTGGAGTGATGAATGCGAAGAAAGATTCAAGGAGTTGAAAAGGAGGCTTATCACTGCACCTATGCTCACTATACCCACAATTGGGGAACCTTCTGTGATATTCAGTGATGCTTCGAAGAAGGGATTAGGCTATGTGATGATGCAGGATGATAAAGTGATATCCTATTCCTCAAGAAAATTGAAAATCCATGAGCGAAACTATCCAACACATGATCTGGAGTTGGCGGTGATGATCTTTTCCTTGAAAATCTGGCGGCATTATCTCTATGGGGAGAAATGTGAGATATATACTGACCACAAGAGACTTAAATATATATTCACACATAAAGATCTAAATATGTGCCACAAAAGATGGATATATCTCATCAAGGATTATGACTGTTCAATACATTACCACCCTGGGAAAGCGAACAAGGTGGCAGATGCCCTAAGTAGAAAGGACCCAGTGATTCTATCAATTATGAGAATTTAGAAGGATCTAATCTTCTTAGACATGATGAAGATGGACATGGTAATCTTAAAGAAGGGAAAATCATAAATCCTTTCCCAAATTATTCCTCAACCATCTCTTTTGGAAATGTTAAAGGATAATGAAAAGGATGATGTGGAAATTTAGGAAAAATTAGAAGCTATAGAAAAAGGTAAATCCTTAGAGTTTAATGTTAATGAATAAGGAATTGTTCAATTTGGGAAAAGACTATGTGTTCCATCAAGTTCGGAGCTGAAGAAGGAACTTTTGGATGATGCACATAGTTCAAATTTCTCTATTCACCCAGGGATCACAAAGATGTATCGAGATCTCCGAGAAAATTTTGGTGGGATAATATGAAGAAGGAGATCTCTGTATATACATCAATGTGTCTGGTGTGCCAGCAAGTGAAGGCAGAAAGGCAGAAGTCTAATGGGATGATGAAACCATTTCCCATACCATAATAGAAATGGGAGAACATCACCATGGTCTTTGTCATTGGACTTCCGAGGATATCTAAAGGCAATATTGCAATCTGGGCTATGGTGGATTGTCTTACAAAGACTATACACTTCATTACTATTCTGGAAGATTTCTTATTGGATCAACTGGCACGGATATATATCAGGGAAGTGGTAAGGCTGCATGGAGTTCCACTATCTATTATGTTTGACCGAGATCCAAGATTCACCTCTATGTTTTGGAAGAGTCTTCAAAATGCTTTGGATACTAAACTGAACTTCAGTACGGCCTATCATCCTCAAACTGATGGCCAATCCGAGTGGACTATCCAAACACTTTAGGACATTTAGAGAGCATGATCAAAGAACTTTAAATGAGGATGGGATCAACATCTTCCCCTGGATGAGTTCTCTTATAATAACAGATTCCACTCAAGCATCCAAATGGCACTTTATGAAGCCCCGTATGGGAAAAGGTGCAGAACACTGACATGTTTAGATGTGGTCGGTGAACGTAAGATTCTTGGACCAGAAATGGTCGAAGAAATGGTGGAGAAAGTGAAAACCATTCAACAACATATCAAGGAAGCCTAGAGTTGACAGAAGAGTTATGCAAATAACCGTCAATGAGACTTTGAGTTTAAAGTTGGAGACTTGGTTTTTCTACGCATATCTCCGTGGAAGAAGTTCATGAGGTTTGGAAAGAAAGGTATGTTAAGTCCAAGGTACATTAGCCCCTTCGAGATTCTAGATTGTGTTAGGGATGTGTCCTATCGATTATCACTTCCACCAACCATGGCCAAATTAAATGATTTATTTCATGTATCCCTCTTAAATAAGTACATACCGGACCCATCACATGTACTCTCTTCTAAGGTGGAACAATTGGAGGATGATCTTTCTTATGAGGAGCAACCGGTTAATATCTTAGATCGTAGAAAAAAAGTTCTATGAAATAAGACAATGCCCCTCGTCAAGGTGTTGTGGAAAAACTACAAGTTTGAAGAAGCAACTTGGTAATCAGAGGAAATGATGAAGCTGAGTTACCTACATCTGTTTTAGTGTGGGAAAAGGAAATTCTGAGGGCGAAATTTCTTAATGGGGAATATTGTAACGACCCACAGTTTCATTAATGGAAATACCTCTTGATCTAATTAAATTTCAACTTTTTGGATTTATGTTAAGAATTGTGACTGTTTCTTTTGTAGTCTTTGAATAGTACCCTCATGATAAGTATAAATATAGGGATTTAACAAATCCAATTTACTCAAACAAAAGAAGTGATGGCCTCATCTAGTAGAATTTCTCCATATGAAGCCCATTTATCATAGCTTGGAAAAGAGATGGCGTCTTTGGTCTTTTCTCTTGACCAAGCCCAAGCTGAGCTTCATCATTTCAATCTCGAATGAGACCATCTACGGGAAAAGTGGAGGTTGATAGAGATTACCACTCGAGCGATGTTATCCAAGCCACCCCAATAGTTTGTCACCATCACACACCTACCCTTATGTCTTATGAAGATGTTTTAAGGGGTTATGTAAAAAATCGCTAGTACTATGTTCATGTACATTATTTTTATATAATAATGAATATGCTTTCTTGTCATTATTTATACATTTTAAATAGTTTTTAAAGTACAACTAGTGTTTTTAGTTATTATTTAACTAAGAATTATATTTTATTAAATTAAGGGATTTTTAAATTAAATAATATTTTAATAAAATATTATTATAATTATTATTAAATTAATTTTTATTAAATATAAATGATCTTATAATTTTATGAATGCAATTGTAATTTTTATTAAGGTTTGAAATCCATTTTTTTTTTCAAAACCCGTGAATTTTTGATAAATGTCAGTTTTTATTTTAAAAGTGAAAAATAACATATTTAGAAAATTATTTAGATAAAATAAATTTTATTTCTGGAATCAGGATGTCTATATTATCCAATGGTGAATTTTTCATAATTTTCTGAGACAGTCAAATTTTTGGGTAAAAATTAAATACCGTTTAAATATATAATGTGTTTTATGACATCATAATGACCCAATAGTGATGTAATAAAATAATATAAGCTTTATGTTCGGCCAATATATGTTTTAACATTGAAATAATGTGATTTTGGGTTTGTTTGACTTACTTTTCAAAGCATTAATGGACCACTCAAGACTTATTAAACATCTTGTCTTTTTAAATTATTTTACATGGGAGTGTGACTCACATGCACGTAAGAAACCCCATTATTTTAAGAAGTTAGGAATTTGGACTTATAAAATATTGTTTTCATTTTCCATTTTCCAAAAACCATGGGAAAAACCAATGAGCTGATTTGTGGTTTGGATTAGTTTACTGTACGGGGTCCCAAACCTAAATAATAAATAATTCACCCACCTTTCCAATATAAACCCACCCAAGATCCCACTTCCTCCTCACTTTTGCCTTTGGAGTTCGTCCAACCTCTGCCCTACTCTCTCTATAATCCTCCCAAGAATCCCCAAGCTCCCAAGAAGCCTCTCTCAAGCCTCTCTCAAGACTTGGAAGCACACTTCCAAGTAATGGTTTTATCTTCCTTTCACTTTTTTTGTCCAATTTTCGTAATATTGTTATGCCCTTTTAATATCAATTTAAAATTCTGGGGTATGGTTTATCACCACCCCCATACTTCCATATTATTTTTTTAATGATGGGAGACCCCTTTATGTCTCATTAAATGCCTCCCATGTACACCCGTTACTATGCCAAAATTCCGAAAGAAACTTCTCTCTCTCTTCATTTACATTCAAGCAATACTTTTGTATCATGAATCTAAATTACATTACAATTGTTTTTAAATGTATCTATATGACCCCCTTACTGTCCATTTCATGCAACTATGATGATACACCCATTTATCTCTCATCAACCATTTTTATGAATTCTTATGTCGCGCCGTTACACTGCTGAAATTGCACTGATTTTCTAAGAAAATGTCCTTGTGTACTGAATACCATGCCCATTTCTCCATCATGGTTATTCACCTTTATGAACAATTACTTATTGATTATAAAGTTTCATGTATTAATTCCACATTCCCTTATCATGGAATAAATTATTATGTTTAATGAATCCATGTTTTATGATCCATGTGGAACACTTATGCCTAAAAAGAAATGTTTGAGAAGGGCACACCCTTATAGCACTCCAACTCATTGGTTAAAGTTTAGTATCATGATACGTCATGTGCAATGAGTTTTGACTCTTGCTAATTCAAGTGAAATGAGGGTTTACTTGTGCTTCATGTGCAATGAGGATTTACTCATGCTTCATGTGCAATGGGCCTTAGATCATGCTAATTCCATGTTATGTGTTGTTACCACATTTCCATGTTATGATTATCATGCTTTATCATGCCTTTATGTCCATGTTTCTCTTGTGCTCCATTGATATGCCTATTTTCTAACATGTTTTGTACTCTTCATGTATTCCATGTTTATTCCCTTACTGGGCTTTATTTCTCACACTTTTCTTATGCATGTCCTCAAGTTATCCCATGCAATGCTAAGTACGAGGGAATGTAGTGGTCATGTAAACAAAGCTTTAAATAATGATGTTGTATTTCATGTTTTAAGTTGTTATGTAATGATCCTAAGCCCCAAAGACACTAGAACACTCGATATTCCATGTTGTATCAAGTGAATATTTTATGTAATAAATCATGTTTGAGTTTGTAATAAAAGCAGGGTTGTCATAATATAGGTACTTGGGGATATTCTTCAAGAATGTATTCTTCATTTAAATGTTTCTTGATAAAGGAATTTATCTCTAGTAAATGTTTCCTATTACAATAATTATCATGAATAGATTAAAATGACACTCTTTGAAGCATTATACGAGACACCTTGTAGATATCCCTTGGGTTTGGTGGAGTTGGGAGATCAGTCCTTGGTTGGTTTGAGTCTTATTCTGGAGATGACAGAAAATGTGCATTTGATATGGAAGAGATTTACCTTGCCATAGATTCATGAAAAAAAAATTATGTGGACCATAGTTATTGGGTTTGGGTCTTATGATCGGACCCATCAGGGTTTAAGCCACAACTACCCCAATCCATCCACCAATAGGCCAGGGGATGAAGACTAGAACCGAGAAGACATATCACATACATGGGAGGAATTTTCCTAATATATATATGTGAATAAACACTTTTCAAATACCTTACAATAATAAAATGTAAAAAAACTGAAAAAATGAATGCCTACATCTATAATTCCACTAACAAAGTATGACATAAATTAACGGAAATGATAAAAAGTGGATAAATAAAAGCCCACCCAAAAATGAAGATAAAGTGAAACCTTTTCAGAAGGAGGGAGATATTGTCAAGTGTAACACTGGTATACAACTCAGTGTGTCTAGACCAGACATAGCTCCACTATCTTTTAGTCCTACAAGGACTCTATAAAGATATTATTCATCTGTATAAGACCTGACACGTGTGGGAAGATCCCATGAAGGGGGGAGTATAACAATACACAGTAGTACACCCTAAAAGAACCCAACATAATGCATGGACATTAGTCATTTCATCATAGGATATGTTAATAATAATGTGATACATACAATAAAACAGTAAGATATATTCATATTAGACACATAATATCAAGGTAAGGTCACAATCACATTATACATCATATTATTTATACTTTAAGGTTATATGGAACACTCATCTGGGATAACATACTCCATGAGCATAACAGACACTAAAGACACTCATCCTAGAGGTCACACTCATTGTTCCAGCCAATAAGAATCAGGGAGGATACTTAATGGGTTCATCCTAGAAACACACTCAATTAGAATACACCTCACTAGAATCATCAGATATTTATATACATATAGAGGGTCAACACCTAGGTATCACTTGGGAGACACCAAACCCCACTTAAAACATCCTCATAGATTGGGGTCCTGTCTTTGTTATAATGGTCACATAAATTCCAATAGACCCTACCTAGGTAAAACATGAAGGAAATGAGGATAACTCCATTCCTCTAGGATAGATACATGCTCTGAGATGTTGAGGGGTATTTTCGATGGATATTGAGACAACTCACCCCATTAGAAAGGATCTCACCAATATTGTACTGATCAACAGTAATATGTATAGGGTTCACCCTATATGATAATAATGGAATATTTCATTGAAGAATTTTAGAAATGGACGAGGAGAACACACACAACTGCTATTGGTCCCAATAATCTCATATAATCTCACCACAATGCTGAGGAGAATGAGTAATACAACATATCCTTAAATATTACATGGTGTGTCCCTGAGGGTACATGGCATGTCTCACTAATCCCGAAACAACCTGTGTCTCACACTCACATGACATGATATTGTCAATAATACACAGCATGCCTCTTAAGGTAAACAACATGTAAATGTCTCCCTATAACTCGGTGTGCCATTATTCCTGTGATTGTGAACACTGGTTTGTACCTCTATACTTGGTTGTGTCGGAGTATATAGCTTTGCCTGTGTACTCTAGTCTTCCCATGTACTTCCCTCATACATGTAATATGGGAACACTTGGCCACCTAGGTTTGTACCACCTATACACATTGAACTGTTCGGCATGTGTTACAAAACGTATGAATAGGAACACATGACATGTAACATTACATGGCCTCTTGGGTATGTACTCTAAGTACAGGATGATCTAGTTGGATAGGGGTAACATGACAAGTGAAATGTGTTATATGACATGTGATAATTATATTTTCATGAAAACCTTAGTGCCACACAGAAGTAACTACATGGTGTGTCTTCAGGTTACTACACACTATGTACTCTGTTTTTTCACAGAACTCATATGAATTTTCAAATGTCATATCCCGCACATTAATAGTCAATGATTCTTACCTAAATCATGCCATAATTCATAGATCTAAGGTTTAAAAATCCTCCTCACCAATAATATCTAAAATCCAACCATATCTGAATCTCGAGAAACACCCGATGTCACACCTTGTTGGTGACGCGCATAAAACAGGTATCGTGAACCACCTGTCCATTCACAGATATAATTATCTCATAATGTACCACAACCATGACATAAAATCTCCATCTCATACCCATGGTAGTGATAATTTTCACCAAATAATGATTGTATGCTAATAATTCACCTAGTATCTATCGAATCACATGCCAAAAGAGAATACCAATGTTGAACACACATAAACTGGGGAGACAAAACAAAAAAACACAAGATGATGAATGAACCTCATCCATTGTTTGGATTGGCCTCGATCCATTTACAGTAGAATTATGAAAATATATAAAACACTAAAAAAATAATAAATATCCCGTAAATCTTGGATAAACAAATCCATATCTACAGAAACGACTGATCTGTGTATCATTTTGTTAGTCGATTCATTCGCATTCATCATGAAACAATAAAATGGGGATAAATACACCAAAAATATCCTAACTTGATTTGGATCAATAGATTATGAAGAAAGGTAACACAACATTACAATTGGTGAGATCCCTAGGCTTCGTTGACTTACGATCCACAATCTAATCCTGATCTGATGTTGTGTGTAAATGATCCTCCAACAGTTCATATCAATCAGAAAGTTATGAAAATAACCATAGGTATTAGGCATCGAATGGTTTTAATAGTGTATTCTAGATAAATTCAAAGAAAATAAGAAACAAATTCATCAAATTCATTTATTCTATTATTTGTTCCTAGAATAATGTTTTTTGAAATTCTCAATGCAAAGAAATATATTGTACTTCCTAAGTTAAAACCCTTGTTCTGAACTCAAATTTGTTCTAAGATTTATGATTCAAGACTTTTGGAACCGAAATATGTCCCTTGAGATAGGTGGAGAAGCACCACAACCATTTGGTATGGGATCCAAGATCAAACAACATAAAATCATTCAAAGGATCCTCTTTCATAAAGCACCTTTGTTGGGGACTATCGACACTACAACCACAAAAAGTAAAGTGATGTAAATCCCTTGAGTGTAACGCCCTCTATGACCATGCCAAGAAAATTGAAGGATATCTCTGTGAGTCTAACAGAATCTCCCCTGATCACAGAGCCTCTATGTACTTTGCAGTGAGCCACCAAGCATTATAAGACCCTATTGCTAATAAATATTCAGCTCACTCCTCATTAAAGGGATGGTTACTCCGAAATTTCTCCTTATGAGCTCCCATTTCAAAAATCCCATGAGCATCATGTACCAATTGGAAAATAGATCACCCGAGGTGCTTGAGCATTGTGATCTACCTTTTACCTTATTCCAATTTAATCCTGTCTAAGGTAGTGATTACTTTCGTGAAATCCCATGCTATTTATGAAGAAATGAGACCTTTTGGGTTACTCGAGGAATCTTGGGGCATTAAGCCATCACAAAGTACTCTTCCATTGATAATAGAATCCATGCTAAGGATGGGTCCCCATTCTTTGTGAAGCCCATTCCTTCATGAATCTAAGGTTCTCTGTGAAGCATCTGATCATCATGAAGCCCATCTCCACGATGCCCCTTGATTCAAGAGACCCTATTGCAAATATCCATTGAGGCTTTTACATAGTGATTTATTAGTCCCCCTTGAAGTTTCCTTTATTACATTTCTCAACCTCTTAATTTTCAGCAAACGTATGCTTATGGATTTATATTTTCTTCATAGCTATGCTAACATGGACTCCATGACAGAACACTCATCTGCCACATCTCGTCAAGAATTGATTATGTCGTACACCACCCAAAGGTGCACATCTTATAGACATGTATGTCCAAAGGGGTAAGGAGAGAAACATATCTATCTTCACTTTAGGATGTTAAACTACAATGCCCCATCGTCCTCCTCACATGAAATTAATCTGTACTCTCTCCCCATGCAATTTACATGGGATTCTATTCCATGGGAATTATCAACACCCACCCATATCCATGGGAGTGATATAATTAGATCCTAATCACATGGAATGGGTTCCACTTCAACAAGATTCCATGAGTAATCACTAAACAATCTCTAACTGATTCATATTTTCTGATGTGATTGTCTGGTTTACTACCTCCTCTTCTTTCTCACATCATGAAAGACTTACGTGGGTTTAGAGGTCAGTAGTGACCATGAAAGCCTTATTCCTAGAATCTATCTTGATTTAAGACCCATATCACCCTTCCTAACTATGCGAGTTTTGATCCCTACCTTATAAATAGGGTAAGTAGGAAGACTCCATGAGGTTTAATCCAAACCACTAGTAAACTTGGGTTCTCCATGTAACACATCGACCCCAGAAGCCCAGAGTCAGTGCATTATTTTAATACATTGGCATGATTACAAGGAATCATGTCCTGAAAGACCGATTAGTTTAGAAGTCTTGGAAAATATATTACATACATGAACATTACATTGAACATTAGAAATTATAAAACAAAATAATTGATCCCTTGAGAATTCCATTAATCCCATATCTTAACCCTGCTTATCAATCAAAATACACTTCTTGGAATCCTAGGAAAATAAAACATAAGAAAAAGGTGAGATCAGATGCTCAGTAAGGATAAAAATATAGCAAAAACATTTATAAATAAGCATAAGCATTTAAGGAATTGTATAAGACTAAAACACAATCCTTTTAAAATTAAACTTCATCATAATATGGAAAAGATATATCAAATAATGACATTAACTTATTCACATGGATATTCAACTAGTCGAATAATCGCATGTAAAATCAATAGCCAATTTAATAATGATGGAATACATAATTCCAAACTTCATAACCACATATTCAAAGCCTCATGCCATGACTAAAAGTAATATTCTGTCAAGGACTTGTGCAAAGACACTAGTTTGTCTCATGAGACATACCGATGCATCGAGGAGCTATATCGAGATCCACCCTTCACTTACTAAGTCCAATTCATTCTTCATATGAAAGTGATTAAACATAACAAAAACATTTATATAAAAACTAGAATATGAAATGCCAATACTTTGTCTATAAACCATGAATGGTATAAAAATAACATATCCATAGTCAAACATATCACAAAACCTTCAATATAATATGGAATATTTTTTCTTAATAAATAAATCTCGATGGTGAATTATATCCAGTTATGGATGTTGACATAGTTAAAAATGATTAGTAAAAATCTTTGGGGGAAATATCAATTTTTCATGAAATAATTTTAAAAGACACACAATTTATAAAGGAAGTAATTTAAAAGATATTTTTTAATGAAAGTGTCTTATACCACTTTGAAACTTTTGAACGGAATTAACATTTTAAAAAATTCATGTTCATATAAATAAATCAATAAAATCATTTTGAAAACATAGAAATTAATGAGAAAGGTTTAGAGGAATGAATCTTTAAAACATTTAAAATGATTTTTTAGTTAAAGAGTCCTATAAAAATATTCTTTTTGAAATTTCTTTTATTAAACATGGACATGGATAATAAATATGTCCCACTAAAAACTTACGCATAAAAAATCCTAGATAATAATGAGATTGAGGAATTAACCCTTACCATGACTTTTCCTTGGTAGAGGGTACATTAACCTCCTGTATAATAGTTAAATAATTCTTATTAAATTATAAAAGAATAACATACATAAATATGATACCATATATGATCTTCTAATATTTCTATGTTAATAATAGTTCAGTAGTATCATTGTCTCTGGTGTTAACTGATATGTTTTCCTTTATATGATGGACTAGGTAATCCATGTTTGTTATGGATAGATTTTATTTGATTCATATCCAGAATGATATTATGTTCTTAAACATTATTTTTAATCATAAAATAAAAATTATTCTTGAATGATTATGATGGGGAATGAATCTCATTGTGTTCGTGGAGACAGTAATTCGTACGTACACACGAGTGAAAACATCCTTATATTGATGGTGAAATCGTATGTAATTGGATGTTATATCATATATAATGAATCATTAACATGTTATATTTATTATTTACATCAGTTATACTCATTATTATACTCATCCAAATAATTACGTTTTTGAATAACAAACTACACCATGATATGGAGACAGTAGGCCATACGTACGCACATATGGTGAATTTTTCATTTATTGGATGGATAGAATAACGAATATGGTTGTACCATATTTATAATAACATAATAGTATGTATAAGGTACAGGATTTATTATTTTGGTATGAAAACAACAAAGAAACAGGACATGGAAGAAGAAAAGAACTTGAAAGAGGGTGGGGAAATTATTACCTCTACTTCTGGTGTTTTCTTTTGAGTTGATCAAAACAGCTCCTTAGGATGGCATTATAATAAAATTAAGGCCTAAAGGTTTAAGTGAGGGAATTTGGGAGAATATTTGGGTAGGGTTTGGCTGAGCCAAAAGGCTTTGGAGGTGTGAAATTAAGAGAAGGGGAAGTGCCCTTTTACAAGAGAGGTGAGGGTCAATTTAGGAAAATCTTGAAATATTATTTTATAATAAACTCATTTTTGGTTTCTAATGTCTCCAAAATTATTTATTTCGAATATAATATGGGTATGGGTATAAAACCTCTCAACCAATAGGTTTTAGACAGGTTTAGGTCACTATATTAACCTTATTGTTTTTATTTAACTATTTGTTAAAAAGTTTGACATTTACCATATCTCTTTGTATTTTTATATTATATGGTTAATAAAATTACAATAAACTACCAAGAGAACCCCAAGTGGTTCATTATTAGTATATATAACCTTATTTAAGTCATTTGGCAGATCCTTATATTTTTAGGAATATTATATCAATTAATAAAATAGTATTTGTATTAAAAACTCAATTATGTCAATATTGACACTATTTAGTATTTTATTTTTTTGAAATCCATAAAAACTTTATCACTTAGAATAAAATTTATTTCACCACCCCTAAAATTTCATAGTAACCTATAAAATTAGTGGAATGAATCATAAGTCTCAACTTTCATTTATTTGGATATTTATAATATCAATTATTTTAATATTTCATTAATAAAGTAATTATTGCATCATCATTGTGTCATAAATAAATTAAATTATTTAATATATAAAAATTATAAATAAAATACAATTATGTATGAAATTTTTTTACCTTTCCAATGAATATTTATAGGTGAATTAATATTGTGTGTAACCCTATATTAAAAATTGTTTATTTATTAAACATTGAATTTAAATCTTTTAACTCTTCTTTAAATAAAATAACAATAAATGTCCTAATCTAATCCAAGTGAACCAAATAGGATCATATTTTATTTATAAGGTTGTTTTTTGGTGTAATTGTACTTATCTAATCGAATTAGGACATGTTTTAGGGTAATTATGATATCATTTTTACCCTTAATTACCCTATTTACCTTCAACTATGGTAAATAAAAGTCAAAAGTTACTATTCAACTAAAAATATTTTCATATTATTGAACCACTTTTTACATACTGATATTAAAAATGTCTCTTAGATTTTTTAAATTCAACTCACAGAAGCGGTAAAATTATGATTTATGCAAATTTGCAAAAACTCCTAGGAGGTGGGTAAAAGACGGTAAAAAGTTCAATAAAATTTTTATATATCTAAAATTGTTATAAAATAACTTCCATTAATTACATTGAAATTATATAGGTATTATGTATCTATTTTAAGAAAAATAAAATTTAAAGAAAACAAATAATTATTTAAATAAAAAGTCAATTGTAACCAATAACGCAGTGTTTTCACTATTCATTAAGAATAGAATGTTTTTAGAAAAATACCAAAAATTAACCCTAATATAATTTTGATATTAAGAATTCAAAAATAAAGTCCATTTTGAAAAATAAAATTCATAAAATTTCAAAAAGTGGGTATGACTATTCATAACGACTAGTTTGATTGGTCGCGGTGTGTTAGAATCTTGAAGTTGTGTACAACGCAAGTTATTGCATTATTCAAAGGAAAACGTACCGTGGAAGCTTGGAGAGTTACATTCTTCCCTCCTTCATATAATTTCATCCTCGAAATTTCTAGAATACTACCACACAAAAATATTTGGGTGGTTCTTCATCATAAGTTATTCTGGTTCCCACGTTGCCTCTTCCATCTTATGGTTTTTCCATAGAACTTTTACCGGATGAATCATCCGGTTTCTAAACACTTGTTCTCTAGTATCAATAATATTGGGAGTCTCTTCACAATAAGATAGATTAGGTTCAAGTTAAATTTCCTCATAGGTGGGTACATGTGTTGGGTCCAACATGTATTTTCTCAACATTGATACGTGGAACTCATCGTGAACTTTAGAAAGACTTGGAGGCATTGCCAAATGGTAAGCTACAACCCCAATTCGATCTTGAATTTCAAAAGTTCCGATGTACCTGGGACTTAATTTACCCTTCTTACTAAATCTTATAGCTCTGTTCCATAGAGACACCTTCAAGAAAACATGATATCCTACCTGAAATTCCAAATCCTTCCTTCAGTTATCGGCGTAGCACTTCTGCCTACTTTGAGATGCTTTTATGTGGGTTTGGATAACCTTCACATTTTATATTGTTTTCTCAACAAGTTCCGAGCCTACGAGTTTTCTTTCACCAACATCATCCCAATAAGATGGTGTGTGACATCTCTTTCCATATAGCGCTTCATATGGTGCCATCTAAATACTTGAATAAAAGATATTGTTATAGGAAAATTCTACCAAAGGTAAATATTGATCTCGCATACCTTGAAATTCATGTGAGAATGATCTCAACATGTATTCTAAGGTTGGAATAGTCCATTCTGATTGTCCATTGGTTTGAGGATGGTAGGCAGTGCTCAAACGAAGTTCAGTATCTAGGGCCTTCTAAAGACTTTTCCAGAATCCTGATGTAAAACGTGGATCACAATCAGAAACAATCGATTGGGGTACACCATGGAGTATTAAAACTTCAATGATATATAGTCTTTCCAGACATTCATCTGGTAAATCTTCTCTTATAGCAAGAAAATGTTCTGACTTGGTAAGATGATCAACAATGACCCATATTGCATCATTCCTTCTAGGAGTCTTTGGTGGGCCCATGACAATATCCATTGTAATATTATCAAATTTCCACTCAGGTATTGGAAGAGGTTGCATGAATCCTCTAGGCTGTTGCCTTCCAGCGTTCACTTGTTGACAAACCATACATCTTGACACAAACTTATCAATCTCCCTCTTCATGTGGTCCCACCAAAAATTTTCCTTCAAATATATCTACATCTTGGTGATCTGATGGTGTATAGAGAAATTGGAACTATGAGCATCATCCAACAATTCCGTTTTTAGATAAGGTATATCGGGAACACAAAGTATCTTCCCAAATTTTAAAATTCCATCTTCATATACGAAGTTACACAATCTCCCATCATTTACAGCTTTAATCTTCTTTTAAAACTTCTCATCATTATTCTGAGAACCTTTTATCCTTTCTAGTAATGATGGTTTGGAAATCATATGAAAAATTATTTATGTTTCACCTTCTAGGGTTATTCCCATATCCATCATTACTGGATACATGAAAATAAGATCCCTTTCAACTCTCATCTTGTTCAAAACTCCATGATCCTTTCTGCTCAAAGCATCTTCCACCTTATTTTCCTTTCCCATGTGGTAGTGTATTATGCAATCATAATACTTGAGTAGTTCAGGTCATCTCTTTTGCCTCATGTTTAGTTATTTTTGTGAGAAAATATAATTCAAACTCTTGTGATCTGTATAAATCTCACATTTTTCACCATAGAGATAGGGTCTCCATATCTTCAGAGCGAAGATTACATCTTCTAACTTAAGATTCTGGGAGGGATAGTTTTTCTCATGACTTTTTAGCTGTATTGATGCATAGGAAATAACTCTATCATTCTGCATAAGGACACAAACAAGTCCTTTCTTTGAAGCATCACTATAAATAACAAACCCACCATTCCCTGGTGGTAGAGTCAAGATATTAGCATTGACTAATCTTCTCTTCAGTTATTCAAAACATTCTTCACACTCTTTTTTCCAAACAAATTAAACCCATTTACATGTGAGCTTGGTTAATGGGTTAGCAAACCGGGAAAATTTCTGGATGAAAAGTCGATAATAACCTGCTAAACCAATAAAATTGTGTACCTATGTTATACTCGATTGTGCTGTCCATTCATAGATTGCCTTGTTCTTTGAAGGATCAAAAAATATTCCATTCTTATAGACAATATGGCCAAGAAAATAAATCTCTTGAAACTAGAATTCACACTTGCAAAACTTCCCATATAATTCATTTCTTCTAACAGTGTTTAGAATAATGTGCGATTGATTTAAATGGTCTTATTAGATTTTTAAATATACCTAGATATCATCAATAAATACCACTAATAAGTCATCAAGATATTCCTTGAAAACTCTATTCATTTGATCCATGAAGATAGAGGGTGCATTAGTCAATACAAAATGCATTATTGTACACTCATAATGCCTGTACCTGGTTTGAAATGCTATTTTCAAAACGACTTCCTTCTTCACACACAACTGATGATATACAGATAGAAGGCCAACCATTAAAAAATATTCAGCTCCATGAACTTGGTCGAATAAATCATCAATGTGAGGTAGGGGATACTTTTTATTTATTGTTATAGCATTAATATCTCTGTATTCAATGCACAACCTCATATATCCATCTTTTATCTTAACAAAAAGGACAGGGGCTCCCCATGGAGAAACACAGGGGTGAATAAACCCCTTATTACTAAATTCCTCTAGTTGTTTCTTTAGTTACACTAATTCCACAATGGTCATTCTATAAGGGGTCTTTGATATGGGCCTTGAACCAGGAATTAAATCAATTGAAAACTCAATTTATCATTCTAGAGGATGTCCAGGTAAATCTTCTAGAAACACATCAACATATTCTTGCACAATAGGTACGTCCTCTATTCAATCATTCTTTTCTGCACCCATAATTATTTCATTCTAATACTCCCAAATAATTGAATTTAGTAGATCTACTAGGGGTAGATCTAGATAATAAATAAATGGTGACATTTCTGCTCAAAATATAAGGTACACTTTATCATTATTGTGAATTGCAACCTCCTTCTTCTTATAATAATTTTTTGCATCATGGTCTGAAAACCAAACCATACCAAGGATTATATCAAATTCAATCATGGGTATGATGATTAGATTAGAATATAAATATTTTTTATATTCCTTAATGGGGACTAATTCATAGAACATTGTTGCAATGATACTTCCCTTAAGAGTTTTGACTGAAAACTCCCTTGTTAAATAAAATTGGAAATATCTTACTTTCTTATAAAAATGGGAACATATGAAACAATGTGATGATCCGGAATCAAATAAAGAATTGGATAAACTTGAGAAAACCATTAAATTACCCACCACCACATCTTTCGGAGGATCAACCTCAATAGTAGTGATCACATAAGCTTGGCCTTGATCCCCTATCCTTTTCTATGGTAAGATTCCCTGACGCTTAGGACATTCATTTTCATAATGTCCCATCTCCCTACAATTGTATCATTGAACATTGGTATCTTCTTTCTTTCCCTTATAATCACTAGAAAGATGGCATTTTCTCCACATTTTTAGTATACTCCTTTTATTTTTAGACAGGAACTAAGGTGCATTCTTTCAAAATTATAATAGGGTGGAAATTCAACTCTTCCCTTCTTCTATGTTTCCTTATTTCCTTCCCAGAGTGTTCAACAAATCTCTTCTTCACTTTCTTTTCTTTAAAGTCGTAAGACTTAGATAATTCTTTTTCTATCTTGATAGCACATGAGACAATATCTTCATATGATGAGAATGATTGGGAGACTAGTTCTCAACAGAGAAATGGTTTTAACCCATAAAAGAAATGATCAATATTACTTATTGGGTTACGTATATAATCTGCAACATGTCATTCTAACATTGAAAAGTTAACCCCATACATTGCGACATTCTCATCTTCATTTTTCCTCAGACTCAGAAATTTTCATTCCATATTTGCTCGATGGTCACAAGGAAAATATTTTTCTAATAAAATAAATTTAAACTCCCTCCATTACATATTTGAAACTTATTTATCTTCATTTATGTTTTGAATCAATGACCACTATTGATATTCATCTCCTATGAGGCGATAAACTTCCATGAAAACTTTTTCCCTTTCGCGACTCCCCAAATCATAAAATTTTTTCTCCAATGAACTTATCTATTGTTCAACTAAAAATGGATTTGTAGAACCATTGAATGTCAGTGGTTGTTTCTTAATGAAAAGGTCTAACATTGATCCTCAACATTGTGGATCAGGGTTCTCTATACGGGTATGTTTATTATTAATAACCTTTGCGAGTTGTCCCATTATGTGGATAAGCTGATCCGCACCAGTTGCATCTACAACTCCGCTATAATTATCTTGAGTATGAGGGAAATCCCTAAATGGATTACATGTGTTAAAATAGCTTCCATTCCTTCCACTAGGTTCCATTTCTAAGAAATGGAATACATTAGATTTGTTTATGAACCTCAATACATAATTCTGAACTTGTAAAACATATAACATAAATTGAACAGTTTATGGATATAATCCATAATCTTAAAAAAAGTTCTTTGAGGATGTATATACTAATTAATCATTCATAATGGTTTTTAAATAAAATGAGAATTATCCTAAGCATACCCCCCAGGAGTGTCGTAACCAAAAGTGCATCAAGGCCCGTTTTCGTGCACCAATTCTTATTTGAGTCTTGCACAAAGTAGTGTTTTTGGGGTTTACCACAAGGTACATCTATGCCAGAGCCGCCTCTACCTTCTCGTATCCAGATAGGGATTTATTTTTTGGAAAACTTACAATATCTCTATGGTACCAAAATTCTAGGAAATTCTACTATACTAATCCTCAAAGTCTATCTTAGGGTAATGTGCTCTAATAAGAGTTTTTATAAATCTAGTTTCCAAGGTTTGTACTAAAGTTACTATGATAAAAAATTTAACACCTTTCTTAGAAGCCCAGAGTTGGTGCATTATTTTAATACATTGGCATGATTACATGGAATCATGTCCCGAAATAATGATCAGTTTAGCAGTCTTGGAAAATAAATTACATACATGAACGTTAAATTGCACATTAGAAAATAAAACACAACATAAATGATCCTTTGAGAATACCATTAATCCTATATCTTAACCCTAATTATCAATCATAATACTCTTCTTGGAATCCTGGGAATAAAACATAAGTAATGGGTGAGCTCATATGCTCAGTATGGATAACAATATAGAGGAAACATTCATAAATAAGCATAAACATTTAAGGGAATGTATAAGACTAAAAAACGATCCTTTTAAACTTAAACTTCATCATAATATGGAAATCATAAATCAAATAATTCCATTTACTTATTCACATGGATATTCTACTAGTAAAATAATCTCATGTAATTTCAATATCCAATTTCATAATGATAAAATTCATAATGTCAGACTTCATAACCACATAGTCAAGGCCTCATGCCAAGACTACAAATAATATTTTTTCAAGGCATTGTGCCAAGAAAATAGTTGGTCTCATGAGACCTACCAATGCATCAAGAATCTATTACGGTGTCCACCAATCACTTACTAAGCCCAATACATTCCTCAGATGAAAATGTTTAAACATAACATAAACATTATTTTTAAAACTAGCATAAAAATGTCATTACTTTATCCATAAACCATGAGGGTATAAAAATAACACATCTACAGTCAAAAATATCACAAAATCTTCAATACAATATGGAAGAATTATATCATTATAAATTAACCTTGATCAAGAATAATATCCAGTAAAGAATGTTGACATAAAATGATCAGTAAAACTCTTTGAGAGAAATATCCCTTTTTCATGAAATCATTTTAAAAGTCACATAATTTATAAAGGAATTAATTTAAAAGATATTTTTGAATCAAAGTGAACCATACCAATTTTATACTTTTGAAAGGAATTAACATTTTAAAACATTCATGTCAATATAAATAAATCCTTAAAATCATTTTGAAAACATGGACATTAATGAGAAAGGTTTAGAAGAATAAATATTTAAAAAATATAAAATGATTCTTTAGATAAATAGTAGCTTAAAAATAATCCTTTTGAAAACTCTTTTATGAGACATGGACATGGATAATAAATATGTTTCATTAATAACTTACACATAAAAAATCTATGATAATAATGAGATTGAGGAATTAATCCTTACCTTGACTTTTCCTTGGTTGAGGGTATGTTAACCTCTTGTATAATAGTTAAATGATTGTTATTAAATTATAAAAGAATCATATATATAAAAATAGCTTCATATATGTTCTTCTAATATTGCTTTGTAAATAATATTTTAGTAGTATCATCATTTCGGGTGTTAACTGATCTGTTTTCCTTTATATGATTGGTTATGTAATCAATATTTTTTATTGATAGGATGTATTTGATTCATATAAAGAATGATATTAAGTTCATAAAAAATATTTTTAATCATAAATTGAAAATTATTCCTGAATGATTACGATGGGGAAGGAATCTCATCGCGTTCGTGGAGATAGTAATTCGTATGTACGCACGAGTGAAAATATCATTATATTTATGGTGAAATAGTATGTAATTGGATGGTATATCATATATAAAAAATAATTAACATGTTATATTTATTATTTACATCAGTTATACTCATTATTATACTCATCCAAATAATGAAGTGTTTGAATAAAAAACTACACTGCGAAGTGGAGACAGAAGGTCGTACGTACACACGTATGGTGACTTTGTCATTTTTAGGATGGATAGAATAACAAATATGTTTGTAAAATATTTATAATAACATCACAGTATGTATAATTTACTGGATTAATTATTTTGGTATGGAAACAACAAAGAAATAGGAAGTGTAAGAAGAAAATAACGTGAAAGAGGGTGGTAAAATTATTACCTCTACTTCGGGTGTTTCATTTTGAGTTGATCAAAAGCGTTCCGTAGGTTGGATTTCTGATCAAATTTAGGCCTCTAGGTTAATGTGAGGTAATTTGGGAGGATATTTGGGCAGGGTATGGTCGATCCAAAAGGATTTGGAGGTGTGAAATTAAGATAATGGGTCGTGCCCTTTTATAAGAGAGGTGAGGGTCACTTTAGGAAAGCTTGAAATATTATTATATAATAAAATAATTTTCAGTTTCTAAGGGCTCAAAAATGATTTATTTCGAGGATAAGGTGGGGATTGATCGAAAACCTTTCAACCAATAGGTTTTAGACAAGTTTATGTGACCATATTAACCTTATCTCTTTTATTTAACTCTTAGTTAAATAGTTTGACATTTACCATGTCTCACTGTTTTTTTATATTATATGGTCAATAAACATACTATAAACTTCAAATAGAACCCCAAGTGGTTCATTATTATTATATATAGACTCATATATTTCTTTGGGCTGAACCTTAGATTTTTAGGAATATTATATCAATTAATAATATAGTATTTATTTTAAAAACTCAATTATGTCAATTTTGACACTATTTAGTATTTGATTTTTTTGAAACCCATAAAAACATTATAACTTCGAATAAAAATTATTTAACCAGCCCTAAAATTTCATATTAACCTATAAATTTATTTTAATTCATCAGAAGTCTCAACTTATATTTATTTGGATATTTATAATATCAATTATTTTAATATTTCATTAATAAGGTAATTACTGCATCATCAATGTGTCATAAATAAATTAAATTATATAATGTCTAAAAATTATAAATAAAATAAAATTATGTAGGAAATATTTTTATATTTTTAATGAATATTTATAGTTGAATTTATATTGTGTTCAGCCCTATATTAAAAATGGTTTAGTTATTAAACATTGAATTTAACTCTTTTAACATTTCTTTAAATAAAATAATAAAAAATGTCATAATCTAATCCAAGTGGATAAAAAAGGATAATATTTAATTACTAAGGTTGTTTTTGGTCGAATTATACTTATCAAATAGAATTAATACATGTTTTAGGGTAATTATGATATCATTTTTACCCTTAATTAGCCTATTTACATTTAACCGTGGTAAATAAAAGTCAAAAGTTACTATTCCTCAAAAATTATTTTCATCTTATTGAACCACATTTTACCTACTGATATTAACCATGTCTCTTGGATTTTTTAAATTCAACTCACAGAAGCGGTGATATTATGTTTTATGCAAATTTGCAAATGCTTCTAGGATGTGGGTAAAATACGGTAAAAAGTTCAAAAAAAATTTATATATCTAAAATTATTATAAAATGACTCCAATTAATTAAATTGAACTTATATATGTAATATGTATCTTTTTTGACATAAAATAAATTTAAATTAAACAAATAATTATTTAAATAAAATGTCAGTTTTAACCAATAATGTAGTGTTTTCACTATTCATCAAAAATTGAATGTTTTCCGAAAAATACCAAAAATTCACCCTAATCAAATTTCAATATTACGAATTCAAAAATTAAATCAATTTTGAAAAATAAAAATTTTAAAATTTTAAAAAGTTTGTATTACTCTCCATAACGACTAGTTTGATAGGTCGCGGTGTGTTAGAATCTTGAAGTTGCGTACAAGGCAAGCTATACATTATTTAAAGGGAAACATATCGTGGAAACATGGGGTGTTACACTCTATCCTATGGAAGTACCATCATGATGTGACATATTTACTTTATGGGAAACATCCCCTTGTATCAACCTCTGTAAGGTGTTATGATCCATCTGTCATCACCTATTTCATCCATCATCCACCCTGCTTTTATTCTGGGACACCACATCCCAGTAAGATCCTAAAATTCAACCACATCCCCAATATTCCAACTGGGCCACCTCCTTTGGTTACTCGACCCCAATCTACATCCATCTATGCTACTAACCATAAATAATCCCCATCAAGTCTCCAAGCCTCTAACTATGTGTAAGCCCCGATTCCATGCCCCATTTGGAACTACATGGACTTTGATCACTGTATTATGCACGTGGTATGTAGGAACCCTCCTTGAGGTTCAAGACCAACATTAATTACCATCCCTTTCCTTCCCTTTAGTATCTCTTTCATGGGAGCATAACACCCCAAGATTCCACGGTACGCTTGTCTTTGAATAATACAATAGCTTGCATTATATTGGCTCTGAGTTCTAGCACATCGCGACCAATCAAACTATTCATTTAAAAATTATTTATGAATAGTAATACCACCTTTTTGAAATTTTTTAAATTTTATTTTTAAAAATGGGATTCATTTTTGAATTCTTTATATTAAACGTATCTTATGGTAAGTTTTTTTTATTTTTTTGAAAACATTCAATTTTTTATGAATAATGAAAAACACAGCGTTATTGATTAAAACCGACTAATTATTTAAGTAATTATTTTAAAATTTAAATTTATTTTAAAGTAAAAATAGATAAATAATACTTTTATTAGTCCAATTTATTTCATTGGAGTCATTTTATAATTATATTAGATATATAAAATTGTATTGAACCTGTTTAACGTCTTTTACCCACCTTCTAGGCACATTTCCAAATTTGATAAAACGTAATTTTACCAATTCATTGAATTGAATTTAAAAAAATCCAATAGACACGGTTTTCATCATTAATTAAAATGTCGTTCAATATAATGAAAATAATTTTTGGTGAATAGTAACATTTGAATTTTATTTACCATGGTTAAAAGTCAATTGAGTAATTAAAGGTAAAAATAATATTATAATAATATAAAATTACCCCAACACATTTCCTCATTCCATTGAATAATTTTTTTCCTACCAAAATAAACCTTAAAACAAAAAATAAGATCCTTTTTGATCCATTTGGGTTAGATTTGGAAATTTATTATATTTTATTTAAGGAAGAGTTAAAATTGTTAAATTGAAATGTTAATAACTAAACCATTTTTAATATAGGGTTATATATAAGATAAATTATACATTAAATATTCCTTATAAATCTAAAACAATTTCCTACATCATATAAATTCATTCATAATTTTTAAACATTAAACAATTAAATTAAGTTATGACAAAATGATGATGTAGTAATTACCTTATTGATAAAATATTAAAATAATTGATATTTTAAATTTTAAAAAAATTTAAATTTTAGAATCCATCCAAGAATTTTATAGATTGATATGAAATTTTAGGGTTGATTAAATGTATTTTTTTTAATTAATCAAGTTGTTATGACATTCACAAAAACCAAATATTAAATATTGTCAAAATTGACATAAATGAGTTTTTAAAACAAATACTATGTTATTAAATGATATAATATTCATAAAAATATAATATTCATCCAAATGACTTATATAATTTTTTATATGTCATTAATAAACCACTTTAGGTTCTCTTGACATTTTACAGTAACTATATTAACCATGTAGTATAAATATACAAGAAGACATGGTAAAAGTTAAAATATTTTACAAAGAGTTAAATATAAAAGATAAGGTTAATATGGAGACCTAAACAAGTCTAAAACCTATTTGTTGAGAGTTTTATACCTTCCCCCACCTCATCATAGAAATAAATCCATTTGTATCTATTAGAAATAGAAAAATAGTTATAATAAAATAATATTTCAAGCATTTCCTAAAGTGCCCCGCACCTCTCTTATAAATGGGTACTTCCCCTTCTAATAAATTCACACATCAAGGTCAATATTTCTCAGACATAGCCTTCCAAATATCTTCTAAACTACCCTCACTTAATCATAGAATCCTTACTTTGATCACAAAGCCAACCTAAGGATCACTTTTGTTCAAATCTAAAGGAAGCATCAGAAGAAGAGATAATTATTTCATCTCTACTTTCAAAGTTCTTTTCTTCTTCCACTTACTCTATCTTTGTTGTTTCCATACCAAAATAATAAATCTAGTAAATTTTACATATTTTGGTGTTATTATAAAAATTTTACAGCGATATTCATTATTCTATCCATCTTGTGAATGACAAAGTCACCATATGTGTGTACGTACGGCTTACCGTCTCGACGTTGTGGTGTAGTTTGTCATTCCACACTTCATTATTTATATGGGTATAATAATGAGTATAATTTATTTAAATAATAAATATAACATGTTAATTATTATTTATATATAATATACCATCCAATTACATACTATTTCACCATCAATAGAATGATATTGTCTCTCGTGCGTACGTACGGATTACCGTCTCCACGACGTGATGGGATTTCATTCCCCATCGTAAACATTCAAGAATAATTTCAATTTTATGATTTAAAAATAATTTTTATGAAAATAATACCATTATTAATATAAAACAAATACAGTCTATCCATAACAAACATGACTTACTTAACAAAACATATAGAGGAAAATGAATTGGTCAACACCCAAAACAATGATACTACTAAAATATTATTAACAAAGAAATAAAAGAGAATCATATATGATATTATATTTATGTATGTGGTTATTGTATATTTTAATAAAAAATATTTAACTATTATAAAGGATTTTAACATACCCTCGACTAAGCAAAAGTACAAGGTAAGGGTTAATTTTACCATCTCTTTATTATCCAAGGTTGTTTATACGTAAGTATCTACGGGGACTTCTTTATCATCCACATACATATTTCTTAAAAATGTATTTCAAAACATTTTTAATATTTCCTATACTATGGGTTAAATTAATCTACACCCTTTTTGACTTTTTATAAAAATGTTTTGAAAGGAATCATTCTGTCTTTTTCCAAACAAGGTACTTTATGACTTTTTCGACAAATTAAAGAAAAAATATTTTTTTTAACTTATACGGTGGTTGTGGCTATATTTTTCGATTATAACACCTTTAAAATATTCCCTTAAAAGATAATATGAATATTTTTAAAATAATTTCTTCTTTTATAATTTTAAAACTTTTAAATGATTTCAATGTAGAATGATATATTTCTCTCAAATAGTTTTTGGGTTGATTTCATCTATGTCAACATCTCTTGTTGGATTTTATGTTTAATTGAAGATGATTTATTATGATACAATAATATATATTTTATTTGTATTTTAATGATATGTTTAACTATGGATGTTATATTTTTATTTCATTCATTGTTTATGGTTAAATTAGTAACATTTCGTATCTTATTTTAATATGAATTTTTATGTTATGTTTCACCCTTTTCATATGAGGAATTCATTGGACATAGTAAGTGATGGTCGGGGCCCTCTACAGCCCATAGATGCATCGGTAGGTCTCGTGAGTCAAAGTAGTGTCTTGGCACAAGGCCTTGAAAATATATTTTATTTCTAGTCTTGGAATGAGGCCTTGACTATGTGGTCATGATGTCTGACATTATGAAATCTGTCATTATGAGATGCGATATTTATATTACATGTGATTATTTGACTTGTAAAATATCAATGTGTATAATTAAATGGAATTATTTGATTTATATTTTCCATATTATGCTGAAATTTATGTTTAAAATCCTTGTGTTTTAGTCATATACACTGCCTTACAAATTTATGCTTATTTATGATAGTTTCTACTATATTGAAATCCTTATTGAGCATCTGAGATCACCACTTTCTTATGTTTTATTTTTTCCAGGATGAAAATAAGTATATTATAACTGAACTATAGGGATAGGCTAAGGGATATGAGTGTTTTAAAAGGAGACACAATATTGACATTTCATTTCATAATTTAATGTAAAACTTATGAATGTATCTGGTACTTTCAGGGCTACTAAACTGATTGGTATTTCAGGATTTGATCTCTTGTTATCATATCAATGTTATGTAATAATGAAACGACCGTAGGTAGATGGGGTCTGGTAATTATAGTTGGTATGAGAGAAATTTTAGTTCAATCCTTGGAAACTAGATTTAGAAAAACCCTAATTAAAGATCATTACCCTAAGATAGACTTTGAGGATTAGTATAGAAGAACATCCCAAAATTTTTGGTAATATAGATATTATGTGGTTTTTCAAAGAAATACATCCATGTATGGATGCTATAAGTGGAAGTGGTTCAAGCATAGATATACCTAGGAGTGAAATCTCTTACAAGGAGTTTCGGACATGACCCGGGGTATCCTGGTACACAATAATGATCCTTAATGTGCACCTGGTTCGACACTCCTGGGGGATAAGATTATAATAATTTATAATTTATTTAAAATCCATTATGAAGGATTTATTAGTAAATAATTCCTTAAAGAATTTTTATTATTATTATGGATTATATTCATAAACTGTTCAATTTATGTTATGTATTTTAAAAGTCTAGAATTATGCACTGTGATTCATAAACTAATTTAGTGTATTCCATTGCTTAGAAATGGTGCCTAGTGGAAGGAGTCGAAACCGTATCAAAGATCATAATCCATGTAGGGGTTTCTCTATTATTAAAGATAATTATAGTGGAGATAGTGATGCAACTAGTACTTAATAGCTTATAACCATACTGGGAAAACTCACTCCGGTTATAAGTAATAACCATACCCATATGGAGCACCCTGATCTACAATGTGGAGGATCATTGATATACCACTTCTTAAAGAAAAACCACCCACATTAAATGGGACTATAAATAAATTGGTACATGAACAATGGATTAGTTATTTATAGGAAATATTTCATGCTTTGGGGAGTAGCACAAGGGAAAAATTTTTCATAGAAGTTTATCTCCACTCAGGAGAGGTAGATCAATGGTGGTCACTAATTAAAAACACAAAGAAGGATGAAAAAGTATCAAATATGTAATATAAGGAGTTTAAAAATATTTTCATAGAAAAATACTTTCCACGTGATCATTGAGATGATATGGAAAGGAAATTTATGAGTTTGAGGCAAAAGTAGAATGATATTGTCACAAAATATGAGGATAACTTTACAAGGATGGAAAGGCATGCTTTAGATTATATACATTACCCAAGAAGTAAAATTGATTGATTCTTCTATGGGTTAAAACCATTTATTCGTTGAGTATTAGTCTCACAATACTTATCATTGTATGAAGATATAGTCTCGTGTGCTATCAAGGCTGAAAATGAATTCTCAATGTCTTATGACTTTAACGCAAAGAAATAGAAGAATATATCTGTTGAACACTCTGAAAAAGGATATATGGGGAAGAAGGGAAAATTTTACTTTCCATCCTACAGTAATTGTGCAATGAAACACCCTGGTACATGCCTAAAGGGGATGGGAGTTTTTTACAAGTGTGGAGAAAAAGACCACCAAGCTCATGATTGTTAGGGGAAGAAAGAGGTTTTCAATGTTCAATGATACAATTTTAAAGATATGAAAAATTATTCAAATGAATTTCCTAAGCATCAAGGAAACTTACCTCAAAAAAGGGTAAGGGGTTAAATCCAATCATATGTTATCACAATTGCCAAGGTTGATGTTCTGAATAATGTGATGGTAGGTACTTTGATCATTTCTTAAAAATTATCCAATGCATTATTTTATTTTGGATCATATCATTCTTTCATATCTTCCCAGATTTCCAAGAAAATTAGATATTTCCAATTTCACTTAACAAGCGAGTTTTCAGTCATAAATCTTAAGGGATGTATCATAGCAACAATGTTTTGTTAATCAGTTACCATTATGGAATATAAACATGCTTTATCTACTGGTATTATTATCATACCCATGATTTAAATTAATATAATACTCATTATAGATTGTCTTTCAGACAATGATGTGAAAATTTATTGTAAGAAGAATGAGGTTACAATTTTTTATGATGATAAAGAATCCCTTATCATTAGAGCAGAAACATCACTATCTGATTCTCATCTAGATCTTCCCCCAGTAGCTCTACTAAATTCAATTTTTGGGGAGTAAGGGAGTGAAATAACCATGGGTGAGGAAAGGAATGTTCAATAGATGATGTACCTATTGAACAAGAATATGTTGTTGTATTTCTAGAGTACTTACATGTACATCCTCCAGAACATGAAATTGAGTTTTCCAATATGTTAATTCCTGGTTCAAGGCCCATATCAAATACCACTTATATAATTGGCACTGTAGAATTAGTGTAACAAACAAAAAAACTAGAGTAATTGAGTAATAAATGATTTATTCAACCAAGTGTTTCTCCATGGAGATCCCATGTTCTTTTTGTTAAGAATAAATATGGATATATGAGGTTGTGCATTGACTATAGAATGATCAATGCTATAACAATAAAGAACGGTTATCCCCTACCTCACATTGATGATTTATTTGATCAACTTCATAGAGATCAATATTTTTAAAATATTAACCTTATATTTGGATATCATCAGTTGTGTGTGAAGAAGGGAGACATTCCAAAGACAACATTTCGAATCAGTTATGGGAATTATGAGTTTACAATAATGCCTTTTGGACTGACTAATTAACCATCTATTTTAATGGACCTAATTAATAAAGTTTTCATGGAATATATTGATGAATTTGTAGTTGTATTTATTTATGATATCTTAGTATAATCCAAAATCTATGAAGACCATGAAAATCAATTGCACACTATTCTGAAAATTCTAAGAAGAAATTAATTATATGGGATGTTTAGAATGATAGAATTATGGATTCAAGAGATTTCTTTTCTTTTATATATTGTCTCTAAGGATGGAATCTCTATTTATTATTCAAAGATAAGGGAAATCGAAGAATGTTCAGCATCGAAGAGAATAACTGTGGTACACAATTTTATTGGTTTAGCAGGTTACCATCGTTGTTTCGTACAGAATTCAACCCGATTAGATAACCCATTAACCAATCTCACATGTAAAGGTGTTAAATTTAATTAGAAAAAAGAGTGTAAATAATGTTTTCAATAATTGAAGATAATATTATTCAATGCTCCTATCTTGACTCTGCCATCAGGGGGTGATGGGTTTGTTATTTATAATGAATCTTCAAGGAAAGGCCTTGGTTGTGTCCTTATAAAGAATGATAGAATTATTTCCTATGCATCATGATAGCTAAAACATCATGAAAAAAACTATCCTACTCATGATATTGAGTTATAAATGATAATCATTTCCCTGAAGATATAAAGACACTATCTCTATGGTGAAAAATGTGAGATATATACTAATCACAAGTGTTTACATTGTCCCATAGAAAGAACTCAACATGATACAGTGGTAATGGATCAAACTAGTCATGAATTATTATTTCACAATAAGTTACCACCTGGAGAAGTCAAATAAGGTGTAATATGCCTTTATTAGAAAGGTTCATGGTGTTCTGAACAAGATAAAAGTTGAAAGGTATCCTATGTTCATGAATCTAATAAAGATTGATATGGCAATTACCATGGAAGGTGAAACATCAATACTTTTTCAAATGGATTCCAAAACATCTTTACTATAAATCATAACAAGTTCTCAAACTAATGAGGAGGAGTTTCAAAAGAAAATTACAATTGTGAATGATGGGAGATTGATCGACTTCATATATGATGATGGAATTTTGAAATTTGGGAAGAGGCTTTGTGTTCCCGATATACCTGATCTAAAAAGGAAATTATTGGATGATGCTGAAAGCTCCAATTTCTCTATACACCCTGGTAGCACTAAAATGTATAGGGATTTGAGGTAACATTTTTTTGGGACAACATGAAGAGGAAGATTACTAGTTATATGTCAATATGTATGGAATTTAAATAGGTGAAATCTAGAAGACAACATCCTAGAGGAGTCATGCAACCTCTTCCCATACCTGAGTGAAAATGGGATGATATTATGATGGACATTATCATGGGGCTACCAAACACTTCTAGAAGGAAGGATGAAATATGGGTCAGTGTTGGCCATCTTACCAATTCATCACAATTTATTGCTATAATAGAAGATTTAAAACTTGAATGTTGAGAAAGACTATATATTAATGAAGTTGTAAGACTTCATGGGGTACTCTTATCGACTGTTTCTATTCATGATCCACATTTTACATCAAGATTATTGAGAAGTATTAAGAAATCCCTTGATATTGAACTTCAATTGAGCACAACCTACCACCCTCAAACTGATGGAGAATCAAAATGGACTATTTAAACCATAGAAGACATGTTGAGATCATGCTCACATGACTTTCAAGGTATGTGGGATCAGTATTTACCTATGGTAGAATTTTTCTATAACAATAGCTTCTTTTAAAGTATTCATATTGCACCATATGAAGTATTATATATAAAGAGATGTCACAAACCAACTTGTAGAGATGATGTTGGTGAAAGAATACTTGTAGGCCCAGAACTTTTTTAGGAAACAATAGAAAATGTGAACATTATCCAAAGCCACATCAAATCAGCTCCAAGTAGGAAAAAGTGCTATGCTGGTAAATGAAGGAAGGATTTCGAATTTCAAGTAGGAGATCATGTTTTCTTGAAGGTATATCCATGAAAGGGTGTTATACATTTTGGTAAGAAGGGTAAATTAACTCCCAGGTACATCAAACCATTTCAAATTCAAGAGCAAATCAAAGTTGTTGCTTACAATTTGGAAATGTTTCCAAGTCTCTCCAAAGATCATAATTTTTTCCACGTATCACTGTTGAGAAAATACATGCCAGACCCAAAGCATGTACTGACTTATGAAGAAATAGAACTAGAACCAAATATGCCTTATTATGAAGAGCTTATCAGAATTCATGATACTAGAGAACACGGGTTGAGAAACCGGACGACTCATCTGGTAAAAGTTCTATGAAAAAACCATAAAATGGAAGAGGCAATGTGGGAACCTGAGGACCATATGATGAAGAACCATCTGAATTTTTTTATACAGTAATATTCTTGAAATTTAATGGATGAAATTATTAGGAGGGAAGAATGTAACAACTCAAGCTTCCATGGTACACCTCCATTTGAATAATACAATAGCTTACATAGTACACAGCTTTGAGTCCTAGCACACCACGACCAATCAATTTAGCAATTGAGAAAGTAGTTATGAATAGTAATACCCACCTTTTGAAATTTTATATATTTTATTTTTCAAAATGGGCATCATTTTTGGATTCAAAGTATCAAAATTAAATTAGGGTAATGTTTCGGTATTTTTCTGAAAACTTTCTATTTTTGATGAAGTGAAAAACACTACATTATTGTATAAAACCGACTATTTATTTAAATAATTATCTTTAAAGTCAAAATATATACATAATACTTATATTATTCCAATGTAATTTGTTGGAGTCATTTTATAATGATATTAAATATATTAAATTTTATTAAACCTTTTTAACTTCTTTTACCCACCTTCTAGTCACATTTCTAAATTTGCATAAAACGTAATTTTATCACTTCTGTGAATTGAATATAAAAAATCCGATGAAAAAGGTTGTCATCATTAAGTAAAATGTGGTTTAATTGGATGAAAATAATTTTTGGTGAATAGTAACTTTTGAATTTTATTTACCACGGTTAAAAGTAATTAGGGTAATTATAGGTGAAAATAATATTATAATAAAATAAAATTACCCCAGAACATGTCATAATTTTATTGGATAAGTATTTTTCTAACAAAATAAACCTTATAACAAAAATAAAATCCTTTTTCATCCATTTGGGTTAGATTAGGACATTTACAATATTTTATTTAAAAAGGAGTTAAAAGTGATAAATTCAAATTTTAATAACTAAAAAAAATTTAATATAGAGTTATAAATAAGATAAATTATACAATAAATATTCATTAAAAATATGAAAATATTTCCTACATCATAGTATTTTATTAATAATTTTTATACATTAAATAATTAAATTTATTTACGACACAACAATGATCCAGTAATTACCTAATTATTGAAATATTAAAATAATTGATATTATAAATATTAAAATAAATGTAAATTGAAACTTTTCATTCCATACAAGAATTTTCTAACTGAATAATACATGTTAGGGTTGATTAAATTTATTTTTTTCCAAGTAATCAAGTTGTTATGACTTTCACAAAAACCAAATACCAAACAATGTCAAAATTGACATAAATGGGTTTTTAAAACAAATACTATGTTATTAAATGATATAATATTCCTAAAAAAATATGATTTAGAAAAAGTAATTAGATAATATTATATATGTAATTAATGAACCACTTGATGTTTTCTTGGCATTTTATAGTAACTATATTAGCCATGTCGTATAAAAATACAGGAAGACATGCTATAAGTTATACTATTTAACTAAGAGATAAATCTAAAAGATAAGGTTAATATGGTGACCTAAAATTTTCTAAAACCCATTGTTTGAGAGTATCTATACCATTCCCACCATATCATCAAAATAAATCCATTTTGATCTATTATATACCAAAGAATAATTTTATAATAAAATAATATTTCAAGTTTTTCCTAAAGTGCCTCTCACCTCTCTTGTAAATAGGAACTTTCCCCTCTCTTAAATTCACACCTCCAAAGCCATTTGACTCTACCAAAACCTACCCAAATCTCCTACCAACTACCATCACTTCATCCTATAGGACTTACATTGATCATAAAGCCAAACTAAGGATCTCGTTTGTTCAAATCAAAAGGAACCACCTGGAGAAGAGGTAATTATTTCTTCACCTCTTTCAAAGTTATTTTCTTCTTCCACTTCATCTTTCCTTTTTGTTTCTATACAAAAAAAAGTAACTACATTAACTTCTAAAAACTATGATGTTATTATAAATATGGTACAACCATACTCATGATTCTATCCATCCTATGGATGACAAAGCCGCCATATGTGCGTACGTACGACTTATCGTCTCAACACCGTGGTGTAGTTTGTTATTCAACACTTCATTATCATTATTGTTTTAAAAATGACTATAATTGATTTAAATAATATTTATAACATGTTAAGTATTATTTATATATAACATACCATCAAATTACATACGATTTCACCATCAATATGATGATATTGTCGCTCGTGCGTACGTATCGCTTACCGTCTCCACGACGCTATGAGATTTCATTTTCCATCGTAAACATTCAAGAATAATTTTCCATTGATGATTTTAAAATAATATTTAAGAACATAATACCATTGAGAAATTTAATCAAATACATGTTATCCATAACAAACATGACTTACGTAATAAAACATATAAAGGAAAACAAATTAGTTAACACCTGGAATAGTGATACTTCTGAAATATTATTAACAATGAAATATTATAGGATTATGTATGATATCATATTTATGTATGTGGTTATTTTATTGATTAATAAAAATTATTTAACCATTATAAAGGAGGTTAATTTACCCACAAATAAGGAAAAGTACAAGGTAAGAGTTAATTTTACAATCTCTTTATTATCTAAGATTGTTTATATGTAAGTATCTTCCTGGAATTCATTATCATCCACATCTGTGTTTCTTAAAAATGTATTTTAACACATTTTTTATATTTCTTAGACTATGGTTTAAATTAATTTACACTATTTTTTACTTTTTATAAACTGTTTTGAAAGGAATCATTCTGTCGTTTTCCAAACAAGTTACTTTATGACCTTTTCGACAAATTGAGAAAAAAAATTAACTTATATGATGGGTGCAACTATTTTCCTCCATTATAACTCAATCAATGATTACCTTACAATAATATATGAATATTTTCTAAATAAATGTTTACCTTTATAATTATACGACTTTTAAATGATTTCAAAGTGGAAAGAGATATTTCTCTAAAATTGTGTTTGGATTGACTTTATCTATGTCAAAATATATTATTGGATTTTATGTTTAATTGAAGTTTAATTATTATGAAACAATATTCCATATTTTATTGATAGTTTTATGATATGATTGACTGTGGATGTTCTATTTTTATGTCATTCATTTTTTATGGTTAAAGTATTAACATTTCGTATGTTATTTTAATATGAATGTTTATATTATGTTTCACCCTTTCCATATGAGGAATGCAATAGACATTGTAAGTGATGGAAGGGGACCACTATAGCCCCTTGATAGATCGGTAGTTCTTATGAGGCCAACTAGTTTCTTGGAACAAGTCCTTGAAAATATTTTTTTATTTGTAGTCTTGGCAAGAGACATTAAATGTGTGGTTATGATGTCCGTAATTATGCATTCCATCATTTTGAGATTAGCTATTGATATTGCATGTGATTATTCGACTAGTAGAATAGCTATGTGAATAAGTAAATGGAATTATTTGATTTATATTTTCCATATAATGTTGAATTTTATGATTAAAATTCTTGTGTTTTATTCTTATGTATTGCCTTATATGTTTATGCTTATTTATGATAGTTTCCGCTATATTGATATCCTTACTAAGCATCTGAGCTCACCCCTTTATTATGTTTTATTTTTTCCAATATGTGAAGAAGTATACTATGACTGACATGTAGTGATAGGATGATGGAAATGAGTGTGTTAAAAGGATACAAAATGTTGATTTTTCATTTCATAATGTAATGTAAAACTTATGAATGTATCTGTTACTTTCATGGCCACTAAACTGATTGGTGTTTCGGGACTTGATCTCTTGTGATCATTCCAATGTTATGTAATAATTCACCGACTCTGGGTAACTGGTGTCGGGGAATTACAGGGAGGATTTTACCTTATCCTATAGTCATACTTCCTTCAATTCCCCATCCATATGCTCCATTCGCGTAGGATGTCTTCTTAGGTGTCTCATCTCCCCATCTGAACTACGTGGAATTTGATTCCTGTCTTCTAAACATGGTATGTAGGAATCCTCCCTACGAATAAATCACATTACCCCTCACACTCAATAAATTCCTTCCATTCCATCTCTTACACTTCATCCATATCCATCCTGATTCTTACTTGATCCTCCATATCACGGTGAGATAATGTCATCCATCTAGGTTCTCCTACTCTGTAATCCCCATTCACCTCATTAATACTCTCTATAGAACATAGGCTGCTAACCATGAATAATCCCCATAGAACCCATATACATCCTACCAAGATAAATTCTCTTATGAAGTACAGTTATCCATGTGTAATCCACATTCACCATCACCCTTCTAAACTACGCGGTTTTTCATACCTCTCTTCAAAACAGTTTATGTAGAAAGCCTCCCTAAGGTTTAACCTCAACCATTGGTAAAATCAAGTCCTATATCTCATGGATGTACCTTCATGATGTAACATATTCCATTTATGAGATACATCCCCTTTGATCCGACTCTATATGGTGTTCTTATCCATCTAAAATCACTCATTTCATCCATCATCCACCCTAATTTTACCCAGGATTGCCACATCCCTATAAGATCTTGAAATTCAACAAAATCCTCCATATTCTATCTGGACTACCTTCTTAGATGACCCATCCCCAATCTACATCCATCTGAGTTGCTAACCATGTGTAAGTACCATCCTTTATCTGGACCACTAACCATTTGTAAGCCATAATTCAATGCCCCATCCAGAACTACATGAAAATTTATCCATGACTTCTATTTGGGGAATGTAGGAAGCATCCCTAAGGATCCAGACCATCATTTGTTAACATCTTAGTCTTTCCATTGATTCTACATGTCTCGAGAGGATCATTACCTAGCCCATAGGTTCCACTTCCTTCGAGTCTCCATCCATATGATCCATTCTCATGGGCTCCCTTCTTAGGAATCTCATCTCCCCATATGAAGTATGAAGACTTTGATCCCTATATTCTAAATTGGGTATGTAGGAATCATCCTTGAGGTTCTATCCCATCACCCCTCATACTCCATCAGTTCCATCCATTCCTTCTCTTACACTTAATCTATATCTATTTTGATTTTTACTCAAGTTTTCACATCTTAGTGAGATTATGCCATCCATCAAGGCCATCTCAGTGTGTAAGACAAATTCACCTCGTTGTTTCTCTTAGTATCACTAGGGATTTTAACCGTGAATAATCCCTCACAAACCATATTCATCCAACCAATAACGATCCTCTTATAAATGATAGTTATCCATGTGTATGACCCATACACCATCATCCTTTAAAACAATGTGGGTTTTTATCCTTGCCTTATATATATGGTATGTAGGAAGTCTCCCATAGGTTCAATCCCAACCAATGGTAAACCTTGGCATCCCCTATTTTGGAAACCGATACCTGATCCTCCCTCATTGGTTTCTATATCAACCTTCATAATATAAACCCTTCTCTTTATGAGACCCACCATCCTAAGGCCGTTCCCATTGGGCATTCTGATCCATCCATCTAATAAAACATCCAAATGTTCCCTTCGAGGGATAAACCTATCTAATCCATCTCCATGGGATGTTCATATCGATGTCATCTCATCTCTTCAAAATGTTAAACTCATGTCCTACCTCATGTTAAACATTGGATTCCTGAGGAAAACCTCAAAATACATGCCTCTGGCAAAAGATTCCTTGTGATCGCCACCAGATACCTTAGGTTACGCTCCCTTGAGAATCCCTCTTATGTGGAATAATACAGGTGTTTCAGTGTTCCAATTCCAATTCATGTTATATATGATCCACATGAATAGTCTCTAAACCAAATGTTACTGCCCTACTAGGACCCTTTGGAATGTCCAGACAGAAGTAGCATAATTAACTGACATCCACAAAGATATAGAACTGAGACTGAGTTTTATGAACTACGACTCAAATCAATGAGGGAGACCTCGACTATGAGAATAATTCCATAGAGGAATCCATGTAAAAAAATGACATCCCATCATCTTTTTTTGACCAAGTAGTATACATCTCCAAGAAAGTGATGAATGTAACCCGACATTGGAATGCAGGAATTCAGGGCACAGATGTAGTCCGATAGTGAATGAGAAGATACACCCCTATAGAAAGCATTGTAAATTTAAATGGTGGGCCTAACGTGAATCTCTTCCCCTTAATAGGGAACTAGTATAATTCTAGTCATCATTTCAACAGATTTTCATGTTACTGGATACAGATATCTGACACTAAAGCCCACTAAGAATACAGTAGGCATGGTGCGGAACTCACAAACATTTGAGGCAGTTGAATGTCGAGCATCCAATTTGTGGCACTATCAATGTGGATCATTATGTAAATTCATAGAGTATTGGAAGACACTGAGGCATTGGACATTGATTTCCTTATATTTTTACTAATATCTGAATCTTCCTTCTTTGTAGTACAAAAGCGACAGGATACCACTCACCTAACTTTCACAGACATAGGGGCTGGAGAAATGTTGATGTGGTAATCCCGAGGGACCCCACCTTCCAAAATTTTCATGAATTCATCACCTATCAAGAACCCACACCCCATATCACTTTCTGAGATCATTCAAAGTAGGGTGATGGATACCCTCATATGAAGGAACAAGCAATAGGGAGTCATTCCGATAAAGGACATGGCTCACCAAGACCTGGAGTCTTTTTAACTTTGCCCTCACCACAGCCACCCAGGGAAGCACAGGGAGATATTTTTCCCACTTATACTTCCAACCTCTTTGGGTATCTATCCCTAGAGTTCTCCTTTGACTCACTCCCCTAAGACCAAGAGGTAAGAGATGCTCGGTTCATCCTGATGATGTCTACTGCCTGGAATCCAACAAGGAGGGCTCCCACCAGGCCACATCAACACTACCAAAAATTATCTATTTAAGCCAAGGAATGGTCGAACATTCCCTTTCCCATCTAGCCCGGTTCCGACTCAACTAACACCAACATTGGGCTTAGGATTAGGAGAAATACCATCAAGGGGATTCATCTTTAACATATCTCCTAGTCATTTCAACACCGGCGTATTCTACAAGTCCCTACTACTGTAGATAAAGGACACCACAATAACCCATTGGGATCGAGGACTCATATCCCATGATTTAGTTTGACTCTCTTAGTCACTGACATTCCCAAAATCCATTACGGGCAAGTCCGTGATGGTGAGACTCAACACGAAGATCCTCCCAGTGCAGTCGCCTTCTAGAGTGGAGGTCCTCCCTTCTCTTGCACCCAACATGGAGGTCCTCCCCATGTTCCCAACATTAAACAAGGTGGAGGGAATCTCTACCTCGTTCATTTTTAGTATGGAGGTCCTTCCCATGCTTATGGTTCCAGATGTAGAGATCCTCCTCATGTCTCCGACCAGCAATGTGAAGGCCCTCCTCGCTCCTCCCTCATATCTAATGGATGTCCTCCTTGCTCCAACTTCAACCAAATAGTATTCCCTCCTCACTACATCAATAATTATAATGGAGGCCCTCCTCGTGTTATCACCATTAAACATGGAGTTCCCCCCGTGTTCATATCAATCAGTGGGAAGGTCCTCTTTACACCTCACCCCGCCAAACCTAAGGTCCTCCCTGATCCACCAACAATCGACTTTGAGGTCCTCCACCTGTCCCCAAAGATTATAGAATAGGTCCTCCCTATCACATCAATATCCATCCATGCAATGGTCCAACCCATTCTGCCAACAGTCATAGAAGAGTTCTTCCTCGCTCCAGAGATAATTGATACAGAGGTCCTCCCTATTGCATGTTTGTCATATTCCTAGGTGGCCCCCACACCTCATCTCACCAAAGTGTAGGTCCTATCTAATTCAGTATCAACATAAAACATGAATGTCCTCATCATGACAAAAAAAATCCCTTCCATAATGAACCATCCTAGGACAGAAGGGGGAACCATCATCACCGAAGGAATAACTCTGGGAAGCACCGAGCTATGGTAAATCGAGTCTGCTTCTAAGATTCTGAATCTAAATGGGACCCAATGAGTGAGCTTCCCCTAGTATTCTACATAAAATTTTGGGAATATAGCTCAACGAGTGAAGCTCGTCATCCTGAAAGGTAAGTTTCACTAGATCCCTGAATCCCTTTGTAGATACATGTTGGTTGAGGAATATTTAGATCAATTATATTGTCTTATCGTGAAGACATATCTTTCATCACCAGCTTCATGCTCTAACTCTACAAGAGATAATAGAGAATTTTTATAGGCTATGATAAAACACCAATACCTTGTGGACCTACACATAACTATTTCATCCATCGAACATGAAGCAGTGGTCATTACATCATCCTATAGGGATGTGATGATGTGGTTAGCGCCACTGCCCAAATATGACTCAGTGCACATTGATCAGTCTATTGATCCAACAATATCTCCACCAGCTAGTCCACCATTATAGTGGACCACATCTGTGTCATTTCAAGATTCTCAAATAGAACCAATCAGTAAATGGGGTTTCCAATAGTTGGTTCCTGCTTCAAAGTAGGGAATCTTGTGGGATAGTCTTAACGCTGAACAGCTGTTAGAAATGTTTTTTCTAAGTACATATTCTAAATTCAATATTCTGGATTCCCTTATTGATGAATAGATTCTTTTCTTTCACTGGACTATATGGACAATTTATTTCCCCCTCCATAACTATTACTTGGTCTGCTAGAGTAGTGGAGAACACGTTAACGATATCATCCATCAATTTTACATGGTTGAGTTAGTAGCACTCCCAAAGTTAGAGAATCCTACATCACCTAGTTACCATTGTATCCTTCAATACCAATGAATCTAGAGAATTACAGTGCCCTGTAAGATCATTGAATAAGTGTCTCTACATTTGTTGTTCTATGGATGGTGGAAGTAAACTTCTCTCCACTTCAGTCACATCATGCGATAACTAAATTTACTTGGTGACAACGAGGACAATCCATCTATTGTCAGAGTGAATATGATTGAGGTCACACTACCTAAGGATGTGGACATTAGTATAAGAGCCAATGATGAGGATCAACCTATTGGGGTGTCTTAGAATCTTATTAACCCTACAGGTATTATCACTTTCCTTTAAAGGTAGACTCTCAGACTATCAAATCTATTTGCATCTTTACCTATTGGTTGGAATCTCGATAAGGGTATGGGAGCAGTCAAGCCCATGGATCGACCTAACATCCTGAAAAATTCATAGGATGATCCTGAAATCACAGCTTCGTGACAGAAGATTACATATTTTCATTGTAGAATCAACAAAAATCATGCATAATGATGAAAATATTATGGTGATCCCATATAAGATTATGTTACTCATCCACCAGCTCAGCTGGGAAAGTCACAGATCATTCTTGTATTGTTTCCCCTACTCGTGCTCGATGATACCGCATAACTGAACAGAGCGGAAGATAGTGAATATGGAAAGAGAGCACATTATGTGTTGTTGAATCCACTCAAGCAGCGTGAAAAGCCCCATCAAGAACCAGATCGAGCCATCCCACATGCCAATCTGCAAGCCACTTTGAAGGTTGTCTCATGATCTTGTTGTCCTACATATCATGTTGACGAGCTCATCAATACTCTGGTAGTTAGGAATCCACCTCTATACAGGTACACCCACAAGGATTACTTGATAGATTCTCTCATTTCTTGGATCAAATCATTGGAAACGTGATATGTGGAGATCCCACTTGATAGAAATCCATATCTTGCATGGGTGGATGACATGCAAGAATCCCCAATTTTTGCGAATCCAACCTTCACCCCCTTCAATGGGATGGGTGACTCACTACAACATCTGGATCACTTAATCTCTAGATGTGGACCCATTTTGGGAAATCTAGAGTAGTAGGAGGCCTCCAAGATTTGATGTTTCATTCAGATATTGGAAGGGCATGTGTTTGTCTAGTACAATGAGTTAGCAATTGGGTCCATCCCTAACTAGGAAGATCTTTGTAGGAATATTATCTATCATTTCAACTCTACCACCCATAAGAGTCATATTGGGAACCTCTTTAACTGAAAACAATATCCAGATGATCATGTAACATACTTCATTTCTAGGTAGAAAGGCCTCATCTACTCGTTTGGCATGCCACTAATTCAAGAAAATATATTGACGATGTGCATAATAAATGTAAATAATTAATTTGTCCCCACCCTCATTATTGAGAAAATCTATAGTGGATTCTAGGAAAACTATGAAAAGTCTTAATTCCTATAGGAATCCTTGTAACAGGCCATGCCATCACATCCCATGCTACCTCCATCCCTTGTAAAAAGATCTTCCAAGACAGAGACTCGCTCCGCAGTGCTGGTATGTGATCTAGATCTTCAAGTGTATTTTCAAGTATAACCTCACCTGGAACCACCCCATCAAGTATAGTAACCTCAAAAAGATTCACCTCATGACCCTCAAAATCATGAGACACCTCCATGGCAGGCACCACTACCTAGAAAAGAGAATGTGGTTCTAGATTTTCATCCCCCACCACCACCTCACCAGAATCTATCTCCCATGGTTCCCCCTCAAGATAAGATAAATTTGACCTATGCCTTCCTAGAGGCCAAGGTTATTAGTTATTTAAGAAATTATTTGGATCAAGGATCCATGAATCTCCCTAAATGTAGAAATCCTCAGGAGGCCGAAAATTAGTAACCTTATTGGTTACTATCATTTCCATAGATTTATTAGGTATTAAATCAAGCATTGGTATATGTTCTATAATTATCTCTAGGACCAGATAGACAATGATGTGATCAGGTTGGGAGAACTACTAAAATATGTAGCATATATCTCTACCGATATCGATAGTGATAGTTATGGTTTTGGAAAATTTAATAAAGTCTCTATCCATGGATCACAAAATATTGATTATTGGTTGGATTAAGGGAAATTTCTCATGCCCATGACATAATCTGTTCACACTAAGGGTAGTATGAACCTCTAGAAGTCATTGTGCCTCCTTCAGTAACCACTTATACATCCACCACTCAACCCTTTACATCTCATAAGAGTAGGAATCAATGACGCAAGGGAAAAGAAATTCCTATGCCGTTGCTGAGCATGTCTTGTACTCTCGACAGCTTCATGCCTCTGGAAATGGAGATCACACTCATGGTCCATCCCATTCCAAAGGACTCCTTTTATGATAATTATGAGTGTGTTTTTGTGAATAAAATTGAATTGGGGGATCCCTACACAGTCCTTGATGTTGAGGAGTATCAGGTAGGCCCTCTAAATGTCCTCGGTTGCTTCCATCAGAGAAGAAGATGAGCACAGGCAAGCCACCAGAATGCTTGGTTCAGTGCTCTAATCTAGGCTATGAATTCTGCTAAGACTAGAAAGCAGGAATTGTGCCAAACTCAATAGAAGCATTCCTTTTATACAACTTCTCTAGATCTTCAACCATCATTGACTGTTCACATTGACGAGCTAGAACATCCAAAGTCATATCATGAGGAACTAAGCTCATCAGGGATTCAGTCAGTTGGTGGTGATTCACGGTAGCTTTTTTGATTAGAAGAATGTTTCCAGCACCAACTAAAATCCTATGGTTCCACCCACAATATCCATCATGATTGCCACCATATAACAACCCCCTATGAGTGTCAATCTTTCACAAAAGTATGATGTGTTGAAGCATATCATTAGAATTTCTACGAAAATATCGATCCTTGAGGACCTCAATATCTTAGAAGAGATATCAGAAGCCCTTACAGATCCCCCATTCAATTTGAAATAGATATTGTGGTAGTTGAGACATTCCACATAGATTATGTTAATCCACTAGAATTCTATACCATCATCTGTTTCTCTAGAGAATATGGGAGTTCTATCGTGCATGGGAATATCAACCCACTATACATCACTAGAAAATTCAATGTCATGGAGGGTTATTTCTGTCTTATTAACACATGTTTTTTGATCAATCTCATCCTAACCCAGATTCTCTATATTCTTGGACACTTTGAAGAATATTTTAGCCCTTCTAAAATGAGGATTCATGGTTACAAGGGGAAAAATAGAAATTGTGTGGTTGGATCCATTTGAAGACTGAGTATGGCAGTTGGATAGTAAACCGTGAATTCATTGTTGTGTCACATGAAACCTCTTAAATCACATTTATGGGTAGGTCTTGGATCCATTTTCATGTAGAAATACCCTCCTCTTATCATATGTTCCTCAAGTACTCCATCAATGGTTGAGTAGGCATTCTCCAAAGTGAATCTTCTCTTTTTTCGTCTTCTGAATCTCTCTATACAAATGTGGATAACTACCAGAGCAAGGAAAATCATGTGCATACTAAAAAGGTTGACAACCCTCCATCACAGAAAACCCATGGATAGACTTGGATGATGCATTTCACCTCCCAATTCACCGGTTGGAAGCCATGATTCCAAACTTGGGGGATTTCTTTTTCATTTCTATGAGAAAAGGGATTTTTGTCCCCCAGTTAAAGGTATTCCAGATGATTACCTCGTATTCCTACACTATTCAAGCTACAGTCATACAAAAACCTCCTACTCCTATCAAATATGGAGATGTTCTCCTAATAGATAGAGATGTCCATCATACTTTCCTGTCCCATCGATCCATATTTAATCATCACCAACCAACCCATCACCATTTATTTGACATCAATCATGGAACCTGTGGTCAAAGACTTGATGTAATTAGATTGATAACTTCTTTATCCATGGTTTTAATAGCTCAGGAGTCTCTTGATGAACATTCCACCACCACTCAAGATGGCACTAGTTTTCCCTCAGATTCAGTTATCCCTGGTGAACCATCTCTTCCCATATATTTCTCTACCCCAGGCGATGAAGAGGATTTGGAAGATGCTCCTCCCACATTTGAAGAAGTCATATCCACCAATGTTGATGAGCTGGTGTAGGTGAAACATGGTACCGAGGCATATCCAAGGCCATTCATGATCAGTGCATCCATGTCTACAAAAGAACAATAGAAGTATGTGGATTTCTTGAAGCCAAATCATGGTGAGTTTTCTTGGAGCTATGATGAGATGTCAGGACTAGATGTTAAGGTCTTCGTCCACAGTCTTGGCCTCCCAGAGAGTCATCAGGGCTTCAAGAAGCCTCTAAGAAAGATGAACCCCTCTTATGGTGCCTTGGACGAGGTCGAAGTTGATAACCTCATCAAATTAAACATCTTCAAGGAAGTTTAGTAACCCAATTGGATATCCAATATAATCTTAGTTAGGAAAAAGAGAAACATAATAGAGTTTTTGTCGACTTCTAGGATCTCAACCGCCACAATACGAAAGATGATTTTCCCCTTCCGATGATAAATCTATTGATTGACACCGCTGCTGGATTCCATACCCTTCATTTCATGGATCATTATTACGGGTACAACTAGATATAGATGGCCTCTGAAGATAAGGAATATACCACCTTCAGGATGTCATAAAGTACATCCTCCTTTCAGGTAATGCCTTTCAGTATGAAGAATGAAAAATCCACCTATTATCGTTCCATGAACCATATCTTCAAGATGATCCTCAGGATACTAGTGGAATGCTACGTTGATAATTTGGTGGTCAAATCTTTCCAGAATCAGGACCATATCAGATATCATGAGAAATTATTCATCTTCCTTTGAACCCAAGATTTGATGATGAACCAATTGAAATGTGATTTCAGGGAGACATTTGGAATGTTCCTCAGTTTCATTTTTAGATAAAGTGGCATTTAGACTGACCTAGAGAATATCATGTCTATCAACCCGATTCCTCCTTTGGGTAACCTCTGAGAGCTCTGAGGCCTTAAAGGACAATTAGCCTACATACACCGATTCATCAAGATTATGGAAGGAAAGTGTAATCACATTTACAGTATCATGAATAATGGTGTTTTCAATCAGTGGGATGAATAATGATAGAATTTTTTTGAGAATATTAAGTAGTACCTGCTATAGCGTCTAGTTCTGATGCCACCCACCTCTGGGAATCCATTGGTCCTCTATGTGTCCACACTAAAATGATCCCTAGAAATCCATCCACTGAGAATAATAAATAAGGGATAGAGAACATTCTGTAATATCTCAGTCAAATGCTCCCTGACACAGAGTCTAGATATTCTTCTATAGAGAAAAGGTGCCTTGCACTAGTTTTTATAGTACAGAAGTTGTGGTACAATCTGTCACATCAAAATATACAACAGGTATCTCTTGTGGATCTGATAAAGTGTATATTGAACTACCCTATGTTGATTTTACATTTAGCTTGTTGGGTAGTGTCCCTTGAGTTGATTGAAATCATCTTCGTTCCATATAAGGTCGTCACAGTTTGGTTTCTGGTATATTTTCTGGCCACTCATCTAGAACCGGCGAAAATTCCTCCAAATGTTGACTTCCCCTATGAGGCTATCCTCACAGTGTACCAATCCATTCCAAGATGGGAGATTCATTTCAACGGTGCCTCTCGGAGTCCAGCTGTCTAAAGCCTCAATGACCCCATGGTTAATAGAGTGGGTCTGGGAATCTTTCTCACCACCTCGACATAGGTTGTCCTACATTAGTAATTTATTCTATCATAATGTTGTGCCAACAACATGGAAGAGTATCAGTCTCTCATTATAGGTCTCAAGCTACCTCTTGATTTTGATTTTACCACCTATAAATGAAGGGGGACTCTAAGCTACTTATACAACTGGTAAACTATGAATACATCACCAGGAATCTAGAGCTCATGACCTTACCCAGGAAGCTCACCATCTAATGGTCTAATTGCCTTCTTATTTAGAGGTGACTCATGTTCCCTGGTTATATAATACTCAAGTTTATTCCTTGGATAGTTTAGAAACTTCTCTAGAAGATACTAACCAGGATGATTTATTTATTCATGGGGAAAATCAAATAGTCATTACCCATGTAAACACAAATGAAAATGAAATCCAACAGGTAAATCACCATACTACCAATACTTCCACATCAGCTCCTCTAGATCCCACCATAGCTGGAGAATCCTCTGATATGACAACTCTAATAATTGAGTATCTTTATCACAAGACTCGCCTGTTGGACAGAGATGAACGTGAAAGAATATATCAACGTGCAGTTCAAGTCACCCTATAGTGCGGCCTCATCCTAGAGTAGACTCTCCACAAATATGGGTTTGATGGAATTATCCTCCATTTAATTCAAGGAGACAATATTCCACATGTTATGGAGGAATTTCATTCTTGGTCTTGTATTTCCAATTAGGCTGGTTTGAAGCTCTCCCACTAGATATGTAGGTTGGTATACTTCTAGAAAAAAATGGATCATTACTATATCATGTACACACAGAGTTTCCAAAATGTCAGATCCATGCCAAATTCAAGTATTGACCACCAAATCTCCTCTATAATACAAATTAATCTTGGCCATTTTTAGGGTGAGGACTCAATGTCGTGCTACCATATCCACCGGTGATAGATTTCGAATATAAGTTTATACTGAATGCAACATATTTATTCTCCAAGTGGGAAGAAGTGGTCCCAATTATGGAATTAAATTCCCACTATATTTTTGAGTTCATGAGATCAAACATCATTTATCGATTCAGAGTCCCTCACACTATTCTCACAGATAATGACACTCTCATCCGGACAGTTGAACCAAATAAATTGTATGTCAAGTATAGTATCTATTCCAACTAGACATCTCGCAACCATGTGCCAGAAAATAGAGAGATCGAGGTGTTCAACAATACCCTCTCCATCATTTGGCAGAATATAGTAGTCCAAAATAGGTATAGTTGGCCGAACAGGCTCCCCCATTCTCTCTAGGCTTATCAGACAATGAATTGAAATTCCAATCTGGTGACTCCATATTCCTTAGTGTATGGAATAGTGGAAATCCTTCTAATTTCAATTCAGTTATCATCACTCCAAAAAGCTCCCTATGACCAGCAGACATTAGAAAATATAGTATAATTTCATCTAGACGAACTAGATGTCCTTAACAAGAATAGATTTTGAGCCTTCCACAATCTAAAGATGCACTAGAACAAGATAGATTGATGGTTCAACAAGATGGTTTTTATTTTCTCTTTCTTTCAGGGTGATACTGTACTTCTATAAGGAATCCAATAATACCTAGTAGGAATCCACCAAAATTTGACCCAAATGGGAAGGTTCGTATGTCATTCACAAGGTCTATACCAATGGTAAGTATTCTGTAGTCCCCATGGATGGAGAGATCATCACTCCTCCAACTAATGCCATGTTCCTGAAGTAGTACTTTTCATGAGCGAAGTCAAGCATCCTGCATGATGTTAAACTCTACAGACACATCCTGGATGGCATTAAACTTTACAGACACATCCTACATGATGTTAAAACTTGTTTCATCATCATGTATGACATTAAACTATTTCTTTCAAAATGTATGATATTAAACTACCATTACGTCCTAGATAAAAGATAATAAACTAAAAATCACCGATGGATCTTTTCACATGACCCTAATAGGCGCACTCCCAACATCTTAAGAACATGAAATTAAACTAGGCACCTATGTCCAAGCCACATGGCTTTAAGCTTCAGGATAATTCTTCTCAAGAATGTTTTTTGATTTTTTCTGTCTCCTTGGACCTCATTCACTTTGGGTTTATTTATGGTGTCACATTGAATATTTCCACTTTAGAAGTATCATCCTATGGTCTGAGATCTATGACCTTAAAATAAGATTCCCAATTTCTAAGTCTCACATCGAGGAACTGCATAACAATCACGATATTATCTTCTAATAGGATATCTCCCTTTGGCATCACTCATTTAGCATGCCATCTTCAAGAACTACATGTGTCTTTATTCCCATCCTCATAGGATACATAGTGATGACAAAACATATTTTATTCCAGCCCAGCTGCATGATCACAAACCCTTTTTCCACTTGGCCTGATTTTTCCTTGGGAATATATTGTCTTGTGTGGGAAACCATGGAACTCATTCACATTGGGTTATTTTTCTGTTCCACACATGTCCCCATTGGGATAATTTCCCCCAAATTATAATCCTTGTCACATTAATCTATGTGTGAGTTCTTATAATGAATGTGTCGTATAGTGTGGGGACTCCTTGTCCCTCATTCATGCCAGGTTACTTCATGGTGCCACACTAAACATATCTAGATTCATCCTATGGTCTGAGATGTACAACCTTAAACTAAGACTTCCAATGTCCTAGTCACATGATGTTAAACTGCACAATAACAACGATATTCCCTTTTGAGAATATATCACACCTTACATCAGTCATGAACCATGCCATATTCAAGAACTATGTGGTTCTTGATTCTCATACTTTTGGGATATATAGCGACACTCAAAAATTTTATCATTGGGACTGTCCACAGGATCAAAAACCTTTTGGCTATTTGTAATGATTTCCCCTTTGGTAGTGCATAGCACGATGTAGATCTCTTGAGACCTCATTCAAATTGGGTTATTTTTTACACCACACACTTCTTATTGAGGAAAATTTTCTTTACCCAATTTCCAAGTTGCATGATAGTAAACTGCATAACATTACACATCCATGTTGTACAATACTAAACTACACAACATTGATGGTCCTTTCTGCATGAACATAAAAGGCAAGTGACCCACATCCCTACAACACATGTTAAACTGTGTTTCAAGTTCCTAGTTTCATGATGATAAATATCATAACATCTTCTTCCTTACCACATGACATTAAACTACATGGATATATACTAAGAACATGATTTTAAACTAGGCTCTTTTGGTCCAAACTCTATAACCATAAACTAGGAGCATGTGGTCTATGAAATAAAACCATAAACTAATTTTGATACCAGTTTCTTTTATCCTAAGTTCAATTTGGTCCTACCACTGACAAGATTTGATGCATCAGGGAATAAGACATAAATTTTTTTGGTCCACTTGATCATTTCCTTGACCCATATACATACTTTGATGCTTTCCTGGTTCATATTTCCACCATCTTTCATATCCAAACAGACCCACTAATGGTGATGGTCACGCACCACTTCATCTCACCTCCTATCCTTGGACAAATCTCTAATGTATTTTTGAAAAAAAATAGCAGATCTTGTGTTTCAAATTTTTTGAACAGTCAATTCTCATTTGGCATGCTCCACCCTGGACTGATGATTGTATACCCTGTGTTGTGAATATGGTCACAAGTGTTCCTACCCATCAGATATCCCTTCCATGATTTGGACCTCAAAAGTTTATATTTACATCCTTACCACTTCCCTTTATTCTAGTGGAACTCCAAAACCTTTGGTGTTTCTCCTTCGTGTATTTGCGCATGTTGAGTGTTACTGTTGGTATTATAAAGATATTATCAACCTGGAATTTCCACATCCTTATTGTGCACTTCTATATGTGATAGGTAAATCCTAACAACACTCTTTATTTCCCACACTGATCATGGATCATGTGGTCTTAGGAATTTTGTGTAGGGTTTGTACCAACATAGAGGAGTTGCACAGTCTTTAGTCCAAACTCTATGTCCTTAAACTAGGATCCCATATAGTCTAATCTATATGACCTTAATTTAAGATCCCCTCCATGGTTCTCTTGATGATGTGTTGTGTGGTGTGGGCGTCCATGGTTCTCATTCACATTGGGTTATTTTTCCATGACATACACATCCCCTATGGGGTACCTCTCCCTCAACCGGTTTCCTTACCGTATGACGTTAAAATAAATGGATTGGTCATTTCATATGATCTTACACTCTTACATTATCATCTTTTCCACATGGTGAAAAATGACACCACATTGTGTTGATCTCACCTGAGAGGACATCACCCTTGAGACTAGCCATCTACCATGCCATTTTTCAAGACCTACAAACATCTTGATTCTTATAGAGACATCTAAACTTTGCATTCTAGTCAAGCCACTGAAAAAACAAAAAAAAAATATAATGCCCCCTCTCTCTATGTATGTGTCAGACCTGTATACGTAAATTTACCTTCACGAACTACATGTGGTTTTATTACCATCCTCATGGGATGTGGGATATGTAATGATTCCTAGATCATCAATATATTTTCCAAACATAATATTACTTCCCCCTTTAACATAGGTTCATCATAATCATCACCACATGACGTTAAACTGCATGGATCTCAAGAACTATGCAAGTATTGAATCCCATCCATGTGTGATACATAGTTCCACCCTAGAATTTTTCCCTTGGGGACTAGCCAAAACATTTCCCTTCTTTCATGTTGGGTCACTCAGGTCCGAAATCCACGACCTTAAACTCTGAGCTCAGTCTAACTAACACAACTTTAAAATGTATGTGAGCTTCCTCAAGAATGAACATGTGGTATGTGTGAGACTCTTTGTCGTCATTCATGATAAATTCATTATGCCACCACATTACTCATGTTCCTCTTGGAGTTCTTACCTCATGGTTTGATATTTATGACCTTAAACTAGATGCTCATGTCCTTGCACTGTGACTTTAAACTATGTATATGCCTCTTCTGGAATATGTTGTGTGGTGTGGACCTCATTGTTCCTCATTCGTGTTAGGTCTGTCAGGATACCATTCAATATACACCCATTTGAGACTCCTCTATATTATGAAATATATGACCTTAAACTAAGAACCCATCATCCTCAATATAGGATTTTAAACTGTAATCATACCTTGAGTAAGTTCAGGAATCCTCTTGATAATTATTGGATGCTTCAACTTCCTCACCAGATAGGATTTCCCCCACCAATGCTGGTCTCCCCCTCTGTATATTTCATACCTACATGTGGCTTTATTTCCATCCTTATGGGATATGTAGTGATGCCTAAAAAATTTGTCTCCCAACCCATCCTCTAGTTCATAACCCTTTTTGGGTCTTTTTACCTCAGTTACGGTCCATACAATGTGACTTTAACATTATTCAATTCATCTTAAGGTATGTAGGAAACAAAAAATCCTTTTATACTCCTTCACACTAGGTTATTATCTCTTACGTGCGGTATGCACACCCTAGTAATGAACATTTTTTATAAATCTAAGAAAAAAGAATTTAAACTATTTTCCATGGTCCAAAAATTATGACCTTCAACAAAGGACCTTTTTTTATATTTTCCCCTCACTATATTATATGTTCTTCCTTCTTGTATGTTCCTAGATACTTGTGTGGTGTGCAGGACACATTTGTCTTATTCCCATCGGGTCTATTTCCTTACTTCCACACAAATATTATAGGAATGTACATTAAATTCCATGAAAAAAGACTCTATATTATTGTACAGGGTCCATGAAGTGTAACATTAAGCTATGTGTAACATCTATATCACATTATGATAAACTGATAGAAACATCCTAGTCACATGACACTAAATTGTGCCACACATCTTCCTTATTTTATGATGTTAAACTGTGTGTTTATCATCCTTGTTTTCATGATGTGAAACCACAAGGCACTCAAGATCCTCACTAGAGAGGTCCTTTCTAGAAGATGGTTTTGACCTTTTCAGACCAATATTTCTATGAAAATGTACTTTTTGAGTCATAGAAACGTAATTTCAAGAGTTTTGGAATCCTTTCAAACATTACATCACTCCACCCCACACATCACGTACCCCTCATTTGGATCATCATCCTATTCCCTGCCATAAGGTATCCCCTAACAGCCCGGTTATGCAGATTCATCTCACCTATCATCTTCGGCCAACATTTGAAAAGCCATCAAATGAAATTTTGAGAAAGGTCTCACATTTCAAGTATGGTCAGTGGTTGACCCTAATATTTTTCCCGTTTCATGATAGGGGTATGGTTATTTTGTTTTAAATTTGGTCAGTATTTACCCTATTCTAGTATTCAATCCACCCTACATTCAAAATTTTAGTCATTATGATTTTCACTTTTCATTCCCCTCTTTAGATCGATTCCAACACTCATAGCATCATCCATCTCATTCACTAGTGCACATTGGGATATGAAAGTTGGCTATTTTGAGTACCCTATTCGCCAATCATATCCTATGTTGTCCAAAACACTCTGGGTAGATATTCAACAATAAAAGACCACAAGTATTCGATAATTATATGAAATTCTCACAAAAATTGAATTATTATGGGATCTTCACTTGTTTATAACACTAAACATGACCCACATGAACTCAGGGATTAGTCATTGGTTGTTTCACATATATGGTTAAAGTGCGATAATTAAAATAATCAATAATGTTTCCATGTAAGATATTCAAACAATATGTATTTCTTAGGAACTCAGAAAAACCTGAACCTTAGGGATTTACCCCTTTAATGGATGGATTCCCCTCCACCACCCTTTGGCATGTGGCCTCCATGATCTATCTTTTCTACCTAAGCTCCCTTTCATCTTCATTTTATTTCAGAGGGGTCATGTTATCCCTAATCAAGACCCGATTCCACTCTTCTTCGAGATCAACTGCTTGATGAAATACTCATCTCAATCGATCTTGTTTTTCTGTCAGATGGACTGTCAATCATGCTACTAGTTCTGATTGAGTGGTAGAAAATGAAGAAAACTCATATATCTTCCCTTCCAGATGCAGGATTTCTAGTTCAGCCTACTGAAGCTTCTGAGTACTAAAAGAGTTATCCTGATTATAGGTGATGTTTAGATGAAACTACCTTCCCATATTTTCTTTACGAGGTAGTCCCAGATTAGCATGTGAAAACCTGAAAATCATGGTTATGAAGTGTTGTTGATGAAGAACTTGACCAAATTCCATGTCTCGTGTTATGTAACCTGACATTCCTCAACCAAAACATAATCAGAATTATATATCTCCTCCAGATTAGTAGGCTCATACTCTAAAAATGCGGCTAAGAATTATACAACAGGATCCCTATCTGGCAGCATATCAGACATAATGGGCTCTATATCTTGTGTTTGATCTTAATCAGTTGATCCAACCATGATGAGAATATCCCTTCTAGCATTAGGTTCCACCCCACTAGTGGAACCACAAGAGGTTGTGGACAAGTCATCTTGAGTGGATGACTATGCATGGAATGATTCCCCATCATAAATGGAATTCCATATCCTATGACCATGTATCATAGTAGATTTACCATTACTCCTAGCATTGTTCATACAATAATCATGTCAGTAAGACTGATTAGGCAACAATAAATGTGTTTCTATATTGAGAGTATCTTATAAAAGTCAATAGGGGGTGTATCATGCACTCATGTAGTTGTTGGTGGGATACTGGGACATAACCCCCATATATGATTTAGGGCTCTGAGTATTTCGAAGACGCCACCCTATCCTCCTCAACACTGCTGGGCCTTACATTTACTATCACCCTAGACATATAAAACCAGGATTGGTCTTTTACATCTACTATCGCACCTCCATCCCCATGAGAGGTATTATATTGTGAAAGATTATATTATATGGAGCAGATGTTGGTTGAGATATCTATATCATGTATGAGAAATGTGATCTAATAGAGGATCGAGTTGATGTTTACATTAATTCGATCAAGAGGTCATGTCTAGTAGTACCCGAACTCAATATTTTATTAGACATTTTGTGCCTTGGGAATGCACTAGGTCCTCCAATTCCACTAAGAATCATTACCCCTCTACCTGAGATGAAAGGAAGCCACCCTTAGCAAAGATGATCCTGACTAAATCCATCCAAAACCAACTTAGATGATCCCACAAGTTTTATGTGTTGAGGAAATATTTGTAGGTATCCCAGGTTCTCCATGCCTCAGGATAGATTAAATTGTTAGGAATCTCCACATAATAAAATCGTTTTCCATGATTCTTGGTCGACGTCCTGCATAACCCCCTTGATGTCTCCCCTTGTTCCCAATTCTCCTCAACTGGGAGCACTAAATCTGGTGCTTCTTGTCTTTTTCCTTCATCCCGGATTGGTGTTGGTCCCTAGACCACTATCCTTGCTATTTCTGCCTTGTCACCATGATGTTCACCAGCCCTGCCCCTATGATTCTCCTTTTCTACCACTCGACCTCATACCAAAGGTGGAGTAAACCCTCCCTCATTAGCTTTTCTAGTCAACCAACTCAGTGTTTCTCTTGGATAAGCAGCCTACAAGAGGCTAAGGCTGAATTCTCTATAATGGAAATCGAAAGTGGTTGTTTTTTATGACCATATACTCAGCAGTTCTGGCATGATAGCATTTGGCTGATAGGCATGGAATTGGTATGCCCATTCTGCTTCATTGGGGCCCACTCACCTCATATCTACTACAAAATGTGAATAGGATGCACATACCCTGTAGGCCCCGGCCCATTACTCTATGAAGTTACCACCCTAGTGCATACCCTAATCATTGATCCACCCCTTTTTTGGATTTCATAGAACCACCTTGATGATGGTATTGTATTTTTGTGGGGACATCTCTCTCTCTCTCTAATGGTCTCTCATTAATGTTGTTGAGATGGTTGTAAAGGTAGTTTGGTGTGATAGTAGAGTGATCCTTCCAGAAATTTCTATAACTAGCTTGATGCCATTGGTACTTTGCAGGTATTCCCCTAAACTAGTATATAGGTTCATCCCTACTCTCTGTTTGGATTAAGACATCACCCCTCATACTGATTCCATACAAAGGCAATCTTTTACAAAGGGGGTAATCCTTTTTCACTTCTGACAATAGTTCGAGTAGGGATTTTTGGAATGAATAGCTCCAAAAAGACTCTTTGAAATTGATATTATTCATCATATCATCTCAAGAAACATTCAAAACAACCTCACAAGAAGCTTCTGGAGTGGTCATCAGATTCAGAACATAGTCAATTTTTCTAGCCTTGTTTAGAGAGACTTCTCACAAGGACAATTTTTGGAGCACTAGTTCATAGAGCCATGCTGCTCTGTTCTTGAGGTGAAAAGTATCAGTAGATCACAATTCCCCAATTAACTAAGTAGAATTCATGGAGTAATGGTATAAAGACCTGGTTTGCAAAGGTACATTCATGAGGTTGGATGGATATACACGAAGATACACGGGATCACATTCAATGATACCTTGTATGGAAATGGACACTCACACCCTATTTATTTACATGGGGTGAACTGAGCTTCATAGCGTCCTTCAAACCCATGATCTTCACAGAGTCCCAGCTCTTGCACACATCACACAACCCTCGTCATGATACATCTTCATGATATTCATGTCTTCGGTGACTTACCCTTAGAATCGAACCCTCAATTTTTATTTACTCTCATTTTAAGGGTTCATTTGTTAGTGCTAAAATTTGTGCCCCTGGATAGGTCGAGAATTGCCACAAACGTTCAGGATTAGATCTAAGCTCAAACAACGTAAAAGTATTCAATGGAGTCTATTTTTAGAATCCCTTCATGGGGGGACATCAGAACCATGACCATGCTAAGGAATGTGACGGAACTCTCATGAGTCTGATTCCCTCCACAACTGTGCTAAGAGAATTGAGAGATGGATCCACGATTTTGACCAATCCACCTTTGATTTCAGAGCCTCTTTGTTCTTTTCGACCCACCACTGAGCATCGCGAGACCCCATGGCCTATAAACATCTGGCTCACTCCTCCTCAATGGTATAGTTACTCTAAAAATTTTCCTTATGAGATCCCATTTCAAGAATCCCTTGAGCACCATAAACCATTTGAAAAATGGAACACCTAAGGTACTTGATCATAGTGATCCGCCTATTCGCATGTTCTTATTTACCCTTGACAAAGGTAAGGATGATTTTTACAAAGACCTATTACTTTCACAAAGTAAGGAGACCCTTTGGGTTACTCGAGGCTTCATGGAGCATTAAGACTTTGTAAAGCACTCATCCAATGACCAAGGACTTCTTTCTAAGGTAGGGTTCTCATCCTTTATAAAGAACATTCCTTCGTGAAGCTCAGTTCTCTTTGAGGATTCATAGATTCATCAACCCATCTCCATGAATACCAATGGTTCATGAGACCCTCTTCTATAAAGCCCTCATGTAGTGTCTTGTGTTATGTTTCTGGACCTCTTTATTTTCAGCATAGGTACGCTAATGGAATTTTATTTTCAACATGGATACTCTAACATGGACACCATGACTGAACACTCATCTTCCACCTCTCATCAAGAATTTATTGGGGTGTGCACCACCCAAAGGTGCATGTATTACAACCATGAAAGTTCAAAGGGGTAATGAGTGAGTCCTATGAAAACGAGATGCAGGATGTTAAACAGCTAAGACCAATCATCCCCAACATCAGAAGTTAAACTTTACTCTCATCCAGTGTAATTTACAAGGGGTTCCAGGCCTCAGGAATTACCTATTCCCACTCATATCCATTGGAGTTATGAAATTATATCTTCCTCACATGTAATGAGATATACTTAGAGAAGCTTCCATGTGTAGGCCCCACACCATCTCTTAGTGATTCATCTTTCAGGGTGTGACCATCTATTCTACAACCACTTCTTGTTTCTCTCACCAAGCATAACTCACGTGGGATTAAAAGATATTTTTGATCATTACACCCTTCTTTGTGGAATCCCTACTCGAGTAATCCCTATATCAACATTCCAAACTACAAGTTTTTTGATCCTTGTCTTTTAAATATGGTACATAGGAAGCCTCCCTAAGGTACAATCCCAACCACTGGTAAACTCAGGTTCTCCCTCCTAGGGATGTACCTTTATGATGCGATATCTTCTCTCTATGGGAAACATGCACCCGGATCCACCTCTATAGGGTATTCTGATCAATCTTCCATCAACATTTTCATCCATCATCCTCCCTGATTATATTAATCCCTATCACATACTAGTAAGATCTTAACATTCATCCACATATTACATATTCCATCTAGGTCACCTAATTAGGTGACCAATACCTAATATACATCCATGCATGCTTCTAACCATGGGTAAGCCCCATCATGTCTCCAGGATGCTAAACTTGTGTAAGCCCTAACTCCATTCCTTATTCAGAATTGCATGTAATTTGATCCATGTATTCAACAAAGTGTATATAGTAAGAATCCCTAAGGTTCAATCCCATCGTCCATTCCCATTCTAGTATTTATTTTGAGACTACATGTCTCAGGAGAATCATGCACCAACTCGGAGGTTACGCTTCCTTCTGGTCCCCATCCATATGCTCTATTCTTACGGGTCACCTTCTTAGGTGTATCATCACCCCATATGAATTACATGGACTTTGGAACCTGTATTTAAAATAGGTTATGTATGAAGGCTCTATTAGTTTCAATCTCAGCACCACTCACACTCCATTGATTCCATCCATTCCATCCATTACACTTCATCCATATCCATCCTGATTCTTACCTGAGCTGCCATATCTTGGTGAGATCATGCAATCCATATGATCCATCTCAATGAATAATCCCCATTCACCTCATTGATTATATAATTATCACTTGGATATCTAACCATTAATAAGAAACACACAACCCATATTTATCAAACCAAGAGGGATCCTCTTGTGATGAGAAACAAGCCATATATAATCCCCATGAACCAGCAACCTTATGAACTACACCAGTTTCGATCACTTTATTCTAAATAGGGTAAAAAAAGAAGCCTCCTTGAGGAATTTTTGAGTCAAGAAGGTTATCTTATTAATTCTCCGTTCCTTATGGTCTTATGTTTTGAAAATCACAAACCCCTTTTCTTAAATTCTATTTTTTTATTAAGTACTATTTTTCTTAAGTTCTGATATTTTCCTTCCATTATACTTACATATTAGTAATTTTAATTTATAATATCATCTTTCTTATTCCAAATCCAGAGTATAAGTGATACTGTATTTGTGATTCAGATTTCAGTGTATATTTAATACCGTCTTTATGATGTTGATTCTGGTGTATAAGTGATCTCATCTTTGTGATTCTGATTCTGATGTATAAGTGATACCGTCTTTATGATACTGATTCCGGTGTATAATTGGTACTATATTTATTATTCCAAATTCATTGCAAAAGTGATTCTATTTTATGATTCCAAATCCGGTGCAAATGTGATTATGTTTTATGATTCTGAATCTAGTGAAAAATTTGTTCTGATTTTATGATTCTGATTCTGAAACAAATGAGATACTGGTATCACAATCCGATTTTCTTTACCTTATGAATATGTTTTCTTGATAATGTTTTTCTTAAGATTCTGTTTTTCTTAATAATGATAAATTTTTTAAATGTATCATTACAATATTATCAGATTTCAATGTTTTCTTATCCCTAACACTCATCTTTAACTTAACATCATTTCTTAAACTTGAAACGATATCGTACAATTAGTTTCAAACTAACCATTGTATATTTGACACGTGTCCAGGTCCCTCCAAAATTTAAGGAAAATATGACCTTTTTTGTGAAGCCGACCATTGGGAAGTTTTTCCTATATATACATGTACATTAGAATGAGCGAAGAACTTTTGAAGAGATATTACTTCGAATTAGACTATAATGCAGAGAGTGTATGAACTTGATGCATGTGAAAATGTTGTGATGTGGTTTCTAGATAGAGAATCTCTTACAAATCTCAGTGCTTCAGGCGGATTTTGTGAACAACTTGTTTGAGTGTGAAAAACATGTTCATACTTTCTTTGTATAGACTCTGATCGTGATGATCATGGGGTTCTGGGTTTGGAAGATAGAGGTTCATATTTCCTTCTAAATCGATGTCTTGCGGGGATATCAAGGAAGATATCGTTCATCGGATTGATGACTTACCAAGTTTTGTGTAAGACAGACTTTCTTGAATGTATAAATCAAGGAACCGTTATCCAAGGTTGTTGGATACCCTTCTCTTTGGGTTAAAATAATCTTAATGTTACTTATTTTCTATGTTATCTTTTTTTCTTTCTGTTATAATATTAACTTTGTTAAAGTTAGAAATTATAACTTTCTTATAATTTCTAGTTATGTTACTCTAATTATATTACAGCTTCTATATGCTTTAAGGTAGAATCTTTCTTTTAAGAAAATATTTCTTACGTTTTTATCTTGAGGTTGTAAAGTTTATGAAACGGTTTCTTTAAGACGTTTTGTGAATGTTTGTTTAACTTTGTTAAACTAAACATTAAAGGTTTCAAAGGAATTTTTAAATAATACAATTCACCCTCCCTCTTGTATTTGAGAATCTCATTACATATTCAATCCTACAATTAGTATCAGATCAGGTCCCTGAAATTATTATATCCACATATAAGTTTTCTTACTCAAGGTTTTTTTCTTATTTGGTTATAAACATTTACTTCTAACAAGTTTTGTGGAAAGAAATTATTTTTATTCTGGAAGGCATTCATATTGGATCTATGGATAATATCAATCCTACAAGACCACCAATATTCTATGGAAATGACTATGATTACTGGAGAGATATAATGAATACCTTTGTGATGAACACAGGTGTAGACAACAACATTATGTTAACAAGAGATAATAAGATTCCCTAATAAGGAACATAGAACCTTTACAAATGCAGAAAAGGTGGAATACCGGCTGAACATTAATGTACGTAATACTTTTCTTTGTTCAATGACTAGAAATATATATAGAAAAATTTCATACTGTGAAGATTCAAATATTATTTGGAAGAAGCTTGAAGTAACTCACTTTGGAACTTCTAAAGTTATCGAAACTAGAAGAGCTATGCTCGGAGCTAAGTATCATGGTTTCTGCTTTCCTTATAAAGAACAATTATGTAAGGTACAAAAAATATGCATTAATATTGTCAACCGCTTAGAATAAATGGGTGAGAAAGTTTTATATGATGAAGCTCTTGTAGAAAAGATTATAGACATCATTCCTAATGAATGTGAATCCAAGAGAACTGCTATAGATGAAAATAGAAAAGTTACAATGATTTCTCTTGATGAACTGTTTGGAACCCTTCTTCAACATGAAACTAAAATGAAGAGAGATGATGATTATATTAAGAAAAATAATGGAAATTACAGTGTTGATTTTACAATTACTTCGAGTCATACAAAATCCAAGACTCCTGAGAGAGTTACAAGATCTAAATCTAAGAAGGTTGTTATTCAATATGAATCTAGTGAAAATGAAACTTCAAAAAATGAGTTAGCCAATCCAGATTAGAGGATGAACAAGATTGTTGTGAAGAAGAACATTCAATATAGATACAAGAAGAAATATGGAAAAGATAAGAAATATGGATAAGTCACATGCGATGAATGTAGAAGAAACCGATTATATCAGACCTGATTTTCCCTTGCTTTAGAAAAGAGACAAGAAGGGTAGGAATTCTAAGAGAGACAAGAAGATTTTTACATATCAAAGAATAATAAAGCTCTAAAATCCAATGACACTTGGAGTGCCAGTGGTGGAGATTCTTCATATTACTCTTCAGAATATGATTCATATGAGCAATAGAATATTGTTTTAATGGCCAGAGATCCATTTCAAAATCAATGACTTATTGGAATGGTACGAACTACTGAATCCTTAACCAATATGTCTTTGAGAGAAAAATTTACTGATAATGTTTTTTCTTCAGATGAATAATCTTCTTCATCGGATATTGATAATGATTTTCCGTCCTATGACGAAGTTTCTAGATTTTCTATGTTACTAGAGATAAGAAATTGTAATGTTTCAAAGAAACATGAAAATGAAAATTCCAGAAAATTTATTTTAACAAAAGAACTTTCATATCTTACCAAAGATCTTGATAAAAAAATTATGTTTTAGAAATTCTTTCTAAGATACTTTAGGAATATAATTCTGAGAAGGATAACCTTTCTAAAGATCTTAAAAAACTATTTTTTGATAAAGTTGTTTTTGTGGATAAACTTCACTATAAGTTTATTGTTCCATAGGATAGGAATTTAGTCCTAAGACTAGTTCTGAAATTTTTTCCTTGAAGAAACTTCTTGAAAATATTGCTTCTGGTAAATAAATTTTTGAAAATATGTATTCTCAGATCCAACCTCATGGTAATAATCAAGGATTAGGGTATTCTCATGAAAAAAAAATTTAGAAACAATTATTTTTTTCCTCCAAGAGCCCCTTTTTGTACTAAATGTCAAAGTGGTGGGCATTGGAAGAAAAATTGTTCTTTAAACAATGTTCAATATCTTCGGTATCATAAAGATTACTTTTCTAAACAAATGTGGATACCCAAAATTTTATTATCTAACAATTCCCGATCCAAGCAAGTTTGGATTCCGAAAACCTAACTTTTCTTTTTTAGGTTAATGAAGGAAGTACCAACAACATATGGTATGTGGATAGTGGATGTTCCCAACACATGACTTGTAACAAAGACTATTTCAAAAATATTTTAAAGACTAAAGGTAGAAATGTAACCTTTGGGGATAACTCTCAAGAAGAAATTATCAGTATAGGTAACATTATTCTTCTTGGAAAATCTCTAATTTCAAATGTTTTCTTTATTAAAGGTCTTAAGCACAACCTCATCATCATAATTCAATTACGTGATGAAGGTAACCTTGTGAATTTTAGGAATGACAAGTGCTTAGTACACAATTTCGAGAATGAATTTATTCTCTCAGACCATTTGCAAGAGAATTTATACAAACTAAACCTAGAAGACCATAGAATTCAAGATCTTCACTGCCTAAGTGCAATTGAAGATCAATCTTTGCTTTGTTTAGGGTTCGCACACTTAGAGGAGATATTATTCTTCAATTCAATGGAATGCTAGAACAAATCGCTGATATTTATAAAAAAAACTATTGTCTTCTAATAGATTTGAATACATTAAATAGAAGCTAGTACTGATATCTGTAGGGAAATCATCCATATCTACTTATTGTTTTAATTTTCTCCTAACATTAAACTAATCCTTATTTCAGGGGATGTACATATTTTTCCACATTCCTTAATCATTTTCTTATTCTTAGAATTTTTTCTTTCCTTGTGTTTTTTTAATTTTATATTTAGGTATTTGAAAACTTCGGTATTTTTAATTTTTGTATTTGAAAATTTTGGTATTTGAAATTTCGGTATTGGAAATTTCGGATTTGAAAATTTCGGTATTGGAAATTTTGGTATTGAAATCCTGGAATCTAAACCATCCATGAAAATTCTTATAATGCTGATAAACTCTTCTGAGTATTCTAAAAGGTAAATTTTATTACTCTTTATTTTCTAATCTTAAGTTTCAATTCTTGGTAATTCAAAATATCAATTTCGGTTTAAATTACTACAAATGATTGGAATTCATATTTCCTATTTTCATCCTCAATCGTCAGATCAGATCTGGTTATGTCTAGCCGTTTGATTATCTTATGGAAGCTAAAAATTCATAGCTATGTCTATATAAGGGGTGCCTCATTTATAATCTCTTCACCATATTTACTGGTCTTAGTGCCGAAGTTCTTTTCCCATCAAATTCCTCGTTCCGATTCTTTTGTCCCCTTTATCTCGAATGACACCTGAATCTTCAGTAGATTATATGTCGATTACCAAATAAATAAAGGATTGGTAAATATTTAGGGAAATGTTGGTATGCCATAACTTCTATGCAAAATATGTCTCCCTTATCTCTAAGGTGATTAGAGCTAATGGAAGAGAATGTGTTTGTGTGGCTAAGGAGAAGAGTCAGGATTCAGTTTTTCCTGACCTGGTTATTTAGTTCTACGAATCCGTTACTTTCTTCCAAAAGGATGGTAAGGATTTTTTTATGTTCAAATGTTATGATAAGACTTATATTGTTCCTTATTATAAGTCATCAAATGTTCTCAATATACCGTATAATGGGTAATCTATTATATTCTCTCAAAAACTCTCTGAGAAGGAAGGTTCTTTTGAGAATGTTAAGGCTTTGGATTATCTTGGTCTCAAGTATGTTAAGAATATGAAGATTATGAATCTTACAAAAAACCAAAAGATGGTAGCTCTCTGGATGAAAGTATTTTTTTATCCCAAGAAAAGGAGATAAGGACACTCTAAAAATATGTGATATCTTTATTTTAGACTTTCTCATCAACTTAAGGAAGATTAACTTGATTAAGTACATCATCCTCACCATCCAGGCAATAAAAGATAGATCCATAATATCTCAAATTCTTATTTATCTAGAAACTATCTCAAGAATAATTTTTATGTGCTTCAATAACTGAATTTCCCATGCCGATCAGTATCAAATCCTTTTAAGATTTTTTTTCCCAGTGATGAAACTCTTAGGAGGATGAAGATAGAGTTTTTACAGGAATCCAAAAGTTTTGAATAAATTGTTCTCCAAAACAAGGGCAATGTTCTGGAATCTTAAAAATCGGTAGCCAATAAAAGGAAACTTGATGAACTAGGCTTTCCAGTACCATCTTCTGATGTCCCGATATCATCACCTCATTCTATAAAGAAACAAAAAGCCTATTCGGTTGTAACAGTTGCAAAGTGGAGAGAAATGGAAGCTACTAGAAAAGAAGGAGATCCTTCCATTGGCTTAAACCCTGTAGAGTATAAGGCCTTGAAAATCAAGAAATCAGAAAATCTTGAGAAAGAAAAAAAGGGAAAGAAGTTAAATAATAAATCCTTGGAAGCACAAGTTTGTCAGTCTTTACTAAAATCTATAGAAAATAAATCTCAAGAAGTGCATGAACCCTAAGTTGTTCATAAAAAGTCCGCTATCACTCCGGAAATCTAGAAAGCCAAGAAATTTCTATCTTTTTGAGAACATGTTCCGGAAATAGAAGATCAGATAGTTCAAGAAGAATATGATGATGTTTTAAGGGAAGTGTAAGACTATATTGGAACTCCTTCGAGTTCAGTCTCTAAATCTATTTCATAAGAACAATCCAAAGAACAAGTTGAAGAAGAAGTTGAGGAAGATGTAGAAGTTTAGGAAGAAGTATAAGTTGATGAAGAAGAAGAAGAACAAGTAATTGAAGTGGAAGAAGAAGAGAAAGAAGAGTTTGATCATCAAGGTGGTGAAGAAGAAGATTTTCAAGAGGAAGAAGATGGTCCAATAGATCTTAATATTATCCAAGTATCTGATGAACAATCTCCAAATCAAAATCATGTCAAAGGTAAGAGTGTTTTGGTTTCATCATCCAAAAAGGAAACACCACATAAGTCCTCTAAGTGAATAGAAAAATCAGTTTCCTTAACTCTAAGAGGATCTCAGAAAGGGAAAGTTGTTTCAGGTTCAGAATCCTCATCATCTGTTGGACATGACTTTGTCAAGCTATCTTTAAGAAATTTGATAAGCACCATTCTGGTTCTTGCAAATATAGATACCTGGAGTCAAATGATTCAAGAAACTCTGAATCAAAATACATAATAAACTAATATGCTTATGGAAATGATGGTCAAGTAAGAATCAAACTATAATATTATTTTGATTGATTACAAACATGAGAAGGTTACTTGAAAGAATGTATTTAACCGCACCAAAACTATCAATGAAGAGCTAATAAAGTTTAGTGACTTCATGGATTCAACCAATTGATATTCCAATACTTTTCAAACTGAGTTCAATAAGGTCATGGAATCAATTTCTAAGAAGGTTGGTCAACTCAATTCCATTTCCTGATCTGTAAGCTGTGAGAAGGAAGTCAGAGCTGAATTAGAGAGAAAGGTGGATGCTCAAGAAGAAAGAAACTAGTCATTATAAAAGAAGAATCAGGATCAAGAGAACTTGTTGAAGAAGTTTTAAGATGATCATAAGGAAGTGAAGAAACTTAATTCCTTGATAAAGAAAATTTTTTCCGAGAAGAATAAGGATGGATGATTTTTTTCGACATTCAAATGTTTTTTTTGTAATCTAAACATTATTTCCAAAATTTCTTTAAGAATATTATTTCATATCTTTATTTTATTTTTGAATGCATTCTTGCTTAACCTTATAGCTACATCTTATACTTCTCCATTATTATATTTTTCTTTTCCCTCTTTTTGAAAATCACAAAGGGGGGTAATTTATTTAAAGTAAGAATTTAATAATGATCTCAAAGGAGGAGAATATACTGAGGGAGAGTATAGTAAGAATGGATAATGAACATGTAAGGGGGAGTTTTCTTTTAAGAAGAGATGCTTATCTAATGGGGAGATATTTTCTTAAGAAAGAAAACTAGGCACTAAAGATCAAGAATACAATACTTGGGAAACATAACCTAAGGGGGAGTTAGTCTTATTCATCATAAATCTCATTCAAAGGGGGAGATAAGTTTTTCATACTTGTTTATCTAATTAAATATATTATTCCGTAGAAAATTTGATTTTTCCTTCCATAAATTGGGAGATTTTTTAGTCAATTAGGTTATCTTATGACTTCTCTATTCCTTATAGACTTATGTTTTGAAAATCACAAACACAATTTCTTAAGTTTAATTTCATTTTCTTAAGTACAATTTTTCTTAAGTTCCGATATTTTCATTCTGTTATACATATAGATTAGTAATTCTTTTTTGTGATAACGTATTTTTTATTCTAATTCTGGAGTATAAGTGATACCGTCTTTGTGATTCTGATTCTGGTGTATAAGTGATTTCATCGTTATGATACCGATTCCAGTGTATAAGTGTAACCATGTTTGTGATTCTGATTTTGGTGTATAAGTGATAGCGTTTTTATGATACTGATTTCGGTTTATAAGTGATACCATCGTTATGATTCCAAATCCATGGAAAATGTGATTCCGTATTATGATTCTGAATCTGGTGCAAATGTTATTCTATTTTATGATTCTAAATTCGGTGCAAAAGTCATTCCGATTTTATGATTCTGATTCCGGAGCAAATGAGATACCGGTTTCACAATCTGATTTACATTTCCTCATGAATCTGTTTTCTTGATAATGTGTTTCAAATGAATTCGTTTTTCTTAATAATATTATATTTGTTTAATGTATCATTCCAATATTATCGGACTCCATGTTTTCTTATATATAACGCTCATCTTTAACTTAACATTATTTCTTATACTTGAAATGATGTCGTATAATCAGTTACAAACAAACTATTATATGTTTGACACATGTCCAGGCCCCTCCAAAATTTAAGGAAAAAATTATCGTTGGAGTGGAGCCGACCGTTGGGAAGTTTTTCCTACAAATACAAGTCCATTTGAATGAGCGAAGAACTATTGAAGAGACTTTACTTTGAATTTGAATAAAACAAAGAGAGTAGATGAACTTGATGCATGTGAAAAAGTTGTGAAGTGATTTATAGAGAGAGATTCTCTTACAACTTTTGGTGATTCATGCGGATGTCATGAACAACTTGTTCAGGAATGAACAACTTGTTCTGACTTTCTTTTTACAGACTCTGATCGTGATGATCGTGGGCTTCTGGGTTTGGAATATAGAGGTTCAGATTTCCTTCTAAATCGAGGGCTTGCAGGGACAGTACGACAGATACCTAAGTTCGAACTTATGGATTACCTGGGTTTGGGTAAGATGGACTTTCTTGAAAGTATAAATCAAAGAACCATTATCCAAGGTTATTGGATACCCTTATCTTTGGGTTAAAAGAATCTTATTGTTACCTGGTTTCCATTTAAAGTTCTTTTATTTCCGCTATAATCTTAACTTTGTTAAATTTAGAAAGTATAACATTCATATACTTTCTAATGTCATTACTCTGATTATATTATAGATTCTATATGCTTTATGGTAGAATATTTCTTTTAGGAAAATATTTCTTATGTTTTTACCTTAAGGTTATAAAGTTTAAGAAAATGTTTCTTTAAGAGGTTTTTTTGTATGTTTGTTTAACATCATTAAACTAAAATTTAAAGGTTTTAAAGGAATTTTTAAAGAATACAATTCACCCCCCCCCCCCTTTGTATTTGATAATATCATTACATATTCGATCCTACAGGTATAATCCAAACCACTGGTAAAATCAAGTGCTCCCTCCAAGGGATGTACCTTCATGATGTGACATCATCGCTTTATGAGATACATCCCCCCAAATCCACCTCTATCGGTTGTTTTGATCCATCCTCCATCACCCATTTCATCCAACATCGACAATAATTTATCTCAGGGCTGCCACATCCTAGTAAGATCTTGACATTCTACCACATCACCCCTATATAATTTGTTCTACCTTTTTAGGTGACCCAATCCGAATCTGTATCCATCCAGGCTGCTAACCATGTTTAATCCCCAGCATATCTCTAGGCCTCTAACCATGTGTAATCCTTGATTCCATTCCCCATATATAACTATGGGGAGTTTGATCCCTATATTCTACACTTGGTACGTAAGAAGCCACCACATGTTTCAAGCCTATCATCCATTCCCATCTCGTTCTTTCCCTTGAGTTTCCATGTTTCAAGAGGATCATGCCTCGTCCCATAGGCTCCACTTCTTTTGGGTCCCCATCCATATGCTCCATTCTCGCGGGCCTCATTCTTAGGCGTCTGATTGCTGTATTTGAACTATGTAGTCTTTGGTTCCTATCTTCTTAATAGGGAATATAGGAATCCTCCATGATATTCAAGCCCATCACCCCTCACACTCCATTGATTCCAACCATTCTATCTCTTACACATCATCTATAACCATCATAAATATTATCTGAACCACCACATCTCAGTGATATCATGCCATATATATGGGTCTTCTTAGTTCATAATCCCCATTCACCTCTTCACTGCTCTCAGTATCACTCAGGAAGATAACCATGCATAAGCCCCACACAACCCATATTCATCCAACCGAAAGAGATCCTCTTGCCAAAGGCTACTATACATGTGTAATCCCCATGCACCATCACCCTATCAAACTACATGGGTTTGGATCCTTCTCTTCTACACAAGGTATGTAGGAAGTCTCCCTAAGGTTCAATCCCAGTCAATTGTAAACCTTGGCATCCTTTATTTGGGGTGCATCTCCCTTATCCTTCCTCGATGGTGTCCAGATCATCCTTGGTGGTGTGAAACCTTATCTTTATGAGACAAAACATCTTCGGTCCACTCCCATTGGTAATTCTGATCCATCCATCTAGTAAACCTTTAGTATGTTCCCTCCTATTGATCAAACTCTCTTCTTTTTCTCCATGGGATGTTTTGATCAATATCGTCTCATCTTCGTAAGATGTTAAACTCATGAAATGCGTCATGTTAAACTTGGGATGCATGAGGAAAACCTCATTAGACATGCCTCTATCACATGATAACTTATGACCACCATAGGATTATTTGAGTTCCATGACCTTGAGAAACCCTCTTACGAGGAAGATCACATGTGTTTTTTTATTCCTGCACCAATACATGATTTTGATGCTCAATGTAACTACTATCCTAAACTAAAGTTGCTTTCCCACCAAGACCCCTTTTAATGTCCAAATAGAAGCAATTTAATTATCTGGTGTCCCCAAAGAGAAGGCACTGGGAATGAGTTTCCGGAACTATGACTCAAAACTATTAGGGAGACCTAGACTAGGATAGGAATTCCATGGAGGAATCCATAGAAGAAAGAACCGACATCACATTATCCCATTTTGATAATAGAGCATAAAACATTGAGAAATATATTATTTCTACCTACCTTTGGAAAGTGGGAATGTAGGGATCATATGCAGTTCATCAGTGAATGAGAATACATGCCCTGGTTGAAATCATCAGAAACAAAGACACTATTTGGGAGTTATTAAAGTTTTTCACGAAAACATCACACATGTGATATTAATGTATTTAATATATTTCAAAGATCAATTCTGGGATCATCGGGCTTCAAAGACTCATGACTTCATAGCGTCGCACTCTATAAATATCCTTAGAAATATTCTAAATTCTTAAATAGAAAAAATTTGTCTGTTATAATATTACCACTTTTAAGTATTTTTATCTCCAAAAAGTACAAACTAAGAAAAATGTTAAGGATATTGAGAAATAAACTAGTTCTACCACTCCCTTGAGATCCTCCTGTGATTTACCATGTTTTAAATAAACAAACACCTCGGGAAAACACTTACCCATAAAATTTATTTCTCCTACCTGTCCTCAATGCCACCGATTCCATGAAAAAGGAAAATCCACTCTCATGGACCAACTCACCTATGTTGATATCGTACAACAATTCATGGAAATACCTTCTCATATGTGACATGTGGATAACACTAAATGACCAAAACTACTGTTTTCATGAGGTTAAGTGGTATACCACTTCACTAATCCAGTATAGAAGCTGGAAAAGAAAGGTCTTGAGATACCTAGAAATAGCCTACCATCTTAGTTAAGAATCCAAACATCTCCATTTGAAAAGGCTTATATCATCAGCCAATTAATGAATCCTGATGTTTTTTGGGAAAACATTATCTTCCCCGAGGCGAACTTCACCCTTTATAACCATCACTTGTATCAAAACTAGAACCCAGTAGATATTACACACTGGCTTTGACCTATATAATAGTTCCCTTTAGGGTCTATCATACATGGACTCAAAAATTTGTTACTCTAGTGGTGGAGTTGTAATTATATTGATAAAAAAACCCCACCAATGGTAGATGATCCTCCCAACTATGGCTCAAAACTGACATTAAAACCTAAATCATGTTCAACAGAACCTGAATGATCCACTTTACCTAGCCAGCTGTGTGGGGTAAAACACTATGTCCAACTGCAGCCAAGTCCCCAAAGGCATCCTGAATCCTCTTACTAATCATGTCGTGAAGTAAAAATCATTTTTTATTGATCATCAACGGAATCCCATGAAGATAGACTACCTACTACATGCACAGGTATCCTAAAATCTTTACGAAGCCATGTTGGTCATCACCCACATATAGATAAAACAACAAGAGCTTATCACAAAACCTTGATGAAACTACCTTGGATTTATAAATGGTTCCAAGAGATCCTAGTACATCGTCACCTCCACTAGATATAATACTAATGAAAAAAAACTCCTCAGAACCTCCTCTCAAATTGTGATGGGAACCATTGTTCATCCCTAGAAAAGGATTATGTGATTCAATCATTCAAGGAATCCATCAGGAATGTATCCGGTGGATATCTGTTCAAGAAAAATATCCCATTAAATATCCACAGATATTCATCCCTAACTCACTGAAGAATATGAGGGGTAATAACCATCTACTACCATTATGTTTGACCATCCTCACCTACATGGTTCAACTACAAATTCATCAACTGTTTCATCACCATTATCAAAAATAGAAGATGAGAAACCTCATAGTGAGCATATGCTACCAAAAACACAACCTGGGTATACCTAAATCTCATGATACCTCAACCTCTATAGGTTCCAATATCACTCCCACGTCAGAGAAGAAAAACCATGATAAGTGGACCTTCAAATCTAAAACTGACCCCATGAGAGTGTCTATATGAACAACACTCCCAAAGCTTGTATAGAATCATCCTAAAATGCCTTGCAATATCTAAATCTATCATTGAGGACATGTGGGTACAATTGAAAAGAACTACCATGAATTTACCCAATAAATTTTAAGGATCCATCTTACAATTATTGAGAACTCTATTAGGGTGTTCAACATGCTAAAGGTACCACAAGGAACACAAAAGAAACCATATTGGTTATAGGAAGCCACACTCAATACATCCACCTCTCGAACCTAGATATGGTGATAACACATTCTAAGGTCAAACTCTGGGAATCAATTCTCCCTGAACAACTGGTCAAAGAAGACATCAATTATCAGGAGTGGATACTTTCACTCACATCAATAGGTCCAAATGGAACTAATTCACATCCAACCACAAGAACTCATCTACCTCTTAGGTGAATAAAATTGGGCCTCCCAAGTGAATACATTATCTCTTAAAACCCCCCATTCTCTCTGAAATATTGATTACACCTTTATCCCACAAATCTCAATGAGTTATATTTGATTTTATATAACAAATATTAGAGGAAATACTTATTTTAGTCCTTGAATAATCTTAACACTCAGTGTGGAAATAAACCCAAAATGTCTCTATGAAAGGTTTCCTTGTACTCCACCATCACTATAGAAAACAAGATCTTATAACATCCACTTCCCCAATGGTTTCACTAGCCAACTGGTAATAAGTTGATTGTATCCTTTAGAACATGAACTCGTGATTATACACCAAGGATCACACCTTGTACAAAGAGGAAAGATATATCCCAAAAAACTAGAAGCACTACTATTATCACTAGTATAAATAGTCTGATCATGGATCATAATAAACAATTCCAAAACTAAGAAAACCTTGTAATATATAAACACCACTATGAAGAGATTCCATGTGAGAATCTCTATATACTCACAGATTTAGGTTATAATGTTTGTAAAAAGATGTAATCACTAATACCATATAAAGGATCCTCCCAAAAATGGTTTGAGAGAATAGGTCTCCACTGGTTTCACTAGGTCTCAATCGTGGGATACACTCATGAAAAATTTGTTCATAACACTGTGTAAAAAATAAAACTGGGGAAATGAAGTCACATGTTGAATCATAAATCGCACTCGAAGCCTATGTGAGATCCTACTACTCTGAACTTATCCTTCCCCTTTCCCTTTTTATTACCACAAATATGGATTTATCTGACACATTAATATATGAACCAACCTCTACCAAAAAATTTAGATAAACTCATCACTAACAAATGGATCTATCAATGCTCTACATCACCCTTGGGATGTCTCACTGGCAGAACCATCATCAAGAGGGGCCCTAACTAAGAATGAAACTCACACTACAAGCTCATGAAATTCCTCCACTATTCAAGAAGGGGATATGTCCCACCATGTGACCTGGGTAATCTCTAAATATATAACTTGAGATGCATAATCACCAAAGGTGTTCCATCTACCAATACCACCAGAGCCAAATACTTCTCCATGGAGAAAATAGGACACAAGCACAACCATTTGTTCAGTAAAGGGGCCAAAAAATATGGAAAACATGGAACATTACCTTTATCTAATCCTCCATTGAAAAAGAATCAGGATGACAGAAAAACCTGAGCAGTTTTTGTCACTAGAACTTATATGGAATTACAATCCTATGAGTAACATCGTCATGAACCGATAGATCCATCGACTACCTAAGACATCACAAAAAAATACATTAGATCTACCAAAGGATATAATCATTACTCAACATGTGTTAGCACTACTCTACAATCCCTATATGAAATACTACATGAGTGGGTCCATGAAATGAGGTCTCACCACTCAACTGGTCATCATCATGATACTCTCTCAAAATCCAATATGGATATAATCACAGATACATCTTAATGATTATCAAGACATACCGTGGTCAATGAGAATCTCAAGGGAGAAAACTCAATAATTACATGGAAACCACAACCCATCCCAATATGATACATCTACCAATGTTCTCTCTACAACCAGTGCCTACATATACCAAGTCCACAAGAAGTTTATAAGGGTTTGATGAATGGTATTTCTACTTCTGTTCCAACAATAGAACCCTTGTTCTAAGAGACAAACTCAAAACACTTCAACATAAATTACCCAGTTCCCAAACCATACCTCATAACTTGACAAAAGAAAATCCAAAATATAGTTCTAAACCTAGGAAGTGTCATAACACTTCAGGTTGGTACACCATTTATATTGTTAAATCATAACCTGACCTCTTGGGTTCTGAGCCACAACTACCCTAAACCCACCTCAAATGGGATAACAGCTTGAGACTAGTGCCAAGAAGGCATATCACACACATGTGAGTCGTTTTTCTAAAGTACCTATATTCACACATAAATATCCAATAATATGAAATGAAGAAATGTAGAAAACTAATAACAATTCATGAATACATATATAATCACATAATAAGAGTATGACATAAATTACTAGAAAGCATAAAAAGGGAAAAATACAAGCCAACATAAAAATGGATACAAGGCATGGATTACACAGAAGGAGGGGATTTCTATAAAATGAAACACTTGTATACACCTTCTTATATATATATCCTAAAATAGGCTCCACCTACACTTAGTCTTCAATAGACTCCATAAATATTTCTTTCATCTGCATAAGACCAAACATGTTTGGGAAGATCCCATAAAGGGGTGAGTATAAAAATACTTAGTAGAACACCAAAAAATAACCAAACATAAATCATAAAGAGTAGTCAAATCATCACATGATATGTCTATCATAATGTGAAACAAAAAATAAAACATATACATATATTCATAGAAGACACATAGTCTCAATGTAAGGTCATATCTACATTATCTAAACTAGGATTTCTGCTCGAAGGTTTTATTAAACACTCATCTATGAGAAAACACTCCATGATATAAACTGTTACCAATTAATATCATCCCAGAGGTTGTGCTCGTTAGGTATATACAATAATAATGATGATGTATAATTAGAGGGTTCATTTTAGAAACAAAATCAATTAGAATACCCCTCACTAGAAAGGTAAGATCTCAATACATAGATAGGGGTCAATGTCTAGGGCTCACTAGGGGGAAACCAAACCATACTAAAAACATCCTCCTAGATAGGGGATCAACGCCTGTGTAATGATGGTCATGTAAATTAAAGAAACCATAGGAAAATATGAACAAAATTAGTATTGCTCTATTCCTCTCAACATAATATATGATCTAATCCTCTATGGGGTATAGTTGAAGCGGAGTGAGTCAAATCATTCCAAAATAAGGGAACTCACCCATAATGTACTGATCAATAGTAAGATACATAATGGAAAAACTCTATGATGAGAACAAAATGATACAAAAAACCCTCATAGGAATGGACTAAGAGAACACAATCAACCACTATTGGTAAAAATAATTTCACAAAAGAACACCATAAAGTTGAAATGAGGAGAAGGATGAATTTAAACTGTCCTCAAGGAGCACATGGCAAGTTATCGCGGGAACCTGGTGTGTCTCACTAGTCCTAGAACTACCCATGTCTCACTATTACATAGTACGCACTTTTCCAAAATAAATGGCATGCCCATTTAGGTATATGGTGTGTAAATTTCACCCTAGAACTTGGCATTCCATTCTACCCATGCCTATGTATATCGGGAAATTCATGTATACTTGGTTGTGCTTAAGTAAATGGATCAACTCATCTACTCTGGAATTCCCTTGTACTTCCCCCATATACAATGTTTTTAACCACCTAGACAACTGGGTGTGTACCCCTATACATGATGAGATTTTTTCAACATGTTACACAATGTGTGACTAAGAATATACAATGTGAAACACTACATAGAATCTTAGTATTGTACTCCCTATACACACCATGATGATTTTATAAGGGTCACATGGTGTGTGAAATGTTTCATATAGAGTATGATACATATATCCATGAAAAAACACTAGAGCCACACAGAAGGAACTACATGGAATGTGTTCATGGGACTACACACAATGTAGTCTATTTTTTCCCAAAACCCATGGAAATTCTAACACATCTTCACCCAAGCCTCTATAGTCACCTATTATACCATAAATTTCATTGTAAGTCATAGATATAAGGTTTGAAAAACCTCCTTGCTATCAAAATCCATAATCCAGCTGTAACTTTTGCTCGAGAAACACCCTCCATCGCATCTTCTTGGTGTTGCATGCCAAAATGGTATCAAGAACCCCCAATCTGTCCACGGATTTAATTCCATTATCATGTAATGCAATCAGAATGTAAAATATACACCCCAAACCTAAATTAGTGATATGTTATACCAATGATCAAATGAAAAATGATTGTTCAAAGGGTATCCATTGAATCAGTGGCCAAAATAAAATATTAAAAATGAAGTCAAGTAGAATGGGGAGGGACAACCACAAAAAACAAGATGAGGAATGAACCTCATATACTATTTGGGTAGGCCTCAATCCATTTCTATTAGAATAGTGAAAAAATATCCAAAAATAAACAACAAATAATATTCATCGCCCAAATCTCAGGTAAACAAGCCCATACCTACAAAAATGATTGATCCATGAATCAATCCGTTAGTCGATTAATTCATGTTAATAATGGAATAAGAAAACAAGGATAAATCCAAAAAAAATTATAGCTCAATTTTGATCAATTTTGAATGATTAAATACTATACGTCGTTGTCATTGGTGAGATCCATAGGCTGCGTTGGCAAACATCCTTGATCTAATCCTGATTTGATGTTGTCTTCCAACAATCCTCCAATGACTCCACTTAAATGGTTCCTCTCATTACCTTGTTTATAGGAATAAACCTAGGGATTAGGAATATAAATTTTCAAAAATAGTATGATATGTCTCTAGATAAAAAATAAGAAATAAATAATTTAATTTAACTTATTCTATTATTTTTTCCGGAAAATATCACTTTACCAAAACACTTGACACCTACAAAGATTATGTTGTCCATAGGGAAAAATATTAACTATAAACTCAATGATGGTCTCATATTTTTGATCTGATAATCCTTTTGGATGTTATTCCACTTTTTTAGGAATACTGCATGTGCAGGATATTAATATATTTAATATATTTCAAACATGAATTCCAGGATCACCAGACCTCAAAATCTCACATTGTCTTAGCACCTAGATATGAAAATATTCTTAGGAATATTATAAAGTATTACTTGAAAATATTAGGCCTTTATAGTTTGATTTTGAGGTTATTGATTTGGTTTCTATCAGAGTATCACCTCACTTGGGACACTTTTAGTTGGATATGTATGGTAAGTTGACATTGTGGTTTTTTGGACCCATTTATATTGTAAATAATATTGGAAAGGTGGTATACCAATTTGAATTATTGTCTTGTTTAACTTTAATCCACAATGTGTTTCAGTTTTACCTGCTAAGGAAGTCAAAACAGTATCCTTTCCATGTGATTGAGTGGGGGGGTGTTAATCCCAATCCCAATACCACTTTGGTTGAAAAAACAATTTATATTATTGATCATTGAGAGAAGGGAATGCAAAGTAAAACAATTTCCTTGTACTGTGTACTGTGGTGGTTCAAATAGAATAAAAATGAGAATTGGGACTAGGAATATTTGATGTGGAAGTAGTTACCATAACTTCTTTTAAGTCCAGGATCATGAGAAATTTCTTGGAATAAAAATATTGTGTGGTGGAATAACTGTAACATCCCACACATACAAGAATTTCATTACCCTTTTTTGATATAAATATTGGGATGTATGTTTATTTTAATTAATGTAATCTGATTATAAATGTTTCAAAGGGTTTTAAAGGGTTATCTTCAAGAATGGGTTTCATGGGAGGTTGTTTTGGTGTTTTATGAAGATTTCTTTTTGGTTTCTCACTATAGGACTTATTCATGTTGTGAATGTGATTCATGATTTGAATAATCTATAGGCATATTCTGTGAAAAAAAATTATAGTGTGAAAAATTAAAAGCTGTGAATTTTATAAATTTCCAGAAAATGTCAATAAGGGATAATTTATCCAAAGGCAACACCTTTTTGGATGTTTTTTAATTCATATAATTCATGATGTGAAAAGGATTTACAACATGATTGTGTTATGTGCAATGAATTTTTATGTGTTTCACAAAAGACACGTCCTTCATTCGATGTGAAGGCCTCCCTCTCAAACCCTAGGGTGATTTTGGTTATTTTTTTGGTGATCTCCCACCTACCAGATTTCTGCATACAACGTTCGATATCTGTGGTGGTTCTGTGGATTCTCCAATGGTAAGTGGTCTTTCTACATATTAATTACCATTATTAATGGCATCATCATTGATTGTGTTTAGGGATCCTATTTTTATCACGTTTTTTTTTACAATTTATCCTTTTTATTTTTCCCTCATGCCTTGTCTTTCCTAGGTTGATCTACTTGTTTCCAATCTCTATTGTCAAAGGTGGTGAGGTTTCCTATATTATTAATGTAAGAGTCTTTATACAAGTGATTAATTATTGAATTTCAATATGTTCTTTTCAATTCTTTCAAGTTATTCAATTAATATGTATTATTTTACATTGGAATGGTTTTTTAGAATAAGATTTACTATTTTATATGAGTTTTGTTTAAAAATTGATTTGTGCACACAATGTGTTTTATTAAATTCCTTAAATGGTTGTTCTGGTTTGAAACGGGTCTTTAGTCCTAGAATAAGAAAGGATTGAATGTTAAATTATTTATTAAACATGAGAATTGTTTTTAAATTACTTTTGACAAACTTATCACATTAGGTAACCTTGTCTGTATTGGGAAATATAATTGTCACTCTTTGTTTGTTTGATGCCACGGGAGGTTTTATGTCACTTTAGTGTGTATAATTTCATGAGATTTTATATTGGTTAGATCCAACTTTGTCCTATATTTGGGATTTTATATCATTTCTAGTACATAGTTTCATAGGATAGCTCCCAAATTTTGTTCTTTTTCATTTATGGTTGGTTTATCACATGATGGTATATTTCATGGTTATTTGATCACATGATTATTATATAATGTATTCATTTTTTTAACTATTATTACCTATCTTTTATCATACTTGACATATTTATGAATTTTGTTAATATATTATTTTTTTATAAAAACCGAAGGAATTTTTTAAAAATTGGTTTTATTTTATGAAAATTCTTTCTGAACTGGATTTGTTTTAAAACTAGAACTAATTCACATTAGTACTTATACAGATTCTTTGGTGGTATTCTACTAGGTTTTGTGCTCACACCCTACTTATTTCTTTGTGTAGTTGTAGATTTTTTTGGTAGGACTTAGGTAAAATAATTGGAATTTGGTGTCATAGTGATTTCTATTTTAATCATTATCTTTGTAGTGGGATGGTTTTGTGGTGACAGATTGTCACAGAGAGACTTGTTTAGTCGATTCATGTTTTATCTTTTTGGTTTGGCTTATTTTTGTTGAATTTTAATTTATCATGGTTATATTCTCTTGATTTCTAAATGTAACATATTATTTTTTCTTATTCAGGTTTATCATGAGACATTTTGTTTCCTTTTTTTGTACTTCACATAGTGGCAGACCACCTAGGCTGACTTGTCTAGCTGAACCAAGTCGGTTTGCTACAAATGAACTATATGTGTACTTGGTGATGCAGTTTGGATGAAAAAAATGTTTTATCAGTGTTCACAACTATCATAAAAAATATCATACACCCACATCTTGACTCATTAATCATGTTGTTTATTGATGACACACTCATTTACTCACTGACCCGAGAGCAGCATGATAGATATCTTGAGATAGTTCTAAGTACACATTGAGAACATTGACTAATATGAAGAAATCAGAGTGTATATTTTGGATTTATGAGTTTAATTATAGGAGATTTTTATGTCTAATACATTTATATCCAAGGACTTTTAGAATGTTGAGGTAGTGATTTTTTGGAAATTCCCATAGAACATGCATGATATTATGGGCTTTTGGGTTTAGGGGGATACTATCTATGTTTTATTAAGGACTTATCCCAATTATATACACCTAAAATTTAACTTATGAATAAGGGAGTGATTGTTTTATAAGTTAGACCAGTGTGAAGACACATTTATTGAGCTGATGTAGAGGAAAAATACTACTCTAGTATTAACACTTCCTGGCCCAAGGATCAGTTACGTAATATAATGCAATGTGTAGAGCATGTGTTTGGTAGTAGTACTGATCTATAGGGAGTGGGTAGTATCTTAGGGTCACATTATATGCGACTCCATGATCATGACTACATTACCCATCACTTAGTGTTGGTAACTATGTTCCATTATTTGAAATGTTGGAAATACTATTTCCTTGTTAAGAGGTGTTTTATCTAAACTGACCACAAGATCCTTTTCTATATCTTCACAAAGAAATACCAAAACATGAGGTAAGGTGTTGGGTAGAGTATCCTTATCTATTTGACATTAATATAGGATATGTAGTTAGAAAAGGTAATTTCATTTCATTTCCTCTTCTTTGTATGTTGCATGTAGCTTAGGAGCTTTGAGAATAGAGTTTGGATGAAAAATGGTGCCTGATGGGCTAGTTGAAAGATTGGATGATGAATTTTTTTAAGGACCATGGATCTATTTCATGTTCCCCATTATTGGTAAAATATTTTTTAGTATATAAGGTAATGTTTTCATAGGATACTAACCCAGGGTGTGTTCTGATGCATGGGCAACTAATAGGAGGTGGCCCAATATCCGTGTGGTCATTGAATGGTGACGATATGATCCTTTTACATGGGAGAGTTGTATTCTCTACTTATATCAGGGAAAATCTTGTGAAAGACTTTCATAACTCTTTTTAGGTGGTGTATCCTTGATTGATAATGATGTACCATGACTTCATGTGGATGTTATAGTGGCTAGGGAAGAAGAGGGACATTACTGGATTTCATTCCTGATGCCTTACAAACTAGAGGGTTAGGACCGAGAACTGGAATCCTAGTGGAATAATATAACCAATTCCTATTTCAATGTGGAAGTTTTAGGATTCCACTATGGAGTTTTTATTATGGTTTTACCAAGGATATTGTGGAGGTGTGATGTTTATTGGGTGATTGTCGACTAGCTAACAAAAGTTTCTCATTTGTAATTGATCTATGAGAATCACTCAAAGTATGATTTGGAAATTATTTATAGCTGTGATATTGTATGATATCATGGAGATCTATTTAAAATTGTATCTCAATGAGATGCACGTTTTACATTTTAGTTTTGACAAGGCTTGTAGAGGGTCGTAGAAGCTCAACTGATATTGAATATGCCATACCATCCTCATACAAACAGATTGTCAGTGTGGATGATTCGTATATCAGATGATATTATCTTAACATATGTTTTATAATTTAGTGGAGCATTGGATTGTAATGAACTAACCCAATATATCCTCACAATCTGGTACCTAGCCCAATCTGTCACATACCAAAAGGGAGTTTTCAATCCCCACAGGTTGTCGACTATCACCCAGGCAACAACAACAACCAAAGGGAACAATTTTTCCCAAACTAAAACAAATGATATGATATATATATATATATATATTTGTGTGTGTGTGTCTATATATATATATATTAAAAATTAACAATATAATAATAACCAATATAAAAAATATTATATGACAGAAGGAAAAAAGATGAACTGCTACAACCCAAAGCAGTTAGAAAAAACCCAATGTAAAATTCTAACAACAAAGTAAAAATAAAACAATGAATACTACTCCATGTAATAATGTAGGTAACATACTAATATCACACCAGCAACCACTTGTAGAAGGATGATATTAAACATCACTACCACACTTTAGTGCCTTTCCTTTCCCTATATCAAAATACATAACGAGGTCTACACACTGCTGAAGGGTTGTGTAGAGTGTAAGATAAATAGGCTCAGTTGAAACTCACCCAGGTGCTCTATATTAGGTCTCTATACAAAAAATACCAATATTCTCATTTGAAATAAAACATTTAACTACAAATGATAAATCACTTTCCAAAAAAATCATGGTAAATATTTCCCTCTTCCACATTTCCAAAACATGATATGAGAAATAGTTTCAAATAATATTTTCCAAAATCATTTATCAAAGTCAAATCCGGAATATCAAATCTAGAAAAATACAAATAAAAATTATAAGTAAATAATTCCAAGGATCACAAAAAATCAAGTTAGAAGACTAGTCATACAAAAATAAAATACTGGTGGACTCAATTCCATTAAAAATATCTCTAAGGAGCATAGAAACCCAATTTTTTTAAACCCAAAAATAATGCCAATATCAAGTCCCTAGAACAAAAGGCCTAGGGATAATAGGAACACCCTATGAGTTGACCACCCAATAATAAAAATGGAAATGTCTCTAAGATACACCTTCCCCCTAAGTAACAAAGGTTTCACATGTGATTTATTTTTCCTAAATCATCTAAAAATGGATTTCACAATCAATTTAAAACAACTCTTTACTTTTGTCAAACCATTTTTGAAAACCCAATACTCAAGGAATTAAAAAACACCTTTTCCTCTCCCAAAACCAAAGAAAAATCATATTATATTGAAAATCCATTTATACAAACAAATCAATCCTTATAATTTGTTTATAAAAATTATATAAAATATAAGCAATCACGTTTCATTCAAAAATTACTAGAGATGAAACCACCTCCCTCAAACTTAAGTCACACACACCCACAATAGGATTCAATAATACTTGGAGGAATAAAACTAAATAAAGAAGAACTAGAATTGATTCCAATATATTATAATCATGTTACATAAACAAAATAAAAAGTGGAAATCATAGATCACATCATACCTCAACGAAAATGCATCTATTGCACTGCAACCAACTAAGGATCGACCTCTATGAGACTATCACAGTAAGAAAAACTTAAAAGGATCGATAAAAATGAAAAACTAATCACAACCCTTTCCAAAAACATATCCAATACTCTTTCCAAATCCTAGATAAATGAAATGGAAAATGAGAAACTTACCACATGATGAAAAAACCACAATGGTGATTGAATCACCATCCAAAGCAATATAGAAGGATTGAAACACCCAACCACACATAGAAGAAGCCAAGGGATCATGGGAGATAACACCTCTTAAAGAATGGTTGACGAGTTAGGCATGAATTTCATAAAAACCAATAGATCTCAAATGATTCATGTTATGAAACCAAGATTCACAATTTGAATCCCATGAGTTATAAGTTCACCAAAAATGGAATTGCCTTGGCTTAAAAAAAATATGATCAACTATATCACAATGTTAAAACTTTTCAATTGTTGTAAATTTTTCATGCTCTTAATGAGATTCATGGATTCTTCCAAGCACAAGATTCATGACGTGAACCAGATTCATAATTTGAATTGGCCCTATAGCCAACACCAAACCGCCACCCCTCCAGAAAGTTCCCAAACCAACTCTGATGCACACTAAACCTGAAAAAAGAAACATAAATAAGAGAAAGGTCATACCTTAAACCAAGATGTTATAATCTCTCCTCTATAATACTTTCCACCCCAAATAATTCATGTTGGAGATATGTGATTTAGAATAAGGTGAGACCGCAGCTTCCTCATAGTCGAATTTTACTCCCAAGTCTCATGGGAATCAAATATATGTCACCATGACTATCTAACCAGCAAGATAGACTTCCCACATTATACATTCACTTAAGAATCAATGATATACTCTAGTTTCTCCACCGCTATAACATTTGGCTCCAACTCAATATCTTACAAACTTAGAACTTGAGAGCGATCAAGATAGTACTTCCTTAGCTATGATATATGAAACAAATCATGTATAAATTTCAACTGACTAGGTAATTACAACTGATATAAAACCATCCAAATATTCTGAGTAACTTAAAATGTTCTAACATATCTCAGAGCCATATTTCCTTATTTACTTATCCAATGATGATCCAACTAAGTAGAAACCTTCAAGAAAACCTAGCCACCTAAAGAAAAATCCAATGGATGATATCAATGATATGTATATAGTTTTAGCTGAATCTACATTGTAACTATATACTAATGTTTATCCTGAATCCTTGATGGAATCTCCTGAATGATACTCAGTCCCACAAAATAGCCATCTCTCACCTTTTTCAAATATAGAGGTGATCTGCACAGGTGACCAAACAAATCCTTGAAGGGATCTATTCTGATCAACAACTACTAATTTATTTTTTAAGAAAAATAACCCAATCAAGGATTCTAATCCCATGATTCATAGAAATAAAATACGCATGAACAAAGTATATCCAATAGGATCTGAATGGCATGATCAGTCTATCTATCCATCTATGGATTGTAATTTATACTCAAATTGAACTGATCCTCCATCAACTCTTACAGAATCTTAAAAATTTGGGGGTAAATATGGAATCCCATTCTAATATGAATGTATAGGGAACCTAAAGTAACCGAAAAATATTCTTCGCAGCTTACACACATCTTGAACCTTAGTGGTGTCCTTGATTAGAATGAAATGTGTTGATTTCATCAACTGATAAACCACCAACTAGATATCATTATTCCCTATGGGATTCCATGGTAACCCAAAAAATAATCCCATTAATACCTCAGGCCATCTCTCAACTAGCACTATAAAAGGTTGGAGAAACCCAAAATATTTCAGATGCTCTACCTTTATCTATTGGCTGGTGTAATATCGAGACACATAATTTTCAATTTCATGCTTCATACCTAGACACAAAAATCATCATATCAATTCATAATACAGTTCCATAGTTCTTAGATGAATGTACCATTATGAACTATGAAAGTTATAAAACATTGAACTCCTCAAATCCGATGGTAATACAAACCAATTCTTAAAATATAAAATATAGTAAAAAGGAATAGAATAACTAGAAATGGTCTCCACAACATAATGGTTTTCTATGATTCCTCTTAAATAATTATCCTATAACTAAATCTAAATAATATACTCAAGGAGAGATGATGATAATTTAACACTCGTCATAATCCTATCTGAAAAATCTTCATGAGTATCCAGAAGCAACTGACTATAGATGCCCCATTAGGTTCTCCACTTCATTTAATTCTAAGACTATCCACAATGGTACTTTCCTGATTAGAGTAACCACAACAATATTTCCCTTCCTATAGGTATAGGTTATTTTGCAATTGAATGTCTGAAGGTGCTCCACCCATTGTCTCTATTTAATTTCAATTCCTTAGGTGAAAAGATAAACTCAGGCTCTAATGGTCAAAAAAGAATTAGAAGATATCCCTAAAAAGATAATTTTATAAACACTTAAGTGCATAAATAACAATAGAGAGCTCCAAATAATGATGGGAATAATTTTTATCATACGTCCAAAGCTAACAAGAGCCATAATCCACAACGTGGTCATCATGTATAAGAAAAAACCCCAAAGGAACACTATAAATATTACAATACACTACAAACACCTTACTAGGATTAGGTAATATTTGAATTGGTTTAAATTTTAGAGGACATTTCATATCATTGAGAGAATTCAAACACTTTTCTTCCCATATGAATTTCACCCCTTTCCTGGGAAGCGAACACAATGGTGGCACTCGCTTTGATATTTTCTTGAAAAACTTCGGAATGTATCCAGTAAGAAAAAAAGAGTACTTGTATCTCAAAGATGATCTCTAACTCATTTCATGATAAAAAATTTGTCAAATTATTTGGATCAACTGATAATCTATGCTCAAAAATATTATGAACTAACAAATTCACTTCATAGATCTAGAAACTACAATTAATAATATTTCCAGAAATTCACTGACTCCTTAGGATTTCCAAAACTAGATTCAAATGGTGCTTATACTCATCCTTGGATCTCAAATAAACCATAATATAATCCATAAACATAACCATAAAAGATTCAATATACTGATGGAATATATGATTCATCATATCTATAAAAACTATAAGAGCATTAGTCAAACCAAAATGCATCACAAGATATTTTTAATGAAAGTACCTTATCAAGAAGGTTGTCTTTAATATAACAGACTCCCAAACTCTGATATGATGATAACTCGACTGAATATTGATCTTTGAAAACCAATTCTCCCCATTTACTGATCAAACAAATCATTCACACAAGGAAAAGGATACTTATTCTTAACTATCATCTGATCCGACTTCTGATAGTCCACATACAATCTAATTGAACCATTTTACTTCTTGGAAGAGATAATAGGGTCTACCCAAGAAAAAACACTAGGATGAATAAAACATTCTCCATCAGGTATTCCAACTGAATCTTGAGCTCTATCTAATCTATTGCTTCTATCTAATAAGAGGGTATCAAGATATATTGAATACCCAGCACCAGGTTAATCAAAAAATTCATCTCCCTCTCGAAAGGAATACTAGAGAAATCATCTGGGAAAATTTGATAAATTCTTGAATAACCATTGGAAGACTAATTAGAGTAGAACCCATAATAGGATCAAATGAAACAATAGATAACAGACTCCTGATCTTTTGGTGGAAAGGTCCTACATGACCATACCTTCGATCTCACTCTCCCTAAAACACCAAAGAGATTCCATCAATTGTATGGAATGTGACACACTAATGACAACTATCAACCTCGTTATTATGAGGGACAAGATAAAAAATATCAATGACGATGTAAAAAATCCATATCGATAAGGAGGAAACCCCAAAATCACTCCATGTCATCTATTGAAAGAGAAAAAGGTGGACACTGTAACCCCTTCTTTTTCATATTTCTAAGAGGTGTTAGTAAATCTATGAAAAATGAAATGATCTATGTAGGATGTCTAAGAATATAAAAAAATAGGTAGGTATAAATGATTGGGAGGAACATGTATCAAATTAAGTAGTTCCTATAGAAGATGAAAAAAATAAGGTACCCCTCATTCCCATTTGATCAACATCAAATTAAACCAGAAATTCATCCACTTTGTGAAGGTGCTTCACTCTTAAGGCCTTTGGCTATAGCTCTTTATACTTTAATTCTTCAAACTACATCACATTGTCCTTTGGATCCAATGATTCCTAACTATAATGAGGTGTAGACATAACCTCACAGAATTGTTGTAGACAGTCATAGTAGATAGAACCATTTCACATCTTTGTTGGAACAAAACAATACTATCATGTTTTCTTGACATTTACAAAATGATAGAGAGTTAGGGTAACACTACTGAATATAAAATTTGGTGTAGATGATTCCCACTATTGAGAACCACCTCCACCACTCCAAAATTCTCATGCCACTTCCTCTTCTTTCCATGTGAACAATTGAAGATTTGATTATGTACAAGAGAAGGGTTATAATTGAAAATATTTCCCACCATGTTCATCTTTACCATCATATCCCTATCAACCATTTTCACATAGGTAGAAAGATTCATCATAAATAACTATGTTACGAAATCTGGTCACAAAACCGAGATGTACTTATGAGCTTTCATCTTCTCATTATTCACTACCTCCTATATAAAATGAACTAGAAACAAGGAAATAATCACAAAATATGATAATATCAGTTTATACTTGGAAAACATAATCAAAAACTAATAATAAGATCAAGAGCAGAATGCAGGAGATACACATCCCAATATCTCATGGTAACTTGAGTCTTGCCACGACAAGAGTTGGCCATGAACTCAACATAACCTAACTATCAATATCTGAAAATCCTATCTCGAGTCTATCAAATGTCTCAAGATAATATCTCTTGAGGAAAAACATGGATCTGATACCAATTTGTAGTGAAATAAATACATAAAATATCAGTAACTGGTACCCATTATGATCCTCCACATACATAATTGGTGTTTCCAATCCCTATAGGCTGGTGACTAGCACATGAGCACCAACAACAACCAGAGGGAATGATTTCACCCATCATGAAGCATAAAATATGATACATAGACAAACACACACATAAACATACATACAAATAGAAACACAGACACAAACACACACACAAACATACATATAGATAGACACACACACAAAAACACACACACACACACACATATCATAATGGAACCATATAAGAATAACCCAAAGAATATATATTCCATAACTAAAATAAAATATCAGAAGTGATATAACCCAAAAAAGTAAGAATAAACCTAAAGTATAAGTCAATCAACAAAGGAAAACTAAAACAAAGATGACTAATCCATGTGATAAGGTGGGAAACCCCACACCATTTCATCACCTGCTACTCTTACCTGGATGACATAAAATATCTTCACATTACTATGATACCCTGTCTTTTCTGCATTAAACAACATAAAAGGGATTGCACACCATTTAAGGGATATGTGGGGTGTGATCTAAACAAGCTTAGTAGGATCTCACACATGTGTTCTATATCAAGTCACTAAACAAGAAATAACAATATTCTCATTTGAAATAAAACATGGATTGATAAATGATATAGCTGTTTATATCAAAATAAATGTAAATATTTCCCATTTTTCACATTTCCATGATAAACTAGGGAAAATAGTTTGAAAAAGTATTTTTGGTAAAATTTTATCAAATCCAAATAAGGTATATCAAAGTCATAAAATTATAAAGACAAATCACAAGTAGATCCTAACAAGGGTCCCAGGTAGTCAAGAAAGTAGACTAATTGTATCAAAATAAATGATTAATGCACTCAAGTCCTTAGAACACATGCTTAAGGACAAGAGTAACCCGCTATGAGTGAACCCCCCCCCCCAATGATGTCAATATGATGTCCCTTCAAAAAAATCATAGGGAGTAGAGGAACACCCATGAGTGTCCCCCACCCCTAATAATAAAAACAGATGATGTCTCAAAGTAATACCTTCCACCTAAGTACCCAAGGATCCCCATGTGATTTATTTTTTCCAAATAATTTCTAAAGGAAATTTTCACAATAAATTTAAAATAAACCATTACTTTTATAATACCTTCTTTGAAAACCCATTTCATAATTCTTATAGAACACCTATTTTCCTTTTTGAAAACCAAGGGAAAACCATATTTTATTGAAAATCCATTTTCACACACAAATAAATCATTCCAATTTGTTTATAAAACAATTTATAAAACAAGAGAAATCATGATTCATTCAATAATGGCTTGATACAAAACCTCCCAACTCAAACTCAGGTCACACACACACGCAATAGGATCCACCAAAACTACGATAAACACAAAGACAATAATGGAGTCCCCAAAATTGATTCCCACATCTTATAATCACTTTCCACCATTAAAAATGATGGTCGAGAGGATATATTACAACATACCTCATAGAACACAAACTCACTACACTACAACCAACAAAGGGATAGCCATCAGGAGAGACAAACAGCAAATAAAACATGTCAATGATCATTAGAAAACCCAAAACTATCACAATAAGACCCACAAACATATAAAATGCTTCTGTCAAAGCATGTATAAATTAGAGGGAGAATGGAATGCTTACCAAAAGATGAGAAACCAACAAAAATGAAAGTTAAAGTGCCAACCAAATCAATCTAGAGGGAAAAAATACCAAAATAAACTTGTAGGAAGCCTAGGGTTTGAAGGAGAGAAAATCAGTTTTAGAATACGATAGGAAATAGGAGTGCATCATAGAAAAACCTACAACTCATGAAGGATTAACGTTATAAATCATGTATTCATGACAATAATCCCATGAGTTTCATGTTCAACGAAAAGGAATCGCATTAGCTAAAAAACCCAATCAATAATTTCATAATGTGAAAATTTTTGACAACTTGTAATTGTTTTATGAAATGAACTACTTTCATAGATTCCACCTTACATCAGAATTATGATGTGAACTAGATTAATGATGTGAATCAACCTTGTATCCTATACCAAGTAGAATTCCTATAAAAAATCCCAAACCAAATCTAACAACCTCTAAAACCAAAAAAATGATCTTAAACAAGAAAAAGATTGTACCTTTGACCAATATGTTATATAGATGATCACCAATCCTTGGTTGAGTTCACATATAAAAATAGTTTCAAAAATTCAATTCAGATGGAATCTTATGAGGATCTCTATTGTAGTCTATGTTGTTCATAACTTAGCTATAATAAGGATGTTGATAAACTAGTTATGGGGCCTAGTATGGTACAATATTCCTCAATGATAAAGCAGTTGATCAAAAATACATTGATAGAAACCCAAATTATGCATGAGTCTTATGAAAACAATAGGAGGGGGAATTTTTGGTTTTCTGTAGGAGAATGAGTTCTTCTAAGAGTGACTCCCCATTTAAGCCCCAAAAATTTGAGGAATAAAGGGAAGATAGTACAATGATATGTTGGAACCTTATAGATCTCCAAGTGGGTTACGATAGTGGTCTACCCTCTGGATCTTCCTTATTCGTATCAAGGTTTACACAACTTGTTCAATGTGTCTCAGCTCTTGAGATACATTCTTGATCATATGCATGGCATCGACTGTGAGGATGTGGTGATGCGTCCTAAGGCATAATTTTTAGTGTTCCAAGTAAAAAATTTGACTGGAGAGAGAAAATATTTCAAGGGAAGATGGTATCACTAGTCAAAATTATATGGAATCATGGACGGATCCTGGAGGATAAATGGGAGTGATAGGATGATGTTAGATCTCAATGTCATGTGTTGTTTGAGTATAATTTTTTAAGGTACTTCCCAATAATGATAAGTTGTTATGGGGGTGGGGATTGTAACATCTTTAATTTTTCAATATATATATATATATATATATATATATCACTACTATAAAATCCACCAATACCCATGGTTTTAAATCATGGATATATCCCCTAAAACCATGGGTATAGGATACACCCCCATTTTTCAAAACCGTGGGTATAGATTATACCCACTGTTTTCAAAACCATGGCCTATTGAGGCATTAATATTGACCTATACCCATTTTTTTAATAAAACCATGGGTATAGATATATACCCATGGTTTTTCAAACTGTGGGTATATCTTTTACCATCAGAGAACCTATACCCACAGTTCTAAAAACCCAGGGTATAGGTAGCTACTTTCTTTTGGCAACAGTGCCACCGGTTCTCCCTCCAGCTTCTGAATATGTAAATAAAAAAACATATAGTATATATTCAATTCAATAAAAATATTATACATTTTAAATCCATACGTCATCTTCTAAGTGCTTTCAAACCATATAAAATATTAAAAAATACATATACATCCATAAAAATCAATTCAAGTCATCATTGAATTGTACAAGTATCCTTCCTACTAAGACAAAAATGGAGGGGATCAATAACTACCACATCAACAACATCCTCATCGAAAAAGAATTATAAAAAAAATATCATCATCATCATTAGCAACATCCTCACCAAAAATATCATTTGGAGTAGCAATATCATTAACATCATTATCGCCACAAACTTCAGCTGTTCTTCCATTAGGACCCTCATTAGCACCACTCGGGGCATCATTTAAAGAATTCATCGATTCCATACATGAATAAATATTAGAAGCTACCTCTGATGAATGTTATAGACTTATAACTTACATAGCTTTCAGGAATTTTTCAGTGATCATCTTAATTCTTTCATGCTCCTACTTACTTCTTTAGCGCTCCTTTAAAGTTATTTTTTTACCTTAGCTACTAGCGCATAAGTGCATTTTGGATCAATGTTATGAGAGGTTTGAGAGGAGCCTGATGAGGACCAATGCCTAGATGGGACTATGTTTTTCCCTAGTTAACATTGGACTCTACCCTGGTGATCATCACCTAATAACTAACTCAAATGATCATTCGGCCTGAAGTTTTCATCTTCTTTATCATCAAGGGACTCCATGGTAGTATTTCAAAAATATAAAAAAATATTTAATTATTTTTTTTGTATAAATATTTGACATATAAATAAAAAACATACAATCTTTTTTTCTTGCATTTACTACACTTCCATTTTTTTCTTCCTACTTGAGAAACATAATTTACCTCTAGGTAAACGACCTTCGATTCCAAATATAGCTTATAGAAAATGACATTGATTAGTATAATCTTATTAAAAATGTAAAAAAAATTATAATATTGAATAATAATAAAAGGTAATAACTATTAAATGTATTAAAATTACATAAATTTAAAAATATTGTAAACATTGATGACAAATATTCACATATAAAAGATAATCACAAAAAATCTATAATTTCAGGTGCTCATTATGAACATTCAATAATCATGAATATGAATTGTTCATATTCATTTCATAATGGCCAATTGGATTCTATTACAAATGGACAATTGGACTCTAGGTCTAATGGCCAATTCTCCTCTAGTCATAATGGCCATGAATCTTGGAGTCACATTGGATATTATGCCTATAGTCCATTTGGATATTAGGCCTATAGGAAAATTGAACATTAGGCCTATAAGCCTAAAATTTATCATGAAAAAAAACTAACAATATAAATAAGTACATTATTTCAATTTTGATTGAAGTACTTGGTGTTTCTCATGATCAGGCATTATAGTGAACCCAAATGTGTGTACATATTTCATTGAATCTTTGTTATTTTTCCCCCGATGGTTCCTATAAAAAATCAATACATGTAATAAGAATAAAATTTTATATGAAAACCATTAAAGAATGTGAATACCCTAAACTCACCAGTATTCCAATATGCGATCATTTTTTTATATAGGGTTCTGGGAAAGTCTCGGAATTTGGGTGCACCCTCTAAATCAGAACCAACTCTTCTCTTCCGATCAACATACAACTCATGATTATAAGATCTTAATCAATCCCCATGATCCATTAACCTTTCATTATTAGTAGCATAACCCTTAGGAAATTTAAATTGACTCTACAATGAATATGTCAATTCATATAAATACAAAAATAATATATATATAAATTTATAAATTTTTCTTAATGATATATGTGACCATGCTTTGTAATTGATTTCATTACTAAGATGTCTCCATCAGACCAATTCCAATGGAAGGATATCATAGTACTTGGATAATGTTTCCATGAAACTTCTATAAAATGTGAAATTTTTACATACCTTCTTTTTATCTTCATTGTAATCCACCATTATCTGTGTTTGGAGATTCCAGGATTCCTGCATATGAATTCATCCACATAAACTACTAGAAGATCCCACTTAATAAGAAAATAATGGAAAAAATAATTAATACATGGTACAATAAGACAAAAATGAAGTGATATAATTTGATATACTTATAAAAATAAAAACCCAACGTAGGATACTCAATAGGATATGATGGATTTTTGGGATGTCCTAGATCAGCAACCTATGAAGGAAGTGTTTATTACAATGCATGATTTTGGTGGTATTTATGCAAAAGAGTGGATGTTAAAGAAATAGACTCATCAGATGTTGGATTGATGGTAGGAAATGGAGGCAATGTAGACAAGGTAGAATATGGGTAGAATTTTCAGGGATAAATCGATGGATATGGATATGGTAAATGTGGGAACATTTATGGAGGCGACGTAAACAGGGTATGGGAAGAAGATTCTAAATGAGATGATGGATGAATGAGTGGGAACATCCCTGGAAGCTCATGTAGAGGATGGAAATGTGTGGTATATGGGGTTTCTTCTGGTGGTTTGGTGTGGGAATGGGTCTGAAGGGTGCTCCATCTTGGTCTAAAAGAATCCCAGCTTGGACCCTTGCTAGTAGGATGAGGAGGAAAATCTGGTGGAGTTGAATGTTAAAAAAAAATTGATAATTAATATTAACATGACATTATATGTAATTCAGATGAAAAATATTACAATTATTATACTCACTAAGGGACACAAATGAAGAAACGAATAGTCACACACCTATCGATTAGAATCAAATAGTCATTTCTTTCAAAGTTATGAACTATTTATGACAATCTTTATAAACATGAGATGTACATTTTTTGGAATAAAATTTTAAAAACCATTCATACAAACTAGAATTCAATGAAGGTATAACCAATTTAATAACATCTTATAGTAAAACCATGTTATATATTTTTTAAAAACTCATTTTAAAATAGGTTTCTGAATTGAAATAAATATAATTAAATGGAAGGAAACCATAAAACACTAAAATAATCATGTCATTACAAACTGAATCTAATTATAGTAATATTAACTTGATAATATCATGTAAATTTAATCAAAATGAAAATGATCATATATGGTTGATTTAATATATTAGTCACGAATACTTCATATTCAACATCAACTCTCATAGTGGGACAATTTGAGTCATCAATTCTAAAATTTTGGTCTACACCAATGGGAGCATCAATGGTAAAATTTTATTCCCCAATATCATGAAAAATATGTCCCATTATTACTTTATTAATGACACTATAATCAGGTCTCATATGTTCTTCCACATAAAACACTAGTTTTTATATTGATTCCAAAGTGAATGGTTCATCGGTATTCATGAATCGAATCATGTCAATAACTCTGAATCCAAAGTCACTAATAAATTTACCCTATCACGTCATTCAATCAAAAAAATTACATTTTATCGTAGTGAATCGACCATGAGAGTAGTAACCTGATAATAATATTTTCTCAACATGTTAATAATAATACACATCTTCCTATTAAGGTTTACTATCTGATGTACTGGAATAATAATCTATTGTAGTAGTTAACATAGCACCAACATGATGTGTTACCATTTTCACTGCTTGATCATTTGTAACAAATTTATACCCATTTATTTTTAAATATTTTCAACCAGAAACATAAGAATTGGGACCACAATCCAATGCTCTTAATTCTTGAGAAATAGGGTCAAAAGGTTAATTCTATACCTAAAATATATATTAATATTACAATTAAATGGATATCTATACTTCAAAATAATTAATGTAATGGTCATACCTTTTATTTCAAGATAGCATGAATCTCTTAGCTATGAAAAGCCTCTCTCTTTCTCAAAGGAAAAGATCTGTGAACTATACTTATAATTTAATTATTCTTCATATATAAATGATAATAAAAATCCATGTTATATGTGAAATTCGATAATATAAGATAATATATAAATATCCAAATTACTTACCTAATAAAGTAATCGAAAAAAAGCATAGTTAAACAATACTATGAGTTGATCTAAATCGTAGTCATCAAGCATCAATGTAGCAAATGTATAAGACCCAACATTTTATCATGTTTGAGGAAGATATGGAAATGAGGGCTCAATTTACCCATACTGGTAATCTTCATTTCTCATTGGTCGGTTATGTCTTGTGATTACATCAGAAAAATACATTGAACAAAAATCTGTACATTCTTGAGTTAGATTACCTCTCAAAATCAAACTGCCAGGATAATTCTTATTTCAAACATATGATTTTAGTACACACATATTTCTTTCAGCAGGATGCAACCAACGAAAGTCAAGTTGTCCCCCAAGAAGTATTTCAGTTTGAATATGGATTATTAAATGCAGCATGCGGGTGAAAAGGGATGGATGAATTTTATTCCCATCTCACACAAAATTAATGGTACCTCCTATTTCATTTTTATCAATAATTAATTTGATGAACTTTTAGCACAAAGGTCTATAAAAAATGACAAAATGGAATCATTACAACCATTACATTATTGGATAATAAATGATGAATTTATATTGGAATCAATTCATGAAGAAGAATGAGATAATCCTGAGTTTTTAGGGATTTTAGTTTCAAATATCTTATCTTGAAACTTTTAGATATATTGCTGGAATATCCATTGGGAACATTGATATTATCCAATACTACTAGAAATGAAGCTTTCTCTAATGGTTCCATCACATAATAAGCACAAGGAACACTAAATTTATTTTCACTAATACACAAAGTATGTAATTATGGTTGAATACCCCAGTCCAACAAGTATCGATGATATCGAAAGTCATCTTCGGTCTTCCCCTAGATATTTTGAAAAATTTCAAAAAAAATCATATATATTTTTCTCAATGTGTATTACACCTAAACAATGATGTAGAAAATTGGTAGACCAATTTGGAAACATGAAAAAGATACTTCTCTTTTTTAAATTATTAGTGGATTCAGTGTGAACATTCTTCATACTTTTATATTTCAACTAACCTTTATCTAATGTAAAAATAAAATCTTTCAATTCATTAATCACCTCACTACCTGACATACCTTGAGGTGGTTGTTCAATTTCAATAGAATTATTGATCCTCTGACAATTCTTCCTGGATTGATGATCAATAGTAAAGAATCATTGATTTCCCATGAAACTAAAACTATAATGATATTTAATCCTTCTCGATCATGTATTCTTCGTATATTTTGGACATGATCGTTTTCCCTTCATTATCTAACTAGACATCATTTCATAAATAGGGGAGTCATTTAAAGACCATATAAGGTTAGCACGCATCAGAAATATATTTTTTAAAGAATCATTGAATGTTTTCACACCCATATCCCAAAGATTCTTCCACTCTTTAATTAATGGATACAAGTAGGCATATATATCATTGTCAAGATCAAAAAGTCTAGATATTAGTATTCTCAACCAAGTGAAAGGTTTTTTCATACACATCCACAAAGAAAGATTATAAACATGAATAAAAAATAGACATGTAATGTGAGCATTAAGCATTGGACCAAATGGATTAAAACCATCACATGATAGAACCAACCTGAAATTATGCACCTCAACTTCAAAATTAGGATGTTGTGCATTAAATGACTGAAATGATAATCCATTTATAGGATGAACCAACTCATCATTACATTTAATTCTCTAATCATCATGCCATCACATATTGACTGAGATTTCTACATACATTAAAAGATTTTAAAGGCTAAGAATCTATGGAAAGTGCCACATGACATTCTTTAGAACATGAGATATTGCTCCATCTTTATTTTCTTGCCATTTAGATGTACGTAATTGTTTACATTCATTACGGTCATCTATTCCTTCCCAAAATAAACTAAAATCTTTTGGACTATAATGAACTTCATTAATAGAAAATCCAAGATGCTTAATTATCTTCCTTGCCTTATAATTATTTTAGGGAATATCTACACCATCAGGAATTAATTCCTTTAAAAAGGTAATAATATAATCAATGGTGGTATTAGAAATTATATATATGGTTTTCCCATGATATAACCGCATTAAAAATTCCAACTTGGTCAATTTTATACATTATAGATATACTAGACTTCTGGTGGCATCCAATAAATTTTCCACTCTCTAAACATCATCATATTTAGTATTTTCCTCACATATATTTTAATCAATTACTTCTTAAAATACCATAATATCTTTCTTTTGATAATTCACAAATGGAAACTGATAAAATATAAAATTCTCTATACCACTTTTTTTGTGTGTTCTTGAATAGTAAAAGATTGTCCCATCACCCCATGGTAATAATAAACATAATAGTTTTTTTGAAATCCATATTTCATTATATTGTAGATAACTTTTTACCAATATCACTATGGTCTTCCAACACAATTATATTATGTACATTGAACACAACCTTCATCGAAATCATTTTTAAATGTAAAATCTAAAAAAAATTACTAGTTCTTTTGATACTCGGTTTAAATCTGATCGGTATGATACATCCTTATTCTATCCATTTTATTACAAGGAAAAGAATGTTATATCCCAATCAACAATTTAAACCACAATTAAAATATTCATTAATACCAATTTTAATATGAAATCCATCAAAACATATTATTATCCTGGAAAAAAATGAATAAGGGAACTAAAATATGCTATAAGTGATGACTACAATAACGAATCAAGGTGGGTATCCCCGATATATTATAGTTCACTATCATGGTTGATAAATTGAATGACTTTGACACTAAAATCCATATTATTCCCTTCTAATAAATTATGTTTTAATAAACCAACATTGTTTATCTATTCTTGTAGACCATAAGGATTAAATTTTATTCCTGATCAACAAGGGATACCAACATGTTTCAAAGAATTTAACTTACATAGTGGAAATGATTTCACCTTAAAAATATAATACTAAAAAAATAATCCCATCATGGAACACTGGATGAAAACTTCATATATTTTTCATTTATAGATATGAAATTAAGGTTTTTGAAATAATGAACATTCAAACATATAATAACAACATAATGAAATATTAAATATATTATAAAACACAAATACATCAAATATAAACATAATAACTATCTTTTAAATATATTAAACTATCATATAAAACATCAAAAACAAACTTTAGGAGAAAAATGACATTCTTTTTTGAAAAACATATTAGAAAAGCAACCATTTTATTTAAAAAATCAAAGTAACAAAATAAAATAACATATAAATCATTTTTACTCAATGAAAATATGTGTATATAAATCTTAATATCAGTCCTCATTTTAAAATACCGTATTCATAATTTTCAAATTAGTAATGTTAGTGAAAAAATCATGTTTAAATTATTTATTCATTCAAAAAATCCTTTTATTTATGGTTTGATTATGGTTTATGATAATGGAATGTAAAATAATAATACTTAAGGGTATGAGGAAATTAGGGGTACAAATATCGTGCTTAGAGGAGAGGTGGAAATCAAGGGCCCGATGGAAATCAGGAGTGTCTGTATAAATCATGGGTGCGATGGAAATTGTGGGAAGGAGGAAGGAGAGAAATCATGGGTGAAATGACACAAATTATAAGGGAATAGGAAACCATGGATCTTTTTTAAAAATCGAGCTTGTATCAACCAAAATATAACATAAAATTTAATATATTAATATAAAAACGAATAATTTAATCTCTACAGAAATAGAATCATCTCTTTACCAAAAGAATACATAACAACAAATTGGAGGGAGACGGGAATAGTAGTAAACACATTTATCATAACATGATGATTTTTATTTTTAGGTTATAAAACTGATTTATCATAGCATGAAATAGCAGAAATGCATTTAACATAGCATCAAGAATATAACATAACATGATGATTTTAATGTTTAGGTTCTTAAGTATTGATTATTTCATTATGATTTGGTTAAAAATTATCATCATGAATTTTAATTTGTATTATTTGGATTGAATTTATGTTTTTGAATTTAAAATATTGTTAAAATTGAATATATTAAATTTTTGTTCTTGCGCCTTAGGTGTGCCTCATTCTGTGCCTCGTGCAGTATCCCCAAGTGGCCTTTTGACCTTATTACGTCATTCGCCATTGACCACACCGACTATTGGATACATGACTTGTCAATTCCATATATTGAATAACCATAGTCCCAATGACCATATCTCTATGTATATTTATCATGTGACCAAATATCTAATAGTCATATTAAATTTTGAAAGAGATCCTTATATATATTTATTAAATCATTAATCACTAGTCTGGTGGTGCATTAAATACACCTCATGGGTTTTAAATCCAAAAATCTCTTTACCATAATTAATACAAAATTCCAACCCATTTGTCTCTATTCTAAGTCTTGTTCCCCCTCTCATGAATATTGGAACTCATGTTCTTCTCCCCTTGCCTCTGTAATTTCTGGACAATTTGGTGATGCTATAATGGTATGTTATTCTTATATATTCTATAAATCCTTCTTCCTTCTTGAGATATGGGAATATATCTATGATGGATCTATAAATTACTTGGAGATAAAATTATGTTTTCATCCTCTATTAATAGAATGGTAGTCGATCTAGAAATTTGATGGTGTCACTTTATCTAACCAAGATCTACCACTGAATAAGGGTGTGCTACCGGTAAGTGTTTATGGATCATCTTACTAGGCCTCTTCTTAAGGGAGGATTGATGATAGAACATTAATCTATTGATGACTCGTGGGTATATTTTAATATACATAGATTTGTTAACATCATCCCCATTACTATAGATAGAAATATCCAGAATGATGGACATTTTTGGGTAAGTCAACGTAGATAAATCTTCTGGAGACTCTTTTCTCATTGATTATCATGTTAAATTTAACTTTTTGTTGATGGATTGGGGGTTAATCAATTTTTTTTCTAGACCTAAGGTTCTCTTCTATAATCAATGATTATTTCAGGATTTTTACCTCAATTAAAAATGGATCTGGTGAATTTGTGACCTCTCATTTCTCATACATTGGAGTTTGTTATGTTGGTAGAATTCTAAAGGTACAAAATTATAGAATTACCATATTAACTTGGAATTTTCTTGAGTATCTTTTCTAAACCTATTTCATGAAAACTATAACTTTTCATAGGTATCCTTTAGGTGTGAAATTATTATTTGTGTGTGTATGATGTGGTTAAACTTCGATCGTTTGATGAACCTTGGAGTTCATCCTCAATAACATTAATGTAGGAAGTTCCTTACCATTTGGGAATATTGTAAGCACATGTTTCCATGGTATGGTTTTTTTGTTTCATACATTGATAACTATTATTAATTATGATCACATGTGGGTGAGTGTGTATCCCATGAGACCAATTTATGATACTAGTTTTCATGAGTACACTTGTATCTTGTTATTCATGTTTGAGGATGATCACATGTATGGTATATTTCTACCATTTTCTTATAATTATATGATATTATTTTTTTGTATTCTATCACTATTATGTGTGTTACCATGCCTTTGGATGTATTGTTCTTGGTGATCACAATAGGTGGACCATGATGACATGGTTATCCCTTGGAGGGGTAGTTCAGACAACTTAAAATGACGGTGACGATGGACCAAAGCACATGTTTGGGATATGAAGATTCCATGTGGATGTAATGTGGTTCAATTGATGCCTTGTAGATGCCTAGTAGATTGTTTAATCAAATCCTAGTAGTTGTTGAGTATCATGATCACTTGATTCCTAGTGGATTCCAAGAACATTCCTCAGTTGTTTCCTAGTGGGTACCAAGATGTATATTTACAGTCCCTATGGACAGCTCTTGCTTACATTTGATATTTTGATATTCCTTCCAAAAAGGAGTAGAAGAAAGTATGATCACAACTCATGATGGATTAGTTAGAAAAAAATTTCTTGGTATTTGATTGATTATTCTTTTTTTCATTAATTGTTATCAATTTGTAAGAACCCGGTTCTTATTTTTGAGGTACGGGTTGCTTATTTTCATTTTTTCCTTAAGTGTTTTTGAGAAAAAAAGGATAATTGGGAAAACTCCCAAATTTTTGACTACACACCATGTACTTTTCCACACGTCATGTACTTTGTTCGTGTGGGATGAGTACACAAGGCGTGTAGGCCTGTCAGCAATGAAAGGTATAAAAACTGACTACACGCTGTGTATGGGGTATTTACACGTCGTGTATTCAGTCGGCAGGTGAACAGTAAGGTGGTGGAGGCAGCCTCCTGTAGAGCGATAGTACACGCCGTGTAATCGATAATACACGCTGTGTACTCATATCGACGAATGAACAATGCCGCACTGGAAAGAAGATTCCAGAGGAACAGTTTAAAAAATGAAAAGTACACACCGTGTAATTGAGATTACACGTCGTGTTGTTTGTTTTTTTCGCTTAAAATGGGTAGTAGCCTCCTCTATTCACAGAGGAATCTTAGAACGTTTTTCGAGATCTAGAGGATGGTTGGAGCTTTTTAGATCAGCTGACCACGCACTGGGAATCCGTTTCCGCTTCTGTTGATCACGTTGGGACCGTACGGGTAAGCCCCCCCTTCTCCTTGTGCTATTCTTACCAATTCTTCCTCTATGGGAAGTTATTTTACATTTGAAAAAAATTCTTTTAACCCAGATCTACGTCGTTCTTGGACGATTTGGAAGGTGTCGTTCACGTATACCGATCAGAGACGATCGTGGTAGATGGTCTGGTGTTTAAATTCCAACTATTGTGTGTTTTGTGTACCACTGTGCTATGCGCCCATGTAGGGGGTGTCGTATGGTTGATGCATTGTTGAATTAAATAACTATAATTGCATACGTAGTTTAATGGATATGTATAACTATTTTTTGGGATAACAGCTTGGATTCATGACCACCCATGGGGGTGAGTTCTTTTATTTAGCCGTTTGGCCAGGATACCCGAGGGTATGCCATGATTATGTTGTGCATTGCTTTTTCTTGAGAGAAAATATTTATAAATGCTTGTTATGTGTTGGGCTTAGCCCGGTTATTTGATACTGTTTCTCCTGAGGGAAAGGCCTGAGGGGAAGGTACTATTTCGCTTAAGGGTAAGGCCTGAGGGAAAGACTCTATTTCGCATGAGGGCAAGGCCTGAGGGGAGGGTTCTGAATGGCCTAAGGGAAAGTTTTTGTTTATTCTGAGGGCATGGTACTATTTATCATGATGTAAAGGTGATTCATATTATAATGAAATTATATTTAATTTATATTTAATAATTAAAATAGAAATTAAACCAGTAATAATAGTTACTTTTGAGTACTTACTAGTTTACTGAATTTACTTTGGCACACTATTGTTGCACATTCTCACTAACAGTTGGGAACGGTCATTTGGTGAGTGCCTAATGGGATTTATTTCTCACACCCTGTTTGGGTCATGTCTTCGGCCCAAATAGATTACATTTCTGCAGGTTTGGATAAGGGAAAGGATCTCGATACAGTTACTTGATTATAGTAGAGGAATTGGATAGCATGGGACCAAGACTCAGCTTGTGATGCTGTTGTGTTTCTCTGTTTTGTTTTGTTTGGTTGCACCTTGTACTCTGAGTTGTATTGTGTTGTATTGTATTGTAGTGTATCATTTTTTGGATGCTTTCATAGAATTAGTGACATGCTGCATCTTTATATATATGATTGTTGATTCTCTTTTACATCAGTTACATTTGTTTTAATACTCCCGCTATTGTATGTTTTTATATTTTATTCCGCTGCGCTATACTTTGAAAAATGAGGGCATAGGTTCCCCACTATCAGACCTGGGCCCTTGCTGCTAGTCGGTAGCCTCTGGAATTTGGGGAAATGTGCTTGAGGTCATATGACCAACCGGATTCGGGCACCCGTTGAGTGGCACCCGGATCCATGACATTACAAAGTGGTATCAAAGGGGTTCTTTTCTTTGACTTACTTTTTGGAGCCTTAATCAATGATAGTACAGAATAGGTACTTGGTAAAAAGCTATTCTTGAGATTAGCTAACCTGTGTATAGGGAAAATCCAATTTACCTCGTGTTGCACTTTTCTGATTTTTCGATTTTACGGTTGATTTCATTTTCACCATAGGGTGATGCACTTGTGACTGTGCTATTTAAATGTTATACTTGGGTTCTATTTAGTCACAACCCAATGAGAAGAGGGTATGCCATACCATGCATCATTTAGGAACATGTTAGAATCACATGACATGAATATTTTCCATGGAATGTAGGTGCATTATAAATTTCATGTTTTTGTGATGGTTGTTATGCTAGAAAAGCATGTTATTGTGATAACTGCTTTGATAAATACCTACTATTTGATAGGGTATTATTGTATGAGGTTTTTGATAGAATGAACTCCAAACTTTGGTTCTTGAGGCTTATAGAGCATCATTAACCAGAATTTGGTGGATCATCAACTTATTATAACACGTATAAGATTCCAAGCTTTTATTCACAGGGAGTATGGGCCCTCATGGATCGTAATTTGGCATTTCGGTGTTAGTATCAGTGTTTTCTAGGCTCCAGAAAAGTTTCTGAGGCTTACTATCTGGAAAATCCAGGATACACAGCGTGTAGTTATACGGACACATGTCATGTGTTCTTTGGTTCAGGAAGAAATGAAACCTTTTTGAGTACACGTCGTGTACCCTAAGTACACGCCGTGTTGTGTTTTATCGTGTCATAGGCCATGTGGGAGAGGACACGGGGTAGGAAATGGCTTGGAAAACACACCGTGTGCTAGTTGTCGACATAGTGTTGTGTTGACCTGGTGTCTGCCCATGTAACTAACAACATGGATGAAGTAAACCTTAAGACATACACACCATGTCATTGATGAACACGTAGTGTAGTGTAACCTGGGGACCTGACTGTGTAGCTAACAACACGTGATGGTGTTACCTCTTCGTAAACACGCCATATACCTGTGGGACACGCAGTGTAGTCATGACTGTGGAAATACTATGTGGACTTTCTCATGTGGTTGGGAAGATGGAGTTGTGTACACACCGTGTGCGGGTGTAACATGCTGTGTAGTGTCAGCCGAGTATCCGGTTGTGTCACTAACGACACGGGAAGTTGGAATTTACGTCATATACTCTGTGTCTCTCCAGAACACATCGTGTAGTCTAAGCTGTGTACCCAACCATGTGAGGGACAACACGGGTCAGTGAAGCGCATCCAGTACACGCTGTGTAGAACTTATACACACCGTGTAGTTTGGTTTAAAGGAGAGTCATGTGGCTAAGCCGTGTAGAGGGACTTGGGCAGGGAGGAAAATTCAAGTACATGCCATGTGTGTGGACAACATGTTGTGTGTTTGGGGTGTTACATGACCAGTTTTTCCAGAGTACATGCCCATGTGAATGACTTGAGGAAACACACCGTGTAGTTATTATACATGCTGTGTAGTCTTGTTTTGTAAAACTTGAAAGTTTCCTTTTCCTCGTTCCCTTCTTACACTCCTTGTTTTCAGTCCTTGATAAATCATGATCTGTGGAGTGAATTTGACCTTGTAGATTCATGCCACTGAGACGACCTCGAGTTGTTCACTAGGAGAGTGGCAATGAGTATACTCCATAGTTGGTAGGCCATGGGCTACCAATGGATCCTCCAGCAGAGCCAGATGTTGCGCCAACCGTTATACCGGACATAGGCGCTGATGCGCAGTTCTGTGAAGGCTTCATTCTATTCATGTAGAGCTTCCAGGGAGCACCGTAGACCACCACATCTATGGAAGAGATGACGCATATATTCCAGTGAAGCATCCGCCTATGTTTATAGGGGATGGTGGACCACAGGCTGTGGAGTCATGGCCGGATTAAATGCAGACTATTTTTGAGCATCTTGAGACGTCTCCAGGGTGTAGGGTCAAGCTCGCTGCATATATGTTGTGTGATTCCACCAAGAGGTGGTGAGATGTTACCACCCAGTCCACACATCACAGAGACATGGTGTGGGAAGATTCGCACGTAGTATTCTACGACTTCTTCTTTCTTGAGATGCTACGGGCAGATCAAGCATGAGAGTTCATGAATCTGCAGCAGGGCGCCATGTCGGTGATGGACTATTTTGCCCACTTCACCAAGATTCAGCGTTTTACACCAGTTCTAGTGGAAGATGAGATGTTGAGGGCTCGACGAATTGAGGATGGTCTTCGATATGAAATTTGAGAGGGACATCTGCAGTGCTTTTGCAGGGTGTTCCTACCAGTGGATGGTGAGAGGGGTTCTATGCAGACTCCGCATGCGGGGGCAGGGCCAGCAACTTCTTACGATTCGGGGAATTGGGATATGTCAAGATGTACAGGCAGAAGTGGTGGCCGTGGTCATTGTAGCAAGACACTATGATCTCAGAGATAGCAGGGTGGGTCAGCTCAGGGTAGCCGAGCTATGTTTCAGGGTCGTGGCATAGGGCAGGAATATGCAGTGCAAAAGACCAAATAGTAGAAGGATCCCAGACCTTCCACTGTTAGAGGTACTATTCTAGTTTCTTCTATTTTATCTTCAGTACTTTTTGATATGGGTGTTACACATAGCTTTATATCTGTACCCATTATAAAGAGCCTTTGGCTCTGTGTTTCTTCTTCTTCTGATGTTATGATGCCAGACACTCCGTTGGGGACTAGAACGGACAGTGTGCATCATTGCAGGGAGCGCCACCTAGAGGTTGGTGGGTGTCACTTTCTATGGGACCTTTATGTTTTAGATATGATGAGCTATGACATCATTCTCAGGATGGACTGGTTGGTACCCTTTTGAGACTTTATAGATTGCTATCGTCATAGGGAGAGTTTCATGTCACCAGAGGGTAGAGAGTTTCTATACAAGGGTGAGTGGGATGTCTAGGCAATCCGAGATGGACCTGAGCATCATGGGCATGGTGGTGTGATAGCCTAGATTGCAATTTTATATCTGGATGACCAGGGAAATTCTTATAAGAATTTCCCTCCAGTGGTTGATCTTTTTAGGGATGTCTTCCTAGATGACTTTCCGGGTCTACCTCCAGAGCAAGAGGTGGATTTATTTATTGAGATTGTGCCAAGAGTGGCACTGGTGTCCATTCCTCCTTATAGGATGGCCACACCTGAGTTGCAAGAGCTCAAGAGGCAGTTGGAGGAGTTGCAGGCAAAAGGTTTCATCTGACCCAGTACTTCTCCTTGGGGATATCCTGTCCTTTTGTGAATAAGGCATACAGTACCCTCATACTTTGTGTGGATTATCGGAAGCTAAACCAGTTTATGGTCATTAACCGATATCCCTTGCCAAGGATCGATGATATTTTTTATCAACTTAATAGAGAACGAGTGTTTTTGAAGATTTAATTGAGATCCGAATATCATCAGTTACACATTAGACCATAAGACATGCCGCTTACAGATTTTCGGAGTAGATACGGTCTATACGAGTACTTGGTTATTCTGTTTGGGCTCACGAATGTGCGAGTAGTTTTCATGGCTCTGATGAATCGTGTGTTCCACCCTTGTCTGGATTCCTTTGTGGTAATCTTCATGGACGATATATTGGTGTAATCTCACACTCGACACGACCATGCTACCCATCTTGTGATCATTTTGAGTACACTGAGAGAGCATCTGTTATATACTACGCTCTCAAAGTGCCACTTTTGGATGGACCAGATACATTTCTTGGGTCATATCATCTCAGAGGCAGAAGTTTCAGTAGACCCAGAGAAAGTGAGAGCAATAGTTTTCTAGGAGCATCCTAAGAACGTTTTTGAGATATAGAGTTTCATGGGGATGGCTGGTTACTACAGGCGTTTTATACAGGACTTCTCCCGCTTAGCAGTGCCATTGACGGGTTTGACTAAGAAGGGTGTGAAGTTCATTTAGTCAGAAGCTTGCGAGACAACCTTTATAGAGCTAAAAGTAAAGTTGACATCAGCACCAGTCCTGATACTTCCAGAGCAAAGGAAGAGCTATATATTTTACTTTGATGCATCAGGTATTGGGCTGGGAGTAGTGTTGAGGTATGACGATCGTTTTTTTGCGTATGGTTCTCAGCAGCTGACGCCACATTAGAGGAATTACCCAACACATGATCTTGAGTTAGCTGTAGTTGTTCATGCGTTATTCTATTGGAGACATTATCTTTTCGGAGAGCATTTTTTGGTTTTCACAAACCAAAAAATCCTAAAATATATCTTTAATCACTGTGACTTGAACCCGAGACAGTGAAGGTGGGTTGAATACCTTCAGTCCTTCGACTATGAACTTCCATATACACCTGGTAAAGATAATGCAGTAGGTGATGCACTGAGCAGGAGGACTCAGATACAGGCAGTGCAGGAGGCCAATGATGAGTGGCAGCTTATGGATTTGTTCTCTAAGATTCATTTGGAGGTGCACAACAGTCAGGTGCCGACCTATCTTTCTTCATTAGTTGTGACTTCTACCCTCCTGGATAGAGTGAGGATGTGTAATGTCCCGAAATTTTGAATAAATCTTGTTTCCTAATTTTATGTGTTATTTTATTTTATTTTTATACTCAACAAAAAATGTTTCATTTGATAACATGAGTATAATTAAAATGAGACTGGTGGGTTTTCACTGTTATTTGACCATTGGTCAATATGACCGTTGGAAACTAAACGTTTTGATTTTTGTCTATAAATACAAGAAATCTTGGTTAATTAATATAGAAAGAAGATTTGATGGCCTCACCCAGTAGTCTTGGACCGATCGAAGCCCATCTAACAGAACTTGGGAAGGAGGTAGCACCACTGGGCTTTGCTCTGGACCAAACCCAAGCTGAACTTCATCGTGTGAAGCTAGAATGGGATCGCCTTCGCGAGAAGTTCAAACTGGTAGAAATTACTACTCGTGTGATGTTGTCCGAGCCTCCCTCAGATTCTCTCACATTAGCACACCTTACACTTAGGTCCTATGCTGGTGTGATAAGGGGCTATGTAAGGAGACCGTAACTGCCTTGTGTAATCCTTTGTTTTAAATAAAAATTGGGATTTCATCTTATGATGATGTTATGAATTTTCAAATGTCCGGATAAATATAGTATGCATATTTTTGATGAATTTTAGAGAAAGGATGTTTTAAAAATGTTTATGTAAACCTTAAATAAATAAAAATGTGTAATGATTTTCAAAAAATGGTCTTCTACAATTATGTTAAGTATGAAATTTCGAGTCTAATAAGATCAACTTGTTTTTTGATGAATAGTAAATTATGAATAGTGATTTTATTCTTAGGATTAGTAATGTGACCAAATGGATTAGTAATTTCACTCAAATAATGTTCTAATATAATTTAGACACCTAGATTAAGTAATGAGATTCAATAAAATGGGTAAATAACAGTTTCATAAATTATTATTCAAGTATTACTTTTTTCGGGTGAATAGTGTTTTTTAATTAAAAATAAAAATAAAAATATTTTGAAAATTATTTTTATAAAATGGATTTCATTTTTGAACTCGGATCATCGATATTATGTTAAGGTAATTTTTGGGGATTTTTCTGAAAAAAATGAATTTTCGGTGAATAGTGTGTTTATTTAAAAAAATGAATTAAAAATATATAGAAAATTATTTTTATAAAATAGAGTTCATATTTGAAATAAAAACATTGATATTTGGTTAATGTGAAATTTTGGGAATTTTCTGAGAAAGTTGAATTTTCAGTGAATAGTAAAAATACAGTTTTCGGGTTTCGGTATGTTTATTGACATCATAATTGTGTCATGATGATGTCATGAGATATTTTATGGGATGGTCGACTAAAGAGGATGAATTATTGTGTGGGGGTGCCCATGTGTCCTAACTCTATGGGAAGTACCATGGGAGGGCCCATGCTTTTGAGAAAACCACTTTTGAGGTGTCCCTTGGCCATTAATGCCTTGTCCCCTCACTTTCCCTATAAATTCCAAGCCATCCTCTCATCTTTTCGACTCCAAAAAAACATCCTCAACGAAGTTCTGGACTCCTTACCACCCAAGGAGTCCTCCAAAGGTGCCCCCAATCCCCCAAGGTCCAAACCTTTGAGTTTTAAGAGTTGTGTTTTAAGGTAAGGGATCTGACCCCTCTCTTTCTTTTCAAGTGATCTCTTTTATGTCATTTCTTTTATGATCCATGTTCTAATGTTGGATAATGTTATTTTATATTCATTATACTGTCCTTTTTATGTTCATATGATGAGATACCCCCTCTTACTCTCATCATTTAATTTTATAAAAGTTTAAGTGGCGCCGTTAAGCTGCAGAAATTTTTGTAACAGATTATTTCACCCTTCTCATTTTCAAGTTCTATTTTCTTGTAAAGTCTTTCAAGTTACTTTTTATTATGTTGGGGTATGATATATATATCTATCATACTGGAATATTATGTTCATATGATTAGAGACCCTATTTGATCTTTTCAATTCATTTTTTGTTGAGGTTTAAGTGATGCCGTTAGGCTGCTGAATTTTTAAGGGATTCTTTCACCCTTCTCTTTTTCAAAGATCTACTTTCAAGTCAAGTCTTTCAAGTTCATTTTTATTATGTTGGGGTATTATCTCTATATCTATCATACTGGACTCTTATTTTCATATGATGAGAGACTCTATTTTATCTTGTCAATTCATTTTTTTTGAAGTTTAAGTGACGTCGTTAGGCTGCTGAATTTTTAAGGGATTCTTTCACCCCTCTCTTTTTCAAAGATCTACTTTCAAGTCAAGTCTTTCAAGTTCCTTTTTATTTTGTTGGGGTATGATCTATATATCTATCATATTGTACTCTTATGTTCATATGATGAGAGACCCTATTTGATCTTGTCAATTCATTTTTGGTTGGAGTTTATGTGACGCCGTTAGACTGCAGAATTTTCATAAGAGAAATCTTATTTTCTCTTCCTTTCATGTTCTTCATTTCATATGGTATATTTTAAAATTTATTACCATGTTTATATATCCTTCTTATTATGTCCCTATACTGTTTTATGGGTTATTTATGAATGTTTGACCCATCTCCCTTCTCTATTCAATGTTTTCTAAAACCCCGAAACATAGGCGTTATGCTGCAGAATTTTCGTCTCAAAATGCCTCTCTCTTTTCTCAAAATTATTTTATGTTATAAAGTGAATACTCAAAGCTCTTATTTCTACAGGGGTATTAAAATATATATCAAAATTTTATATTTTAAATTATGGGATTTACATACATGAGACCCGCTCTCCCCTTCCGTGGGTTTAAAGTGACGTAAAGATCATGTCTTTAAAGCAGTTTTTAAAAAGTTATGATTATGAAATGAAATCCATTTATTTTATGCTATATGGGTTATTTATGAAATGTTTGATGATGATATATGTGTCTCACATGATAATAAAGTAAAATTAAAGGGTGTTCGCTGATAGCACTCCAATGCATTGGGTAATGATGTAACCACTAGAGATTACAATTTTCACGATATCTTGGTGAATAACCTTGGTAATTTTCAAATGACACCTTAGGGATAGACCTTGGTGATATGTTCATGATTTTCTATGTTAAGTGATTTAGACACATCTTAAAGTTATGAAAAATGTTATTTTTATTATGATATATCTCATGATTTATTTCTCATTCCTTAAAGTTCTTTTCATGACCTTATTGAAGTATCTCAAGTTCACATGTAAAATGTTTCTCTTGTTTCCCTTACTGGGCCTTCTGCTCACCCTTTCTTTTGATGTATGTCTTCAGGTTATGAGATGCAGTAATGAACCTAGGATGAACATGAGGAGAAGCCTTTCATGTGTTTAAGAAGAATGTTTTATGATTTCATGTTTTATGTTCCTGGTTTCCAAGACACTAAACCTTAAAGATCCTATGTTTTGTGTAATGAAATGAAAGTTTATGTTATAAAACGGTGGGATGCTATAGTTGGTATCAAAGGATGGTTTAGTTATTTGTGGAAATTAGGATATGAAAACTTTAGGAAGAACCCTATAGATAAGTTTAAATATAGGAAATATTCCAGATATTTTGGTGAGTATTGAGTAAGGGGTTACCAAGCAAATACATCCCTGTCTGGATACGAGCAGGTAGAGGTGGCTCTGGCACAGATGTACATAGGGGTAAAACCCGAAAACACCGCTTCGAGCTAGACTCGAACAGGAACTGGTACACGACAATGGTCCTTGCTGCACTCTTGGTTACGACACTCCCGGGGGATATGTTTTGGTGAATTCATAAGCTTAGTATGAACCATTATTAAAGGAACAAAGATAAAATAAAATAAAGAATCACATAAGAATATACGATCATGGATAACCTAGATTGGAACCTAGGGTATCATAAGTTAGGATATACTTTTATTCTACAAGTTTATCCTTTTATGCTTAAAGTTTCCTTTTCAGGATTATTGGTGAAGTATTTAAGCCCATAATTATACTTTATCTTCTTAGTTAATGGTGGGAAATGAAAGAACATGTCCCAACAACCAATGTGATAGGAAATGCGATTATTGCCGTATTAATATGACAGAGATGATTAGGGGATTAAAAGATGATTATTATTTTGGAAGACGTTCACTATTTTGGGGACCCTATATGATTGAGGTAAATAGATTACTATGGTCTTTTCATTGAGGAGTATGGTTGACTTATATTTTGATGAATCGATGAATTTAAGGTGGAATTATAGTAATTTAGGTTACTTATGGAAATGATTAACCTATCTTGCGGTAAATATGTTTAGGTTAGTTACTTTTGTTATAAGATGTTAGGAGTGGTTGATGTTGTTTGGAGATGAATGATAAAGTTTACCTTGGAAGACTATGTTATAAAATCCTTCTTGTATTTGGGTTTCAATATTAGTTTGGTTTATTTTGAGGATTTTTAAGGATAGTTATTTACGGAATGGTCTATGATGAACTCTGGGTAGTACCATGGATCTTTGAATATTTAAAAGTAGTTTCCATTCCTATGGGATTATTTCTTTTTGAAGAGTTGTTTTACCTTACCCTTTCTGTTTTTGGGAAAATGTTGAAAGATAGATGAAATATATGGTTAATATTTTGTGGATTATGTTATTCTCTAGAAGATGATTCTTGTGTTTTGATGAGACCAAGTGTTTTTGAATGCTCATCGTTTGGAGAAGATATTATTTTTGGGTAGAAACTTATTAAAGGATGAAACTCTACATGAAGGTAGGTATATTTTCTTATGTTTTTGTTCTATGTAGTAAATGAATTCGTCAAAATTATGAAAAGAAACGTGAAACAAAAATGTTGTTGGTTTACATTTCCTACTAGGTAATCAAAGACCGTTTACACACATCATAAGTTTGGGATTTTCTTATGGTTAAATTTCTCCTAATCATGTTCTCTATCACTCTCTCTCAGAACTTGACCCTTTGTTTTCTCCTCCATGTCCATGTTTTCCTACGTGGAATCCTAGTGTTGGTTAACTCGAGTGACCTGTGTACTTCCCTTTCTTTCTTTTAAAGTAATAGTTTTACTGAATCCTTTTCCGATGTGGGACTTTCATTGAAATTTCAAAACCCAATTTTAAAAATTGCGAGGACGCAATTTCTTAAGGGGGGAAGATTGTAATGACCCGAAATTTTGAATAAATCTTATTTCCTAATTTTATGTGTTATTTTATTTTATTTTTATACTCAACAAAAAATGTTTCATTTGATAACATGAGTATAATTAAAATGAGATTGTTGGGTTTTCACTGTTATTTGACCATTGGTCAATATGACCGCTGGAAACTAAACGTTTTGATTACTGTCTCTAAATACAAGCAATCTTGGTTAGTTAATATAGAAAGAAGATTCGATGGCCTCACCCAGTAGTCTTGGACCGATTGAAGCCCATCTAACAGAACTTGGGAAGGAGGTAGCACCACTGGGCTTTGCTCTGGACCAAACTCAAGCTGAACTTCATCGTGTGAAGCTAGAACAGGATCGCCTTCGCGAGAAGTTCAAACTGATAGAAATTACTACTCATGCGATGTTGGCCGAGCCTCCCTCAGATTCTCTCACCTTAGCACACCTTACACTTAGGTCATATGCTGGTGTGATAAGGGGCTATGTAAGGAGACCGTAACTGCCTTGTGTAATCCTTTGTTTTAAATAAAAATTGGGATTTCTTCTTATGATGAAGTTATGAATTTTCAAATGTCCGGATAAATATAGTATGCATATTTTTGATGAATATTAGAGAAAGGATATTTTAAAAAATGTTTATGTAAACCTTAAATAAATAAAAATGTGTAATAATTTTCAAAAAATGGTCTTCTACAATTATGTTCAGTACGAAATTTCGAGTCTAATAAGATCAACTTGTTTTTTTGATGAATATTAAATTATGAATAGTGATTTTACGCTTAGGATTAGTAATGTGACCAAATGGATTAGTAATTTCACTCAAAGAATGTTCTAATATAATTTAGACACCTAGATTAAGTAATGGGATTCAATAAAATGGGTAAATAACAGTTTCATAAATTATTATTCAAGTATTAGTTTTTTCGGGTGAATAGTGTTTTTTAATTAAAAATTAAATTAAAAATATTTAGAAAATTATTTTTATAAAATGGATTTTATTTTTGAACTCATAGCATCGATATTATGTTAAGGTAAGTTTTGGGGATTTTTCTGAAAAAAATGAATTTTCGGTGAATAGTATGTTTATTTAAAAAAATGATTTAAAAATATTTAGAAAATTATTTTTATAAAATAGAGTTCATTTTTGAAATCAGAGCATTGATATTTTGTTAATGTGAAATTTTGGGAATTTTCTGAGAAAATTGAATTTTTAGTGAATAGTAAAAATACAGTTTTAGGGTTTCGGTATGTTTAATGACATCATAACTGTTTCATGATGATGTCATGAGATATTTTAAGGGATGGTAGAATAAGGAGGATGAATTATTGTTTGGGGGTCCCCATGTGGCCTAACTCTATGCGAAGTACCATGGGAGGGCACATGCTTTTGAGAAAACCACTTTTGAGGTGTCCCTTGGCCATTAATACCTTGTCCCCTCACTTTCCCTATAAATACCAAGCCCTCCTCTCATCTTTTCGACTCCAAAAACATCCTCAACGAAGTTCTGGTCTCATTACATCCCAAGGAGTCCTCCCAATGTGCCCTCAAGCCCTCAAGGTCCCAACCTTTTAGTTTTAAGAGTTATGTTTTAAGGTAAGGGATCTGACCCCTCTCTTTCTTTTCAAGTGATCTCTTTTATGTCATTTCTTTTATTATCCATGTTCTTATGTTGGAGGATGTTATTTTATATTAATTATACTGTAATTTTCATGTTCATATGATGAGATACCCCCTCTTACTCTCATCATTTCATTTTATGAAAGTTTAAGTGGCGACGTTAGGCTGCCGAAAGTTTTGTAACAGATTCTTTCACCCTTCTCATTTTCAAGTTCTATTTTCTTGTAAAGTCTTTCAAGTTCATTTTTATTATGTTGGGGTATTATCTCTATATCTATCATACTGTAATCTTATGTTCATATGATGAGAGACCCTATTTGATCTTGTCAATTCATTTTTTGTTGAAGTTTAAGTGATGCCGTTAGACTGCTGAATTTTTAAGGGATTCTTTCACCCTTCTCTTTTTCAAATATCTACTTTCAAGTCAAGTCTTTCAAGTTAATTTTTATTATTTTGGGGTATTATCTCTATATCTATCATACTGGACTCTTATTTTCATATTATTAGAGACCCTATTTGATCTTGTCAATTCATTTTTTGTTGATGTTTAAGTGACGTCGTTAGGCTGCTGAATTTTTAAGGGATTCTTTCACCCTTCTCTTTTTCAAAGATCTACTTTCAAGTCAAGTCTTTCAAGTTACTTTTTATTATGTTGGGGTATGATCTCTATATCTATCATACTGGACTCTTATTTTCATATGATGAGAGACCCTATTTGATCTTGTCATTTCATTTTTGTTTGGAGTTTATGTGACGCAGTTGGGCTGCAGAATTTTCATAAGAGAAATCTTATTTTGTCTTCCTTTCATGTTCTTCATATCATATGGTATATTTTAAAATTTCATTACCATGTTCATATATCCTTTTTGTTCTGTCCCTATACTGTTTTATGGGTCATTTATGAATTTTTTACCCATGTCCCCTCTCTTTTCAATGTTTTCTAAAACCCCGAAACATAGGCGTTATGCTGCAGAATTTTCGTCTCAAAATGCCTCTCTCTTTTGTCAAAATTATTTTAGGTTATAAAGTGAATACTCAAAGATCTTATTTCTAAATAGGTATTCACATATATATCAAAATTTTCTATTTTAAATTCTGGTATTTACATACATGAGACCCGCTCTCCCCTTCTGTGGGTTTAAAGTGACGTAAAGATCATGTCTTTAAAGCAGTTTTTAAATCGTTATGATTATGAAATGAAACCCATTTATTTTATGCAATATGGGTTATTTATGAAATGTTTGATGATGATATATGTGGCTCACATGATAATAAAGGAAAATTTAAGGGTGCGCCCTGATAGCGCTCCAATGCATTGGGTAATGATGTAACCACTAGAGATTACAATTTTCACGATATCTTGGTGAATAACCTTGGTAATTTTCAAATGACACCTTGGGGATGGACCTTGGTGATATGTTCATGATTGTCTATGTTAAGTGATGTAGCCACATCTTAAAGTTATGAAAAATGTTATTTTTATTATGATATATCTCATGATTTATTTCTCATGCCTTAAAGTTTTTTTCATGACCTTATTGAAGTATCTCAAGTTCACATGTAAAATGTTTCTCTTGTTTCCCAAACTGGGCCTTCTGCTCACCCTTTCTTTTGATGTATGTCCCCAGGTTATGAGATGCATTAATGAACCTAGGATGAACATGAGTAGAAGCCTTTCAAGTGTTTTAGAAGAATTTTTTATTTTTTCATGTTTTATGTTCCTGGTTTCCAAGACACTAAACCTTAAAGATCCTTAGTTTTGTGTAATGAAATGAAAGTTTATGTTATAAAATGCGGGATTCTATAGTTGGTATCAAAGGATGGTTTAGTTATTTGTGGAAATTAGGATATGAAAACTTTAGGAATAACCCTATAGAAATGTTTAAATATAGGAAATCTTCCAGATATTTTGGTGAGTATTGAGTAAGGGGTTGCCAAGCAAATACATCCCTGTCTGGATACGAGAAGGTAGAGGTGGATCTGGCACAGATGTAAATAGGGGTAAAACCTGAAAACACCGCTTTGATCTAGACTCGAACGGGAACTGGTACACGACAACGGGCCTTGCTGCACTCTTGGTTACGACACTCCCGGGGGATATGCTTAGGTGAATTCATAAGCTTAGTATGAACCATTATTAAAGGAACAAAGATAAAATAAAATAAATAATCACATAAGAATATATGATCATGGATAACCTAGATTTCAACCTAGGGGATCACAAGTTAGGATATACTTTTATTCTATAATTTTATCATTTATGCTTAAAGTTTCCTTTTCATGATTATTGGTGAAGTATTTAAGCCCCTAATTATACTTTATCTTCTTAGTTAATGGTGGGAAATGAAAGAACATGTCCCAACAACCAATGTGATAGGAAATGCGATGATTGCCGTATTAATATGACAGAGATGATTAGGGGATTAAAAGATGATTATTGTTTTGGAAGACGTTCACTATTTTGGGGACCCTATATGATTTAGGTAAATAGATTACTATGGTATTTTCATTGAGTAAGGTTGACTTGTATTTTGAAGAATCGATGAATTTAAGGTGGAATTATAGTAATTTAGGTTACTTATGGAAATTATTAACCTATCTTGGGGAAAATATGTTTAGGTTAGTTACTTTTGTTATAAGATGTTAGGAGTGGTTGATGTTGTTTGGAGATGAATGATAAAGTTTACCTTGGAAGACTATGTTATCAAATCCTTCTTGTATTTGGGTTTCAATCTTAGTTTGGTTTATTTTGAGGATTTTTAAGGACAATTATTTATGGAATGGTCTATGATGAACTTTGGGTAGTACCATGGAACTTTGAAGATTTAAAAGTAGTTTCCATTCCTATGGGATTATTTATTTTTGATGAGTTGTTTTACCTTACCCTTTCTGTTTTTGGGAAAATGTTGAAAGATAGATGAAATAGATGGTTAATCTTTTGTGGATTATGTGATTCTCTAGAAGATGATTCTTGTGTTTTGATGAGACCATGTGTTTTTGAATGCTCATCGTTTGGAGAAAAGATTATTTTTTGGTAGAAACTTATTAAAGGATGAAACTCTACATGAAGGTAGGTATATTTTCTTATGTTTTTGTTCTATGTAGTAAATGAATTACTCAAAATTATGAAAAGAAACATAAAACAAAAATGTTGTTGGTTTATGTTTCCTACTAGGTAATCAAAGACCGTTTACACACATCATAAGTTTGGGATTTTCTTATGGTTAAATTTCTCCCAATCATGTTCTCTATCACTCTCCCTCAGAACTTGACCCTTTGTTTTCTCCTCCATTTCCATTTTTTCCTACATGGAATCCTAGTGTGGTTTAACTCGGGTGACCTTTTTACTTCCCTTTATTTCTTTTAAAGTAATATTTTTACTGACTCCTTTTCCGATGTGGGACTTTCATTGAAACTTCAAAAACCAATTTTTAAAATTGTGAGGATGCAATTTCTTAAGGGGGGAAGATTGTAATGAGCCAAAATTTTGGATAAATCTTGTTTCCTAATTTTATGTGTTATTTTATTTTATTTTTATACTCAACAAAAAATGTTTCATTTGATAACATGAGTATAATTAAAATGAGATTGTTGGGTTTTCACTGTTATTTGACCATTGGTCAATATGACTGCTGGAAACTAAACGTTTTGATTACTGTCTCTAAATACTAGCAATATTGGTTAATTAATATAGAAAGAAGATTTGATGGCCTCACCCAGTAGTCTTGGACCGATCGAAGCCCATCTAATAGAACTTGGGAAGGAGGTAGCACCACTGGGCTTTGCTCTGGACCAAACCCAAGATGAACTTCATCGTGTGAAGCTAGAACGGGATCGTCTTCGCGAGAAGTTCAAACTGATAGAAATTACTACTCGTGGGATGTTAGTCGAGCCTCCCTCGGATTCTCTCACCTTAGCACACCTTACACTTAGGTCCTATGCTGGTGTGATAAGGGGCTATGTAAGGAGACTGTAACTGCCTTGTGTAATCCATTGTTTTAAATAAAAATTGGGATTTCTTCTTATGATTAAGTTATGAATTTTCAAATGTCCGGATAAATATAGTAAGCATATTTTTGTTGAATTTTAGAGAAAGGATATTTTAAAAATGTTTATGTAAACCTTAAATAAATAAAAATGTGTAATGATTTTCAAAAAATGATCTTCTATAATTATGTTCAGTACGAAATTTCAAGTCTAATAAGATCAACTTGTTTTTTTTTATGAATATAAATTATGAATAGTGATTTTACGCTTAGGATTAGTAATGTGACCAAATGTATTAGTAATTGCACTCAAAGAATGTTCTAATATAATTTAGACACCTAGATTAAGTAATGAGATTCCATAAAATGGGTAAATAACAGTTTCATAAATTATTATTCAAGTATTAGTTTTATCGGGTGAATCGTGTTTTTTAATTAAAAAGTAAATTAAAAATTTTTGGAAAATTATTTTTATAAAATGGATTTCATTTTTGAACTCAGAGCATCGATATTATGTTAAGGTAATTTTTGGGGATTTTTCTGAAAAAAATGAATTTTCGGTGAATAGTGTGTTTATTTAAAAAAATGAATTAAAAATATTTAGAAAATTATTTTTATAAAATAGGGTTCCTTTTTGAAATCATAGAATTGATATTTGGTTAATGTGAAGTTTTGGGATTTTTCTGAGAAAGTTGAATTTTCAGTGAATAGTAAAATACAGTTTTAGGGTTTCGGTATGTTTAATGACATCATAATTGTGTCATGATGATGTCATGAGATATTTTAATGGATGGTCGACTAAAGAAGATGAATTATTTTTTGGGGGTCCCCATGTGGCCTAACTCTATGGGAAGTACCATGGGAAGGCCCATGCTTTTGAGAAAACCACTTTTGAGGTGTCCCTTGGACATTAATGCCTTGTCCCCTCACTTTCCCTATAAATACCAATCCCTCCTCTCATCTTTTCGACTACAAAAACATCCTAAAAAACGTTCTGGACTCCTTACCTCCCAAGGAGTCCTCCCAAGGTTCCCCCAAGCCCTCAAGGTCTCATCATTTGAGTTTTAAGAGTTACGTTTTAAGGTAAGGGATCCAACCCCTCTCTTTCTTTTCAAGTGATCTCTTTTATGTCATTTCATTTATGATCCATGTTCTTATGTTGAAGGATGTTATTTTATATTCATTATACTTTCCTTTGTATTTTCATATGATGAGATACCCCCTATTACTCTCATCATTTCATTTTATAAAAGTTTAAGTGGCGCTGTTAGGCTGCCGAAATTTTTGTAACGGATTCTTTCACCCTTCTCATTTTCAAGTTCTATTTTCTTGTAAAGTCTTTCAAGATCCTTTTTATTATGTTGGGGTATGATCTCTATATCTATAATAATGTACTCTTATGTTCATATGATTATAGACACTATTTGATCTTGTCAATTCATTTTTTGTTGAAGTTTAAGTGATGCCGTTAGGCTGCTGAATTTTTAAGGGATTCTTTCACCCTTCTCTTTTTCAAAGATCTACTTTCAAGTCAAGTCTTTCAAGTTCATTTTTATTATGTTGGGGTATTATCTCTATATCTATCATACTGGACTCTTATGTTCATATTATGATAGACCCTATTTTATCTTCTCAATTCATTTTTTGTTGAAGTTTAAGTGACGCCGTTAGGCTGCTGAATTTTTAAGGGATTCTATCACCCTTCTCTTTTTCAAAGATCTACTTTCAAGTCAAGTATTTAAAGTTCCTTTTTATTATGTTGGGGTATGATCTCTATATCTATCATACTGGACTCTTATGTTCATATGATGAGAGACCCTCTTTGATCTTGTCAATTCATTTTTGGTTGGAGTTTATGTGACGTCGTTAGGTTGCAGAATTTTCATAAGAGAAATCTTATTTTGTCTTCCTTTCATGTTCTTCATTTCATATGGTATATTTTCAAATTTCATTTCCATGTTCATATATCCTTCTTATTCTATCTCTATACTGTTTTATGGGTCATTTATGAATGTTTTACCAATGTCCCCTCTCTTTTCAATGTTTTCTAAAACCCCAAAACATAGGCGTTATGCTGCAGAATTTTCGTCTCAAAATGCCTCTCTCTTTTCTCAAAATTATTTTATGTTATAAAGTGAATACTCAAAGATATTATTTCTACATGGGTATTCACATATATGTCAAAATGTTCTATTTTAAATTCTGGGATTTACATACATGAGACCCGCTCTCCCCTTCCGTGGGCTTAAAGTGACGTAAAGATCATGTCTTTAAAGCAGTTTTTAAAACGTTATGATTATGAAATGAAACCCATTTATTTTATGCTATATGGATTATTTATGAAATGTTTGATGATGATATATGTGGCTCACATGATAATAAAGTCAAATTTAATGGTGCTCCCTGATAGCACTCCAATGCATTGGGTAATGATGTAACCACTAGAGACTACAATTTTCACGATATCTTGGTGAATAACCTTGGTAATTTTCAAATGACTCCTTGGGGATGGAACTTGGTGATATGTTCATGATTGTCTATGATAAGTGATGTAGCCACATCTTAAAGTTATGAAAAATGTTATTTTTATTATGATATATCTCATGATTTATTTCTCATTCCTTAAATTTCTTTTCATAACCTTATTGAAGTATCTCAAGTTCACATGTAAAATGTTTCTCTTGTTTCCCTTACTGGGCCTTCTGCTCACCCTTTCTTTTGATGTATGTCCCCAGGTTATGAGATGCAGTAATGAACCTAGGATGAACATGAGGAGAATCCTTTCAAGTGTTTAATAAGAATCTTTTATGTTTTCATGTTTTATGTTCTTGGTTTCCAAGACACTAAACCATAAAGATCCTCAGTTTTGTGTAATGAAATGAAAGTTTATGTTATAAAAAGGCGGGATGCTATAGGATGAGACAGATATCTGATTCAGAAGGCCTAGTTCTACGGGAGTCAATGGTAACTGGGCACCCTCCTCTTGGATGGATGATAGGCGATGATGAGGTACTGCATGTCCATGGAAGAGTCTGGGTTCTAGGGGATATACGTGTAGAGTTGATGCAGGAGTTTCATGTTTCAGCATGGGCTATACATCCCGGGGTTACCAAAATGTATCGTGACTTGAGACATTATTATTGGTGGTCGGGAATGAAAAGAGATTTAGCTGGTTTTGTTACGAGATGTTCCACATGTCACTAGGTGAAGGTATAGAATCAGACGCCAGTCAGACTGTTACCACATTTTCCCATTCCAGAGTGGAAATGGGATGATGTCACGATGGATTTCATGACCTGGTTATCGAGTTAACCTCGAGGAAATGATGATGGATGGGTTTTTATGGAAAGACTCATGAAGGTGGTTCACTTGTTTCCAATCAAGTATACCTTCGGTGTTGATGAGCTTGGGATGTTTTATATCTGAGAGGTTGTACGTCTTCATGGGGTTCCTCATTCTATTGTTTTAGATAGGGACACCCTCTTTACATCTCGTTTTTTGCAGAGTTTTCAGAGGGAACTGGGTACACAAGTGATTCTGAGCACAGCTTACCAACCTCAGACCGATGTCCAGTCAGAGCATATGATTCAGGTGCTTGAGGACATTCTACGTGCATGCATCCGAGACTTTGGGGGCTCTTGGGAGAAGCATATACCCCTAGTCTAGTTTTCCTAAAATAATAGTTTTCATGAAACTATTAAGATGGAACCTTATGAGGCATTATATGGTAGGCCATGCCGATCACCCTTGTGTTCGTTAAAGGTAGGTGAGGCAGCATTACTAGGACCATGCCTTATGTAGAAGACTTCATAGTAGGTCCAGTTGATTCAAAAGCGGATGGCTACCGCACAGTCTCGTCAGAAATCTTATGACGATTATCGCATACAACCCTTAGATTTCATGTTCAAGGATCAGGTTTTCTTGCATGTATCATCATGGTTGGGACACAGGAAGATCAAGAGAGAGGGTAAACTTTCACTGAGGTATGTGGGGTTGTTTGAGATTCTAGAGATAGTCGAGATGGTTGACTATCGGTTGAAGTTACCACATATGTATCAGGCCATGCATGATGTCTTCCATGTATCTCAACTACGCTGTTATCATTCAGACCCATCTGATGTCTTTCATCCAGATGAGGTTTAGCTATAGGTTGATGCATCCTTTTAGGATAATCCAATTCATATCATTGATAGGAGCATGGAGGTTCTCTGAGGCCGGTCAGTTCCTCTCGTACGGGTGCTATGATAGCATGGCCGAGTGTAGGATGAAACCTGGGAGCGGGAGGCTGACGTACATGATCAGTAGCCAGAGTTGTTCTGATCTTATCTTCACCACCCTTGGAAGGGAAATTTGGGGATGAATTTCTTTAAGGGGGAGTTTGTAAGAACCCGGTTCTTATTCTTGTGGTACAGGTTTCTTATTTTCCTTTTTCCTTAAGTGTTTTTGAGAAAATAAAGAAAATGGGGAAAAATCCATAATTTCTAACTACACATCATGTACTTTTACACACGCCATGTACGCTGGCCGTGTGGGATGAGTACACAGGGTGTGTAGGCCTGTTGGCAACGAAAGGTTTAAAAACTAACTTCACGTTGTGTATGGGGTATTTCCACGCCGTGTATTCAGTTGGCAGGTGAACTGTAAGGCGGTGGAGGCAGCCGCCAGCGGAGCGACAGTATACGCCATGTAATTAAGAATACATGTCGTGTACTCATGTCGATGGATGAACAATGCCACGGTGGAAAGAAACTTCCAGAGGAACGGTTTAAAAAATGAAAAGTACACGTCGTGTACCTGAGAGTATAGGTCATGTAGTTTGTTTTTTTGCTTAAAATGGGCAGTAGCCTCCTCTGTTCACATAGGAAGCTTAGAACATCATTGGAGCTTGGAAGGATAGCTGGATCTTTTGATATCAGTTGACCACGCATTGGGAATTTGTTTCTACTTAGGTCGATCACGTTGGGACCGTATGAGTAAGCCATCCCTTCTCCTTGCGATGTTCTTACCAATTCTTCCTCTAAGGGAAGTTATTTTACATTTGAACAGAATTCTTTGATACGATAACTACATCGTTCTTGGACGATTCGGAAGGTGTTTTTCACGTATACCGATCAGAGACGATCGAGGTAGGTGGTCTGGAGTTTAAATTCCAACTATTGTATGTTTTGGGTACACTACGCTATGCGCCCATGCAGGGGGTGTCGTATGGCTGAGGACTTGTTGAATTAAATACCAAAAATTTCATAGGTAGTTTAATGGATATGTATATCTATTTTTTGGGATCACTTCTTGGATCCAGGACCACCTCGGGGGGTGCGTTCCTCTGTTTAGCCATTTGGCAAGGATACCTGAGGGTATGCCATGATTATGTTGTGCATTGCTTTTTCTTGAGGGAAAATTTATATAAATGCTTTCTATGTGTTGGGATTGGCCCGGTTACTTGATTCTGTTTCGCCTGAAGGCAAGGCCTAAGGGCCGGGTACTATTCCACTTGAGGGCAAGGCTTGAGGGGAAGACTCTATTTCGTTCGAGGGGAAGGCCTGAGGGCATGGTTCTGAATGTCCTGAGGACAGGTTTCGGTTTAGCCTGAGGGCATGGTACTATTTACCCTAAGGGAGAGGTTCTTTTTATTATAATTCAATTATATTGAATTGAAATGTAATAATTAAAATGGAAATGAAATAGGTTATAGTAGTTACTTTTGAGTACTTACTAGTTTACTACATTTACTTTGGCACACTGTTGTTTCACATTCTCACTGACAGTTGGGCACGAGCCTTTGGTGGGTGCCTAATGGAATTTATTTCTCGCACCCTATTTGGGTCATGTCTTCATCCAAAATAGATTACATTTATACAGGTGTGGATAAGGGAAGGGGTCCCTATAAAGGTACTTGATTGTAGCAGAGTAATGTGAGAGCATGGGACTGAGCCTTGGCTAGTGATGCTTCTTCGTTTTGTTTACTCTATTTTGTTTTTTTTTGTTGTAACTTGTATCTTTGAGTTGTATTGTATTGTATTGCAGTGTATCCTATTCTATATGCTTTCATAGAATTAGTGACATGCTACATCTTTATATATATGACTGTTTATTCTCTTTTACTTCTATTTCATTTGTTTAACTGCTTCCGTTGTTGTACGTTTGTATATTTTATTATGTTGTGCTACACTTTGATAAATGAAGGCATAGTTTTCCCACTATCAGACCTGGGCCCTCGCTGGTAGTCGGCAGCCTCTGGAGTTTGGGGAAATGCGCTTGAGGTCATGTGACCAACCAGGTTCAGGGAACCTGTTGAGTGGCACCCGAATCTGGGACATTACACAAGTAATACACTTATTATACATATGCACATTTTTAATGATACATCAGTGGTGTCTTAACAGGTTTTATTATTCACACCTTATATGGGAATATTTATTTTCATGAAGAATTCATGTATTGGGATCCAAGAAAGGAAAAGGGTCCATGGTTAAAAATTGATTCATTAATTTTGGAGCTAGTGGTGTGACTAGGATAGACTTTGGAGGATTTCCACAATTATATTTTATTATATTCTTTCACCATTACTTTGGTCTGTCTTACTGCGTACGGAGTCTGTTTATTTATTGTAAGACATTTTTTTCATTAGATAATATTCTCCTATTCATTTTTTACTATTGATTGATATATTTTATTTATAATATTGATGTAATGATATGATAATGAGGTTATAATCTTCCCACTGATGGCATTCAGATCCTCACAGCTAGTTGATAGCCTCTTCAATATAGGGAGGTGTGCATGATGTTGTGTGGATCTCTGAATTAGACCTAGTATTTCTTGTGGAGGAGTTACATAGGGTGTGTTCATAGTCATGGAATGTTAATGGTATCACTACACACCATGGAAAATAATTCCACACCACATTATAGTGGAGGTCGTGGAAAAATAAAAATAGCCAAGGCTTTGGGGCTACAATGTTTTCAGTGGGTATGTTGTGATTCATGGGAAGGTTTGATCGAGACCACCATGGGTGTGGTAAGCATCCACCATGTTTTTTTGTTGTTAGTTTCATAAATTCAAATAGATGATTTGGCCAATTATTTTTTATAAATGCATCACATATGTTGAGAAATACAAGGGGAATATTTATGAGGCTATTTTTAATGAATCTTGACTAGGTTATCTAATATATTAATCCTTATTAATTTCAAATCTATGGTTTTTAATTAGAAAATTTTGGAAATAAATGTGGGTGTACATTCTATATTTGGGATACTACCTTAGTATATTTTCATCTTCTTAACATTGACAATAAAAAATCTCTTGATCCATTCCTATTGTTCTTATAGTGAGATCATATTAAGGTATGCAGCTGTCTTTGCCATCTTTTTTTTTTGGGAATTAGTTATGGTATATGGTCCCTATCATTTTGGCTTGTCTCATTTTTGTGAATTCTGGTTTGGTGATGTGACAAACTTGGCGTACGACCTCATATTACTATTATTGGATCCCTATTTCTTTTTGGGTTTTTATCCCTTTTTTCATGTGAACCCAAGTGTGAGGTTTGTGGTTTTGTCACTTGTCTTTGTTCAGTGAATCACACATGCTCTTTCTTTCTAAATTTATTTCTAAATGGTGATTGGCATGATCCTTGATATGTTTGATATTAATTAATATTTTTTTGAATAAATGACGTTCTTCCATTTTTTTGGTAAAATAATCATGTTTTCAATGCATAATGAAATTGTTTATGGAATTTGTTTTCAAAGAATGGTTTTAATGAAAATGGGTTTTTTGGACACTATTTTATGAAACATGATAAGACCTTTGGAAATTTGTGACATTTTCAACCCATTATAGACTTCGGTAACTAGGAGGGTGTATAGTATTGGGATGTGTCCTTGTTATTGTAGCTCGATTCACTTATAGGGTGTTCTTCTACCCCCTAGGCCTATTATTCTAGGGACATGATTATCTGACATCATAGGGATTCCATCCATGAGGTGTTCCTTTTTTCTTTAATCCCTATTGTTTGAGGTTATTTTTTTAGTTCACACTAATTATTTATTTGATCATTAATGTACAAGATACCTAGGTTTCCTAGACATATGTTATCTTAGGGGTGATCTCAATTATTTTCTTCTCTATTTGTCTTTTCTTTTGTTATGCATTTGATTTTAAAATTTAAGCATTCTTTGATAAACATTTATTTGAAAATGTGATTTGACCATTATATGAAATATTCTTTAGGAATATGAAATGAGTAAATGTGTTTACCATTATTTTGATGTAAATTTAAAAAAAAATATTATCAATACATGTTTTTCATAATAGAGCATATTATGATAATTTGATAGTGACTATCTATGGAACTATTGGGAGGGATCCTTCAAGGCTTGTTTTTCTCACACCCAGAACACTCCCTCAGGGGTGTTTAGAACTGGTTCTATCTGATGTAGGATATATAAAGGTCTTATAGTGAGGTTAATGGGGTTCATGTTAGCCTAGAATGGATAGATGGTGGTGAGATAGTGGGATATTTCTTAGATATCACAATGATTAGTTTTTTATTGTTTTTGTTACCTTTAGTTATATTCTTAGACATGTACCCTAGTTTTGGATTTTTGACTTATTTGTATCGCTACTGCTATTGGTTTTCAGTTATGACATATTTTCTTCTTGTCATATTTTTCTACTTGTATGACATGTTAGTTTTTCCGGTTGGGAAAAATTTCCCCTCCAATTGTTTTTGGATACTTCCTTGCTAGTTGTCAAACCTTGGGGATTTGGAGTTCCCTTTCAGTCTTACCAGAGACCATGTTAGAGCATAGATTGATGGGTCATCTAAGATTATTCATGATAATTTGGTTTCAATATAGATTTATCCTCAAGTATTATTTTCTTCGTATATTTGGAAGGCATAAGATATGATTTTTAGGACGTAAGTGGTATGTTGTGAGAAAGTTTCTAACCAAATTTCATCATAACAAGCCCTAAGTCACCATGGAATATTGGGTTGTGTGTCTTATAAGTTGGGTCTTTATCTAGAACTCAATTTATGTTTTATATTATTTTTGAGTAAACCAAGATTATTTTATTGTATGATTGTTTCATTCTATTTTTGGTATGAAGAATCATTCCTTTTAGACATCTTCTAGGGATTCTAGAGAAGGTGAAATGGTAAATACACCTGAAGGGAATCCTCCAATTGATCTAAATATCTTCATGGATATTGTGTGGGTTGTTCATGCCCTGAATCAAAACGTTATAGCGGTCCATAACTAAAATAAAGAGGGTCACACAGGAGTTGGAGGAGATAAGAATCAAGTGTAAGATATTCTATTTTGAAAGCCACCACATTTTAAGGGTACTAATGATCCTTAAGAGGTTGGTGATAGTCTATAAAAAATTGATCAAGTCTTTGATTTCCAATAGACACCTAGCTTTCATAAGGTGAAGTGCGCAACATTTAATCTCAAGGGTCATAGAAATAGGTGGTGGGACTCTATGGTTTAGCACTACGGGAAAAACTGTTATTTGCGACGCGTTATTTGCGACAGGAATAAATCTAGTCTCAAATAGTCCATCGAAGAGAGTATTTGTGACAGGTTGACCATCCCGCTGCAAATAGTCAATTATTTGTGATGAGAATAGGTGCCCCATCTCCAAAAGTTACGCATGGTTTGGTGCGTTTTGCGCGCCAAACCGCGCAAAATAGTATTTGAACAGGTTGGCACCGCTCGTTGCAAATGCCAGGATGTGGTAAGACCTAGTTGCGACAGGATGTTGTCCCATCGCAAAAAGTGTGTCAGCAGGTTACTTTTTGTGACGGGGCCTATTGCAAATATCCTTTTAACCACTAACGTTAATTAATGCAGCCGAAGGTATTTGTGACGGGCCCCATCACAAAAAGAACCTTTTGTGACGGTATTCCTATCGCAAAAAGTCTCGTCGCAACTAATCTGACCTATATACCCCCCCCCCCCTCTATTTTTCTTCTCTCTGCCAAAATTTTTTGTTCATATGCTTTTGTAAACTCTAATTTTAGAGTGAAATTTTTTTATAGTTAACTTTTGTTTATGAAGAAGTTATGAAGCCGCCTACAATTATAAGAGATCAAGTTTAAATGTATTTATGTTTTATTTAATTTAGTATTTATTTTCTTTCTTTATATAAATTTTAATTGTTGTTGATAAGTTGTGATTAAGTTAGATATAAATTTTTTTGTCATCATTATTTATTTTTAATAATAAAATAAATTATTAGTATTAAATTTTAGTAATTAGTAATAATTAATAATTATTAATGATAATTAGTAATGTATATAAATAAATAGCGGTAATTTGTAATTAGTAGCTGTATTTTGCAGTAATTATTAGTAATTATCACTAATTAGTAATAATTAGAAAAAATTAGTAATAAATTTTAACAATTAATAATAAATATTATTAATTAGTAATAATTAGAGAGAAATACTAATAAATAGTAATTAATACTAATTAATACTAATAATTAGTAATAAATACTAATAATTTGTAATAAAATACTATTAAATAGTAATAAATATTAATAAATAGTAATAAATATTAACAAATGGTAATAAATACATATAAATAGTAATAATTAGTAATAAATAGTAATAATTTGTAATAATTACTAACAATTATTAATAAATACTAATAAATAGTAATAAATACTCATAAATACCAATAAACACTAATAAATAGCAATAAATAGGGATAAATACTAATAAATTCAAATAAATAGTAATAAATATAAATAAGTAGTAATAACGAGAAATAAATACTACTAAATAGAAATAAATACTAATAAATACTAACTAGTACTAATAAATAGTAATAAATACTAATAAATACTAACAAATTCTAATAAATAGCAAGAAATACTAATAAATATTAATAAATACTAATAAATAGTAATAAATGGTAATAAATAGTAATAATTAGTAATAATTAGTAATAAATATTAATAATTAGGAATAATTAGTAATAAATAGTAATTAATAGTAATTAATAGTAATTAATAGTAATAAATCGTAATAAATAGTAATAAATACTAATAAATACTAATAAATAGTAATAAATACTAATAAATAGTAAAAATTAGTAATAATTAGTAATAAATACTAATAAATTCTAATAAATAGTAATAAATACTAGTAAATAGTAATAAATAGTAATAAATACTAATAGATACTAATAAATAGTAATAATTACTAATAAATAGTAATAATAATAATAAATAGTTATAAATTGTAATAAATAGTAATAAATATTAATAAATACTAATAATTAGTAATAAATACTAATAATTAGTAATAATTATTAATAATAGTAATAAATAGTAATAATAGTAGTAAATAGTAATAAATAGAAATAAATAGTAATAATTAGTAATAAATAGTAATAAATAGTAATAAATAATAATAAAATGTAATAAATAGTAATAAGTAGTAATAAATACTAATAAATACTAATAATACTAATAAATACTAATAAATAGTAATAAATAGTAATAAGTACTAATAAATAGAAATAAATAGTAAGAAATACTAATAAATATTAATAAATACTAATAAATTGTAATAAATAGTAATAAATAATTATAAATAATAATAAATACTAATATATATTAATAAATAAGAATAAATAGTAATAAATAAAAATAAATAGTTAAAATAGTAATAAATTGTAATAAATACTAATAAATATTAATAATTACTAATAATTAATAATAATTAGTAATAATTTTCACAAATAGTAATAATGGTAATAAATAGTAATAAACATTCATTATTAGATGATCGCGCTTGGATAAATCAGCATAGAAATCCAAACAGTTCCGGTTTAATTCCTATATAAATTGAGGGTGTTGAAGCTTTCTTATCATTTGCATCATCAAAACCATAATTTGTTTCAGAAGGCACAATTATGTGTCCTTGTAAAAAATGTGCTCTAAGAACGTTTGACACATTTGACAAGGTTGGGGGACATATCTTGCGGTTTGGTTTTCAACCAGATTAATTTTTTTGGTATCAAAACGGTGAATGTAGTTTCAGAGAATATACTAATAACTTGATTCCAAATCCATAAGAGTTTCAAAATTTAGTACATGATGTTGCAGTTCCATCTATTAAACAAAATCAAACTCAAGTTTCTATTGATTTAACTCTTGAGTTGGCACCATCCGACTTTTATGAGTTGTTGAGGTTTGCTAAGGATGCATTATATCCTAGTTTCAAAATAAGCAAAATAGAAGCGGTTGCAAAATTTATGGCTATTAAATAAGATAATGAAATGTCAAACAACTGTTTTGATCAGATATTTTCATTGGTTAAAACACTGTTACCTGAAAGAAATGTGTTGGCTATAAATTACATTGAGCGCAAGATGCTGGTTCGTAATCTGGGCCTTAGTTATCAGAATATTAATGCATGTTCAAATGATCGCATATTATATTATGGTGAAAATGATTCAATGGATAGATGTCCCACATGTGGAAAATCTATGTATAAAGAATCTCAACCGAGGAAGTCTGGATCGATTCCTATGAAATTATTGAGATATTTCCCCCTTACACTCAGGTTGCAGCGTTTGTTTATGTCTCAGAACACAACGTTAATGATGTTATGGCACAAAACCAAGATTTAAACCGATAAAATCTTGAATCATCTATCTGATGGTGACTCATGGATACATTTTGACCGACTACACCTGTCTTCTTCTTTTGAAGCCTGAAATGTGTGATTGGGTCTTTCTACTGACGGTTTTTATCCGTTTGGTTCTTATGGTAGTCAGTATTCATGTTGGCATGTCTTTATAACTCCGTACAATTTACCTCCATGGATATTGATGAAGGATCCCTATATCCTTTTGACCTTATTAATTCTGAGACATCCAAAAAAGAATGTTGATGTTTATTTGAAAACATTGATTGATGAGTTAAATTCATTGTGGAGTAATGGTGTTAGTACATATGATGTTGCTGCGAAACAAAATTTCATATTAAAAACTACATTGATGTGCACAATTAGTGACTTTCTGGCATATGGAATGTTATTGGGCTGGACTACACATGGTGCAAAATCATATCCTTATTGTATGAAACACAACAATGCCTTTATGCTCGTCAATGGAAAAAAAACCTTGCTATTTTTATTGTCATCACAGATTTCTTCAAACCAATCATCCTTTTCTTAGGAACAAATCTCAAATTAGAAAAGGCACAATTGAAAAAGATAAACCTCCAAAAATGATCTAAGGTACATAGTTAAAGTCATTTGTATTTTCATTACCTCCCATCACATTTGGTCCAACAGTAAACCCACAGAAAATTCATGGCTTTGGGAAGGAGCATAATTGGATAAAACAGAGAATATTTTTTAGATCTTTCATAATGGACTGATTTGTAGGTCCGCCACATGTTATAAGTCATGCATATTGAGAAGTATTATTTTGTTAATTTATTTAATACAGTTTTGGATCCACCAGTTAAGACCAAATATAATGTAAAGGCATGATTAGATCTTGCCCAAATTTGTAGATGACCAGTTCATGAAATGTTTCAAAATATCAGATCACAGAGGTTAATGAAGCCAAAGCATCTTATACACAGTCCAAAGAGAGTCGCTTATTATTTTGTCAATGGATTCCATATTTGAGTCTTCTAGATAGTTATGATTCCAATTTGGGTAGATGTGTTAAGAATGGTCATATTACTGGATAAAAAATTCATGATTTTCATGTTATAATGGAAAGACTTATGCCGATTGGATACATAGGTTTATTGAATTCTATGATTTGGGATTCTATGACAATCATATCATATATTTTTTGAGACATTTTTGTGGTGACAATAGACTATGATGAACTATGTAAACTGGAAGAAGATGTTATTGTCATTATATGTAAACTGGAAAAAATATTTTTTCTAGATGTCTCCATCTCAATGGAACATCTAATATTACATTTTACAAATAAAGATAAATGTGTAGGTTTGGTATAGTTTCGATGGATGTACAAATTTGAGAGATTCATGTAGAAATTGATGAAAAAAGTATGTAACAAGGCATCAGTTGAAGGCTCAACTGCTAAAGCTTATTTGCAAGAGGAAATTGCTTTTTTTCTTCTCTCATTATTTTGAATCTGAATATCCATCAAAACACAACTGCATGGGATGGAACGAGGGGAATGACAATGATGAAATGAAAAATCAATTATCAGTTTTTAATCAACCAGATCTTGGCTTCAGTGGAGCTCATGAACGATGGAATTCATATGATGAACATCACAGAGCTCAGACATATGTTTTTATCAACTGTGAAGAAATGAAATCATTTGTATTGTGAGTTCTTATATCACTTATTCTATAATTTATGTTACAGTAAGTAAAATTATTTTATTTATAGGTTATATGATAATCATATAAATAAACAGCTTCTACAAATTACAGCAGCTGCTCTTGAAGAACACTGACAGAAAAAAATTTCTCAATGGTTTCAAACATAGGAAACCTAAATTACTGATGGTTTAACATATCAATTCGGTTTATTATTTATTATATTGATAATTGGTTTACAAATTTTCATGTGTCTCAAAATGCTGAAAAATTTGATCAGCGACTGTATATATTGAGTAACCCACCATCCAAAATGGTTAAATCTTACAATGCATATGTGGTGAATGGTTTTCAATTTCATACACGTTCATAGGAAGAATCAAAAAACAATGAACAATGTATTTTTCTTGAGAGGATCACATCGTAGAGAAACTGAAGTTAACTTTTACGACATGCTGGATGAAATTATTAAAATGTCTTATCTAGGAAAAAATTACATAACAATGTTTAAATGTCGGTGGTTAGATACTAAGAGAGGCTTATGTGTTCAACTGATTCATGGAATCATCGATATTAAATATATAATTCTTCTTGTGGTAAATGAACCATTTTTAATGGATCAATAGGCATATAAAATATATTACGGAAATTACTATGCTGCTTCAAGAGACCCGAGTGATTGGTGGGGTATAATAAAAAGGAAATCACAGGAAAATTAGCTTACTAAAACTGAATACAGTTTCAATGAAGTACAAGGAACTAAATTTTTTCAAGAGACTACTCAAAATCCACCTTTTTCACAAAGAGACATGAATATCGATGATGAAACCCCACAATTAAGGGTCAATGGTGATGATGATGTTAATAATGTTACAAATGAATTTTTAATGGAAAGAGATGATGAAACTGAAACTCATATGGATATTGATGATGTCGATGATGAATTTGAAGTCATTGACATCATCAGATATGAAGGTGATGATGAAGGTGAACATTCATATAGTTAAATGTAGGTTATAATCATAACTAATATATATTTATATGTAATAGTTATTGTCAATTATATGTTAACAACAATCATTTTGTCTTTCAGATGGACCCCGATCTACTTCAAGAGTTAGTGGAAGCTGAGCTACCTTTGGATGAGGATGATTTGTGATCATTTGATGATCGGGATACTGGCGATTCAGGGGGTACGTGAAGGGGGTGCAGTCTTGCATGAATTATGATTCCTGACCCTATCCCTGAGAACCGTCCATACCTTGGTTTCAATCTACACATGCGGAGGAATGATAACCTGTGTATTTTAGTTAGCTTTCATTAATTTTTTTATATACTAATTGTTTGATTATTTGTTCTTTTTTCATAGTTTTACGCATATAGCTGTTTGATAGGGAGTGCTATCTTACGCAATTCTTTTTCTCACCTATGAATCACATGGGAACATGTTCCCGTTGATGTGCGGCTTGGAATGTTCACTCATTGGCTGGTACATAGATTAATAATATTTATTTTGAAATTTAATTTATTAATAACATGATATTATAAATTATTTGTAGGGTTTATGGTATCTCATCGATGATAGCATGAATGGTGCTATCCATGAGGCATGAGAGCAGTCTATGCATGAGAGTTTCCATCGGTTTGTGCACAATTTGGGAAGGACAACCATTAAGAAAGTAGGAGCGACAATATTTGATGAGTCATGTAGAGCCCAACGACCAGAGAACATTTCATCTCACGTGTGGGATGGATTATTTTCACACTGGTGGAGTATTGGATTTTAGAGGAGATCTTTATTTGGACGGCAGAACCATGAGAGACAGGAGGTGACATATCAAGTTGGTAGTCGTACATTCAGTACACCTAGGGTGCATCTGGTAAGTATATTTTTTAAATATTTTATATACTATTACATATAACCAGATTATTTTATATTCATATTGGCATTCGAGCATCCCAATATTACAGAGTACGACATTTATCAAAGGATGTACAGGGATCCAATCACTGGAGAGATTAGAGGCGATTTCCAGCGTCAGATTGTGGTCAGTATTATTTCTTTTTTAGTTTGAAAATTAACTGCATATAATATTTTCACTATTTTAATTTCAAATTGAAACTGAAGGAGTCATATAAGGCCACAACCTCTCAGACACGGGATGAGTGTCAGGCTGAGAAGGCTGATCAGACTAGTGCCCACCATTTCTATGAGGCGACATGGATGCAGGCGACCCAGTATGCCTTCAAGAAGGGCCGAGTAGATTGTATCAGCTCTCATTTAACTCCTGGGACTTATTATGGTAATACTGTAATGTCGGTGTCTTGCTCGAGAGGTGATCGTGGAGAGGCATAATCCTATACTTCACAGTATCAAGAGCAGATGAAAGCTCAAACTAAGCTTATAGAGAGTTTTTAGAAGTAGTAGGAAGAGATGTGTCAGCAGCACGAGGAGGACATGTGTCGATGGCAGTAGTAGCAGCATGAGAAGATTGAGTACATGGGTCGCCTGACTCGTAGTTTAGTGATGGATTTTCCTCCACCATCTCCTCCAGCTCCACTAACTCCTCCAGAAGTATATCTCCCCAGTAATGTTTTTGTTCTGTTAAAAACATTTGAATTGAACATTTGTTATAATATGAACTATTTACAGTTTTTTTCTTTTATATTGGTGCGAAAATTGCATATTTTTTTAGTATTTTTAGTATTTTATTATTTTATTATTTATTATTAGTATTATATTTTTTTAAAATTTGTTTATTTTACTAATAATAATAATAATAATAATAATAATAATAATAATTTATGATTTTTTATATATTTTTTCTAAATATTGAGAATTTTAATTTTTTAATTTTTTTAATTTTTTAATAATTTTAATTTTTTTTATTTTCTTAAGTATTTGCGACAAGGCCTTTTAAGATGGGGGCCCATCAAAAATCAATTATATATATTTTTTTAAAAGTTTTTTTGATGGGTTTCTTTACCGTCGCAATAACTTTTTTGCGATGAGACCATCACAAAATGTTTATAACATATAAGTTATTTGTGAAGGGATGGTATCCCGTTGCAAATACATTTTGTGACGGGCCCCTCACAAAAGGTTTTTGTATATATAATTTATTTAATCAGAAATCTATTTTTGACAGGCCCTCTTCCCGTCAAGTGTAATATTTTTTGAGATGAGCCCGTCACAACAAATATTAGTTGTGATGCCATATTCTGCAATGATCTATTTGCGACGGGCCCCCGTCACAAATAGTCAAATTTTCAGTAGTGTAGATTAATTAGAATATAGTATTAGAGTGGATGGACATAAAGACCATTTTATTTTAGAAATTATTCCCGAAATCCTTATTTATGATGAATTCAATGTTTTTATTTTCCTTTCTACTGGGAGATCATTCAGTGAAAAAGAGAACCAAATATTTTGCTAACTTGGTTTGTCTTTTCCTTGAGGTGAGTATTATTGATAAGTTGAAGTATTAAAAACACCTATAAGTATTGGGAACTAATATCTAATTATACGTGTTTATACTAAATCTAACCACCTATGTTGAGATGGATGATAGGGCTTCGAGGGAGTAGGTTGTTTTGGATAGAAAATTAATCTTTTTGGGTTTCCCCTTTTACCTAGTGGAGAATCCATTGGTGCATATGGGAAGAATAAGAAGTCCAATGATCGTCACAAAGGTTTGGAGGAAGATCTCAACCACGACCTCTCTCTACTCCATCTATAGTGGATAATAGTATACCCTTAACTTTATACTAGTGTGTCACGGTAGGGAACACCTGATGATCTTACCCCACACATCCAAATACCTATAGTTTATATATTAAATAGGTTTATCTACCTATATTCTACCAATATCTTTCTAATCGTTGATATATTTATAGATCATAAACTCTAGAGGAAACTGAGATACATTACGGAGCATAAAAATAAATATAGATCTAGCCACCATCCATCGAAGTGAAGTAGTTTCAAACAATGGAGGAGTTTTCATAAGAAGTTTATGTAGGTCCAATTATAGTGATATGCACCATTTTTATTGAATATTTTATAGAAATAGCTTCATTAATACTTATGTCTCATAAACTTTTATATCTACCTAATTTAGGATGTTTTGAAACATAAGATGGAGCTCATGCCCTTTGTTATGGAGTTCGAAAATACCTCTTATAAAGTGGAGGGAGTATTGGTTTCATTTTCCTTTGTATTCTATTTTGATAGATAATGTTGATTTATTCGAGGAATTTCTGATTTCTAATCTATATCTTGTTGACATTATGATTTTTATGGATTAGTTTTTTCCCTAGATGTATCAATACAGCTATTGGTTTTTAGTTTTCCAATAATTCCTTCTGGTCTTTTTTTCGCTTATTGTATTCCATATTGGTTTTTAGGCTATAAAAATTATTCCCATTATTTGCAATTCAATGCCTAGGATCCAGTCACAATCCCATGGGGATCAAGAATTCCCTTTGGGCTATTCAGTGGACTGTTTCATTACCAATTTTAATGGTTTTTTCTTCATGGATCCTGAAAAAACACTGAAATTTATTGTTATCGTCGGTATGTTTCATCATTTATTGTCAATGGGACCTCCTCGGTGTTTTAGGGAGAGTGAGATATGAGGTATATCCATGCGGGTCCTTCTCACATGGAGCTTAGGGATCTATTTTAAAATCTTGTTGTTAATCCTACTGATGTATATTCTTATGATGATTATCCCTTGGTTGTTTAGGATTTTCTCATGGTTTTCCTATAAAACTTATTTATTCTTCCTCCAAAAAGGGAGGTAGAGTACCTTATCCAGCTGGTTCATGGAATGTTAATGATTTCTATACCGTATTATAGTATGGCACCAAATGATTTGAAGGATATTAAGATCTAATTGGATGACCTATTAGAGAATGGATTTGTTCACCCCTAGTGTTTCATTGTGGGTGTCCACTATGCCCTTTCCCAAGAAGGACGATGGTTCTCTTCATCTTTACACAACACATCGGAATATGAATTATGTAACAGTTAGGAATAAGTATCATTTTCACCATTTAGATGAAATAATTTATCAGTAAAAGGAGAATATTTGGTTTTTTTTTAATCTATATTTAGTCGGTTTATCATCAGTTCAGGGTTAAGGAGTCAGATATACCAAAGATAGCTTTCAGGATAAGTTATGGAGACTATGAAATTTCGTGATTTTATTTGACCAAATTAACTCTCCTATAATGTTTATGTCATTGATAAAATAAAAATTCCACCAGTATCTTGAATCATCTGTTGTGTTATTCATTGATAATATCATAGTCTATTCCTGAATTGAGTAAGAGAAAAAGTACCATCTGAATTTAGCATTGTAAATCTAAAGAAGTCACCACCTTTATGTGAAGTTACAAAAATTATTTTTTCCGGATCTAAAAGGTAATGTTCTTATAGTGCATGATTCAAAAACATGGACTCCCAATTGATCCTGGTAAAGGATGTTTGGTCATTGGAAGAACCAGAGAATGTATTTGAGATGAATAGCTTCCTAGGCCTCGCTATGTACCATCAGTGATTACTAAAATATTTCTTGAATCCAGTGTCACAATAGACTACTCTTACTAATAAATGGGTGAAATTATCATGGTATACTAAGTTTAAAACCTATTTTAATGAGTTTAAATAATTTTTTAAATTGTCTCGTATCCTAGTATTCCTGAACCCTCTTAGGGATATTTGGTTTACTTTGATTCTTATGGTTCTAGACTATGATGCATGCTTATATAGGATGATCATGTGGTGGCATATGGTTCTCATAAACTATAGATTCATGAGAATTATTACCCCTTTATGAATGGTCTTAAGTATTCACAACATTGTATTTTTAAGGATAGGTTCACAGTCTATTCTATTCATAGATGATTAAGTTATATATTCCCTTAGAATGACATTAACCTAATGTGGAGGTGATGGTTGAAGTACCTATAAATGTTTGACATTGGCATCACCTTCACCCTTGGGAAGGGGAATGTTGCAGCTTATTCTTTTAATAGAAAATGTCATTATAAAGTCATCCATAAAGAAAAATATGAGTGAAAAGTATAGGGATTTATTCTTAATTTCATCTATATATGAAATATGATGATTCTGGTATCATATTGACTAGTGTTCATTTTTCATCATATCTTATTGAGTTTATTCTGTAGTAAAAATAGTAAAATTATGATTTCATGGGAATTACTAAATCCATATATAGTGGAGATACCTCCCCAGGTTGGGCACCCCCTATGATGGTGTTATACACTTCAAGATTTGGTTTATCATCCCTCTATCTATCAGAAAATTTTTGATGTGTGATTATCATAGTTATTCATGGTTCATCCATCCTAAAACTAGAAATATTAATTATGATAAGATATGGTGTTTTTGTGTCTAGTTATAAAGCACAACATTTCTGATCGTGGGTCTTGTTGTTTCACCAACTAGAAAATTAGGGCTAAGAACATGAATCCTTCTGGTTTGTTTCAAACTCTTATGGTTTTGGTCTAGAAATGGTACAAGGTATCAATGTGAATCATAGTTGGATTACCAAACTCTATAATGAAATAATTATATTTGGGTATTCATTGATTGGACTAAAAAATCAACTCATTTCATTATTATTAGGGACACCAATACTGTTAAATATCTGGGTAAGTTGTTGTTTTATGAAATTGTGTGGTTGGATGGGTTCCCTCAATAATTTTCTTAAATAAGGATCATAGGTTTAATTCCCAATTCTATAAAGATTTCCATGTTTCTATGGGGACTTAATCCAAGTTCAATATGACTTATCATCCATATACGGATGTCCAAATAATGCGTGTTATTCATATTCTGGAGGATATTCCTTATGTATGTGTCTTGGACTCTGGAAGATCTTGGGGTTGTATTATATGACTAGTTGATATTTATTATAATACACCTGAAAATATTCTATCATAATGGATTATAGTAAAGATTTGTATGGCCTACCATGTAGGTCACCTCTTTATTGGTTAGAGGTCAGTCAGTCCTCTCTCATGGGACCAAGTATCAATCATGAGACATTAGTGAGGATTCCAGATATATGTTGATGATTGGTTATAGCTCAACATTGGTAGAAATATTATGAGAATCGCCAAAAATACCCTTTGGAATTTTCTATTAGCGATTGGGTATTCTTGAAAATTTCCTTTGGTTGGGTCACGATTAGCTAGGTATGTAGGGGAATTTGTCTCTAAGATATGTTAGACCCTTCAATAACACCAAGATGATTGGATATGTAACATATTAGTAGGAATTATCAACATAGTTGGTGGGTATCCGTGATGGTTTCCATGTATCACATCTTAATAAGTACAATGAAAATCCTTTACATGTTCTAAATTGGGAGGAATTTGAGTTTGATCTAGACTTATTAGTTGAAGGAAATCCAATGGAGATCATTGAATCTTAGAGGAAAGTTCTATGTGGGAATTCTATTCCATTGGTCAAAGTGTTATGGAAACATATATCATATTATCATGGGTCCTTGGAGCATAAATCAATGATGAGATAGTAATTTCCTCAATTACTTGTATATCTTCCCTATCCTATATGATTTTCGGTGTTAATAAAGTGTTATGGTGGTGAGTTTTTCACATCTAGGCTTGAGGTATGCTTAATTTTTTGCATTGAGTAGGATCCTTCTGGTTTTAGGATGTGTTGGTTAGTACATATGGTGTTTTAAAGGGTGTTTAGTATTTCACAGTGAAAAATGTGCTAGAAAGCACTATAGTCAAATATTTTTCTCTCCTGGTTAGTGTCTGTAAACCACAGGAAGATCCACCACACCCAATTCAAGGTAGGGTCCTGGGCGTGGCATATTGGTGGTCACCATGTTCACCATAGACAATAAGTGATCACCACAACCTGGGGGAGGTCGTGGCCACACTCAAACAACAATGGTTATGGGGCTACAACATCCATGGTAGTCATGTCGGGATTCCTCGAATGGTGAGAACGAGGACACCACGGGGATGGTGAGTATCTTCTATTTCATGGTGTTGTCTACTTTAGGAATTAAAATAATTTATTTGGACAGATTTTTCTAGGAAGGAGTTATTCTTATTGAGGGGAACATGGAGAACATTAATGTGGAGATTTTTAATTCATATTGACTCAATTTTATCCACAATTAAAGATTCCTTATTCAGTCTCAATCCAAGGTTTTTAATTGGATGCTTTGGGGCAGATCTTTGGGAATCCATTCTGTATTATAGACACTTCCTTGGGAGATTTGGTTCCTCTTTCCTTTGAAAATATATCCTCTATTTATTCATTCTTGTTATTATCTTTATATGATCGGTCTCAGTTATATAGTTGTTTATACCCTCCATTTTTTGTAATTAGTTATGGTATATGATCCCTCTTGTTTGGTGAGTATTTTCAAGAAAATTATTGTCTAATGATGTGAAATCTTTATTTTACGACCTCCACTTACAATTGTTGGATCCCTCTTTCTAGTTGTTTGTCGGTCCCTCTATTTTTTTTCATATGAATCCAAGTGTGTGGAAGGTTGTTGTATTTCTAGTCTGGTTTTGGTGAACCACATGTGATCTAGTTTTCTATCATTTTTACAAAATAATGATTGGCATGATCCTTGATCTTCCTTATATTCCTGGATAAATAGTTTTTGGATAAAATATTGTCTTACCCCTTATTTATGGTAAAAGAAAGATATTTCCAAAACACATTGAAATTGATTATATAATTGTTTTCCAATGCATTATTTTGATGAAAATAGTTTTTTGGAAACTATTTTATGAAATGTGATAATCCCTTTGGAACATTTTATATGCACAAAACAAGATAGCCTTGGGTACGTAGGATGGGGTAAAGTATTGGGTATTTTACTTGTTTTTATAGTGGATTCACTCATTGGTTTTCCCACTTCTACCTATTCCTATTATTCAAGGGACTTGATTAACTGTTGTTTTAAGGGGTTCATTCGTGGGGTGCTACTCAATTCTCTTGGACCTACTATTCTAAGAACATTTCTAGTGAAAAAATGTCTTGACTTAATTAATAAGGTACAATATCCCTAGCTATCTTGGACCGATGTTAACTTAGAGGTGATCTCTATCATACTTTTTGGTTTGGATTTCCTATTTTTATTTCCTTTATATTACAAATGATTCATTATTTGAGAAATATTTATTTTAAAATGTGATTTAACATGTGTTATGTGGCATATTATTTAGAACTATGAAAATCGAATTTTGTTTACCAATATTTTGATATTAATGGGAAAACTATCTTATCATGCCATGATTTTCATAAATGTAGGCTATTTGGATTATTTGATAGATTCATTATATGGAACACTAGGGTGGCGTCCTAATGGGTTTGTTTTTTTTCACACCATGCACACACCCTAACGGGTTTGTAGACATTATTTTGACTAATACAACAAAAGGGAAATATTCCAATGTGAGGCTGGGGGTTTCATTGCAGCTGGGAATGGGTGGTTGGTGGTGAGATCGAGGTATGTTGGTTTCATATCAAACAAAGTAGTTTTTGGTGGTTTTTGTTGCCTTTACTTTTGTTCTTGGATATTTACCTTGTTTTTTTCTTATTTTCTAAGTTGTATCACTAAAATTGTTAGTTTTCAGTTATAAAATATTAATTTTTTTATATTTCTCTACTTTTATGCCATTTTTTTAGGTTGGAAAATTTGATCAACCTAGTTATCATTGGATGTCTGGGTTCTAGTCTCCAATTTAAGTGAATCGGGAATTCCCTTTGTGTCTTGTAGCAGACTGGATCAGAGCCTATCTTAATGGGTTTTCTAGTATGCATTATAACATGTGGTACTACCCCACCCCCCTTAAAATTTGTCCCAAGACTATCTGGTTTCACTAACCTCCTTCATTCATAGTGGTTCATAATTTTCACTTTGAAAATATTAATTCCTTAAAACTTTCCATTACCTAACCATCAATCACTGATAGACCAACAATTCTCCTACAACACACTAATTTATTGAAAAGTCCATCTCGAAAGTGATTCAAATGTATAAACAACTCTATTCTAGTGATATCAGTATATGATGAAATTCTGGTGAGTTGACCACCATGCTTTTCATCTATCAAAATATGGTATTTTCCATCCAACTAATTATCATCCACTGAATATTTATGCTACTATTCAAACAAGACTAAAGTTTTCTTTGATTTTCCTCCTAGTTAACAGACTTCACACTTCAAGATTATTAAAAATCCAAAAAATCTCCCACTTGGATATCGTTTCATGGATTCAAAGGCATCCTCCAATTCTTTAGAAGGAATCCACATTCCATCTTTCTCTATATAAAATGCTCCTCTATTAACTTCCCATTCACCAAATTCCTACTAAGGAACAATGTTAACCCAAGAATTCTAAGACTAAACACTAAGTGAACATATTAACTGTGTTCTCTCATCCATATATCTTCTACCACCACAACACTTTATCTTCAAAAAACTCCTAGATGTAATGTTACTTAATGTCTATGTGCTTCATCCAAGCATAGAACATAAGATTTTTTATAATTTTATTATAATCTGACTATAGTGGTAGAGAAATTCAGTCTCCTAAATTATTTTAAGATTTTCAAAAAGATTTTTCAAACATACCATTTCCTTTCATTATTTTGTTTCTTCTATATAATTTACTTCCATTAGGGATAGAGAAATCATTAGTTACATCCTTGACATACAATTGACTATGGTTCCCCTAAATGTAAAGATATATCCAATTTTTATTTTATATGAATTAATGTGTATCTAAAGGTTTGTGCCAATATATCAAATAATTGACTCATAATATATGAAGAAAATGGTAGTATATTTCATTCCTTTATGATATATTTGGATCTACTTAATGGTTTCCCAATATTATTTCCCAATATTTTCCATCAACTGGTCGACAACTCAAACCACAAGGAAAATATCTAGGTGAGTACACACCATGAAATACATGATACTTCCGAATACTGATGAGTAGGGTAATATCACCATGTTCTTTTCCACATCCTCCATTAATGGTTCTTATTCCTTCAATATTTTAAAGCGTACCACATGAGGAGTTGAAATAGATTTTCATCCAGTCATGCCAAATATTTCAATAACCTTATGAATTTAATCTTTTTAAGATAGAACCAAATTCATGATATTTATATGTATCATAATCATCTTGTCTAAGATTTCATTTTATTCAACAAGATATTTCATTTAAAAACCTACCTAAAAGTTGCATTTTAGCTCCTAGATTTGATGAATGTATGATCCCAAAAGAAACATATCAACCATTTACAACAATATAAGGACAAAGAATACATCACTATACTATTTCTGATAATAAAAATCGTTAGTGTTTGTCTACATGAAACCATTATCCTCCATGAATGAGTCAAAATTTTGGTTCCACTATCTTGGAACCTATTTAAAATCATAGATACTTTTCTTCATTTTTACCCCAATCCCTGATTCTTTTAATCCACTAAACCCATAGGTTTTTTTATGAAACTTTATTCCACTAGATATATATGATGCAAATACATCTTCATGTCTATTTTTTCAAGATATAAACCATAAAAACAAGCTAAAATGAGAATGGTTTGAATGGAATCATGATTTATAAAAAAATAATATATTTTAGAGAAGTATATGCGCTTCTTATGCTAAACTTCTTTGACCGCAATCAATTCTATATACAATATACTCGTATTAAATTTTTTCCTTTAACAAAAAACACCAACTGGTTTTAAAGTTCCTTTTTTCGAGTGGTAAACCTAGTAGATATCATGTGTTATTTACAAGATTCAATTCCAAATCCTATTGTATTGAAAACTCCCACTTACCATAATCACCAAGAATAACTGCTTCTCCCTGTATCTCTTATTCTCCATCATATATTAAAATTAATAAGTTCAATTCAACTTGATATATTAACACTATTCATCTCACTTTTTTATTCTTTCATGATATTTTATTTGATTCTACAATGAACCATATCGTTATGGGTTATGAAATTCAAGGGAAATTTGAATTGTTGATTATAGAGAGCGTTTCTTACGAAATATGATTCATATTTGAATTCTGAGAGTTTGAGCATCCCAATTATTTTTTTTTATAGATTGAGTCTAGGGATGCGTCTCATGTGCTTGGGTGAGTCTTTTCAGCATTATAATGGAGTTTTGAAAATTTTCAAATCCTTTTCCGCTATGCACAGTTGTCGTTTAGTTAGAAGAAACCATGGAACTTGGTTATTTACAAGGGGAACAATGATCGATTAGAATCTGGTTGCAGTATGATCTTGAAAAACCATCAATTATGGTTCCAAATTTTTTGGATAAACTAGGCAGAGTAGATGACTTGAGATAGTTCCAACCACATAGATAGTGCACGGTTTGTAAAACTATTTAGAAAAACCATGTTTCTACCCAAGTTTCATTAAAATGTGGAAATGACCTTATTTCCCCATCATCATTTTAACTCACATCCCCACCTCCTTCTTCCCTTTCACACACACAGACTAGTAGAGGTCCCCTCTTTATCCACCTATGTTTACCCTTTGATTAGGGGATATTTTGGTGTAATTTCTCTAGATATTGGGGTGATTTTTTATCTTCATTCATCCTTGTCCTACTATTATTTTCCTTATGATTTATAATGATTGGATTAGGGTTTGGTGATGATTTCTACGAGATCATTGAGGAAACCATTCAATATGATGGGGATTTTTCTTAAAATGGATAAGGACGTCCTTTGATGATGAAAGCATGTCATCGCATACCATTTCATTGATGGCTTTCACCAAAAGATTTTTCATAAGGTCTTTGATTGAATTATATAAAATTGTTCATTGGACCATATATATAAATTTCAACTTCTATGGGTCTCATTACTGAGTATGTTTTGGGAGTGTACTACACAACAAAATTTGAGGATTCTTTGAGATAATGATTCTCATAGTGACTTGTATGTTTTTATACCAATTTAAATTAAATTTTAAATGAATTTTATGAAAATTATAAATTAATTGAAAATTTAATTATAAATTTTTTATAGTTAATTATTGGATTTTTTGGCTTGTGATAGGTGCTCGAGGTTTGATGTGACACTTGGATTATCCTAGTAAGTGATTCTCAACAATAGTTTCAAATGAAATAGAATGTATGAGGTATGTAGTCCCTTGAGAATACCCTTATAGTAGATTAATTTTATTTATATTCATATGAAATGCGGTATCTCCTCTGAAGGAGTTTAAATTTTATTTAAATGAATTCTCTCTTTAAAATAAAATTCTTATCGATATAGGAAAGTGATTAGGTCCACAATGATCCCTTGATAATTATCTTAATACCTCAATTGTCGATGATTGAGGTTGGATTATTAAATAAATTCCCTGAGATAAATGGACCTAAAGTAAATTAAATGAAATTAATGAACATAGTGTCCCTATTGTAGGTACCCCAATATGACTCATTTTAGAAGAGAGTGTTGGGCTGAGATGATTAGCCTGAGTAGGCCATGATGTAGCTATAGGATACCTGATAGCCTTTGGGCTAGTTGATTAGGGAGTGGGGAAAGTGTTCCTCCCCCATGAGCATGTTATCACATATATGTATAGAACCTAGGTATCTTGATAGTATATTGGGTGAGTGGATTGACCTGGGATGACTCCATGCATGAGAAGGGTATCACACTATCTTTCTAGATTAGTGTGAGTAGGGCATGTCCTCTGAGGAAAATGAGCTCATACAATGATTATTATGATGTCAAGATACGTTATTCCCTCTGTGGGATATTATTTAACATGGTAGATGAGATTTAGATTGAGGATCCCATGTCGGGTTTTCATGTCATGATAGGACCAAGGGGACCTCGGTGGGTGCCCTAGTGATATGTTGAACATAGAGAGGTTGTGTGCAATAATGGATATAAATGATTGTGGGTGTCACCTTAGAACTTTAATTATCAGTGTTAGCCTTATATGGTTGTAGTGGAGATAATATGTTGTATGATTGTTATTTCTACCCTTGTTATGTTTGGTTGGTTTAACAGGTGTCCAAACCATGTTATGATTTTATAAGATGTTTCTTAGTGGGGCACACTTCCTACAGACACTTATAGTTATGAGTAGTTATAGATGGATTTTATGCATTGTTTTTTTATTATAATAGTTATTATTGGTTGGTGTTCATGCACTACCCTATGATATATATATATATATTATGGATCATGGTAGAGCCAATATTTTCATATATTTCACTTTGAATTTTAATGTTTTAAATAACGGAAAATTACTAATTTAAGGTTTCTTATCACATATTCTGATTAAAGGAATAATTATTATTCAATTGAGAAAATTTAATAATTATTTTTTCCTATGTTTTTTATTTATTTTTTACATTAATTGATAATTTCATATTCTTTAAAGTTAATATATAATAGGATATTATAATTTGAACATGAATTTGGAAATTTAATGGAAATTAAAGTTTTTAACATTCAAGTTCACTCTTGACTTATTAAAATAAAAAAATTTATATACCGATTCTAAATTAGAAAATATTTTATGGAATTATAAACATTTTTTTAATAAATATTTTATTTCAACACCTCAATCTGTATCACACATTTTTATGGAGATAATAAGGCCAAAATTTAATGTTGGTCTGGATTCTTCAATATGGATAACACTTCAATGTTTAGGACATAAAATTCATACATGTTCTTATATTGGGCTACAAAAATTCACACGTAAGATGAAGCAAATCATTTAATTGGAGATATATGTAGTTCATTAATTTAGTGGGACAAACATGTGTCATGAGAAAATGGATTTACATTGATTAGATTTTCAACATTCCATTTTAAAAAAATAACCCTAGCCTCCCATATTAACTATAAATATGTATTATTTAACTTTTGAGGAGGGTTTTATTAGGGATTCAATGGAAGATCTATTTTTATAAAAGTTGACACATTTTTCTTCTTTATTTTATTCTCCTTTAATTCTATATTCTCATATTACATGTTTAATAATTGTTTTTCTCTTTCCCCCTCATTTATTAATTTCTCTATATATCTCTATATTTATTAGCTTTGACCATTTACACTAATGACGAAGATTGACTAATCTAATTATTATACTAGGGGGATGTTTTCTTTTTGTCTCAAATTTATCTCTTTACAATTATTTTTTTTACATTCTTATTTTTGGTGAGGGATAGAGAAGTGCTATGGGGTGATATGGTGATCATCCACCACTCCATGGAATGAATTTTTAACTCATTATATTCCACACCAAATAAAAATTCATTCTCATCTATCGATAATTCTCTTTAACCGATTAATTTGAGAGTTATATATGGATGAAATGAAATATGATGGATTTAGGTATTGGAAGGTGTCACACTCTTGATATAGGTGTGCTCACCATTATTGGATATTGGGGGAGGTGAGGTTTGGTGTTCAAAGTATATCTCTTAGAAATGATAAAATTCATACTCAAAGTTGGGAGTAGTGGTTCATGTATAACTAGAAGAACTATATAATAGATTGCAGTTAATAATAATGAATAATAAAGGAACCTAAATAGCCAAACCTAGGACCAAGAAATTTCCTACTATCCATTCTTTCTATTTTCATTCTGAATTTCAAGTACACTTTTCCTATTTTTCATTCAATTATAAAACCCTCTCTCTTAATTTAGTTTTCATAAATACGAAAACACAAAAAAATTGTTTAGCAGTAGTGACTTCAGAATCTGCACAAGAGAGATGTCTCTGATCAGCCACTATGTTGAACAATGAAAAATATAAATAATATTTTTCACACCCCATTATAAGTGTTTTAAAATATATCATCATCATTGGGGATCCAATTATCCTTTACCAAGTTATTTGTTTAAATTTTTTAATCATTTAATTACTTTCATATTGAATTTTAATATATATAACAAAAAGTGTACCATAGTTTTAATCACCTTTCTTTGTAGAAGATACAATTTTTATATCATAGTAAATTGAGGGGTGTTTTGAAATAAAACTATTGGGAGAGGTAATTATAGTATCTCATTTAATTCTTGAAAGGGGACCTCAAAAAAATAGTTTTAGAATCTTTATCCAATGAGATCAATGAATTCTAGCATTACTTTATATAGTTCTATCAAGAAATAGACAAGGTATAAGAAGATCTTATCCCACCTACATTTAAATATGACTTCATGGAAGTAGAAACTTAACTAAATAACCCATATCTCTCATATATTTATACAATCCCTCTGGTGTCCTCTCAAGAAAGATTCAAACTTGAATTTGATTAGTTGAATTGAGTGGATATAACACAAGATTGTCATGTATTTGATTTTTCACTATTATAAAATCCAATTAATTGACATAATGTTTATTTCATAGAATAAACATATTGTATTTCCTTAGTAATTAAATAAGATATTAAATAAGTCTCCATTAAAGAAAAGGTGATGTTGGGATTTAAAAATGGAGTGTTTCCTCAGGTTTTAAAAGAAGTAATAACTTCTAGAGCTTATATTAATGAGGGATAATTATACCAAAATTCTAACTATTTTAATTTTATTCAGAAATAATTATTCACTAACTTTCCCCTTGTTGAAACATTTAGTGAGTAAAATCACGAGAGAGCCCTTAATGTTGAATAAAAAGTGGCCAAATAATCCATGGATGAAGAAAAGGAAGAGGATCAATCAAGTTGTACTTAATTGCAGTGGGGATGGACCTATAGTGATCTATCCATATAGACCATAACAACCAGTGTGGAGGAGTGAAAAATGGTAGAAAATCTATATGGTGGTTTATCTCAATGAAACCTCATCCACCATTAGATTTTGGATAACTTCTGGGACTTTCTTTCTGGAGGTAGTCAAAACCCAGGGCATATTTTGTGGTTAAACCAAGATCTATCCCCTTTCATTCCTTTCTATTTTTATTTATTTTACTTTCAATTAATTTCTCATGTTTTCTAATTTTGTTAATCTTATTAGTTGGTATAATATATAATCTTATCTAAAGGATTCTATAGCTATTAAATTAGGTTTTATCATTCCTTTCACCATTATCTTGTTTACCGCCTACTCAGAAATTTTTTAAAAAATTTCATAAGTTAACTTCTGAATAAAAATGTCTTTGAAAAAATTTACGAGTAGGGAAGAGGTGTCAAAATTTTTAGGTTTTCATGTTTTATTTTTCACTTTTAATTTTTTGTAACGCCCACACCCTAGTTACCGATATTCGGTTAATTATTTTAATACATTGACATGATTACAAGTAATAATGTCCCAAAGGACCGACCAGTTTACCAGTCTTGGAAAATAGATTACATACATGAACATTACATTACACATTAGAAAATAAAACACAATATAAATGATCCTTTCACAATTCAATTAATCCCCAAGCATAAACCTGCTTATTAGTCACAATACACTTCTTGGAATCATGGGAAAATAAAACATAAGAAAGGGGTAAGCTTAGATGCCCAATAAGGGTAAATAATTTAGCGGAAGCTATAAAATTTTAAGGAAGGATTTTTAATAAAAACAACATATTTTTAAACATAAACTTGAACATAATATGGAAAAAATAAATCAAACAATACCATATAAACATGCACATGGATATTTCACTAGTCAAATAATCACATGTAATAAATAATTTCATAATGAAGGAATGCCTAACGCTGGACATAATTACCACATAGTCAAGGCCTCATACCAAGACTACATATAATTTTTTTTTCAAGGCCTTGTTCCAAGACACTAGTTTGTCTCATGAGACCTATTGATGCATCGAGGAGCTATATCAGGCTCCACCCGTCACTTACTAAGTCCACTTCATTCGTCATATGAAAAATATGAAACATAACATAAACATTCGTATTAAAACTAGCATAAAAAATGTCAATACATTAACCATAAACCATGAATGGTATAAAAATAGAACATCCACAGTGAAACATATCATAACTCATTAAATAAAACATGGAATATTGTAATATAATAAATCAACCTCAATAAAAAATAATATCCAATAAAGGATGATGACATAGTTGAAAATGATGAGTAAGCCTTTTTGAGAGAAATATTCTTTTTGTAAAATCATTTAGAAGTCACACATTTATAAAAAAAGTAATTTAAAAGAGATTTTTGAATCAAAGTGTCCCATACCACTTTGAATCTTTTTAAAAGAATTATCATTTCAAAACATTCATGTCTATATAAATAAATCCTTAAAATCATTTTGAAAACATGGACATTAATTAAAAATGTTTATAAAGACAAATCATTAAAACATTTAAAATTATGATATTGATAAAGACTAATGTCAACCAATCCTTAAAATATTAATTTTGAAATCATTTTTTTGAAAATGGACATGGATGATAGAAATTTCCAAGTAAATACTTACACATAAACAATCTCGGATAATAATGAGATTGAGGAATTAACCCTTACCTTGAACATTCCTTTAGTCGAGGGTAAGTTTAACCTCCAGTATGAATATCATAGTATGTTATTAAATTATACCAGAACCATATTAATATTTATGATATCATAAATGATTCCTTTATGACTTTATACTACCCATTTAATAATAATTTCCATGTTCAATTAACATTTTGGGTAATAATCGCTTTCTTTATCGTACGTGTTTTAACTTGTTACTCTTGATTGTATCACTTAGATCAAGAATTAAATACATCCAGAATATAAAAAATGATTTATATATCATATAAATTTACAATATAAATATGTATAATAGATATATATTTGAAATGAAAAACACCGTTTATGGAGACGGTAGTCCATACGTACGCAGAAACGCTATTTCCATTTTCATATCGTATTGAACGAAACTAAGTGAATAAGATATATGTAAGTATATATATATATATATATATATCTAGTATCATTATTATTTCATATATTACATACTTATTAGTAATATATATTTTTATAATCGTCGATGAATGATGAACGTGGAAATGAATCTCATTGTGTCGTGGAGACTGTAATCTGTACGTACGCACGAGCGACAATGTCATTACCTTAAAGGTGTGGAATTGGATGGTATATTATTTTTACAGAGACATTATCATGTTATTTTCATTATTTAAATACATATTACTCATCATTATATCCATCCAAATAACATAGTGTTGAATAACAAATTACACCACGGCGTGGAGACGGTAAGCCGTACGTATGCACGTATAGTGACATTATCATTCATAAGATGGATAGAATAAAGAATATAGATGTTCCATAATTATAATAACATCATAGTATATATAAGATACTGGATTTATTATTTTTGAATGGAAACAACAAAGAATGAGTAAGTGGAAGAATAAGAGAACATGAAAGAGGGTGGTGAAATCATTACCTCTTCTTCGAGTTCTTCCTTTTGATTTGATCAAAAGTGCTCCTTAGGTTGTCTTTCTGACCAAATAAAGGCATCTAAGATGAATTTAGGATATTTGGGAGGATATTCGGGTTGGTTTTGGCCGATCCAAATGGCTTTGGAGGTGTGAATTTGAGAGAAGGGGAAGTGTCCTTTTATAAGAGGGATGAGGGGCACCTTTGGAAAAACTTAAAATATTATTTTATAATAAATTCATATTCAGTTTATAATGGCACCAAAGTGACTTATTTAGAGGCTATGGTGGGTATGGGTCTAAACCCTCTCAACCAATAGGTTTTATACAAGTTTAGGTTACCATTTTTAACTTATCATTTATATTTAACTCTAAGTTAAATAATTTTACTTTTACGATATCTTCTTGTATTCTTACACTATATGGTTAATAAACATACTATATACTGACAATAGAACCCCAATTGGTTCATTAATGTCATATATATTATTATATAAGTCTTTTTTCCGATCCTTAGATTTTTTAGGACCATTATATTTATTAATAATATAATATTTTTTTTAAAACTATTTTATGTCAATTTGAACTCTATTTGGTATTTCTTTTTTGTTAAAATAATAACAGAATTATTACTTCAAAAAAAATATATTTAATCGATCCTAACATGTCATATTCAGCTAGAAAATTCTTTTATGTCATAAAAACGTTGAAATTATATTTATTTTAATATTTATAATACCGTTTATTTGATTCTTTCATTAATAATGTAATTATTGCATCATCATTGTGTCATTAATAAATTTTTTTATTTTGTCTCTAAAAATTATAAATAAAATACCATTATTTAGGAAATATTTTTATCTTTCTAAGGAATATCTATAGTTGAATTTATCTTATGTATAACCCTATATTTAAAATGATTTTGTTATTAAACATTGATTTTAACTCTATTAACTCTTCTTTAAATAAAATAATAATAAATGTCTTAATCTAATCCAAGTGGACCTAATGTAACAGCCCAAGATTTTATGAAAAATATTCTTTTTAATTTTATTAATGTCTTGTGTTGTACGCTACACCAAAAGGAGCTTGCACAACACGCATCCTTGACTTTCCTTGCATTACACACAATCGCGACCTTCCTCGATAGCGTGTGTAGTACGCAATACCGAGTTTCACTAAACAACGATATGCTATAAAAATATTATTAAAACTAGCCGTTATGAATAGTAATAACCACTTTTTGAAATCCAGTAAATCTTATTTTTCAAAATGAACTTTATTTTTGGATTCGGAGTATCGAATTTAGCCTAAGGTGAAATTTTGGTACATTTCGGATAACTTTCATATTCTGATGAATAGTGAAAATTACTAAATTATAATTAAAAACAACCTTTTTAATCGAAATAATTAATAGTGATAAATTATTAATTTGAGTGGTTTTAAAGTATATTTAGAATATATTTTTACAATTTAATACAATGTTGGTCATTGGACGTAATTTCACATTTAAACCAGACATAAACAAGTGTCAATCTTTTGATAGATATTGTTTCGTAAAAACACGCTATTTGTTTTAATAGCGGGATTTAATTATAAAATTAATTAATTCAACTTCTATGTTATGAATTTGGTAAAATAGACTTCATTTTTGAATTCGGAATATGAAATATAGCTTAGGATGAAATTTTGGCATTTTTTCTGAAAACTTTCAATTTCTGATGAATAGTGAAACCACTAAGTGGTAGGTTAAAAACTGAATTTTGCATAAAACTTAATTTTACCGCTTCTGTGAATGGAGTTTCGAAAATCCGAGAGACACGGTTAATATCAAGGACTAAAATGTGGTTCAATGAGATGAAAATAATTTTTTGGTGAATAGTAACTTTTTACTTTTTTTACCGCGGTTAATAGTAAATAGGGTAACTAAGGGTAAATATGATATTACTATTACCCTAACACATGTCCTAATTCTATTGGACAAGTGTAATTCGACCAAAAACAAACTTAGGAATAAAATATGACCATTTAGGCCCACTTGGATTAGATTAGGACATTTATTATTAATTTATTTAAAGAAGGGTTAAAATAGTTAAAATCAAAGTTTAATAAGTAAATCATTTTTAATATGGGGTTATACATAAGATAAATTCGATTGTAAATATTCATTAGAAAGCTAAAACGATTTCCTACATGATGGTATTTTATTTGTAATTTTTAGACATCAAATAATTTAATTTATTTATGACACAACGATGATGCAGTAATTATCTTATTAATGAAATATTGACATAATTGATGTTATAAACACCAAAATAAATGTAATTTGAGATTTTTTATGAATTCCACTAATTTTCTAGGTTACTATGATATATTAATGTTGATTTAATAAACTTGGTTTGAACATATAATTCTGTTATGACTTTCACAAAAATCATATATCAAATAGTGTCAAAATTGACACAAAATAGTTTTTAAATCAAATATTATATTATTAATTGTTATTTTATTCCTAAAAATCTAAGGTTCGGCCAAATGACTTAGATAAGGATATATATATTAATAATAAACAATTTGTGGTTCGTTTGGCATGTTATAGTAAGTTTATTAATCATATAGTGAAAGAAAACAAAAAGACACGGTAAAAGTTAAATTATTTAACTTAGAGTTAAATCTAATTGATAAGGTTTAAAATAATATCCAAACATGTCTAAATTTGATTGGTTGATGAGATTACAACCCTATCTCATCTAATCTTCGAATATGAGTCATTTTTGGAGGTTTTTAAGTGGGGTTAGATTTATTATAAATTAATATTTTTAAGAATTCCTAAGGTGCCCCTCTCCTCCCTTATAAAAGGGCACCTCCTCCCCCTCCTCCTCACACCAATTTTGAGCACTCAAGCTCGGCCAACCCCTTCCATTTTCTCCTCTCCACTTTCCTAGAATAATCCTAGAGGTTCTGGTCTTCTCCAAAGACCAATCTTAGTTCCTTAAGTGGAGGATTCAAAGAGGCGTTCCAAAGAAGAGGTAATATCCATTACCGATCTTTTCAATTTCTTTCTTCTTCAACTTCTTCTTCTTTAGTTGTTTCATGATAAAGTAATAACATCAGTATTAATTACATACTGATATGTTATTATAAATATGAAACAACCCTAATTCACCTTCTATCCATCCTACGGAAAAATGAAATCACCGCGCGTGCGTACGTACGGAATACCGTCTCCACGCCGTGGTGTAATCTATTTTCCACCATCACCTTACAAGGATGGGTATAATGGTGTAATGAGTAACTACATATGATTATTATGAAGTAATATTGATACTGAAATAATATATATATACTCCAATACAATTCCACGATCATAGGAACGATATCATCACTCGTGCGTACGTACGGAATACCGTCTCCACGATGTGATGCGACTCGTTCTACATGATATTCATTTCATAATGATTATATAAATGAATTGAATGAATGAATATGGTATATACTACACTAATACCATTCTGGAAATGAATTATCTATAACCTAAAGATAAGAATAAGAATTTATTCGACAAAACACGCATAAGAACAAAAAGTTATAAAGACCCGAGTAACAAGTAACAATGAAATATTACTAACAAGAAGCTAATAATATGACCATATATGATATCATATCAATATGTATGATTCTGGAATAAGTCAATAACATTATTTAAACCATTATACAGGAGCTTCAGACACGTACAAAGCTAATCGGACCTAAGGTAAGGGAAATATCACAATCTCATTTTTATCCGAGATTGTTTATACTTTGGTATTTACTGGGGTGTATTTTATCATCCACATCCATGTTTCATCAAAATGTAATATTATTTCCATCCACCTACAATTGTTTAAATCCATTTTTACCCTTCGGTGAGTTTTTAGTAATATGTATGAAAGGAATCTTTTGTCGTACGAGGTACTTTTTGACTTTTCCGACAAAAGTACGAAGAATGTTTTTTTTAACTTATACGGCACGAACGGATTTCTACTGTTTTATAAAGCCTTATTTTCATGAAGCTTCCTCTAAAATATTTCATGACTATTTTCAATAAAATCTCTTTCTTTTAAAGTTGCATGATGTTTTGTGAAAAGAAATTGATTTTGAAGAAGAAAGGATATTTTCCTCAAGAATTCAATTCAAGTGTTTTATCAAAATTATTTTCCATCTAAGATAATAAAGAGTTCTGTTTCTATCCATATTTTTACATTGATTTGACTATGTTGTGATGGAATTATGTTTATGAATTCCTTTATCTTATTTGAATGGTTTTATGATGTCATGTTGTTTAAGAATCCCATTTTTATTACATGGGTTATGAAATGATGTATGATTTATGATTTTGTGGCACACATAAGAAAGGATTCATTAAGAGATGGGTGGGACCTATATCTCCCTCCAATGCATTGGGTAAAGATTTTATATCTCATGAGATAGACATGGCTGGAACGGAAGGTTATTTCGGTTCAGTGATACAGGACTGAAACGAGGAGTGAACTCGGTTCAGAAAGGGACTTTGTCCACTAAGATAGTCTTGGCAATGAGTCATGACTAACAAGAAATGATTTTCCATGATTATGTGTGCATGCCACAAAGTTTCAAGTTTCATGTTATGATTATGGGGATCTCATTTTCACTTCTATGATTTGTTCCATGTTAAGATATTATGATCTCTTTTGCAGGTTATGATTTTCAAAAAGATATGATATGATTTTTATTTCTTTTGTATACCCTTACTGAGCATTTGAGCTCACCCTTTTATGTTTTCTTTTCCCCAGGATATAAAGAAAGGTTTTAGGTAAAAAAAAATGGAAGATCTTTACGGGAGATATTGAAGATCTTTCACCAGGATTAGAAGATTATGTTCCGAGTTTCCAAAGACACTAAACTATTACGATCCTTTAGTGTGTGTTTTTGTTATGTACTAAGTATTCCGCAAATGTAATGTAATGTCCATGTACATCAGGATACGGGTCTCTACAGTTGGTATCAGAGGAAAGGTTTAGTCAACCTTTGGAAACTAGGATGCGAAAACGTTAGTGAGATCCCTAGAGATATTTCTAAGGTATGTCTAGGGATGTCCCTAGGGATAAGTATACGTATAGGTTATAGTAATAGAATTACGCTAACGATCATATAATTAAACCTAAGATGTTGGATATTGAAGGTACTCCCCCTTTATTATGTTGTTTTCCCTAGCATGATTTTTGCCTCTCACACTATTCTTTTTGGGTTTTAGACGATGGCTGGAACCCGAAAAAACCGTGTTGATCAAGGCAATGGACAATGCAATGATTGCCCTCCTGAACAAACAAATGTTATGGGAGATGGAGTGCAAAATCTTATTGCTATACTTACACAAGCTATGAATCATTCTGGACTTCCAAATGAGCAGAGAAGGGAACAATATTCTATTGAGTCCTTCATGAGGCAACGTCCACCTTCTTTCAGTGGGTCTTCTGACCCACTTGTGGCTGAACAATGGATCAGTACTACTGAAAAGATATTTTCAGTTCTTCAATGTTCTGAACATGATAAAGTCATCTTAGCAGTATATCGTTTGGAAGGTGAAGCTGATCAATGGTGGAATCTTATCAAGAATACGAGGCCAAGAGATGAAATTGAGTCCATGGAATGGGACGAGTTCAAGAACTTGTTTTTCAGTAAGTACTTCCCTCGTATTCTTCGAACAAAGATGGAGAAAGAATTTCTTGAACTGAAGCAAAGGGACGATGAATCTGTTGGTACCTATGAAGCAAATTTTACAAGACTTGCAAGGTATGCTTCTGGAATTATCATCCAACCTGAAAGTAAAGTTGATCGATTTTTCTGTGGCTTAAAACCAAGTCTTCGAAGGGCATTAGCTATAAGAGACTTCAGTAGCTATGAAGAAATTGTGCGTTGTGCTATCAAGGTAGAAATGGAAGTTGATGTTACATATCCATCTCATGGTTTTGACAAGAAACGAAAGATGGAGTTCAAGGAGAAATCTCAGAATAATGGTGAAAAGAAGATGAATGTTTCCTTATGCACAAAGTGTGGAAAGAAGCATGGTGGAGATTGTCTTAAAGGAACTAGAAAATGTTTTAAGTGTGAAAAATAAGGTCATCGAGCAGCTGAGTGTCGAAGTAATGGAAAAAGGGTTTCTAATGATGTGAATAAAGCAAACACTGCAGAGAACGCACCGCCAACACTTCAATGCTTCAAGTGCAAGGAAATGGGGCATTATGCTAATAATTTCCCTAATCCAAGGGTTAGTGATGATCAACATGAGCAACCACTGAAGGCAAAGGACAAAGGGAAATCACATGCGATCACTATTGGCAATGTTGAATATGATAACGATGTGGTGGAATGATTAAGTGTTTATGTAATGGGATTCCAAAATAATGTTGTATCATGGAGTATTGGAATATTTATGTATTGGTTTAATGTGGTATTCAAAGTGATTGAGATATTTTTGGAAATAAGATGATATGCGCATAATGAAGGGAAAATAAGAAAATGAAATGTTTAACAATATTCATGAGCTCATGATTGATATAAGGACTAAGTGATATCATGGAGTGAGTATATAGAATTTTGAGGATTTTGGTATGTGGAAAGTGTTAACTTTTAACTGCATTCATGTTTTCACTAAGGTATTCAAGAGAATACATGATTAAGGACTTTGAATGTTTAGAATGTGACCAACAAAACATATCTTATGATATGTGGGGATCAACGACAGTATTAAATCTCTGGTAATCGTTGTCACTATATTATGAGAGTGGACTGCAGTATTATGGATAAGCCAAAAGATTGAAATGGATTATGTTGGACATAAGTGAGTATTGTTTAAGGATCGAAGTTTTCTCGATATTATTGATGGGATGTTATAGTAATATAGTTTTAGAAAAAGGACAACTTGCAGGACGGGCGACAGCCCATCACTTCGGACAAGGCTGTAGGAATCGAACCCACAACCGAAGTGCGACTGGCCTTTATCGCCTGCCACTGACCTACAGGAAGTCCCTGTTTAGTAGAAACTAGTTTTATTATATTAAGCAGTATGATATATGAAGTATAAGTCCATTTTAGGAACCATATATGATTAATCTCACTATAGATCGATTTATGCATATAATTTTTGCTAACCTTTTGTTTGAGACAGATGGAATGACCCGTCATTCTATCACATGATCTGCTAACACTTCACGAATAACAAATTCAACTTCATTTATTTAAGAGATGAAGTGGAAATTGTTCAAGGCACGAACAACAGTGATATTGTATCAAAATAAAGTAAGTATTTATTCTAATTCAAATTTTCAACTTTAGGGAAATGATCTTGAAAACCAAAAATGTTGTCCTAGTGATCTTATACCCGAGGAATCAGATGGTACCTTATATCATCACAAATTTATGGATTTGTGATTTTTGGCTTTTCCATAGCCATGTTCTCTACCACTCTCCATCAGAACACGATGGTTAGATTTTTCTTCCATATCCATATTTTTACCTATGTGGAAACCCAACAATTAGTTTATTTGGGTAATCGTTACATTTCATACTTTAGTTTTTAAAGCCAAGTTTTGGTATTACTTTTTACGATGTGGGAAACTTTCGAATAGAAAACCATTTATAACCCCGACGAATTTCGAGGGCGAAATTCATTTTAAGGGGGGTAGAATGTAACAGCCCAAGATTTTATGAAAAATATTCTTTTTAATTTTATTAATGTCTTGTGTTGTACGCTACACCAAAAGGAGCTTGCACAACACGCATCCTTGACTTTCCTTGCATTACACACAATCGCGACCTTCCTCGATAGCGTGTGTAGTACGCAATACCGAGTTTCACTAAACAACGATATGCTATAAAAATATTATTAAAACTAGCCGTTATGAATAGTAATAACCACTTTTTGAAATCCAGTAAATCTTATTTTTCAAAATGAACTTTATTTTTGGATTCGGAGTATCGAATTTAGCCTAAGGTGAAATTTTGGTACATTTCGGATAACTTTCATATTCTGATGAATAGTGAAAATTACTAAATTATAATTAAAAACAACCTTTTTAATCGAAATAATTAATAGTGATAAATTATTAATTTGAGTGGTTTTAAAGTATATTTAGAATATATTTTTACAATTTAATACAATGTTGGTCATTGGACGTAATTTCACATTTAAACCAGACATAAACAAGTGTCAATCTTTTGATAGATATTGTTTCGTAAAAACACGCTATTTGTTTTAATAGCGGGATTTAATTATAAAATTAATTAATTCAACTTCTATGTTATGAATTTGGTAAAATAGACTTCATTTTTGAATTCGGAATATGAAATATAGCTTAGGATGAAATTTTGGCATTTTTTCTGAAAACTTTCAATTTCTGATGAATAGTGAAACCACTAAGTGGTAGGTTAAAAACTGAATTTTGCATAAAACTTAATTTTACCGCTTCTGTGAATGGAGTTTCGAAAATCCGAGAGACACGGTTAATATCAAGGACTAAAATGTGGTTCAATGAGATGAAAATAATTTTTTGGTGAATAGTAACTTTTTACTTTTTTTACCGCGGTTAATAGTAAATAGGGTAACTAAGGGTAAATATGATATTACTATTACCCTAACACATGTCCTAATTCTATTGGACAAGTGTAATTCGACCAAAAACAAACTTAGGAATAAAATATGACCATTTAGGCCCACTTGGATTAGATTAGGACATTTATTATTAATTTATTTAAAGAAGGGTTAAAATAGTTAAAATCAAAGTTTAATAAGTAAATCATTTTTAATATGGGGTTATACATAAGATAAATTCGATTGTAAATATTCATTAGAAAGCTAAAACGATTTCCTACATGATGGTATTTTATTTGTAATTTTTAGACATCAAATAATTTAATTTATTTATGACACAACGATGATGCAGTAATTATCTTATTAATGAAATATTGACATAATTGATGTTATAAACACCAAAATAAATGTAATTTGAGATTTTTTATGAATTCCACTAATTTTCTAGGTTACTATGATATATTAATGTTGATTTAATAAACTTGGTTTGAACATATAATTCTGTTATGACTTTCACAAAAATCATATATCAAATAGTGTCAAAATTGACACAAAATAGTTTTTAAATCAAATATTATATTATTAATTGTTATTTTATTCCTAAAAATCTAAGGTTCGGCCAAATGACTTAGATAAGGATATATATATTAATAATAAACAATTTGTGGTTCTTTTGGCATGTTATAGTAAGTTTATTAATCATATAGTGAAAGAAAACAAAAAGACACGGTAAAAGTTAAATTATTTAACTTAGAGTTAAATCTAATTGATAAGGTTTAAAATAATATCCAAACATGTCTAAATTTGATTGGTTGATGAGATTACAACCCTATCTCATCTAATCTTCGAATATGAGTCATTTTTGGAGGTTTTTAAGTGGGGTTAGATTTATTATAAATTAATATTTTTAAGAATTCCTAAGGTGCCCCTCTCCTCCCTTATAAAAGGGCACCTCCTCCCCCTCCTCCTCACACCAATTTTGAGCACTCAAGCTCGGCCAACCCCTTCCATTTTCTCCTCTCCACTTTCCTAGAATAATCCTAGAGGTTCTGGTCTTCTCCAAAGACCAATCTTAGTTCCTTAAGTGGAGGATTCAAAGAGGCGTTCCAAAGAAGAGGTAATATCCATTACCGATCTTTTCAATTTCTTTCTTCTTCAACTTCTTCTTCTTTAGTTGTTTCATGATAAAGTAATAACATCAGTATTAATTACATACTGATATGTTATTATAAATATGAAACAACCCTAATTCACCTTCTATCCATCCTACGGAAAAATGAAATCACCGCGCGTGCGTACGTACGGAATACCGTCTCCACGCCGTGGTGTAATCTATTTTCCACCATCACCTTACAAGGATGGGTATAATGGTGTAATGAGTAACTACATATGATTATTATGAAGTAATATTGATACTGAAATAATATATATATACTCCAATACAATTCCACGATCATAGGAACGATATCATCACTCGTGCGTACGTACGGAATACCGTCTCCACGATGTGATGCGACTCGTTCTACATGATATTCATTTCATAATGATTATATAAATGAATTGAATGAATGAATATGGTATATACTACACTAATACCATTCTGGAAATGAATTATCTATAACCTAAAGATAAGAATAAGAATTTATTCGACAAAACACGCATAAGAACAAAAAGTTATAAAGACCCGAGTAACAAGTAACAATGAAATATTACTAACAAGAAGCTAATAATATGACCATATATGATATCATATCAATATGTATGATTCTGGAATAAGTCAATAACATTATTTAAACCATTATACAGGAGCTTCAGACACGTACAAAGCTAATCGGACCTAAGGTAAGGGAAATATCACAATCTCATTTTTATCCGAGATTGTTTATACTTTGGTATTTACTGGGGTGTATTTTATCATCCACATCCATGTTTCATCAAAATGTAATATTATTTCCATCCACCTACAATTGTTTAAATCCATTTTTACCCTTCGGTGAGTTTTTAGTAATATGTATGAAAGGAATCTTTTGTCGTACGAGGTACTTTTTGACTTTTCCGACAAAAGTACGAAGAATGTTTTTTTTAACTTATACGGCACGAACGGATTTCTACTGTTTTATAAAGCCTTATTTTCATGAAGCTTCCTCTAAAATATTTCATGACTATTTTCAATAAAATCTCTTTCTTTTAAAGTTGCATGATGTTTTGTGAAAAGAAATTGATTTTGAAGAAGAAAGGATATTTTCCTCAAGAATTCAATTCAAGTGTTTTATCAAAATTATTTTCCATCTAAGATAATAAAGAGTTCTGTTTCTATCCATATTTTTACATTGATTTGACTATGTTGTGATGGAATTATGTTTATGAATTCCTTTATCTTATATGAATGGTTTTATGATGTCATGTTGTTTAAGAATCCCATTTTTATTACATGGGTTATGAAATGATGTATGATTTATGATTTTGTGGCACACATAAGAAAGGATTCATTAAGAGATGGGTGGGACCTATATCTCCCTCCAATGCATTGGGTAAAGATTTTATATCTCATGAGATAGACATGGCTGGAACGGAAGGTTATTTCGGTTCAGTGATACAGGACTGAAACGAGGAGTGAACTCGGTTCAGAAAGGGACTTTTTCCACTAAGATAGTCTTGGCAATGAGTCATGACTAACAAGAAATGATTTTCCATGATTATGTGTGCATGCCACAAAGTTTCAAGTTTCATGTTATGATTATGGGGATCTCATTTTCACTTCTATGATTTGTTCCATGTTAAGATATTATGATCTCTTTTGCAGGTTATGATTTTCAAAAAGATATGATATGATTTTTATTTCTTTTGTATACCCTTACTGAGCATTTGAGCTCACCCTTTTATGTTTTCTTTTCCCCAGGATATAAAGAAAGGTTTTAGGTAAAAAAAATGGAAGATCTTTACGGGAGATATTGAAGATCTTTCACCAGGATTAGAAGATTATGTTCCGAGTTTCCAAAGACACTAAACTATTACGATCCTTTAGTGTGTGTTTTTGTTATGTACTAAGTATTCCGCAAATGTAATGTAATGTCCATGTACATCAGGATACGGGTCTCTACACCTAAAGGGTCATATTTTATTCCTAAGGTTGTTTTTTGTCAAATTAAACTTATCCAATAGAATTAGGACATGTGTTAGGGTAATAATAATATAATTTTTACCCTTAATTACCCTATTTACTTTTAACCGCAGTAAATAAAAGTAAAAAGTTATTATTCACCAAAAATTAATTTTTTCTTATTGAACCACATTTTACTTACTAATGTCAACCGTGTTTCTCGGATTTTTGAAATTCCACTCACCGAAGCGGTAAAATTACGTTTTATGTGAATTCAAAAATTCTCCTAGGAGGTGGGTAAAAGACGGTGAAAAGTTCTATAAAAAAATTTATATATCTAAAATAATTATAAATTGACTCGTATGAATTACATTGAAATTATATAGATATTATGTATCTATTTTTACCTAAAATAAATTTAAATAAAATAAATAATTATTTAAATAAAAATTCGGTTTTAAACGATAACTTATAGTTTTTCACTATTCATCAAAATTGAACATTTTTAGAAAAATACCAAAAGTTCACCCTAAGATAAATTAGATATTCAGAATCCAAAAATGAAGTCTATTTTACCAAATTCAAAACATAGAATTTGAATTTATAAATTTTAAATTAATTCTCGTTGTCAAAACAAATAGTGTGTTTTTAAGAAACAATAACTATCAAAAGATTGACACTTGTTTATGTATTATTTCAATGTGAAAATTAATTCCAATGACCAAAATTGGATTAAAGGGTAAAAATATAATCTAATTATACTTACAAAACATTAAAATTTATAATTAAACACTATAAATTATTTTGATTAAAAACGTTGTTTTCAGTTAAAATATAATATTTTTCACTATTCACCCAAATGTGAAAGTTATCAGAAAAACACCAAAAATTTATTAAAACTAAATTCTTATGCCTCGATTCTAAAGAAGAAGTTTTTTTTGTCAAAATGAATATATAAAAGTTTCAAATATTGGATTTAAAAAGGGTTCTCCATTAAACGGTAGTAAAATTGCATTTTTTGAAAAATAATTCTTTTATCTGAAAAAAATGAATTTTTTTTACATTATGTATAAGAAACTCATAATATGGATTATAATATTATAAGTATTATATAATGTTCAAAACTCAGTTAATACTATTCATAACCTCTTTTGAATGACTAGTTTGGTAAGTCGTGATGCGCTTGAACTCAGTGTTGCGTGTAGGGAAACTTATTGTATTACGTTGAAGAAATAACGTACTATAAAATCTTGGGGTCTTACATTCTTCCCTCCTTAAATAAATGGAGTCCTCTCAATTTGAAATTATTATTTGAAAATAAAATTTTGAAAATATAAAATACCTTTTTGGGAAAACCCACATCGGAAATTGGGTTAATAAAATATAGTCTTAATAAGAGGAAAAGGGGAATGAAAAATCACCACCAAATTATGATCTCGATTAGGAGAACATTTGTGGAAATTGGAGACAAATAATTGGAGGAAAAACATAATTATTTATAGGGAGTGATTTTGGTCATCCATCACAAACAATTGTAAAAATGTGGGCCTCAAAGCCACCAATCTATGATGATTTAAAATACCATCGGTTCAACAAAATGTATGGTATTTGGATAACACATTTTTGGTTTTAAGATCCCTTCCCTAAAGTTTAATAATTAATTTATCCATAAAATAAGAGGGAAATTAGATATATATATATATAAGTAGAGTTTCCTCCTTCAACTAATTCCTACCATAAACTCATCTTTCACTCTTAATGATTTCAAAAAATATATATAATAAATTTATCCTAATAGTATAGGGTTCCAAATATAATGAATTTATAATTCACATATCATACCCTATAAAAACTACATTATTCAGTCCGGGACATCATGTGGGTCAGTGATAGGTGATACACACTTTCCTCCCTTTGGTTGCGGGTTCAAGTCTCGCGGCCTTGTCGGACGTGACGGGTTGCCGCCCGACCTCCAGGTTTTCCTTTTTATGGAAATCCCAAAATAACCTTAACAATTGTATCCAATTTCAAACTTAATCAATTCCAACCATTAGAATTATCCAAAATACTAATATCCAAACTCTTATTCCAAATTTTATAACGAAGTTAAACATAATGAGGATCCTTTTTTCCAGGTAATAACATGTGAACGCCTTCATCATGTAATCTTTTACAACACCACAACATTCTGAATTACCAAAATCAACCATCTCTTATTCCAAAATCACTACCTCATTATCAGGACCATTTTAAGGATCACTTTTCCTTAAACCATTTATTTTTCAATAAGTGTAGCTTACTATTAAGTCACATTTTTGAGAACCATATAATCTCAAATCCTCAATAAAATAGTACTGCAGTACAATCCTTATTTATCTCCATAATTCATGTAACCAGTAAACTATCGATACAACACTCAAATGAAATAATTCTATAATAACAAAAAAAGAACACTAGTCATTCTTCTTCATCTAAGGTAGTATCATAACTTGATTATTATATAATAAAATCATTTGAGGTATACTCTTATGAATTGGACATTGATTCACGTAGTGTCTCAACACCTTGCAGATGAAGCATTTTACATTTGAAAACTTTTTCTTACCCTTGCAATCATGTACTTGGTGTCCTTTTTCTCCACACTTATAACAAACTCCCATTCCCTTAAAGAATTTTCCTAGGTGATTCATTACACATTTATCACATATTGTAAAATACTTCATTCCCTTATTCCTTTTATCCATATTTCTTTCTACCATCCTTTTCTTCTCTGGCTTCCCTTCAAATCCATAGGATTCAGATAATTCTTTAATGATCTTATTAACACATGATACTATTTATTCATATGATGATAATATGTGGGAGACTATTTCCTTTCTAAATGTTGTCTTAATACCATGAATTTTTTCACCCTTCTTACTCTTTGGATCATACGTATTGTTGGAGTTCTCATTCCTACTACTGGGTTCCATTTCTAAACAATGGCATACACTGGGTCTGTTTATGAATCACAATTCACAATTCCAAACATGTAAAATACCTAACGTAAATTGAATAGTTTATGGATATAATCCATAATCACATAAATATTTTCATTGAGGAGGTATATACTCATAAACACTTCATAGTGGTTTTTAAAGAAAATGAGAATTATCCTATGAATATCCCCCTGGAGTTTCGTAACTATGAGTGCAGCAAGACCCGTTGTCATGCCCCAGTTCCCGTTCGAGTCTAGCTCAAAGCAGTGTTTTCGGGTTTTACTCCTAGGTACATCTGTTCCAGAGACGCCTCTACCTTCTCGTATCCAGACATGGATGTATTTGCTTGGAAAACTCACAAAATATCTACATTACAAGAATTCTAGTAAGTCCTTCCATACTAATCCTCAATGTCAATCTTAAGTCTATGTGCTATAATTAGAGTTTATCTAAATCTAGCTTCCAAGGTTATTCCTAAACTTCTTATGATAAAAACTGTAACACCCCGACCCCAGTTACCCAGAGTTGGTTCATTATTTTAATACATTGGCATGATTACAAGGAATCAAGTCCTGAAGGACCGATCAGTTTAGCAACCTTGGAAAATATATTACATACATGAATGTTACACTTCACATTATAAAATAAAACACATCATAAATGATCCTTTTATAACTCCATTATTCCCCATGATTAACCCTACTAATCAATCATAATACACTTCTTGGAATCCTATGAAAATAAAACATAAGAAAGGGGTGAGCTCAGATGCTCAGTAAGGGTAAATAATTTAGCGGAAGCTATAATCTTTTAAGGCAGGATTTGTAATAAAAACAACAGAATTTTTAAACATAAACCTGAACATAATATGGAAAAAATAAATCAATCATTACCATATAAACATGCACATGGATATTATACTAGTCAAATAATCACATGTAATAACTAATTTCATAATGAGGGAATGCCTAATGCCAGACATCATTACCACAGAGTCAAGGACTCGTGCCAAGACTAAAAATAAATTTTTTATCAAGGACTTGTGCCAAAACACTAGTTTGTCTCATGAGACCCACTGATGCATTGAAGAGCTATAGCGGGCTCCACCCGTAACTTACTATGTCCACTTCATTCCTCATATGAAAAGGTTGAAACATAACATAAAAATTCGTATTAAAATTAGCATACAAAATGTCAATACATTAACCATAATCCATGAATGGTATAAAAATATAACATTTACAGTCAAACATATCATAACTCATTCAATACAACATGGAATATTGTATTATAATAAATCAACCTCAATCAAAAATAATATCCAGTAAAGGATGCTGACATAGTAGAAAATGATGAGTAAGCCTTTTTGAGAGAAATATCATTTTTGTAAAATCATTTAAAAGTTACACATTTATAAAGGAAGTAATTTAAATAAGATTTTTGAATCAAAGTGTCCCGTAAAACTTTGAAATTTTTGAAAAGAATTCTCATTTCAAAACATTCATGTCCATATAAATAAATCCTTAAAATCATTTTGAAAACATTGAAATTAATTAAAAAGGTTTAGAAAGAGTAATCTTTAAAACATTTAAAATTCTGATCTTGATAAAGAGTACTTTTCACAAATCCTTAAAATATTCATTTTGAAATCATTTTTATGAGAACGGACATGGATAATAAAAATTTCCCAGTAAATACTTACACATAAACAATCTCAGATAATAACGAGATTGAGGAATTAACCCTTACCTTTACCATTCCTTTAGTCGAGGGTACGTTTAACCTCCTATATGAAGATTTTATTATATTATTAAATTATACCAGAACCATATTAATATTTATGATATCATACAATATTCATTTATTAAATTATACTAACCATTTAATAGTAATTTACATGTTAAATTAACATTTCGGGTAATAATCGATTTCTTTATCATATGTGTTTTAACTTGTTACTCTTGATTGTATCACATAGATAAATATTTAAATACTTACAAAATATAAAACATGATTTATATATCATATATAATTAGAATATAAAAATTTATAATATACATATATATGAAATGAAAAACACCGTTTATGGAGACGGTAGTCCGTACGTACGCATAAACGCAGTTTCCATTTTCATATCGTAATGAACGGAAATAAGTGAATAAAATATATTTAAGTACATATATATATATATTAGAATCATTATTTCATATATTACATACTTATTAGTAATATATGTTTTTATAATCGTCGATGAATGGTGAACATGTAAATGAATCTCATCGCGTCGTGGAGACGGTAATCTGTACGTATGAATGATCGACAATATCATTTCCTTAAAGGTATGGAATTGGATGGTGTATTAATTTTATAGATACATAATCACGTTATTTTCATTATTTATATACATATTAATCATCATTATATCCATCCAAATAACATAGTTTTGAATAAAAAATTACACCACGACGTGGAGACGGTGAGCCGTACCTACACACGTATGGTGACATTATCATTCATAAGATGGATAGAATAACGAATATAGTTATTATATATTTATAACAACATAAAAGTATATATAAGATACTAGACTTATTATTTTAGAATGGAAACAACAATGAAAGAGTAAGTGGAAGAATAAGAGAACTTGAAAGAGGGTGGTGAAATCATTACCTCTTCTTCGGGTTCTTCCATTTGATTTGATCAAAAAACCTCCTTAGTTTGGATTTATGACCAAATAAAGGAATCTAGGATGAATTTTGGATGGTTGTAAGGATATTTGGGCAGGGTTTGGACGAGCCAAATGGCTTTGTAGGTGTGAATTGAGAGAATGGGAAGTGCCCTTTTATAAGAGGGGTGAGAGGCACTTTTGAAAAAACTTAAAATATTATTATATAACAAATTCATATTCGGTTTATAATGGCTCCAAAGTGACTTATTTCTTGGATAGGGTGGGGATGGGTCTAAATCATCTCAAAAATTAGGTTTTAGAAAAGTTTATGTTATCATTTTATCCTTATAATTTATATTTAACTCTAAGTTAAATAATTTAACTTTTACTGTGTCTTCTTATATTATTACACTATATGGTTAATAAATGTACTATATACTGCCACTCAAACCCCAATTGGTGAATTAATGTCTTATATATTATTATATAAGTCTTTTTTTCTAAGCCTTATATTTTTATGACCATTATATCAATTAATAATATAATATTTGTTTTTAAAACTATTTTATGGAAATTTTGACAGTATTTGGTATTTATTTTTTGTTAAAATAATAACAGAATGATTACATAAAAAAATACATTGAATCAATTATAACATGTAATATTCACCTATAAAATTCATGTATGTCATACAAACGTTGAAATGTATTTATTTTAATATTTATTATACAATTTATTTGATTCTTTCATTAATAAGGTAATTACTGCATCATCATTGTGTCATTAATAAATTTACGTATTTAATCTGTAAATATTATAAATAAAATACCATTATGTAGGAAATCGTTTAAGATTTCTAATAAATATTTATAGTCGAATTTATATTTTGTATAACCCTATATTAAAAATGGTTTTGTTATTAAACTTTGATTTTAACTCTTTTAACTCTTCTTTAAATAAAATAATAATAAATGTATTAATCTAATACATGTGGACCTAAAGGGACATATTTTATACCTATGGTTGTTTTTTCTCGAATTAAACTTATCCAATATAATTAGGACATGTTTTAGGGTAATAATAATATCATTTTTACCCTTAATTACACTAGTTAGTTTTAACCGTGGTAAAAAAGTAAAAAGTTACTTTTCACAAAAAATTAATTCTATCTTATTGAACCAGATTTTACTTACTGATGTCAACCGTTTCTCTTGGATTTTTTAAATTCCACTCAAATAAGTAGTTAAATTATGTTTTATGTGAATTCGCAAATTCTCCTATGAGGTGGGTAAAATAGGGTTAAAAGTTCTATAAAAAAATTTATATATCTAAAATAATTATAAATTGACTCATACGAATTACATTGAACTTATATATATATTATGTATATATTTTGACCTAAAAAAAATTAAATTAAATAAATAATTATTTAAATAAAAATTTGTTTTTAAATGATAACTTATTGTTTTTCACTATTCATCAAAAATTGAACGTTTTCAGAAAAATCCCAAAAATTCACCCTAGGATAATTTATATATCCCGAATCCAAAAATGAATTATATTTTACCAAATTCTAATCATAGAAGTTAAATTTATTCATTTAAAATTAATTCTCGTTGTCAAAACAAATAGTGTGTTTTTATGAAACAGTAACTATCAAAAGACTAACACTTGTTTATGTATAATTTCAATGTGAAATTAATTCTAATGACCACCATTTGGATTAAATGGTAAAAATATAATCTAATTATACTTCCAAAACATTAAAAATGTATAATTCAACACTAGAAATTATTCTGATTAAAAATGTTGTTTTCAGTTAAAATATAGCATTTTTTACTATTCACCCATATATAAAAGTTATCAGAAAAACACCAAACAATTATTGAAACTAAATTCTTATGTCCCGATTCTAAAGAAGAAGTTCATTTTGTCAAAATGAATATATAAATGTTTCATATATTGGATTTAAAAGGGGTTCGCCATTAAAAGACTGTAAAATTGCATTTGTTTTGAAAAATAATTCTTTTATCTGAAAAGAAAATGAATTTGTTATTACATTATGTATAAGAATCTCATAATATGGATTCTAAAATAATAAGTATTATATAATGTTCAAAATTCAGTTAATACTATTCATAACTGCTTTTGAACGGATAGTTTGGTATGTCGTGATGCGCTTGAACTCAGTGTTACGTGTAGTGCAAGTTATTGCATTAATTTGAAGAAATAACGTACTATGAAATCCTGGGGTGTCACATTTTTGGAGTGTTTTTACATTTGTAAATTAATAATTAAATATTTTCCTACCTAGTGAAGAATTTCATTCATGTTTTGAAGATTTTAATGTTTTTAATTTTGTTAAAATTATATGATTTCTGATAATGTTATACAACTGTATTCATGGAAATTTAGATTCTGAACTTGGAAAAGTTTGGGAAATGAAAAACAATTTAGCATGATTATAATCATAACATGGGGAAACTGGAATATTGAACTCTAACTTAGGAAACACTTTCCTAATGAAAATTAAATCTTCATGGATCCAACTCAAAAGTAAATTATATAATTACTTTTAAATAATACTAAAATGTTCAATTTGGATCCCACATGAAGTATTGAGTTATTCCATAAAAAAATAAAAAAAGAGATAAAAAATCAATGTGTCTAATTGTCAAAAATTCATGGACTTAGGTAAGGAGAATATTGAACACATAACGAATATGGGGTAATTTACTTATAAGAATTTCATTTTGGTTGTATCAAGGAATTGAGAAATGTATCTTTGGTATAAGAAACTTGGTAAAGAGGAATTTCTAATTTGTAACATAAACCAACCCGGAAACCCCAATACACTGATACTGAGTCAGCACTGACATATACTAAAGGGAATTCATAATTACCATGGTTTATAGAATAGTAACTACCATCATTTAGAGGATCAAGGGGAATAGTTTTACTATAAGAACAAACCAATAAGGTACAATAGTAGAAGAAAAACAATAAATAGTTAGTATTCTAAACACTCCCTAAGGAGAATAGTTTCACAAGAAGTCAAAAAAATATCCCAATTTAAAATATCAACCAAAAATGAAATAACATACATAAAGATAAGGATCCATAATCTTTGTGAAATGAGTGGATCACAGTTCTAGTTGTCCCCATCATCCCATAACTCCCATCCATCAAACAAACATTCCACCTCAAAGTGTAAATTTTCATTTTCTCAGACCAGGCATAATATAATATAAAAATGAATGAAGGAAAAGGCCAGGTTTGAGTAAAAAATATCCTAGTAGGATTCTAAAAAATGATCCACATGCATTTATAATACAAATAAAGCATTTATAATTTAATTTAAGTAAAGATACATAATGAAAATAAATTTCACATTTATTAATAAAAATTTAATTCAAGTGAATAATATGGAATGTATACAAAAATACTCTTAAAATAAAATTTTCATAAATCACGGTCTTCAATAAAAATAATAATATAAACAATGACATGTTGTAATCAATTCAAAACCAAGAAACATGTTTTTAATCCATGATATAAATTAGTTTCTATCTCTAGGATCCTCACACCACTCAGTCAATCAACACATCTCAAGTGTGTGTGTGCACTTCCTTTAGTCTTGGTCAATCAAGAAAAAATCAGTTAACATCCCACAAGGATAAACAAGATGAATTCGTTTTAGTTATAGTTTTCAGCATTGATCCATTTCTAGGGAGTTATAGTCCTAGAATTCATGTCCCAATAACCCATACTCAGGATCACATGCACATTCAAAAAAGAATCATTCAATCATGGGAAATTCATTCATTTCAAATGAATTCACATTTAAATGACTAATTCAAGTTTCCACATTCCATTTGAATTTCAAAACCAACTCATAAGGTTTCATTAAGTTAATGCCTTACAAAATCATCTTTCATTTAAATCAATTTTTTCAAAAATCAATATTAATTAATTTCATAAAATCAATTCTCATTTAAATTATATTTTCTCAAATTAAAAATATATTTTCCAATATTTTAAAAAATACTTTTTAAATTCAAAAATATCAATAATTTGAAATAATTCATAAAAATCATCACAATTAAAGGGTCTAAAAACATTTGAAAATGAATTTAAAATCAAGAAAGAAATTAATGTTTCAATTATAGGGGAATGCCTTATGGATTAAACCACATTTTATCACATGATAAAAAAATAAAACAATGGAAATGGGAACCAAAACTAGTGAATCAAAGGAAAGGAAGGTTGATGAGGAAACCCTACAATCATGATCTATCAAATTAGGCTTTAGATCTATCAACAGCAAAAGGATACATCACTTTCAAATAATGAGAGGAGATGATAGAGAATTCAAAATAAGAGAAGTTTCACTCACTATAGAGAGATCAATCACATCCACTAGCACTTTGATCTGAGAAGAAGATAGGTTGGAAGAGAAAAAATCAACTCTAAAGAGCCTTCAAAAACCAAAGGACCATATTAGGCTTGAAATTGAGGTGTTTAGAGGTTATAAAAATGTTTTCAAGATTTTAATCAAAATTTTAATGGGATTGAAAACCTATTCACAAAATTTACAAGGATAGGTCATACGGTCAGTACTAACCATACACCTAACCATGTATCCTCCTGATGTTCCTGAAAGGGTGAACAGTTTGGACACATGGTTAGAAAAACCATACACCAACCATGAAAACCCCACATTATTCATGGGCATAGGGTTTGGAGGGAAGGTCATATGACATTCACTAACTATATTACACCCTCCAGAGCCACCAAATGGGGAATATAGTTTGTTCCAATAAGCCATACAGTTTTCTCTAACCATGTACCAACCATTCACTACCTCAAAAACTTTCATAATTTTAAGAAATGATCTCAGAATAATCCAAGACAAGAGAAATAAATAAATTAAAAACAATGGTCCATAAGTACCTAAAATATGGTAATGGGATGTCACTACCTACTTACCATAAAAACTTTCTACCTTAAGAAATCATATCAAGAAGGCATGATATCAAGGAGATGGGGAATCTTTTCTCTCATCAGTGTCTCAATGTCCCAAGTCTCATGTGATTTAGAACCATTATTCCAAAACACATGAACCAATACTATAGATTTGTCATTAATAACCTTTTTCTAAAATAAATAATCCAAAGTACGTGCTCAGTCAAGGATAAATTAGATTCCACATCAATATCCTCCTATATCAAGTAATGAGATGGGTTAGAGGGATACATTATGGGTTATGATACTTGAATAAAATTATAAATCAACTAAATTGATGTGTAACTCTCAAAAACTAATATTCACCAATTATAAACACTAAAAAGAATCATTAGTGATTGATATGAGATTTATAACAGCTCTGAATTGTCACTACTCTCTAATGAATCAACTAAATATTCTTTGTTGTCTCTTAGACCAAACTAGGCACAATCAAATAAGTTTAACCAATCTATAAAAAATAAAATGGAGACTTATACAGGAATCCATACAAGGCCTCAAAGGGTGTAATACTAATGGATTATTTCTAAATATTTTTATAGAAAAACTTATCCAGTCCTAAGTGGTTATCCCAAGATCCACTAAAATCATGAACACAACCACGAATAATGTCCTCAAGAATAGGTATAGCTCATTATATCTTTCCTTCCATTAGTGGATGGTATTTCATCCTCAGACTAACATGGAATCCCATTTCCTCATGGAGTCCTCTCTAAAAATTAGAAGTTAACTAGGGATACCTATCAAAATATAAAATAGTTATAACTCTATGAAATCAGGAATTTTCTTGCACATGTAGACATCCAATGTCCTTAAAATTAGTTATATGATAAATGAGGATAAAGTGAGAAAATTTGGTCAACCGATTGATCACAAACCATATCACATTCCTCCTTATATGGGTTATAGTGAAACCAAACCCTAAAATCAATAAAAATAACTTCCTACTTCCAGGATTGCTCAAGGTGGGGATGAAGAAAACCCAGAAATTTTTTGTGCTTAGACTTGACATGTTTGCAAGTATAATAATGAGAAACAAAATCAGAAATGTATCATATCGTACTTGTCCACTAGAAGCATCACTACATATCATATAACATCTTCCTTGTTTTAGGGTGCACTACCCACTAGAAATTAGATAAATCTCTCATCATAGAGTCTCTTAGGGAAAAATGAATAACATACTGAATCTGAATAGAAATGATACCCTTAAAATATAGTGACCACTTGTTAATGGTCTCCCCACAATAAATAGAGTACTTAGTTCCATAGATCTCATCATTAAATCTTCTGCTCCCAAATAATCATATTGAGGAGTGGAGTTAAACTATATTCTTTCTAGAATAATATTGATATACTCCTCTCGAACTTCCAAATTAATGAGAGAAATGAGATCTATAAATTTCATATATTTTCATGATTATTTCATTTCTTGGTTCAAAGATTACTATTTAAGGCATCAAAGATGACATTCACCGTTCCAGGGGTGTAGGCAATGATGAAATCAAAAAACACTATGTACTAAACCCATCACCTAGGATGAATAATAAAATATTTTTTAGAGAAGATATTACTCATACTTTTATGATCGGAATAAATGGTAAACCATTATCTAAAATGGTAATGTTGCAAAATCTTAATAGAATACATCGCAAATATGAGTTTAAGGTCATCAATATGGTAGTTATTTTTATATAGCCTATGTTTTTCCAAAACATAGGCTACCATGTGATCAACCAGCATGGGAATGTATTCTACAACTAGAACTGATGTTTAAAAAAAGACCACGTAACCCTGCCCATATTCTTGATGAATCAACTTTGGAGTTAAAACAAAAGATTCATAAATTTATAAAAATTAATCTAAAAGATAAAATAACATAAGAAATTTACTCATTTTAAAGTTATAATAGTCATTAGAGAAGCCAAGTTTTAGAAATCTTTTATGAACTGATGGTAATAACCTGCTTAACAAAAGAAGTTATGAATCTCAAAAACATTTTTCAATTCATCCCTTGATAACCTTCCATCACCTTCTCATGGTCAAATGAAATATCATGGTTTAATACCATGTGTCCCAATAAATTCACTTTCTAAATCAAAAAGTATTATATTAAAATAATGGAATAAATCTTAATATCTCTCAAAATTATTATAACTTCCCTTAGATGACACACATGATCCTATTTAGTTTAAGAGTTGACCAAAATTTCATCCAAAAACACCCCCATGAACAAACCTAGATACTCGTGGAATATCATATTCCTCATCATCATAAAAACTATTGGATAATGGTTATACAAAAAGGCATAACAAGGTAATAATAATGAGCATAACTACTCCTGAAGTCAGTCTTTTAGGTGTCATATTCTATGATCCTCAACGGGTGATATAAATACGAAATATAAATATTTGAGAAACATTTATCCCCTTTAAAATGATCAAAAAATAATAAATCCTTATAAATGGATACTTGTTCCTTACTGTAACTCAATTGTGTTTTCAATAATCAACACAAAGGTGAAGTGTCCAATAAACATTCTTCATAAAAATAATAGGTGACTCTAGAGGTGACACACTCAGGCGTATGAATAATTTATCTAAAAAATAATCCAAATAAGGACTTACCACCTTAAATTCAACTTTTACCATGAGCTAAGAATAAATATACATAGGCTCGGTACCTTTTACTATGTAAATGGAGAACTATACTTCCATAACCTATGGTAACCGAAAAATGAAGATGGAAACACATCAAGAAACTCATTGACTACTGGTGGTAGATAACCACCCAAAGATTATTTATCCATATTAAAAGAAAAATAAATAAATATAAACCTTCCCAACTATATAAAAGGAGGTATGGCTATACTCGATCTCAAGTCCCATTAACCCTAGAAAACTTGCCAAACCCCCATCAAGTGTAGTAAAGGGCACCCACCAATGATAACAGTCAATCCAATATTTATAGGGAACCGACCTATCCATCAAAATAATTAAATCAAAACATTTCATGTTATGAAAAAAAAAACCTAGGGGAACTCAATCTTCAATAAAGAAAAGACATGAGAGGGTCATCAAATATCCTACTCTCTATTATTTCCTAGGGGAATAGAAATATATATCACATAAGAAATAAGATTCATAGGAAGGTTTAGTATATTCATAATATTAGTTGACATGAAAGAATGAGATGCACCAGTATCAAATAAAGTAATCACTAAAAATAAAGCTATAGTGGTGGTACCTCTCACTATTGGTAGACCTACATCAGCTTCCATAGGAGACTCTTCCACTATGTGAATAAGATTAATTTTGAATTCCTAAAACAAAAATACACTAATTTATTGAATAATATAATTTTAATTTAGTAAACATAACATCTAATGATCGTATTCCACTATACATGGTAGAAAATAAATGAAAAAAAATCTTTAGGTGGCCTAAATGAACACATTAACCAAATATATTTGAATCCTTAATATAACCTCACTTAAAATTATCAACTTTTACACACTATAAAATAGTCTGTGGTCCTCTTTTATACACTACAAAAGTTTTGGATGATGTCCATTATTATGATCCACCATGAGACTCATCACACATCCTCTTTCCTTTAAAAGAATTAATACAACATCCAATGGGAGTAAGAGGAACTCTTGTCAACCCTAAATTACCATCTAGGCCAAGCTCATCCATCAATACTCTATCAATAACATCAACATAATAATTGAACATATCCATAAAAACCTATGATTAGATATTATATCAGAAACCCATATTTAATCTTCAAGACCTCAAATATTCATTCAATGCAACCTTAGGAGAAGACTGAATAAGTTAAACATAACAGTTTTTATACTTTTTCATTGTCTAATCACCATGTTGAAGGTTAAAAAACTCTATATAATTTTCCAAAACCATTGAATTTAGATATAATTATTCGTTGAAAATATCTATAAATAATTTACACTCTATTAACTAATGTTTCTTCATCGTCTAATCCCACCATATTCCTTTACGCCCTTTAATAATTAAGGTAGCACACTTCACCTTTGTGAAGTCGGGTGTTTACAAGAATTAAAAAATAAACTCAGTATTTTTTAACAAATCCTATACCTATTGGGGATTATTTGATCCTTGTAAATATGGGGTCTTCTTCCGAATAAAATCTTGAGCATGATCTTTAGATTCATCCCTTCGAGGTTCCACTACTAGAGCTTGAAAGAGAATGGGTTCAGTGACCTATCCCAAGTCTTGGATCACACACACTACTATCACATTATGATATTGATAAATGAGTGGTTTCACTTAAAATGGTTCATCAAAATATCCCTCACACGGTCTATTAAAATGTATTCTTGAAGGAATAGTAATACACAAAATCAATGGAGAATGCAAGAACATTAGCAAAGATATTTAGATCATTAAATTAATCAACCTATATAGGAACATCAATTCCATCAATAGATTTCATAATTTTGATATTTCAATATAATAAAATAAAATTTGGACAAAATATTATAACTAGGACAATTTATTCTTCAAGATTATTTTTCCCTAACACCCATAGTGACTTAAGGCTTTCTGTGAAGAATGATAGCCAAGAACTCACTCATAACCTACTCCTTAAGCCCCCAAAAAACCTACATACTATCTACCAGGACACCCAATAATATATACTGACATTAGGGAAAAAAGTTAAACCTAACCCTCCAATGATACCATTTCTCATGAACTATCCAATATACCCTAGTACACTAATACCCAAGTCGGCACTGACATATCATGAATGGAATTCCTAATTCCCATGTGTTGGAAACTAGCACCTAAAATCATTTCATGAAACAAGGGGAATGGTTTTTTCACAAGAAAAAACAAAAATATACAACATTAGCATATAAAAAATAGACAATTGGTATTCCAAACACTCTTCAAGAAGAAAATTACCAAAAGATGTCAGATAAATATCCAAAAGAAAAACAAAATCCCAATACATCACAACATCCATCATGATAAAGAGCTCTAATCTTCATATAATGAGTGGATCATATCTCAACTAGTCACCACCATCCCCTATGTATGATGCATCAAGAACACACACCACATACAAGTGTAAATTTTTATTTTCCAGGATTTGGTATAATATATTCTACAAACACCTAAATGAAAAGGTATGGCATGGAAAAAATATCCATGTCAGATTCCACCAAATATTCCATAAGAAGTTCTAATAAAAAACAATTCATGCTTCAATTCAAGTAAATATAATTCATAAAAATAAGTTTCAAATTCATCAGCCAAACTTTATTTTAAAATGATAAATTAAGCATGTGTCAAAATAGTCTTATACAAACATTTTCATAAGTTGAGAGCATGAATAAAAATATTTCATTAATAATTGGCATGTAGAAATCAAGTAAAAATAAAGAAACATGTTTTTTGTCCCTAGGATAAGTTAGTTTATTGATCTAGGATCCTCACACTACTCAGTCAATCAACATGAATCAAGTGTGTGTGTCCATGTCCCTAAGGGTCAAACCATTGAGATAAAATTAATCAATACCCCATTGGGTAAAACCTACCATGATTGGATTAGTTATGGTTATCATTTTCAATAAATTGATAGGGATCTAGAATCCGAGAATGCTTCTCCCAAAAACCCACTAACTATCCAGACACACATGTGATTTTAATTTATCAATCAATCAATCATGGGATATTCCTTCATTCTAAATTAGTTCAGAGTTCAAATGACCAATTCATGTTTCAAAATGCCATTACAATTTCAAATAAATAAATAAATATAATCATCATGTTCATGCCTTTCAAAATAAAATTTCATTTTAATCCATTTTTTCCTGAATCAAAATCAAATCCTTTCGTCAAATCAATTATCATTTCATGTCATATTTCATCAAAATCATGATATATTTTTAAATCCTTGAAGAAATAGGTTTTGAATTCCAAAAACTCTGGTATTTGTAATTAATCATAAAAATAAAGTGAATCCAAGGTTTAGAAACAGTTGAGAATACTTTTCAATTCAATAATTAACACAAGGATTCAATTTTAGGGTAATGCCTTACAAAACCACCCACCTTTTATAACACAATCAGATAAAAAATCAACTTAAAAAGGAATATCCAATGGGGAATTGAATGTGGAGAGATTAAAAAGGAAACCTTATAATCATGATCCATCAAATCCGGGTTAAAATCCATCAATAACATGATGATCAATCACTCTAAAATAAGTAGAGAATGGAATTACGGAAAATTCCAAATGAGAGAAGTCTCACTTACTAGAGAGATCAATCACATCAAATATAACTTTGATCCAACAAGAAGAGAGATTGGAATAACCAAATCACCTCTTAATAACCTCCAAAAAATCAAAGGATTGCATTAGGGTCCAATAGGATGTGTTAATAATTTATAACATGGTTTCTGGATTTTAATTAAAATTTTGAGGGATTAAAAACCCGTTCATATGGTTTTCTAGGTTTGGCTACATGGTTAGTAATAATAGTGTGTCATCACTAGGCTCTTGGAAATGGTACGTGGTTTCACCTCACAGTTAAAAAATACAAGTGCCAAGTGTCAAAAACCCCCATTATCCATGGCCTCATGGTTTGGAAGGGAGGCCATATGGTTTTCACTAACCAAACACCACCCTCGAGAGCCACAAAATGGGGAACACGATTTTTGGGGCTAAACTAAATAGTGTTCCCTAACTATGTTCCAACTCTTCATAGCTTCATAAAATTAAAAATTATCTAAAAATCTCCTGAAATAATCTAAGATATGATCCAAATAAAAGATGATCAAAACAATGGTGAATATATACCTAAAATATAGTAAAGAGATGCTACAATATTCTTCTTATTAAAATATAAATTCAACTAAACTTCATTATTTCTACAAGCCTATAACATGAACGTCGGCTAAATTTGAGGTCTCGTAGTGGATAGAACTTATAGAGGAGGAACGATATTTTTAATGGTTAATGAATATTTGATCCTCTTCTATTTTTTTCTATTTGATGCTCGGTAGGATAATAAATTTTAATGGTTAAATTCAATATATTTTCTAGGACTATAATATCTAAATGCGGTGGAATTGAAAAATACAATATTTTAATATATTTCAATTTTAATTTTAATTTTTTAATTCATACAAAGTTATATATTTAAGGTTACTTGTGGAATATTCAGATTAAAGAAATTATTTTTATTGAATGGAAAAAATGGAATAATTATTATTTTCAACTTTTTTTATTCATCTTTAACATTAATTGATAATTTCATATTAATGTTTTATAAATAATTTTTAATTAGATCATGAATTTAGAAATTACAAGGAAATTTCAGTTTTTCCATATCAAGTACACTTCAAAACTTTTATCATAAAATATTATAATTTTTGTCCAAATTTGATGGTTTTTTATAGATTTTTAAATATTTTTTGGGCACATATTTTATTTGTAGACCTCAACTTGTATCACACTTTTTCATGGAGATAAGGTCACAAAATATAATGTCATATTGGATTAATAAATCTCGATATCACTTCAATTTTTGATCCTTAACTTATACATATGTATATAATCATATTGGATAAAATTTTTAATTATGTTTTAGGATTTAAATTTTAATATCTAATTCATATAGAAGAGTATCTAGTTTGATCATTTGTAAAGTAAATCATGGAACAAAAAATAAGGATTTACTTTGGATTGATTTACAAAATTCTATTTTAAAACTCTTGTAACTCTAACCTCCCATGCCCTCTATAAATATGAATTATTCACCTTTTGAGGTGGATTTTTTTGGGAGGTCACTGAGATCTATATTTTTATATAAGTTAGAATATTTTTCTTTTTATTTTATTCTTATTTCATTTTGTAATCACATATTAAATTTTTTAATAAATTATTTCTCTATCTCCCTCCCATTTATTTTTATATCTATCTATCTCTTTCTCTATATTCTCTATGACCTATTAAACTCATGATGGTGAGTACCAAAATTGTGGCGTGGAAATGGGGTATATTTTCATGATTCTCTTAAATTTAAACTTTTAAATTATTTATGTTTATTTTCAATATGTGGCATAGGAAGAAGAAGTGTTATGGGATTGTGTGATGATCATCCACCACTCCTTGTCATGAATTTTTAACTCCTTATATTCTCTAAAAAACACCATTCTTACTTTCCCTTAGTAATTATATTCATATAATGGAGTTCAGTGTGTATGAGGGATAAACTAGAATACAATGGAGTTCGATCTTGGAGGGTGTCTCACTCTCGATCAATGGGTGTTCACCATTCATAACTACTGGGGGAGGTGATATTTAGTTTTTTAAAAAGATATAGTTGTAAATATTTTTTCAGTTATGAAGTTATGTACTATCAAATATAATTTAGAAAATAATAATGGACAATTAAGGAACCTGAGTACTGAATCCTTGGAATAATCCCCTTCCTACTAACCATTTATTGCGTATATATTTTTAATTTTCTTTAAGTTTCATATTTTTTAATTTAATTATCAAACCCCCATGTCAATATTTATTTTTCATAAATATAAAAACACTAAAAATAAAATAAAAGTTTAGTATTAGTATTTAATTGACTTGATAAGTCCCTTAAGATAGATGACCCTGGTCAGCCACTACACTACACTTGAAAAAATATAAATAATAATTTTCATACTGAATGAAAGGTGAATTTGATTTCATAAGATATCACCCCTATAATTGGAATTTTTTATTTTATATGGATTTCCTAGGTGGTTACCAAGTATTCAACTATTATAACTATGTGGAATTTGTTGTTCTAGTGACCTATGATTTAGCATTCTCGTCTATAGGGAATTTCTAGGAGATGTCTCTTGATTTTAGGGTTTCTTATAGGGAATGACAGGTATCAACTTGGGATTAAGTTTGATGATTATTGGAAAGGTGGGAACTATTTCCCTTGATAAAATTTAAAAGTGGGGTGCAACCCCCCCCCCCCCCCCTCAGGATGAAATATATTAGATCACCATATGGGACACTATTACCTTTGAATATATGATATAGGAATACAAAGGAGGGTTATATTCATCCTGGAAATATTATACAGAATTACTATGTGGGGTGTTATTCCACATTGGGAAGAAAATGGATTTCCTAGGTGGCTAACCAGAAATCAACTTCTATGCTCACTAGATTTCCTAGTATTACATTATAGGAATTGGATTTTGAGCCTGGTATTATCAGGCGTGTTTATGTTGTATGCACAGAGAAACTCTAGCATTGGAAGATGAAAGTAAAATCGATATTTGGTGCCATGTTATAATACAAGAATCCATTGTGGATATTTTTTGAATCATCCATAGTAATATTATTTATTCTGAGTAAATAACTTGTGCATTTATTTCATTTACTAGTTATTTTTTGGGACCCCATTGGTGGTTTCCCAATGAGTTTTACTCAAACACTAATGTGGTGGCCATGGAACTTGGGTACCTAAAACGTGTTGATTCTTCATAGGTCTAAGTAGGTAAGATACTCTGAATTACATGATTTATTAGTATATCTTATATAGATATTGGAGATGGGGATGTGATTAGGATCAACGATATATGTATAGATTCATTACAACGTTATTTATTTTTTATTTTTATGTGTGGTAATATCAATGGGCGATCAGTTGATGTGTTCAGGCTTAACCACGAGTCTTTATGAATGTATGCTTATATATTAATTCATTATTATTTTCAGATATAATTTATTATTATACGTACATTAATTTATTATCAATAATGGTTTTTTATTTATACTGTGATTCACTATAATATGATGGTATAGTCTCCCCACAAAAACATCCTTGACCCTCACCTCTATTCAAAATACTTTGGCATACGGGGAGATATTCTTGAGGTCATGTGGAAACATCTGGTTTGTGTAAATATTTTGTAATCATGGGCTTGGGGAACATCATACAGTGGTATTAGAGTATTTTTATTTTTTATTACTTTTCTAGAGATGTTGGATATGTGATATAGGAATTTTTTAGAGCTTGTGATAGACCTCACACTGGTGAATTGTGAACACCATTTCCAATGTAAAGTCTACGAAACCAAGGATATGATACTTCTATTCTTTGTTTTATCTTTTACAGTTGTATTATTTCACTTAGGGTGACACACTTTGGTTTTTTGATTTTTGGTTTATGGGGTTTTGCATCTTAACCCATTGGAAAGAGGCCCATGTACATGAATAATTATTAGAATGTTGGACTCACATGATATTCATGTGATTCCATGTGACTGATCTCACTAATTATAGAGGGTTTAGTTGTTTAAACTTTTAAAAATTACTTATATAGTGTTTTTTCATAAAACATGTTGGTCTCATTCTACTATACTGAACTGCGACATATTTTCTCAAATGATGGGTCGTTTGGAATATAAAAAGGTATCTCCTTGAATTAAACTATGCATTACCAATTTTATGGGGAGAATAGTGACCCTTAGTGGGTTTATATAGGCATTGGATTCCTTAGAACATATTCTTATCGAAATTGGTTTAGTTACATAATGTTTTAATAAGAACCTATATATTGGTTTACCAGAGAGATTCATGTTGACATTATACTTTACCAAACCATAGGACTATGGATTAATCTACATGGATCATCATGGGTTGGTGGAATTATATATATGTGTATGAGATTATGGATCTCAAGGGGTTTTTTGGGTATGTGGACACTCAGTGAGGACCTATTCCATTGAGTATAATGATGACTTGGTATGTGATGTTTGATATGAATATGGTTATGTTAACACTAGAGTAAGTGTTTTGGCATGAAATATACCTTGTGATATTGTGATAGGAGTAGGGATGTGCCTTATGAGTTGGGACTTCTGCGAGACATCATTTATGAGCTAGGTTGGAGAGCCAAGTTCCCATGTGATATACACTCGGGATATTGGTGAGTCGAGTGTGATGACTAAGTAGTGTTTCATTTTACTTCTTCTGCTAAGATGTGATATTTATGATGGTAACATGATAGAGGGGTTAGCCTGATATTGTGAGTTCCTTAGAGATGAGATGCATGGTTAGGTTTTTGGTGTTTAATCTTGATGTATTAGAGGTGCAGTTAGACATATGGTATAAGAATGGATATGTCATGGGCCTTTGAGGTAAAACACTTTAGGTGCTTGGGTATCAACATATGATTCTAGAGGGAAAGATCTGTAGGATACCTTACCCTGTAATTTATGGGTGTGGATTCGAATGATATATTAGTTCATGATCCACGATTATTAGATATAATAAAAGAATAGGGTGGTTAGGGAGTTATGGTTTTGTAATGATCAAGGTCGTGACACCCTTGGGTGTCACTTTGTAGGTAGTAATATTTTGGTTGTTCTCCCCATGGGTTTCGAGAGTTTTGGGTTAAGAATTTTTTAATTTTTTTAGAGTTTTATAGGGTTTCATGGTTAATGGAAATAATTTGGAAACCATGCAGTAGAAACTATGTGGTAATATGTAGTGGTATATAGTGGGGAGAGCATGGTCTATTAATGTCTAAGGAAATTTTGTGAGGAAATTGTGTTTCCTGCCTCGTTTGGGGCATTTTTATCATTTAACCTACCTTTTAATTTTGGATTCCACCTCAAGCATCTCCAATTCAAACCCCTTGACAGAAACACCTACCATTGAACTCTCTCCCTCTCCCATGCTCCTCCATGGTAATTTCAAGGTGGTTTCTTGATGATTATTCACACCATTCAAGAGGTATGAGATCCTCTTCTCTCTTTCTCTTAGTTTATCATCCCTTACTCATCTACTGTAACCCTAGTGGCCATGTTTGGATATTTTTATTATTTATTGTTGTTATTAATTTGGGCTTCTGGTTTTTAATAATTTTGATCCATCCTAGGAGTTCTAATTCATAGGATTTCATCGAAGGTGACATGGTTTCACTACACTAGGTAGGTATTTCTGATTCATTTTAATTTATTTAATATTTCCATTAGTTCTTTGTTTTCAAAATCTATTTATAACCTAGATAATTATAGTGTGAGTTTTATAGGTATTATTTGTAGAATACATTCCATAGTATACCATGGTTTCCATTTAGCATAATGAAGCGAATTTTGTGGTTGGGATGTTCTTTGGTGTAAATGGGTTTTCCAAGCATTCATAATTTTTGATAAAATGATAACAATGGTATTCATTGATAAAATAACATTTGTATTGTCTTTAAATGTAAATAGTGTTTTCAAAATGGATTCCCCTTATTGTATCTAAAAGTGTTTCAATGTTTCAAAAGGTGGTGTTGCTTTATAATGTAAAATAGAATTTCCCCTGGGTTATTTTAATGGGATTATGGTTTATTGTGATTTATTTGAAATTTTGATTGGATTCAAATTTATTTTAAAAGGGGACTTCAAAATTTATGTGATATAATTGATAAGTGAATCCTTGGTTGGCACATTGTGATTTGATGTTGATTATGCCCATGTTGAGTCCCCTTGTGTTGTAGTGATGTTATGTTAATCCTTGTTATCAATGATTTTTATAAGATTAATTTAATGTTTAGGTATTTGTGATATTTATCACAGTAGTATGTGAGTTTGGGGGAACATTATTAGGTCATTAGCCCTTAGGTCTTCATTTTTGACATGTGATGACATTTTCTTGTTTGTGGACCACTTATTTTTTTATTCCATGGCAACGTGATTACACTAAGTGATAATTATAGGTATGGTATTTTACTAGTTGATATTTAGCCCCGGATAGTCCCATCTAATTGTACATAACAGCTGGATAGTGGGATTATCCCCAAGGAGACTTTTTATAGTGATTTAGTTTAAGGGTGTCTGACCATTAACCTATCAACAGTAGGTCCACATGTATGTGTCATGTTCTATCTTGTTGGTCCCTATGGCATTTCCTTATGCAATGTACCATATCATATGCTTATCTTGTGATTGATCTTATATTTTTCCTTTTTGTTATATATTTTCATTTCCGCTACTTTCGATTAGATGGACTTTCTTATATTATTTGTTACTGGTATGGTTTGGCATTGATTTGGATAGTGTTGTTCCATCCATTTAATTAGAAAATTTCTTTCAGTATTATTTTCTCTTATTTTTTGGTTTTATTTTGATTTGGGTGTTCATAATATTTTAAAGGGAAAATGGGGAAGGAATTTTGGAAATTATAGCTTTTTTGGAAAAGATTTTTATTTTTTAAAACCATCTGTGGGTTTAATTTCAAAAGTGGGGTGTTTTGAATAGAAATGTTTGGAATTTATAATGTATTGGTTTTGGATTAAAACCTCTTCTTGTCATGTTTTTAAAAATTAGGCATTTGAGAATGTTCATGTTCCATGATAGGATTATTTGAATATTATATAAGATGTTAATGAAAACTTATTTGATTAAATGACTTTCAAAATATAATTTTTTTCTAAATTTATAAAATAAATTAATTGTAATCATATTGGTATACTACTAGCTTCAGATCACGTTCTATATACTCACGTTGGTGGTTATGTAGTCTTCATGTCTTGTGTATGTTCTGTTAGGTGTTTTCCTTCAATTTTGATCTAATATCATCTTCCTTAGAAAGTGTATATATATTGGGATCTTGGTGATGAATTCAGTTTCATATGGAGATAGTGATTTTTCCTTTGATTTCATTGAGCCGATTGGATCAAGATTTGTTTCAACCTCTTTGGTATTCGTTTTTTTTCTTTTGGATTCCATTGTATTTTTGTGACTATGTATTAATTGATTATTTGTTGTAAGTGTTCTTATTATATTTTCCTTTTTCTCTATAACCTTATTCCATGTTTGGATGTTGTATTTGGATTTTTAGGGTGAAACCATCACCAATAGTTATGATTTTCAAGCATTGACACATGTCGTCATTCTAGGGGATCAATGACACTCTACTATTATGTGGTGAGTGGGATCAAGCATCGGTTCGAATTTAGACTCAGGGTGGTTTGTTAAAAATTTTATTAGATCCAAGGATTCTTTAAAAGGGTCATAGGTTATTTAAATTCACATAATTGTTATTTGGGGGTTATTGTTAGAAAGGATATAGTACTGTCAGGACTCGGGTGGTAGGTTCAGTGATGTTCTTGGCCTTCTCTTCCTTATGTCTGATACCGAGTTACTATGGGTGTTCAAGAGCCTTATTTTGATTTTTTGAACTTATAGTGGTATTTTATTGAGATATTTTGGTTTTTGGTGATGTTACACTGATTCGTCAGGAGAATCTAGGAGACATACTTGGAAATTGCTCATTTCAGAGTGAAACTGGAAGGGTTTTATGGGGAGTAAGATTCAAACAAACTATATGTCAAACTGGGTGTAGGCTGTGCAAACCAATCTAGATAACATCTAGTTTCCCTCGAATGGTTGGTCCATGTTTTGAAAAACTATATAGCCATTCCATGTACATTAGATAAGGTTGGGAATTCCCCCCCCCCCTTATTGGTTTGACTATATCTTGTGTTTAGTGATTCTTTTTTAGAAATATTAATTAAATTCTTTTGGTTATATGATTTTTTTAAATCAATGTTCTATGATTTATTAATTGGTATTATTTGTAAAACAATTTTTGGGTGAGTTCATGTGTTTTTATAATAAAACAGGAATTGTGATGTAAGGGATTTTAGAAAAATAAATTAATTTGGGGTTGTGTTAGTTTTGAAATGATTTGGGCGTGTGGTGTAAAATGTTTCCAAAAAATAGAATTTTTTTGGAAATGGTTTTTTTTATTCCCTTGTTTGGAATTTTGAGGTGATTTCGAAAAAAATATTTGGCTTGGATTATATTTTATTAGTCTCTTTGTGTTGGATCTCAAATATGGTTTGATTGACAGTTTTTTTTGATGTTTTAGAATGAGTACTATAAGAATGAATCAGAAATCCAAGAAGGGAATGCCTTGGTCAGTTTTCCAAATAATCCAGGAGTTTTTTCCTACTAGTATCCAACTCTTCCTAGACTCATGAGGGATTGGTAATTCCATTATCTTCCAAGATCATGGATCATGCACAAGAGTTATTGAGCTGGTATCCTCCAATATTATATGATTATTTAAGATACCATGAAATGATTGAGTGAATAGACAAGGTGGAAGAGATTCTAGAGGTTCTATGAATTCCAAAAAGACTCTAGGGTGTGGTGCATCATTCTTTTAGTCGAGGGTTTGGGTTTAGAGTTATGGAAGATCACTAGTCATTCCCAACTGTTCAAGGCTCTATTTTGTGGATATTTCAAGTCTTACTTCAATAATCTATTTTATACTATATAAAAGAGAGTATAGAATGATATTAAATTTTTGGGTATCCTACAAGGTGATTAGTAGATACAAGAATATGTTGAATGTTTTACTAGTTTGGTGTCATTCACTCTAGAGTTAGATATTGATGATTCAATGCAGGCATGGTTCTTTATTCGAGGCCTTCATTAGGAACTGGGTTCATCAGGGATTCATTTGGTTGTTACTACCAATTTGGTAGTGGTTTAAAAGGACATTGTAATTGGGGAAATTGTGGAAAGGCGGACAGTGATGGGAGATAGTAAAGATGGTCTGTATTAATGATAAGTGGAAAATGGAAAGTGATAAGAATTGGATTCCATGTTATCAACATACCATTCCAATTTTAGTAAATAGAAATCTAGTTGTGTGTTTCCAATATGGGAGGTCTAGGAACATTCGATCTTCTTTCCCATCAGATCTGAATATGTATTAATCTATGTGTCTATCCTAATCTCATTCATAGGTTTTGTGAGACGATTAGCCATCAAATAATGAGTATAAGAACAATATTTTTTTGGTTGGTGTTCTTTCTTTTTGCTTCTATTGAGGATTTGTAAGGTGACAATTTCTTTAATAATATCCTCTTTTTTAACTTTTCTTCTTTATTTGGGGAGTGTTCCATATTTTTTTAATCCAATTATTTGATATATAATGGATTAAAGGTATTGGAACCTATTTTTGTATCTTTTGAGATGTCCATTCTTTGTTAATTATTCTTTCTTGTTTTATTTCTTCATCGTCTTGACTATATGTTTATGTTTTTCTGATGGATGAAATGGGGATACCATGGGTAATGGATATGTTAATGGAGAAGGAATGTAAGTTTTGGGGATGTTGTGGAAGCTATAGGGGCTGGATTTTGTTTAGGATTCTCAAGATTAGGTGTTCTATGAGTAGGTGTTCTATTAGTTTTGTCATTAGTTACCTTTATTATAGTTTCATGATCTGAGTATAGAACCATGCCATTCCATGATGAGGCCTATGAATTTTGGGGTTTCTCTATCATTTCATGAAGTGATATTTTTCTTGGTGATTGGTTTTAGGGACCTTTTAGTTTTTCATGAGGATTTTATCTTGTGGAATTTTGGGTTGGTTATCATGTTTAGTGGAATCGTGTCTCTTTAGTGACATTCATCCTTTTTTGGAGGATCTTAACTAATGTTTCACCACTATAGTGAAATTATATGTTGTGGGGAGACAGATTCCAAGTCTTTATGTGATTTACTATTCTTATAGAGTGATTATTTTGGATGCCTTTGTTTGGAATGTTTTATTGTTTAGCTCTAGTATCCCCAGATGTTCTAGGGGCGGTGTTTCCATTCTATCCTATAATCTATGTCTAGTAATTAAAGAGGATCTTTGGGAAAGTTATGGATTTATTTACATTCCTAATTTCCAAGAGGATTAGAGGAGTAGATATCCTAACATCATCATCTATTATATATTCTCTTTTTTTTGTGAGGATTATAGTTAATAGGAATCCAAGTGCATCTTTGGACAGTGAATATCGTGTCTTTCAACTATGGTTTTCACTTAAAATGGGTTTGTGATGTCATGTTTCCTTGGTTTCATGGTTTGGTTACTTTATTAGTAGTATATTCCTCATTAGATGGAATTTAGACTTGGAATTACCACTTATCCTATGTTTCAGAGGACCTTATTGGGCTATAAAATTTCATGGTGTGGAGTTTGTGACACACCTAGGTTCCAATTTATTGGTAGTATCTTTTGGTTGTTTTCCCCTTGGGTAACAGGGGTTATATGTGGAGAATTTTGAGTTTTGCATTTTTTTTTCTTGGGGTTCATATTTATGTATCATGGTTTGGAACCCATATAGTAGAAACTGTGTGGCCCTATGCAGTGGTGGATAGAGGGGAGTGTGTGATCTATGCATAATTAAGAAAACTATGCAATAAAACCATGTATCATGTCCATTTTGGGGTATTTTTGTCATTTACCCTTCTATTTAATTGGGTATTATACAGCAATCTTCCCCTATTTGAACCCCATGACCCAAACACATCCAATGGATCTATCTCCCTCTATAAAGGTCCACCATAGTGATTTCAAGGTGGTTTATTGGTGATTCTTCACCTTGTTCAAGAGTTATGAGCTACTCTTCTTTTCTTATTTTGGTTTATCCACTTTTCCTCTTCTCCTATAACCCTATAATCATGTTTGTACAATTTTACTAATCATGGTTGTTAGTAATTTGGGATTTCTTTTGTAATGGTCGTGATCCATTCTAGGAATCGAAATATGATGGATTTCATCGAAGGTGACATGGTGTCACCACATGAGGTAGGTGTTTTGATTTCATTACTTTTTATTTATGAATTCAATTTACGCTTGGTTTTATAAATCCATTTCTAGGCTAGATAATAATTGTGTGGGTTATTTAGGTTTTATTTGTGAAACATTTTCCATAGCATACCATTGTTTCTTTTTAGCATAATGAAGGGTATTTTGTGGTTTAGTGGTGCTTTGGTGTAAATGAATTTTTCTTGCATTCCACATGTTTGATAAAATGAAAAAGATAGTTTATATTGATATAAGAAATTTTTCATTATGTTCTAATCCAAATAATTATTTTCAAAATGGTTTTTCCTTTTTTTTAGAAGGGTTTCTTTTTTTTCAAATGGTGGTGTTGTTTTATAACGTAAAATAAGGTTTTCCTTGGGTTTCTTGGATGTAATTATAGTGGTTTTTTATTTATTTGGAATTGCTTTTTGATTCCATTATTTTTAGAATAATTTATTTCCAAATATATGTTCTATATGTGATGATTGAAGGCCCAATTATCACTTTGTGATGTGATGTTGATTATTCCCTTTTTGATCCCCATTGAGTTTTTGTTATGTTATGGTTTTCCATGTGATGGATGCTTTGTATTGTTATTCATTCTATTCTAATGGATTAGAGATATTTATCATGATAGTATGTGATGTGATAAAGATATTATTATGGTGTTATCCATTTTATCTTTATTGGTGAAAAGTGATGGCATTTTGTTTATCTATAGTCCACCTCTTTAGTTATTCCTTAGGGAGACCACAACTAGGAAGTGGGACATATTGGGAGGGTATTTTTCTAGTTGAGATTTAGCACTAGATTGTCCCCATATTGGTACATAACACCTAGCTAGTTTTTTTAATCAGGGATAATGGTTAGAGTGATTTGGTTGACGGATGTGTGACTGTTAATTTTCCAGTAGTAGGTCCACCAATATGTGTCGTGTGTTCTCATGTTATTTCCTACAATTTTACCCCATGTGATTCAGCATATGTTATACTTCCCATGTGATGAATCTTAATTTATGACTTTATTACTGTATATTCACGTCTATTTGTTTTGATCAGATTTACTTTCTTGGATTCTTTGTTTCTCTTATGGTTTTCCCTAGATTTGGCTAGTGTTGTTCCGTTGGTTTACTGCGCATGTTTTTCTCTTGGTCATTTCCACTTTTTCTTAGTTTTATTTATAGATTTTTTGTACATAAGACTTTAAAGAAAAAGGTGGAAGATTTTTTTGAAATTATAGTATTTTTAAAAAATATTTTGAAACGTTTTTAAAACCATGTGTGGGTTTACTTTAAAAAGTGGGGTGTTTTAAAGAGAAATTTTTAGCATTTTGAAATTCTTGGTTTGGGATTGAAACCTCTTTATGTAATGTTTTTATGAATTTATACTTTGATAAAGTTCATGTTCCATGTTTGGATTATTTAAATATTATGTAAAACTATAATGGAACCATATTTGATTAAATTATTTTCAAACTAGATGTTTGGTTTTCTTTTATATAAGATATGAACTAGATCATGGAGGTATCCTACTAGATTTTAATAACACCCTACATACTCACGTTAGTTGGTATATAGTCTTCATTTATTATGTAGGTTATGTTAGATCTTCGATTTTAGGTTTGATCCAGTTAATATTCCTGGGTAAGTATATGGTTATTGGGATCATGGTGGTGACATGAGTGTCATATAAAGATAGCTATTGATCCTTCTATTTCATGGAACTGTATGGATAGAGTTTTTTTGGTCTCTTCATTCTTCTATTTTTTTATTTTATCTTTGGTTTTAGTTTTGTAAATATGTATAAAAATATTATTTATTGTAATTATTCTTATTTTATTTACCTTTGTCTCTTTATAATTTTTCCATGTCTGGATGTTGTGTTTAGATTTTGATGGTGAAACTATCCCCAACATTAATTATTAATACCCATGATGATTTTAATCATCCTATGGGGTCAGGGATGATCCTCAATTATGTGGTGGGATAGTTTGGATAGGGTCTTGGGGTGGTTCTTTATTGAGTTTTTTTGGAAACTAGTGTGAAAGTAAATTATATTTTGTCTGGTTCATTGGTGAATGCCATATATGAGATTCAAATGAAAACCTAGATGAATTCTATGTGTTGGAATTGGGCATTGGATTTTTTTGATGTTATCTTAGGGTAAGTAGGATCAAGGGAGTGTTAGTGGTCTGGGTGAGTGAGAAGATCTAATCTCCACATACATTAATATTAAATCTTATTAGACAAATATTCCTTACATAACATAATGATCCACACCAGAATCATTTAGGTCTAGTGTCCTTGGAAACATGGACAAATAAAAAATTTGTTCATAGGGGAGATATATAATCTCCCAATAAGTTCTTTATATCTAGTACCCTTATTATAAAAATCATAAATAATACATATCTTCATAACATGGAAATAGGTAACATAGAAAGGTAGTATCAGATTCTTAGTAAGGATAAAAAAAGAGACATGTGTATGTATTGTAAGAACATAAGGGTAAGGAAACATGATCATAAATATGCAAACCAAACACTACATATCAAAGATTATAATTTTGAGTCATGAAATAATGAATTATAGTTCATAATAGAATATTAATAACGAAATTAGAGAACATGATCCCTGAGAGAATAACATTGGAATAATAAATATATTTGTTACATTCACATAAGCATAGAAAATTCTATGTCAAGGATACACACCAAGACATTCCTAACATGATAGACTTTTGAAAACTGCCCATGAACCTTCTTTGATGTTACTATGGCCTCTTCTGTACACTCTTTCAGTCTTGGAATAACCACATGTGTACCATTTGAGATCATATAACATTAATTGTTATCCAATTTATTGGAGGTTGATATAGGTCCTGCCTGTCACACAATGAAAATCATACATATGTATGCCACAAGATATTAAAAATCATCATATAATAACCCATGAAATTAAATGGGTTTCATAAAAAAATCATCATATCATAACTTATATAAAAAATATAGGTTTCATAATAATTTCATCATAATATAACCAGTGAAAGTGAAGAGGTTTTGTAAGCATCATATCATGGTATATCCCATGGAAAATGAAGGAGTCTCATAAACATCATTCCATAAAAACATAAACCATTCATAGAAATAATATGAATGGTATCCTTGGTCCATATCCCCTATAATTAATATGTAACATCTTGAGATATAATCTTAGATGAAAGATAATTTTGAAAGGTCATTTAAGGTATTTCTTGAAGAAACTATACTTTCCACTTTGAAAAACGATTGTTAAAATGTAATTTTTTTAAAATATTTGTCTATGAAAATAAAATTAAAAATTTATAAAGGAAGAATCTAAGTAATTATTTTTAATGACATTGGAATATTTGGTTCATTTCATACACATTAAAAAGAATATATCTTTCCCATTTTCGATAAAATCCAAACGGAAATTGTTTAGAGAATGATATAAATATTCCTTTCTTAAATTTTTTAAAAAATAAAACATGGGTAAAAATATATTTTAAGAATAATAAGATAATTTTTTTAATCATTTTTATAAAACATTGTTTTGGAATAAAATATATTTCCAAATGAAGAGATAAATAAATTCAGATTCTCATAAAAACATTTTCTTTATAATTTTGAGTTCCACATAGTGAAAAAATTGAAACGTTACTTGAATATATCAAGAATAAACATATTAAATTAAAATTTTGAGAATTATTGAGATCTATATAATGATGTTTAAACATTTAAATCTTGATCATAAACAGTATTGACAAATTATGGGATGGGAAAATAAAATATTTACCATTTTGGAAACATTTGATCATAAGAACCATGAAGTAATAACAAAAAATTGATGACTAAATATCCTGATGATAAATAAAGTCAGGATATTAAATTTAAAAAGGTATTTATATACATTTTATTAGTTAATATAGGTGAATAACATAACGTACATATTAAAGAAGGAAAAAATAGACACAAATCTCTTACCTTAAGTTTTGACTCCCATGATACTCATTCAAACCTCTTATATAATAGATATAAGTTTATTATAACCATATTAAAGAAAAATATTCATACATATGATACCATATATTATTTTATTTTTGACCTTTTATTACCTATTTATTAAGTATTTCATATTAAATTTATGTATCGAGTAATAATTACTTTGTTTTTCATGTATTTTTTGATTTGTTACTTTTGGTCCACTTACTCAGATCATGGTTCCATCATATCTATAATTATAACCATGATATATATATCATATATATTTAGTATATATGTATTTAATGTAATCTATATAATTTATTGATATAAAATAAAATACATCATTCATGGAGATGGTAGGTCTTACGTATGAATTAACGCTATTTCCATTTTCTTATTGGATTGAATTAAAGAAAAGTAAGTGGTATCTATTATCATTATAGAATTATTTTTATTCCATATATATAAATTATATTCATTAAAACCATACTTAATATCTTCCATGTAAATCATGGATGAATCACATTGCTTCGTGAGGCAGTAGTCCTCCGTACACACGAACGACATCATCATATTCCCACAAAATGGAAAATGTGAAGGTATGTGTGATATAATAATTAAAATATTATAATAACATCATAAAAATAATATATATCATACATAAACAATATATACATCATTATTACTATAATTGGGAGGTGGTAATGAAAAAATGAATGAAATCGGTTCACGAGGCGGTAGTCTGCCATGCATATAAACAACAATTTCATATCCTATTTGATGGAAATAGAGACGGAACTAGGTCATTAACATAACATAAAATCAAATAGTTATATGTTAGATATATATATTATTATATAATTATTATATAATAAAAACTTTATGGGTTTGAGGAAGAAACTAAACAAAAAATCGTGATGATGAACGTTACCTCTTCTTCGAGTATCCTCCTTAGTGGTGCACTAAAAGCCTTCCTAGGATGGCTTTATACCCAAAATAATTCTTCTAGGATAATGTTAGGTACGTTTAAAAGTGATTTTGGAAGGTAATATTTGAACCAAATTGGTTTTATGGTTTTAATAATAGAGGAGGGGTTGCCTTTTATAAGTGGTGGAGAGGACACACTTGGTATTTTTGAAAAGAATTGAGTGCTCCCTCATTTTTCACACGAAAAATGGGAAAAATGGATCAAAATATAACATTAGACATTATTAGGTATAAATATGGCCATAAACTATTTTTTTTGAAAATTTTATATGTAAATTTGACCCTTATCGTTTTAGGTTACCCCCCCCCCCAATAAATCCATTTTAACCTTAATTATAGTAAATAATTTTTACCACCTTCACTATTCATTTTGGTCAAAAATTAAGTTGGAATTATTATAAATTCTAAATTATAATAAAAAAAATTAAGGAATCAAATTTTTTATATTCCATTCATTGTCGTGGAAAAAGTTTATTTAAAATAAATCATGTGGACATGATAAGAAAAGAGGTTTTTAAAGTGAAAAAAATCAAAATTTTATAAAGGTTATTATATCAAATTTCAATTTCAATTTGATTAAAATGACCTAAATTGGAATAATGGATGTATATTAGAACTAATTTTATTTTTAAAACCAATCTAAAATAAATATTAACCTTATAAATAAATTAAATGAAAAGACAGTATTCAATTAAAATTCATTATTTTTCACTATACATAAAAAAATTAAACCTTTCAAAAAAACCCAAACAAATGACTCTAAGATAATTTTGGAATTTCAATTTAAAAAAATTATGTTTCTTTATCAAATTAATTTTCTAAAATTGTGAAAAATTAATTTTATTAATTTTCACAAAAAATCAAATAAAGAGAACATTTTTTGAGAGAATAGTTTTTTCAAAATATATAAAGACTTCATTTAAATATTATGTTTTTTCCATTAGTGTGTTTTACTTATATAAAACCATTATAAATAATATTTAAAAATTAGTTATTATTATTTATATTTCTATGATTAACATAAAGGTTAGAATGGTCGGGTTTATAAAATTAATTTAATAATATATCATGGTTTGGTTAAACTTAGTGTTGCATGTAACACAAGATATGCCAATGTTTTGTGTTGTGAAAGATTAACATGGTTTTTCATATAATGGGAGACATGAAATAAAATTAATTTATTCAGAAAGAAATCATAAAAATTCAAGGTGTTATATTTTACCCCCTATAAAATGAATTTCACCTCAAACTTCATCAATTTAAAATAAAACAATGAGGATACCTATACCTCATTATATACTCAAGTTCTCATTTAGCTTACTAAAAATAGTTGTTTGTCCAAAAATATTTGACCAGATTAGTTTTCTTGTTTCATATTACATTTTCTGTATGATCCAGAATCTCCACTGGTTGTTCCTCAAAAGAAATATCTTCCTCCGATGGTTTGAACTCTATGCTCAGTACATGTTAAGGGTCAGGTATCTACTCCATCAAGAAAGATACATGGAACACATCATTAACTTTAGATAAGTTAGTTGGATTCACCATGAAAAATGATACCATCCTGATACCATCAAAAATTTAAAAGGGACTAATATACCTAGGGATTGGTTTCCCTTTCTTCCTAAATCTAATAATCATCTTCCATAGAGATATTATTAGAAACACCTTGTCACCAAATTCAAATTCTAGATCTCACCGATGATTTTCATCATAACATTTCTTCCAAATATTAGATGACTTTATGTGTATTTTAATATATTTAACCTTTTATTACTTTTCTTCAGATATCTTAGGTTTAAATATCTTTATTTCTATAACTTCATTATAGCACATTGGGGCTCTGAACTTCTTTCTATAGATGTTTTCATAAGGATCCATCTGAATTATTGAGTGAAATATATTATTGTAAGAAAACTCAACTAGAGGAAGGTGTTGATCCAAACAACATTTTAAATAAAGAGAAAATATATCAACATATCCTCTAGGATTTCAACTTTTATTTCAAATGGACTATCTGTTTGGGGATGTATGTTGTTTTAAAACTCAGTTCATTATCAAGAACTTGATGAAGTATTTTCCAGAACATTGAGGTAAACCTCATATCCCAATATGACATAATGGAATGTGGTACTCCATAAAACCTTACAACTTCTTTAATGTATATCTAGGAAAGAAGATCTAGAGAGAATTCTTCTCATATGGATATGATGTGTGCTGACTTAGTAAGGTAATAAACTATAACCCATATATCACTATTCCCTTTAGATGTTTTTTGGATTCCAATGATCAAATCCATGGCCTTGTTCTCCCGTTTCTATTCTGGTATGGGTAATTTATGAAACATCCCTTAAGATTTTTTTCTTTCAACTTTAACTTATTGAAATACCAAGTACCAAGATACCAACTCTATTATATCTCTCGTCATGCCATCCCATTAGAAGTTATATTTCAAATATCTATCCATATTTTTACTTCAAGGATGAACTAAGAATGAATAAAAATTATATTCCTCTAAGAAACCTTGAATTATGGTATGGAGGGTCACATATATTGTTCCTCAACCTTATCATTCAATCATGATCATGTTTAAACTGATGAACATTTATAACCTTACTTTACAGCTCTATATCTTCCTTCATTACCTCATTATTATCCACATGGATAGATGGTCGAACATTCAATTGAAAAAGATAATATTTATCCACTTAATTAATGATTTCCATTTCCATACTTTACAAATCCATACTTATTGGATCTTTTGTGATCCTCATCAGAGATAAGCTATCATGATACATTCAAATCAATTCATCAAGCACCTTTTTCGATTTCCAAGGGTATTAATGTATTGAGTAGTTATAATATTTAATCAGCTCTAACCATATTATTTGGTTAATATTCAACTTCTTATGTGAGATTATATACTTTAAACTTTTATGATAAGTAAATATATCACACTTTTCATTGTAAGTATAATGCATCTATTTTTTTAATGAAATATTTTCCATAGCCGAATTCAAATCATGAGTTAGGTAATTTTTATAATGAATCATTAATTTTCAGGTGTTATAAGCTAAAAAAATGTTATTATGCATAATAAAACATCATAATTACTTCTTGTATGCATCACTATAGATTAAAAACCATTCTACACTACACGGTAATGCATGAATAAGGTCTTTGATGAATCTTCTCTTCGGTTTCTTGAAACTTTTCTCACATTCATTAGTCTAGAGGAAGTTGGATCCCTTATAAGATAACTATTTCAGTGGATTATATATTCATGAGAAATTATCAATAAAAATAGATAATAAATAGATAAACCAATAAAACTATGCATCTCAGTCACCATTGTTGCTCTGGGTCTCGATAGCCTCTGTATTTGATGGATCTGCTGATATAACCTCTCTTGAAATTATTTGATCCAAAAACTAAAACCACTTGATGCCAAAATTCACAATTTGTAAATTTTTCATAAATTTTATCCTTCCTTAGGGTATTTAGTACAATTATCAAGTTTCCTTCCAGACATTCCTTTATCTTTGAATAGATAATAATATCACCAATAAATACTACCACTAACTGATCAAGGTAATATCTAAAAACATTATTCATTAAATCCATAAATATATCAGGGGAATTAGTAAGATCTAGTGGCATTACAAGATATTAATAGTGTTCATAACTTATATGGAATGTAGTATTGGGTACATCCTCCTTCTTGACCCTTTAATTGATTATATCTATAAAGAATGTTAATCTTGGAAAAGTATTGAGCTCTGCGATGTTGATAAAAAAATCATCAATATAGGGAAGAGGATACTTCCTATTAATTGTGATTTTTAGCTCCTTATAATCAATGATGAGTAAAATTAATCAATATTTATTTTAAACAAGAAAATTGCACCCCAAGAGTGACACACATGGGAAAATAAATCCTTTTTCATATTTTTCTTGGAGTTTTTTCTTCAATTCCTGTAACTCAATCTGGGCCATTCTATAGGGGGTATTTTAAATTGGTGTGGAACTAAGTATGAGTTCTATTGAGAAATTAACTTCACATTTTGATGGAAGACTATTAAAATATTTAAAAAACACATTAAAAAATTCCCATACAATAAAAATCTTAATGATGTCAAGTTTCTCCCCAACTAAATTGATATAAAACCCCTTATGAATTTGAATTAAGACCCATAAATTTGTTGTGATCTCCGTAAGAAGTGTTCTCATGTTGTCACAATGAAATATTATCACAGATTCGTTTGGAATATCAAACTTGACTTCCCTTCCTCAATAATTGTTGTAAAATTTATGTAGGTAAATCCAATCCATTCTTAATATGACATAAATTTCAACCATAGGAAGAATGACATGATTTGAAGGAATCACTTTCCCACCAACATCAACCGAAGAGAAAAAATAAACTTGAGATACAATAATTTTACCATTATGGATTTTCACTACTAATTATACATTTAATAATTTGGGTGGAATCTTGATATCCTTATAAAATTCCATAAATATGAAATAATTGGTAGATCTAGATTCAAATAAAATAATAGCAGTTCTAGAGTGAATGGTAAGTGTACCTTTCACCAAGTCATTATAGTACCCTTTGTCAGAAACAATGATCAGATGAGATTTCCCCTTATCCCTTGGCTTAAGAGGATATTTTCATTGGTTATCATCATTAACGCATATATTTCAACACTTTTTCTCATTACTCCCAAACACATTGCATTTAAAACACTGAAGTGTCGGTGAAACATTCTTTGGAGATTTATAATTATTCATATTCTTTAATATCTTATTCCCATAACTTTTGCATTTATCCACTGGATCACCTTCACTTAGACACTTAAAACATTTATTAGTACCCTTAAGGATATTTACTCTATAATTATTTCCACACATTTTTCAAAAATGAATCCTCTTCTTCTTCTCTCTATGGTTTTTATATTTTCCTTTAAACTCAATCTTCCTTTTAATGTCAAAACCATGAGATTGATATGAAACTGAAACCTCTATTTGCAAATTAATAGCATGTAAAACAATATATTCTTATCCAATAAAGACTATTATTAACAATTCCCTTAAAATAATTTGTTTTAAGATACTAAAGAATTGATAAACCTTACTTTTAGGTTAGATTATAATAATAGAAGCATACCTCACAAGTCTTGTAAAATTTCCCTCATAGGTACCAACAGATTTTCCATCATTTTACTTTAGCTCAAGGAACTCCTTCTCCCTATTTTTATGAGGATTATAAGAAAAGTAATTATTGAAAAACAAGTTTTGGAACTCATCCCAATATATGTAGTCAATTCCATAATATTTTTTTATATTCTTGATTAGTGTTCACCATTGATCTACTTCACCTACTAAATGGTAGGCCACCAAATTGAATTTTACATGTACCAAACACTATAGAATGTAAATTATCTATATAGTGGTAATTTTCCATTTTTTTAGTAACTACACAATCAACGGTTCCCCTGAAAGAAGGTGGGTGTTGCCTAATTAAGGAATTAAGAGAATATTCCTCCCCCCTCTTCTTTTATATAAGCCCATTGTGATTCATATCTTAATAAATTTTTCTGATCATTTAAATTATATTTTTCATTCAATCTCCCATAGCAATTAGCTTCTATTGTGGAAAATAATTGAATTATCCTTCACACTCAAAATTAACATTGTTCCTTAGAGTTCCAACCATTTACTAAAACCAAAAATAAAATCAGAACAAACAATAATCATGATGAGTAACTATATAATCATAAAACTTCACTTATAGGATGTCCAAATAATGACACATTATTTTTAATCAATGACATTTTAGGTTTACCCAAGGTCATTCACAGCCATATTGTATTTAAATCCATCATAATGGTTCATATAGAGTTTTAGAATTTCAATGTAGATCCCCCAAGAGTTTCAAACTAGGTGAACAATAAAGCATGTTGTTGTGAACTAGTTCTTGATCAATTCTTAATCAGTATTGTGTTTTTAGGGTTTTTACCCCTAGTTTCATTTGTATAAGATCCACATCCACTTTTAGTATCTATAAAAGTATTTATTTATATAAAATCACTTGCAATATCATTTACAAAAAATCTAGGTCATTTTCCTATATTTTGACTCTTCCTTAGAATTATCCCTAGACATGTCCATATGGATCCCACTAAAGTTTTATCAAACATGTTTCAAAATTCTCACTAAACCTTTATCTAATAAAAACTATGAAGGCCCAAACACCTAATACATTAATATAACATCTTATTAGATAAATATTCATTATATAACATAATGATACATGATATAATCATTTAGTTCTAGTGAATTTGGTAACATGGGAACATAAAATACTTGTTCATAGGTGAGATACATCATCTCCCACTATGTTCTTAATATCTAGCACCATTCTTAATCAAGTCATACATACTAAAAATCTTTATAGCCTAGGGAAAGGGTACATAAGAAAGGGGGGCTCATATGCTCAATATGGATAAACAATGGAGATATGTAAGCATAGTATGAACATAAGGTTCAAGAAAAATTAGAATACATATGAAAACCATACCCTTCATATCAATGATTAGAATATTGATTCATTACATAAATAATGGCAGGTCATAAGACATGAATCATAAGTAAGTCAAATAACATGGGTCCAAAGATAATAACATTGCCTTAAGAAATAGATTTTTGGAATACACATAAGCCTAAAAAGTCCTATGCGAATGATACCCACAAAGATATTCATAACATGATAGGATTGGGATAAACACCTGTGTTCTTATTTTGGTATTGAGATTACCTCATGTGTACCCTCTTTTAGGCTTTGTATAACCACATGTGTACCCTTTGATCTCACATAAAATTAATTTTTATCCAATGCATTGGAGAGAGATATAGGTCCCACCCATCATATAATGAAATTAATACATAGGTGTTCCACAATATCATAACATTCATCATATCATAACACCTAAAATTAGATGGGTTTCATAAGCATATCATTATATCATAAACTTTGTAAAAAAGATATGTTCATAATCATTTCATCATATCATAACCCATGAAAAGGAATATGTTTCATAAGCATATTATCATGGTATAACTTCTGGAAAAGGAACGAGTTTCATAAACATCAGGCCATAAAAACATAAACTATTCATATAAATAATTTTAATGTAATCCTTAGACCATATCCCTAGTAACACTCATGTAACAACAATAAATTTCATCATATATAGAGAATAATTTTGACAGGTCGTTTAAAACATTTGTCAGGAAAATATCCTTTCATCTATGAAAAAAACTTTTTAAAATGAAAAAAAACCATAAAACCTTTTTATTTGAAAATAAACTTCAAAACATATAAATAAATATTCTAATAAATTATAATTCATGATGTTGGATGATTATTTTCATGTTTTACACATTAAAATAAATATTACCTTCCCATTTGTAATAAAATCCAAATAGGCATTTCTTAGAAAACGATATGAAGATTCATTTCAAAAGAAATTATAAAAAGTAAAAAATGGGTAAAATGTCTTCTAAAAATCATAATAGGGTAATAAATAATATTTAGAACACAATTTTTTGGAAGAAAATAGATTTTCGAATGAAGAGATTAATAAATTCATATTTTCATAAGAACATTTTCATAATAATTATAATTACCAAAAAGTGAAAAAATGGTACCATTACTTGAATATATCATGAATAACTAGAGGATAATAAAATTCATGATTATCATTGATTGTTAGATCCTGATATTTCAACATGTATTTCTTAATCATAAACAACCCCAATAAATGATGGGATTGTAACATAAAATCTTTACCATTTTAGTAGTATTCAATCATAATTACCATGAAGGGATATAATAAAATGAAAACTAAATTTTCATAAGAATAAATAATTTTATGATATTACATGTGTAATGGGTTTTATATACACCTCATGAAATTATGTATGTGCATAATATAAATTATGTCTCGAAGAAGTAAAATTGAGACAAAAATCTCTTACCTTAAGTCTTGATGTTTTTCTTCCTCATTCAAACCACATTTATAATAAATATATGGTTATTATAAACCTATTATAGAACCATATCCATATATATCATAACATATAGTATTTTATTAGGACATTTTTTACTCATTTATTAATGATTTCATATTAAAATAACATTTCAGGTAAAAAGAACAATATTTTTAGTGTGTATTTTGATTTTTACTTTTAGTCCACTTACCTATATCATGGTTTCATCATATCCAAAATGATAACCATGATATAAATATCATATATATCCACTATAAATTTACTTATAGTAATATATATAATATAGTTATAGGAAATAAAATACATCATTCATGGAGACGGTAGGTCCTACGTATGCATGAACGCCATTTCCATTTTCTTATTAGATTGAATGAAAGAAAAGTAAGTGATTATATTATCATTTCCGAATAATTTTTATATCATATATATAAAATATTTTAGTTAAAGGCATCCATAATACATTCCATGTGAAGTTTGAACTAATCTCATCATTTAATGAGGTGGTAGTCCATCGTACACATGAATGACATTAATGTATTCCCACAAATGGAAAATATAATGTTATGTGTCATATAATAATTAAATTGTCAAAATAACATCATAAAAATCATATATATCATATCAATATATCCATAATTATTTATAGCCTCAAGATGTGGTAAGGAAAAAAATAACTACATTGTTTCATGAGGCAGTAGTCCTTTGTATACACAAATGACGATTTTGTAACTCATTTGAGGGAAGTGGAGAAGGTTTTAGGTATCTACCTTCCAATAAAAAATATAATTATATGGGATACACTGATTTTATTATATAATTTTGATATAAATATAATTGAAGGGGTGGTGGAATAAATAAAACAAAAATTATCATTGATGAATGTTACCTCTTCTTCATTTATCCTCCTTAGGTTTTCACTAAAAGCCTTCCTAGGATAGATTTCGAATAACAATAAGCCTTTTAGGATGAAGAAATGGAGGTTTTTAAGTAATTTTGGTATTTATTGTCACGACCCATCCTCGGGGCCCGTGTCGTGACTACCCCAAGCCCGCCTCCCATAGGCCAGGGGCTGGCGACTAGCACCAAGGCGTAAATCCCGATAAAAAGGGAAGGCATTGCTTTTGTAAATAAAACAAGCACCACAGAGTAAGCAAGTGGAAAAGTAAACACTAAGAAAAAACTGTAACAAGCTGTGGTGAATGTAAAAGGGGTTGGAAATACAAGCCCAACTGTAAAGTACAACTGAAAGGAAAAATAGCAACTGAAAAGAAAAGTCGCAGCGTCGAGCCGTCGTCTAGAAGTCTCACCTGAAGGGTGGGTACAGATAGCCTCCACTGCTCCTCGGGTCCACCTGACCACTCCATGCACGTCTTGCCCAGTTGTCCACCTCCAGGTATCGTCCTGCTCCGCAAGCCTTCACTACGATCAGCGTTGTCCGTCGTCTGCAAACAACACAACGAAGTGCGGGCATAGCCCGTGTAGGGGTGAGTATAAGCTACTCAGTAGGGACCCCAAGACCCCCGAAGATCTCCCATAATCCACAAAGGATAACTAGAAAGGAAAGATACAATCACGAAGTAACAACTGACACTGCTTAGGTATATGCCCATACATATACCTAAGTCATCAATTCCCGTTCGGGTCCAACATCCGAGCCCAAGAACAACCCAGTCCACACAGGAAAGCAAAATGTATACCCACACAGGATAGCACAACACAATCCACAAAGGAGAGTAAACAGTAAATCCACACAGGATAGTTCAACACAATTCACAAAGGAGAGTAACACAAGATTCAGCTCATGCAAGTATACTTCTTCGGATGACGATAATGATGATCACTGATCCATCGAAGTCGTCGGACCCACAAAGGATCGATCGGTACTAACCCCCGCAAAGACCCACATTGGATCAGGCCCACACAGGACCTGCAGGCGCTGGCTCACACAGAACCACTGAGCGCTGACCCACATAGGATCGGATCCACACAGGATCTGTAGTACTGATCCACGTAGGATCGCTGAGTGCAGTAGTCGTCGCAGTCCACTGAGGATCCCTGCACAGTCGTCGTCACAGTCCACTGAGGATCTCTGCACAGTTTTCGCCGCAGTATACTGAGGATCTCTGCACAGTCGTCACTGGAGTCCACTGAGGATCTCTGCACAGTCGTCGCTGTCAATGTAGCAGTCGCAGCCAGCTCTAGGGTTCCCGCACACAGCAAGCTCGTTCGGGAGGGTCTGCTCCACGAGCTGAGAGGCTGATACATCAACTGACACAAAGTCCAAAGTTTATATATCCAAAAGTTCCGTATCATCAACAGGAACACAACGACGTAGACGGCGCGTCAATCAGATGCACGGTCTGAGAGTTATTGGCCTTTTCGTCCCAGGGGACCTGTTGGTTTTTTTAAGGAAAAACCAACCCGACCATACTCCACATGCATCCAAACCTCGGGCGGAGTGAGCCAAAAGATCTGTCTCACTTAGAGGAATTCAACAAAGTTGACGGCACGTCAATCGGACGTCCGGAGCTCAAGATATGAGAGTTTCCGCTCCGAGGGCCCGGTTGGTTTCGTGTACGAACCAACCCGGCCAAACACAAAGTAATCTGAAACCTTGAGTGAGATATACCGAAACTACCATCTCGATCCAAGGATCACGTTGCCGCTGACGGTGCATCTTTCGGAGGCACGTAGCTCAAGTTACGGGCAAAATACCAAAAACGGTCCGAATACGGGGGGTCCGGGGCCGGGCCGAGCCCCCCCCCCCCCCCCCCCCCCCAAGTCGGCCGAACCGGGTCGACCCGAACCCGTCCCACCCGGCCGGACCCGGTCCGGTCTGGCCTGGGCGCGGCCCGGCCGGTCGGACCGGCCTGGCTCGGCTCGGCCGCGCGGCAGAGCAGCTCGGGTGCCGCGGGGTGCTGCCCCCGCGGTTTGGAGGTGCCGCGGCCCCGCGTGGGGCCGCGCTGGTTCAGCGGATGCTGCATGTCACCGCGTCCCGTGCAGGCGATCCGGACCCGCGTGGTCGCGGGTCCGCTGGCCGCCTCCGCCGCGCGGGCGACCCGCGCCGCCGGTAGGTTCCGCGGGCCACCAGAGTTGCTCCGGTGGTCCGTTTTCCTTCCCGTCTGCGCGGCTGCTCCTCCCGGGACCCGTTCTTCACTACGGGATCATCAAATCTCCCTTGCGTCACATTTTTTCGTCACCCGCCAAATTCGCAAAACAACGAAGAACGCCGGAGGGTTGTCGGGCCGTGTTTGTTTGGCCCGCACCCTCTGCGTTAGACGGTATCAATCGGGAGGATTAAACAACATATCCATAATCAATTTTAATAAAATAAAATTGTTCATATGAATCCGGTTATTTAATTTTAAAGAAACGTTCACGGGAATATAAAATATTCACAACAACCCCTACCTAGCCAAGTCGTCGTCCGCGGGTTCTTCGTGGATTTGATCATCACAGAAGGAGGGGTTCGTCGCGGAAGAAGGGGATCTTCATGGTATTCAGCGCTGCGTCGAAGAACTCTGAGGACCAAGAAACAACAGATTTAATTATAAATAATTAAATCTGTGTCTTTTTATAAACCACAAAGAAGTTTAAAAAGAAACCCGAGATCTCTTACCTCAAGCAGTTGGTGATCGGTGACCGGGGCGGGGAGGAACATCTCGGATGAAGCGTCGTCAAACTCTGAGGGTGATGGCGTTCTTCGTGTTCTTCGCGTTCTTCGCGTTCTTTGCATTCTTCGCGAAGGAGGATGAAGGCACAAGAATTATGTCAAAGCCTCTCAACGTGTAATCCTTCAAATGTCGGTGTTGGTCTTATTTTATTATTACGCCAACAAACGAAAAAGAGGAAGTAACGACCCATTAATTCGTAGAATTAATTCAATGAAAGAAACTTCTCATTTTATTCACGAATAAAACCGCCCAATTAAATGGTGTGTTAAGAATTTAAGAAAACGCATTAGTTGACTTTTATAATGACGGGTTTTCGCGGGTGCGTTACTTAGCGAAAAAGAAACGGCGGGGCTCGTGCGGGCCCCACCTCACAAATATCCTACCAAGAGGGTAGGATATTTTTGGATAGCACCCTATCCGCATCAACTCAGCTTAAGCTGCTTTAAGTGGCTTCAAGTGGATTCCAAGTTTCTTAAGAGAAATAAAATAAAGTTTGTCAAATTATTTATTTTATTTCTTAACTTTAGGCCCAAAAATTAAAAACCACCACCGAGAAAACGCAACTCCGGAAGAGGCGTTTCTAAGCAAATATCGGCGCTGCGATTTCATCGGTACCCTCGGAATTTGATTCCGGGCACCTGTTCAAAAGTTAGAAAAACCCGCTCGACCGTTCACTGAACGTACCCGAGCCAAACTTCGGAAAATGATTCCGGGCACACCGGGCCTCGGAATCAGGTCCCGTCAGAAACTGCGTTCTTGTAAAATTCCAAAGAAAATTAAGAAAAAAATTTCCTTGAAATTTACGGGTCTTTACATTACTCCCACCTCAGGGCTTTACGTCCCCATAAAGATACATCATAAACAAGGGAAACAAATGTGGGTACTGAGCACGCATCTGAGCCTTCCGCTCCCAAGTGCTCTCCTGGAGGTTCCCATGCTGCCATCTGATGCGCACTAGAGGAATCGATCATCCACGTAGGACCCGCTCCTGTCGATCCTCGATCTCCACTGGGACCTTCGCAAAAGTCTCTCCATCATCCATGTCTAGCTCCCCATGGTCAATGATGTGCATCGGGTCATGCATGTATCTCCTCAGCTGAGATACGTGGAAGACGTCGTGCACCCGGTGCAACTGAGGTGGTAGAGCTGGGCGATAAGCCACCTCGACAATCCTGCTGAGGACCTGGAAGGGTCTGATGAAGCGTGGAGGCAACTTGCCGCCTCGTCCAAATCTCCGTAAACCACGTCGAGGTGAGTCCCGCAAGAAGACGTGGTCGCCATCCTTGAACTCTAGTGGCCTCCGCCTCTTGTCAGCATATGACTTCTACCGGCTCTGAGCTGTCCTCATCCGCTCCTGGATGACCTGGACCTTCTCTGTCGTGGCCTGGACCATCTCTGGTCCCACAAGTGCTGACTCCCCAGGGTCTGTCCAACACAAAGGAGATCTGCAAGGTCTGTCGTACAACGCCACGTATGGTGCCATCCTGATGGTGGAGTGGTAGTTGTTGTTGTACGCGAACTCCACCAAGGGTACGTGATCCTCCCAGCTGCGACCAAAGTCGAGGACACATGCGCGGAGCATGTCCTCGAGAGTCTGAATGGTCCTCTCCGTCTGACCATCCGTTTGAGGGTGAAAGGCGGTGCTCAGATGTAGCCACGTCCCGAACGCCTCCTGATACCCCTTCCAAAGTCGGTAAGTAAAACGAGTGTCCCGATCGGAGACGATAGACGATGGAACACCGTGAAGCCGTACAATCTCCTGAACGTAGAGATTCCCTAAGCTCTCCACTGTGCCCTGCTCTCTGATGGGCAAGAAGTGTGCCGACTTGGTGAGCTGGTCAACAATCACCCAAATAGAGTCGTAACCTCTGTAAGTGCGTGGAAGTCCAGTCACGAAGTCCATAGATATCCCGTCCCACTTCCACTCCGGGGCCTCCAAGGGCTGTACCAAGCATGCTGGTACCTGATGCACTGCCTTCACCTGTTGAAAGGTGAGGCATCGAGAAACGAACTCTGCCATAGCCTTCTTCATGACTGGCCACCAGTGTTGTCGTCTGAGGTCCTGGTACATCTTCGCCACTCCAGGATGTACCACCAAAGGAGAAGTGTGAAACTCTCTCATCACCTCCTCCCGTAAAGCGACTGGTACCAAGGTACGTCCTCTGAAAAGGAAGTCGTGCTCTGCTCAAAGGGATAAACCATCAGGTGCCTGTCCTGAGGATATCTGTGTACGCCGTGTCTCACAGTCAGCGTCCCCATGCTGTGCCTCTCTGACCCGCTGTAGAAGAGGAGGGGTGACTGTGAGAGACTGAAGGAAGGCTACTCCATCCCTATCCACGAAGGATATCTGCAAGGCGACTAGCTGCTATGTCGCCTCCTCAAGTAGCTGAATGCCCGTCCTCCTGCTGAGGGCATCGGCTACTACGTTCCACATCCCAGGAGTATAGACTATCTCAAAGTCATAGTCCTGGAGGAACTCGAGCCATCGCCGCTGTCTCAGGTTCAGGTCCTTCTAAGAGAAGATGTACCTAAGACTCTGGTGGTCAGAAAAGACTGTAAAGCGCTCACCCATCAGATAGTGTCGCAATGTCATCAGAGCGAAGACCACTGCTGCTAATTCCAGGTCATGGGTAGCGTAGTTCTTCTCATGTGGCCTCAAATGATGTGATACATAGGCAATCACGGCCCGCTCCTGCATCGGGACACATCCGAGTCCGGTCCCTGATGCATCACAGTAGACTACGTATCCAACTCCCTCCTTAGGCAACCTCAAGATAGGTGTGCTGGTCAATCTCTGCCTCAGCTCCTGAAAGCTCTGATAACATCTGTCTGACCACACAAAGGGTTTCCCCTTCTTCGTCAAATTTGAGAGTGTCTCCGCAGCTCTGGAGAAGTCCGGCCCAAATCTCCGATAGTATCCGGCTAGACCCAAGAAACTCTGCACCTTCGTCACGCTCCTGGGTGGCTCCCAAGCTAGCACTGCCTCGATCTTCACGGGATCCACTACAAATCCCGCCTCAGAAATGATGTGCCCCAAGAAGTGGACCTCACGCAACCAGAACTGGCACTTCGAGAGCTTTCCATAAAGCTGGTGCTCTCTGAGCGTGTCTAGCACAACCTGCAAGTGGTAGGCGTGCTCCTCCTTAGTGGTTGAGTACACCAAAATGTCATCGATGAAGACCACGGAAAATCGATCGAGGTATGGCTGGAAGATCCTGTTCATGAGGCTCATGAACACTGCTAGAGAATTGGTTATGCCGAATGACATAACCAAGAACTCATAGTGGCCATACCGACACCTGAAGGCCGTCTTCTGCACGTCCTCGTCTCGAACTCTGAGCTGATGATAGCCTGACCTGAGGTCTATCTTCGAGAACCACCATGCTCCCTTGAGCTGATCGAAGAGGTCATCAATCCTCGGTACCGGATACTTTTTCCTCACTGTCACCTGGTTCAGGCGACGATAGTCGACACACAGTTGCAATCTCCCGTCCGCCTTCTTGACGAACAAAATCGGGGAAGCCTAGGGTGAAACATTGGGTCGGATGAACCCCTTTCCCTGCAAGTCCTCCAACTGTACCCACAACTCTCGAAGCTCAGCAGGGGCCATCCAATATGCTGGAGTGGATATTGGGGCTGTCCCGGGGTATAGATCAATATAAAAGTCTACCTCTCTGCGAGGAGGTAGTCCTGGAACGTCGTCGGGGAAGACGTCCGCATACTGATCCACCACTGTAGGAAAACTAGGACTCCGCACGTCAACTGCTCCAAGGATGAGGCTAGAAAACTGATGAGTGATGGGATGTCCCCTCCTCTGCGAGAGTCTATCCTGTGCTGCAAAGGATCCCTTCTCGCCGGTGAAGGTGAACCTGCACCCGTTGGTGCGCATACATCGCACCTTGCGCCTAAAACAGTCAATCTGAGCATGGACTGTAGATAACCAATCCATGCCCAAGATGAAGTCATAAGGCCTTGACGCCGCTACAAGAATATCCCAGCCGAAGCTCTCGCCTCCTAGAGTAAGATCACACTGTAGGAACTAGTGCGTCATCATCGAGTCTGCTCCCGTAGGGGTCTCTAGCCGTAAGGATCGAGCCGACGGCTCTGTCGGAATCTCCGAGCTCCGAACAAGGGCAGCGGCTATGAAAGAGTGACTCGCTCCTGTGTCTATAAGAACTGCAGCAAGGGTGTAATAGACACAGATCGTACCTCGAATCATCTCTGGTGCGCCGTGGTCGTAGGCCTCCGCTGCCTAGAGCTGTGCCTGTCTCTGCCCGCCAGCTCCCTGTGGTCGGGGCGGGCCTCCTGGTGGTGGTGGTGGTGGCAAAGCCTCAAAGCGTCTCCCACCACCTGTTGCTTGGCCAGCTCCCCTGCCTTGTCCGCCTCCTCCCTATAGACCGGCACGGTTGACCCTCTGCCTCTGCCTGGGTGGCCCCTCCACCGTCTGCTGCTCCTCGATACGGCGGGTCGGGCAGTCAGGAGCCATGTGGCCCTGCCTGCCGCACGCGTAGCACTGCCTGACTCTCAAAAGACTGGCTTCGCGCTGTGTGCCCCACACTGCTGAGCCAGTGTCCTGAGGTCATCTACGAGAGGGACTGGTCTTCCTGAAACCCTGAGTCATCCGTCGGATACCTGCTGCCGAAGACTCCGTTACCTGCCGCCCTGCAGTAGGTCTCGCTGCTGAAGTAGACTCACCAAGAAAGCTCTCGATCAGAAGGGCTCACTCCAGTACTCCTGCCTGGGTCAGGATGCTGAGGGAGATCAGCGATGCCCTGATCTCGTGTCTCAATCCTTGCTCGAAGGTCCGGGCCCGGAAGAAGGGGTCTCGTACCATGTCGGTCGAGTAACGAGAAAGATTGGTAAACCTCGCCGCGTACTAAGCGACTGTCAAGCTGCCCTGCCGCAGCTGAAGAAGCACCTGGATGCGCACCGCACGGAGGGTGTCCGGGACGAACTCTGAGCGGAAGAGGCTCTCGAAGTCCTTCCAGAGAAGAGATATCTCATCGTGCACCTGGAGCATCAAGCTCCACCATCTTCTCGCTACTGCGTGCAGAAGGCTCGCCGCGAGAATCACCATGAGGTCTGCTGGTGTCCTCACTAGCCTGAAAACTCGGACGATCGCCTCCAGCTAGTCCTCGGATGCCTGGGGGTCCGTCTCCCCACCAAACCTGGGTGGTCGCTGGCGCTGGAACTCATGAAGAGCTCCGAGGCGACGTGCATCGTCAGCGGTCAGTGCTGGAAGCATCGGGGGCTCGGCGGGTAAAGGTACCATCGGTGCCTCTGCTGTCAACAGGCCCTGTACTGAGGCCTTGTCGCTCGGCGGGCTGTCGTCGCGCTCTACTCTCGGAACCCTAGCCGGCTGCCATCGTGGGGCCATCCTGAAAAGGAAACAAGTGCGCCACAGTCAGAATAGTATACCTGGTGAGCTGACACAAGTAATCACAACGAAAACTTGAAACACACATGCAATCAATGTTTTCGTGCATTAATTCGGAAATCAGAAGTCAGGGTCCTGGTGTACGGATACGTCGGCCGCCGCACCAACACTGGACTCCCTGGACTGACAACCAAACTCAATACGCTAAACACTATTGCTTCACATAGAAGAAATATCAGAGTCTGCGGTAGAACCGACCACCTCTGATATCAATTTGTCACGACCCGTCCTCGGGGCCCGTGCCATGACAACCCCAAGCCCGCCTCTCATAGGCCAGGGGATGGCGACTAGCACCAAGGCGTAAATCCCGATAAACAGGGAAGGTATTTCCTTTGTAAAGAAAACAAGCACCACAGAGTAAGCAAGTGAAAAAGTAAACACTAAGAAAAAACTATAACAAGCTGTGCTGAAAGTAAAAGGGGCCGGAAATACAAGACCAACTATAAAGTACAACTGAAATGAAAAACAACAACTGAAAAGAAAAGCTGCAGCATCGAGCCGTCGTCTGGAAGTCCCACCTGAAGGGTGGGTACAGATAGCCTCCACTGCTCCTCGGGTCCACCTGACCGCTCCAAGTACGTCTCTCCCAGTGGTCCACCTCCAGGTACCGTCCTGCTCCACAAGCCTTCACTACGATCAGCGTTGTCCGTCGTCTACAACTAACACAACGAAGTGCGGGCATAGCCCGTGCAGGGGTGAGTATAAGGTACTCAGTAGGGACCCTGAGACCCCCGAAGGTCTCCCAGAATCCACAAAGGATAACCACAAAGGAAAGATACAATCACGAAGTAACAACCGACACTACTTAGTTATATATTCCCATACATATACCTAAGTCATCAATTCCCGTTCGGATCCAACATCTGAGCCTAAGCACAACCCAGTCCACACAGGAAAGGAAAACGTATACCCACACAGGATAACACAACACAATCCACAAAGGAGAGTAAACAGTAAATCCACACAGGATAGTTCAACACAATCCACAAAGGAGAGTAACACAAGATTCAGCTCACGCAGGTATTCTTCTTTGGATAACGATAAAGATGATCACTGGTCCATCTAAGTCGTCGGACCCACAAAGGATCGATAGGTACTAACCCCCGCAAAGACCCACACAGGATGAGGCCCACACAGGACCTACAGGCACTAGCTCACACAGAACCGCTGAGCGCTGACCCACACAGGTTCGGATCCACACATGATCTGTACACTGATCCATGTAGGATCGCTGAGTGCAGTAGTCGTCGCAGTCCACTGAGGATCCCTGCACAGTCGTCGCCGCAGTCCACTGAGGATCTCTGCACAGTCGTCGTTGCAGTCCACTGGGGATCTCTGTACAGTCGTCACTGTCGAAGTAGCAGTCGCAGCCAGCTCTAGGGTTCCCGCACACAGCAAGCTCGTTCGGGAGGGTCCGCTCCACGAGCCGAGAGGCTGATACATCAACTGACACAAAGTCCGAAGTTGATGTATCCAAAAGTTCCGTATCGTCAACAGGAACTCAACGACGCAGACGGCGCGTCAATCGGACGCCCGGTCTGAGAGTTATTGGCTTTTTCGTCCTAGGGGCCCGGTTGGTTTTTTTAAGGCAAAACCAACTCGACCATACTCCACCTACGTCCAAACCTCGGGCGGAGTGAGCCAAAATATCCGTCTCACTTAGAGTAATTCAACCAAGTCGATGGCACGTCAATCGGACGTCCGGAGCTCAAGATATGAGCGTTTCTGCTCCGAGGGCCCGGTTGGTTTCATGTACGAACCAACCCAGTCGAACTCAAATTAATCTGAAACCCTAAGTGCGATATACCTAAATGACCGTCTCGATCCAAGGATCGTGTTACCGCTGACTGCGTGTCGTTTGAAGTCCCGTAGCTCAAGTTACGGGCAAAATACCGAAAACGGTCCGAATACGGGGGGTCCCCCCCCTGGGTCGGCCGAACCGGGTCGACCCGACCCGGTCCGACCCAGCCGGACCCGGTCCGGTCCGGCCTGGGTGCGGCCCGACCGGTCGGACCGGCCTGGCTCGGCTCGGCCGCGCGGCCGAGCAGCTCGGGTGCCGCGGGGCACTGCCCCCGCGGGTTGGAGGTGTCGCGGCCCCGCGTGGGGCCGCGCTGGTTCAGCGGACGCGGCATGTCGCCGCGTCCCGTGCGGGCAAGACGGACCCGCGTGGTCGCGGGTCTGCTGGCCGCCGCCACCACAGCGGCCCTGTCCGGCGGCGCGCCGGCGACCCGCGCCGCCGGTAGGTTCCGCGGGCCACCGGAGTTGCTCCGGTGGTCCGTTTTCCTTCTCGTCTGTGCCGCTGCTCTTCCCAGGACCCGTTCTTCACTGCGGGATCATCAAATTTCCCTTGCGTCACGTATTTTCGTCGCCCGCCAAATCTGCAAAACAATGAAGAACGGTGGAGGGTTGTCCGGCCGTGTTCATTTGGCCTGCACGCTCTGCGTTAGACGGTATCAATCGGGAGGATTAAACAACATATCCAAAAACAATTTTAATAAAATAAAATTGTTCATATGAATCCGGTTCTTTAATTTTAAAGAAACGTTCACGGGAATATAAAATATTCACAACAACCCCTACCTCTCCAAGTCGTCGCCCACAGGTTCTTCGCGGATTTGATCATCGCGGAAGGAGGGGTTCGTCGCGGAAGAAGGGGATCGTCGCGGTATTCGGCGCTGCGTCGACGAACTCCGAGGACCAAGAAACAACAGATTTAATTATAAATAATTAAATCCGTGTGTTGTTATAAACCACAAAGAAGTTTAAAAAGAATCCCAAGATCTCTTACCTCAAGCATTTGGTGATCGGAGACCGGGGCGGGGAAGAACGTCTCGGATGAATCGTCGTCAAACTCCGAGGGTGATGGCGTTCTTCGCGTTCTTCGTGTTCTTCGCGTTCTTCGCGTTCTTCACGTTCTTCACAAAGGACGATGAAGGCACAAGAATTCTGTCAAAGCCTCTCAACGTGTAATCCTCCAAATGTCGGTGTTGGTCTTATTTTATTATTACGCCAACAAACGAAAAAGAGGAAGTAACGACCCATTAATTCGTAGAATTAATTCAACGAAAGAAACTGCCCATTTAATTCACGAATAAAACCGCCCAATTAAATGGTGCGTTAAGAATTTAAGAAAACGCGTCAGTTGACTTTCATAATGACGGGTTTTCGTGGGTGCGTTACTTAGCGGAAAAGAAATGGCGGGGCTCGTGCGGGCCCCACCTCACAAATATCCTACCAAGAGGGTAGGATATTTTTGGATAGCACCCTATCCGCATCAACTCAGCTTATGCCGCTTTAAGTGGCTTCAAGTGGCATCCAAGTGGCTTAAGAGAAATAAAATAATGTTTGTCGAACAATTTATTTTATTTCTTAACTTTAAGCCCAAAAATTAAAAACCACCACCGAGCAAACGCAACTCCGGAAGAGGCATTTCTAAGCAAATAATGGCAATGTGATTTCATCGGTGCCCTCAGAATTTGATTCTGCGCACCGGTTCAAAAGTTAGAAAAACCCGCTCGTCCGTTCACTGAACGTACCTGATCCAAACTTCGGAAAATGATTCCAGGCACACCGGGCCTCAGAATCAGGTGCCGTCAGAAACTGTGTTCTTGTAAAATTCCAAAGAAAATTAAGAATAAAATTTCCTTGAAATTTACGGATCTTTACTTTTATTATCAAATATAAGGAGGTTTAAACATGTGAATATGGAAGGATAGGGGGTGTCCTTTTATAGGTGGCGCAGAGGACACACATGGTATTTTTTAGAAAGAATTGAGTGCTCCTATATTTTACAAATAGAAAAAGGGTCCAATATTCCTCAAATTAGATCCTTATACATAATAATGTTTATATATTTCCATAAAATATTTTTTTGACAAGTTAATAGTTAAATTTGACCCTTATCCTTTTAGTTTAACCCCAGATAAACTCATTTTCACCTTAACCGCATTAATTAATTTCTACTACATTTACTATTCATTTAGGTAAAAAATTAAGTTTGAATTATTTGACAACATAAATTATGATTATTAAAAATATAGAATCCATTTTTCTAAATTCCATTCAAATAAGTGGAAAAAATTAATTTAAAATTAATCTCGTAGACATGATAAGAAAGAAGGTTTTTAAAGGGACAAATATTACAAGTTTACTGATTTTTATATCCAATTTCATTATGAGATTTATTATAATGACATAAATTGGATTAATGTATGAATAATTTGACTATTTTTTCTTCAAAACAAATTCTAAATATAATTTATCTTTATAAAAAAATTAAATTAAAAGGTAGTTTTCAATTAATATTCAGTATTTTCACTATTTATCAAAAAAATAAAACTTTACAAAAAAAACCAAAATAATCTCCATAAGATAATTTTTATATTTATATTTCAAAACATAAATTTATTTTATAAAATTAATTTCATATGGGTGTAAAAAATTAGTTTTATTAACATTCACAAAAAAAAGGAACTATTTTTGAGAAAGTAGTATTTTCAAAACATATAAAGACTTTATTGGAATATTAATTACTTTTCTATAAAAGTGTTTTCTATATATAAAACCATTATAAATAATATTTTAAAATTATTTATTACTATTCATATCACTATGTTTAATGGCTAATTTATAACCTTTAAATTTATATAATTATATTAATAATGTATCCTGATTTTTTTAAAACATAGTGTTGCATGTAACATAAGTTAAGACATTGTTTCATGTTTCATGAAAATAAATTTGTGTTTCATATAAAATAAGACATTAATGAAATTTATTTTATTCAAAATAATAACAATTCCAAAAAACCCAGGGTGTTACCGTGAGTGTATGATAGTTGGTTTGGTTAGTTAAGGAACTAACTATGAAATTACAATGAATATTGGATTTAGACATTAGTTCTGGTGTGTAATGATCTATATATTCCTTTGGGAGTTAATAAATCATGATCTGATAATATGATAGAATTTTGGTGACTATAGGTGGATTTTTATTAGAATAGTTAGGTAGAGAAGGGTTGACCAATTGTTTTATGTTAAATTGAGTGTGGTAAGATGGAAATTGCATGAAACATATCCTTGGACCACCAAATATGTGTTTTTGTTAGATATTTTGATGGTGGGGACTATCATGGATTGTAATTTCTTCTCATGAGTGAAGATATATAGTATGCAGCACCATAATCTGGGATATGAATTGATAGATGACACCATAGTATCCTGGGAAAGATGGGTGTGGGTACGTTCTACATTAGTAATTTAGTAATGGTGGTGAGTGGTGACGAAATTTATTGTGATTAAAATGCCTCATGTTTCGAGTTGTGTAGTGGAGGCTCATACAACATTCAAGGATAGAATGTGATGAGTTTATAGTGAATTTGAGGTCAATATTAGAAAGAATTGATTGTAGAAAGACCTCTGATATTTCTCATCGATGATATGTGTTATATCATGTAGTTTTTAATGATTCGTGTCATTATGGTTTATAAAATTTGGGTGAAATTTAAAATTTTGAATTCATATGGGTTAGTCATTTTGAGATTCTGAATTTAGATGGTAATTTATACAGTTGAAGTATCTCAGGGATATTTTTCAGACATAGATCAAGGAATGGGTACTGTATCATTTTCTTAGGTTAATTTTAGGTTATTTGGGTAGGATTTTATAATTTTGGAGAGGGTTTTTTCCCAATGCTCAATTGTCGCGTGGTTAGAAAAATCGTGAAGGTAAACCATATTGATTGGTTTTGGCTAGGGGATTGGTTCACAGTTGGTGCATGGATATAATGAAACCATAAAAACCCGTTAATTAATGTTTAGAGGGTTTGGTATAGTTGGAGTGTAAATTTTTTGACCATAAGTCTAAACCATGTAAATAATATGACTTGATATAGTTCCAACTACACAGTGGGTGAACGGTTTGGAAAACTATGGGGAGAAACTGTATATTTTCTCTGGTTTCATTAAAAATTGTGAAATGAACTTATTTTCCACTCATAATTTTAAATCCTATCCCATCCTCATCCCCCTAACATGTACACATACTAGATGACGTCCTCCTATTTTCCTCACTAACTTCCCATTTTATTAGGGTTGGTTTTGGTGTGATTTCTATGATGATTGCGAGGATTTTCCTCTCTTTCCTTCCTCTTTCTCCTACTCTTGTTTTTAATTATTGTTTATTGTGATTTGATTATGTTTATATGTGGATATCAATAAAATAATAGTGGGAATCATTAGATATGATGGGTATGTTTCTTAACATGGATAGAGGGTGTCCCAAGATGATGAATTCATGTTTCCACAGATCATTTCATTAAAGGTACATCACTCGATTATTTTCTTTGTTTTTTTTATTAAATTGTATAAAATTAGACATTTAACAAGGTGTGTAAATTTAGTATTCCTTGTATCGTTGGTATTGTTGACTATCAGGAATGAACCTCACTCCATTTCTTGAGGTTTTTGTGATTGAATGATACTCGGTGAGTTTTTATCCGTTTATGCCTATTTAAATTAATTTCTAAATGAATTAAAAAAAATTTACAAATGAATTAAATAATTAATTATGAATTTTTTATAATTAATTATTTGATTTTTATTGAGATGGGTTCTCAAGAGTTGATTTGAAACTTGGATGAGCATAGGTCATGATGGAAAACCTTGATTTTAAAGGAAATTACAGATATGATATAGGTGGTCCCTTTAGAATACCCCTATAGTTGATTCATTTTATTTATATAAATGTGATATATGGTATCACCAATGAGGATCCCATGGGAAATGGATATATTCCTCTATCATTTATGGATGAGGATTATATTATAAATTATATTCATTGAGATATCTGATCCTTGGTTAAAAATTAAATGAATTGAATGAATGTTGTGGCCCAAGTATAGGTTCCCTTAGACACCTCCTTGTTGATGAGATCATTGGATTGAGATGATTTGTCATGGAAGACAATGATGGAACTATTGGACGCATTGTATCATTTGGGCTAGTGGATTAGGGAGTTGGTTTGGTGTTCCTTCCCCTCGATCATGTGGGCTCCTAAGCTGGTAGTCACTAGCCAAATTAATAGTAGGTTGGGTGAGTGGAACGACCTAGTATGACTTGGTGAGTGAGATGGGAACCACATAATCTTCCTAGAGTAGTTTCGGTTGTGATTCTAATGCAAGGCCAATGAGATTGTATTATAATTATTATGTCAGTGGGGGATGATATACCCTCCTAGGGATGAGTTTTGACATAATAGATGAGATTGAGACCATAAAGCTCGTGTAGGATGGTTATGTCATTATAAGACCTAGGGGACCTCAGTGGGTGACCTAGTGATATATTGACCATACATATGGCGCATGAGATGATGAGTACAAATTATTTCAATTGTCACCTTAGAACATGAATCTTTGGTGTGAGCCTGATATAGTTGTAGTGGATGTTTTATGTCATGTGCTTAAGAGTAACACCTTTGTTATGTATGAAAGGTTGAGTAGATTGCAAAGAACTATCCTTAAACATTACAGAATCTTGAGTTTTATGTTAATAATTCATTTTTGTATGTTTTTGGATATTTTTTATAGTTTTATGAAATTATTTCATCAACCTTACATAAATAAATATTACATCATAAAGTGTACACTTCCACTTAGTATCCTCTTCTCTCATAAATTGTTTTTAATATATAACATGTTTTATTTTCAAGAAATATAATTATAATTTTCATCTTTACCTCATACTTCTCCCAACTCATCCATAAAATTGTAATAAAAACATTTTAAAACATCATATGAGCAGAAAAATCCTATTAAGGGAAATATAAAAATAAATAATGAAGCCTATTGATTCATAATTACTTATAAAAGGTTTTTTCCAAAAATTAAACTTTGTTCTAAAAATAAACATTATATTACCCAAGGAGTAAACATTAATGCTAAAATATTTTCATAAAAATTTAATAAGAAATATTAATGAAAAAATAAAACTCTGAAAGGTTATTTTTAAATCATAAAAAACATATGAATACTTTCTTAAAAAAATAGTACATTTAGCCCTTGCAAAGTGATATATACATTTTTATAAACATAAGATCTTGAGTAATCACATAGGAGATTAACATAAATAACATGGTATATTAAGATCGTAGTAAAATATTAAATATATAAGCAACATAAAATATTACATAAGAATAATTCAAGGCTAACATCCAAAACAATATCACAAGGTGTATAGAGTCCCATAAAGGATTTGGTATACTCTTTAATCTCATAAATAACGTATCATAAGAAAAAACATTACTAAATGCATTAGAGCACTATTTAGATGATCCCATCACAAAAAGTTATTGATTATGTCTTCCATAAACAAGAAATCAATAACAAACCATAAACATAAGAATTATCCATGGAAAAATGGGTTTTATAATCTTTATTTATATCATAATAAAAATATATTTAAAAAATGAGGCATTTTAGAAATGATCATAAGGCATGAATTGTGCCATTAAAGGAAGGGAGAGTAATCTAATAATATATATATATATGATAGAAATGTATTCAGAACATTGAATCATTACATAACATTAAAGTTTGAGAGACAATTTTTTGGATATATAAAGGTCATAAACCAAACAAAAAGGGTGGTTTAGAGAGATCTCTTACACCCATAGGAAAAACATTTTCATTCCATTTAAAACCTTATTTGAAAATATATAGAAAAAATCGAAATAAGGATATTCTTTAAATTAAACTTGAAAGATTTTATAGAAATACCAATATGAAATAATGGTTTTGGGAGTGATAAAATACATTGACTCCATATTCATTAAAATAAAACATTCATTTTTTATTTTGTAATGAAAGTCAAAAATATTCTGTATAAAATATGTAAAGAAGATTCGTTTTGAATAAATTTGAAATAAATTAAACATATACATAAAATTTATATTATAATTATTTTATGTCCATATAAATACATTAATAATATTGACATATAAGTGAAATATTTAGAAAATAAATCCTTAAAACCTTCAAAATGGAGTTTTTTAAGTAAATTTTCTCTTACGTAAAACCTTAAAAATATTACGTTTTAACAATATTTTAAATAGAGTACAATATGGTTTAAAATGACCTTTATCATCCATTTAAGCATAAATAAAAATTTTCTTGAAAATTTAGAAGAACATAGACATGGAATAAAAAGTGTTTGAAGAGAACCATTAAAAGAGGGTTTTTCTAAAAAAAATCCCTTACCACGAGTCTGAATAAACGCATATGTTATATAAATTATTAAATTATAAAATTATTATCCCTTTTATTTTATTTATTATCATGTTATATTCAACTAATTAATCATTTATGTTCACAATATATGTGGTTCTGACGCTTTTGTTGGGGAGCCTTCATTCGTATGTTGAGGAGAATGCACTATTTGTTGCCCCACATTCCCACTTTCCAAAGGTGGGTGTCATTCATTGCTTATTCAGGGATGTTTTTCCCTTGTTAGAAACTAGATGATGGGATGTTGGTTCCTCCTTCTGTGGATTCCACCTCAGAATGCGTTACCTAGTCTAGGTCACCTTCACAGATTAAGATGTTGTTTGTGAAACTCTTCCCAGTGCCATGTCTTCATGAACACCGGTAAATTACACTGCTTCTTTCAGGACATTCCAAAATGTCCGGCTAGGGTAGCAACCTTCTGTTGGAAGAGTAGTCATGTTGAACATCACTGGAGTGTCTGGGTTTCTTCCCCTTATGATAGGGATTCTCAAGGGCGCGAAAGCCCGAGGCATCCCACATCAAATGCAGGGAATTATATTCCATAGGCATGTCTCCGAGGTTTTCCTCAACTTCACATGTTTAACACAGGGTATGCCATAGGTTAAACACCTAGAAGAGATGGATCGGACTGATCAGAACACTGACGGGAGTGGATCAGATGGGTGTAACCCCTAGAGGGGAAAATTATGCTGGGAATAACGCATGAAAGTGGGTGACATGATTTCACCAGGATGTGGCTTCCTAGGTAAGAATCAGGATGTGCGTAGATTTTTGAGAGTGGATGGAGAGCGAGATGGAGCTGATGTGAGGGTGACGGTGAATTTGGGATTGAGCCTTGAAGAGACTTCCAATGTGTCCTTGTGGTAGGGAATCCAAGCATGCATTGTTCGGTGAGGCGATGGGACACCTAAAGAGGTGACCCATATGGAGGGGATCTGAAGGGGGTGGAACCTCCTGGTTGAGGAATGTACCTTCATAAAACACATAGGCTCGAGGGAAAGACCAGGATGAGACATGGGTGATGGGATTCATCATTTGAGAGGTGTCCTATGTACATTTCCTTGGAAAGGATCAAAATCTAAAAAATTCAGAACAGGGCATGTAATTGGGGTGTGTACAAAGCAAAGAAACCCAAAGGCATGCTCCGACTTACATGTGATTAAAGGCCCAAGATTTGGTCTGACCCCCAGGAGGCGGACCGGAGATGTGGGTCCCAACAAAGGGGACTATAACGGCTTACAACTATATGGGGATCTCAACGGCTTACCACTGGATGGGGATCACAATGGATTAATGCTGGATGGGGATTGTAATGGCTTACTGTCGATTGGGGAACACAATGGCTTACCATCTATTGGGGTTGGACTAACGTAGAGTGGTCGGGGCCGATTTGTGTTGGGCTTAAACCTCAGATAAGTCTCCTACATACTCTACCTTGGCTGGGATCAAAGTCCATGGAGTTCGGATGGTTTGGAGAACCGATATGAAGGGGTTCAGGACTAATATGTTTTGGGCTTGAACCTCAGCGGGGAATCCTATGTACCTTGCCTTATAAAGGATCAAAGTCTACATTGTTCAGTAGGCATGGGGCTTAAGCTCTATAATTAATAGGGAGTATTTCATGTTCGATGCTTACTGTAAGCCCACATGTGTCATGCTCGGTTTGAGAAAAAAGAGGCAGTAAAGATTGTACGATCACGTTGTGAAAGGTGAGGCTGTGATTAGTGGAGTTTGTCTTACACGTGGTTAGCGGAACAAAGAGGAAATAGGGGCTTACGCATGGTTATCAGCCCAAGGAGATGGACATTGGGACTTACTCAAAAATAGAGGCCTGGGTGGTGACAAACCGCAATGGGAGAGGGATTTGGTAAAGAAGATAGGGGGGTTCTGGTGCCCATCCCCCCTCTGGTCATTGGCCAAAAAAAGGATAGGAGGAGTAGGGATGCTGCCTCCCACAAGAAAGGCTAGGGACTTACACCAAGGTGGTTTCCATTTCCCCATGGACAAACGCCTCTCCAGCAAAAAGGATCTCATTCCATGTGAGGAAGATTTCACTCCTGTGGAGACGATCGGCCATGGATAATGTCCGAGGTAGGGTACCCTGCATGTGATGCACTGGGAGATTCCATAGTTTAACTTCATGTCATAAGGATGATGGTTCATGGAAGTTTAACGTCTTGCATCTCTAATAATGTGAGTTCACTTGGCACACCCTAGGACATATATAACTTATACCCACCAACCCTTGAGGAAGGGAAGGCATCAGCAATGCAATGGTGATGGGGTTTCATGGAGTGATCCACTGAGGGGTCCACGTTAGTGTGGCTATGACAAAAGAAATAGATGTTAGCATGCCTGGGTGCCACTAAGTTGTGGTGATGGTGGATGGGGCTTATGAATGGAAGCTTCTTGGGTGCCAAAAAGGAGAGAAAATGGTGTATGGGGTGTACACATAAAAGCTTCCCATAATGTCTTCCTCATGTATGGCCATGAGGGAATCCCAACTCACTTTTGGGTTAAGGAATATAATTGGGGTTGACACTTATGCGCAAGTGCACAAGAGGGATAACACCAAGGGCATTGGGATCATTCTGAACGAAGGGAGATGAGAATTTTGAATCACATGTTCAAAATTCAGAATGTAGTGAGGGTGGCATGATGATGAAGGATGAGTGTTGACCATGTTCGAAAAAATTCATCCATATCGGGTTAGCCTAAAATGGGGATACACAAATGAGAGTCGACTGGTGACCATGTTCCAAACAGAGGACCTGACTCAAAGTGTCATCCAATTTCTTTTGAACCATTGGCATAGAATGGTAGGTGAGCTGATGTGGCATGGTACCAGGCCATTAGGGGGTCCGTTCAAACATGAAAGAGGATGAAGATCCGAATGAAGGACACACGAAGCATGAGGTGGAGTGGTGGAATTCTTGAACAGATTCCAACGCTCTGGATGTTATTACACTATAATCATGGCATGTGGTATATTATGATTGTCACATAAGACATATCTTATTTGGAATAAGAGTCATCATATTATTGAATAATAGATCATACTGCAATTTATTGTCATGTAGATAAGACTTTTGGAATCTTATTCTTGGCACATAAGGCATCTCTTTTTTGGAGTAAGAGGCATCCTATGTTTTTCATAGGGGGTGTACTATAGTTTATAGTCATGTATAGAGGACTGTTGGCATCTTATGCTTGGCGCATAAGGCATCTCTTATTTTGATCAAGAGGAATCCTATATTTTTCAGATAGGGTGTACTAAAGTTTATAGTCATATAGATAAGACTATTGTCATCATATGCTTGGCGCATAAGGTATATCTTATTTAGAGAAAGTGGTATCTATTATTTCGAGAAAGAGGCATCCTATATCTAGAACATAGGGTGTACTACAGTTTATAGTCATGAAGAGAAGACTATTGGAATCTTATGCTTGGCACATAAGGCATATCTTGTTTGGAGAAATAGGCATCCTATATATATCGTATAGGGTGCATTACAGTTTATAGTCATGTAGATAGGACTATTAAGAATAAGGTGCCTATAAATGGTTGGTGTTGGGAATTACGCAAGGGAATCCCTTTCTGGTTCATCCTTGCATAGGATTCAGGTGATGGGGCTTGGATGAGTTGCTTAAGGAATGGTTCGACTCAAGGTACTTGGGGAATTGATGATGAGAATCTCAACTCACGACATGGGAAATAGACAGAGAGGAATATTTCGACTCAAGGTGTTTTATGGGGTGATGAGGAGTATCTAAAATCATGTTATTCCATAGGTGGAAGGTGGACGTGCATAAGGGAGTAATGGAAAATGCCGATGTCCGGACCCAAATAGTTAACACACAATATGGGTGGTGTGCGTGCAGTTGGGGAGGTGTGTGCCATTGGACAGGTGAAGCACTGTTGCACACAGAATTGGGAACAGTGGTATTGTTACATGAAAAAATGATTTTTTGCACACAAAATTGGGCATGTTGTCCCATTTACGTGCAAAAGTGATGTTTTGCACGCAAGATGGGGGTTCTGAGCATAGGTGCGGAAATTGTGGACTTACGCGCATTAGAGCGACATTCGACCTCTAAGGGCCCTCCTAGAAGAAGGGGTGCACATTTATTTAGAGACGAAACCTTGAATTTTGGTGTGCACAAAATTTTGTTATAGTTTTCCTCCGAAATCCATTTTATGTGCAATATTCCATTTTTGCATGCAATATTCCATTTTTGTGCGCAAATCCATACTTTTCCCCAAAATTGTTCTGGATGGCCATTTCCAGTAGTCTTCCTTCAAAAGTCCATAAATTCTAATCCGTAACTTTGTTTGGGATCCATGACCAGTAAAATTGATATTTTTGAAATGAGATATGCTCTGAGATCATGTTCGGTAGCATTAAGTGAATTACATGGTGGCATTTTCCGGTGCCAACAAATACCCCTTAAGAATGGGGTCCAACGAGGATGAGGAGGGCGAGGTGGACCGCATTCTGAGAAAACTGCTAAGGAAAACGCCTACCATAGGGGCCTCTATATCTCAAACACATTAAAGAAATAACCAGCGATTATTCTAAGCCCACAAGAGTCACATTCAGTGTGGGAAACAATAGACAATAGAAAATCATTCACCTGTTTGAGAGTACCAAACAGAGGAAGATTTTTTGGGATCAAAATGGGACATCGATCACCTTTAGGAGTATCCTGAATGAGAGGGATTGCAACTAGAAAGACAAGGCTCTCTGAACAACTAACTTGTCTCTCCCAACATGCTCTGGTGCACGAGCGGGGCAACGCCAGGGGTGTTAGAATCAATCGAAACACAGGGGGGGTAAAAAGTGTGAATCACGATACCTAAAATTTGGAACACTATAGGGATGGCGTGACAATTAAAGATAACTGTTGACCATGTTCAAAACACGGTATCCTTATTTTATTAGCTTGAAATGGGGATAAAAATGTGGTTCAACTGCTGATATTGTTTAAAACACATGGACTGACCCGAAATTTCATCTATTAGTCTTCCAGAACGTTGGCCAAGGATAGTAGGTGAGCCATAGGCTAAGCATCCATACTGTTTGGGGGTTCCTTCAGATGTGAAAGGAAATGAAGATCCAAATAAGGGGAACACAAAGAGTGGAGGGTAGAGTGATGGGTTTTTTTAATGGAGTCCAACACTCTTGAAGTTATGTCACTGTGAAGAAAAAACCTTAGGTGAGCGCATCAGTCTGATCAGGGATCCAACCTACATCCAAACAGGACCTCTCTGGTGAAGACCTAAAATGCCTTGTAGTTTTCCATAATTATAAAGAGGATGATATACATGTAGTTTAACATTTCACAGTATTGAAGGTGCACATAGTTTTATGGTCATACTGCATAGACTATGATTAGGGTCGAGGGACCAAGAGGGTTAATGACCCTAGGGATGGTCCCAAAGATGGAATGTTCGGGCATCCCTACGTATCCCATGAGGATGGGAATAAATCCTTATATAGTTCTAGGGATGCTGTTATTACACATTGTAGATAATATTTAAAGAGATCTTAGTTTAAGGTATTAGACCTCAGACTAGAGATGGTAAGAAATGAGGGACAAACATGGTGAGGTAATTATAAAGCACGACGAGAATGAGGGAATAGATTCCATATCACCATGTGTTCCTTGAGGAGGTCTTAGGTAGAGGGACCAAAAATAAAAGTTAGACTAGGCCCGAGGAAATATGTCTGAGAGTTCCTATGTACCCCATGAGAATGGGAATCAATTCATACATAGTTCTGAGAATGGCATGGTAAGGTAATGGTGCCAGGGATGATAAGGTCATGCGGATCTATTCCACACATGAGAAGAAATAGCATTTGATAGATCTTTTTTTCCTTTAGGATAGACGTGTGTGTTTTTTTTGAAGAAATAAATCTAGGATATAGAATCTTGGTATCATTACATGAATCAAGCCATATACAGGCAGTGACAAGTGGTATGGTGTAGGAACAATAACCAACATGATGACCCCTTGAGTGAGGACACCACGATGTAGTACCGTTTTTTAGTGATGTATCCAGGATGATAATATCATATTTTAGGGTCGTGTGATAGGACCAACCAGTTCATTTTAACATCATGAAATAAAGAAAATAGTTTAAAGTCATGTGAGACCATAGGGGGAATGTGTGTGACAGGATAAAGCATAACTGATGTGAATGAGGATGAGATCCACATCACACCACATGCAATTCTGAGGAAGAAAATTCCGGCAGAAGAGAAAATAAAGGTTAGAAAGTATGGGGATACACCTATGGAAGAAACATTCAGGTGTTCCTATGTATCCCATGGGGATGGAAATCAAGCCATACGTAGTTCTAAGGCTGAAGTTTAACATCTTTTGGGATGAGGGGCATGAGAGACTAGATCTAATAAGGGTAGTATGTGGTGCAACTATTGAAAAACCGATGTGAATGTATATATAATCCCACACACGCCACATCATGCAGTCCTATAAGATTCAGGGCCTAAAAGGCCGAAAAGAAGAGTTAATTAGTGGAACTTGAGTTGGACAAAAATTTGAGATGTATGGGTGTTCGTATATATCCCATGAACATGAGTATCAAGCTATACATAGTTATACGGGGGGACGTATTAGGAGATATTAGTTTAAGGCCTTAGAGTTCAGAGCATAAAGATGATAAACTCTTCCAAGCGAGTGTAGACCTCAATCTGATCCCTATGCCTGCGTGAGTCAAACTCGGTGTGTGAAATAAGGGCGGAAGAGATATTTAGAACACATGGGATACACGTAAAGGTGAAATCAGTGTGGAGCCCTGAATGATGCTTTACCATAGCTTTGTTCCCCCAACAAGCAAATGCGCACTGAGGGATAGTACCAAGAGTGTCAAAATTCCACTTGGATGGGATGGAGTGGAAGATGATTTGAATCATGCAAATGAAATTTATGGCTTTATGGGGATGGCATGACAATGGAGGATAACTGTTGACCGTATTCGAAACACAGTATCCTTATCGTGAGACCTGGAAAGGGAACAACAAATGAGTGTGAACCACTGACCATATTCACAACGCGAGACTTGTATCAATTTTTTCTTTGAAACCCTTGAGTATGTTGTCATGTAATGGTAGGAGAGTCCTTGGGCTGAGCATCCATGCCGTTTGGGGTTCCCCTTGGATGTGAAAGATGATGAACTCCCAAATTAAGGGGAACACGAAGCTTGAAAAATGGGTGAAAGCATGCCCATGTAGAATCTAACACTCTTGGTTTTAAACCAGAGTAATCTTGAGCACATTTGTGAATCACCGAAGAGGGTCAAGGGGTCCAAATTAAGAGAAACAGACTTTCAAAGATGAGTTCTAGGGCAAGGGAATGAAGGGATATTAGAAGAGAGAGGTACGTGGCATGGTTGTTACAAACCCGACGTGAAGGTGGATATAAGACCATAACACACTACGTACCCTCCCCTAGAAGGACTCAGGCCCAGAGACCAGAATGGTAATGAGGATTCTAAGAGATAGGGATGGACCCAAATACTAGATGTTCGGGTACTCTTACATATCCCATAAGGATGGGAATCAAACCACACATAGTTCTTAGGAAGGATGTTGTGTAGTTTAACGTCATGCATCAAGGATGAAAATAAGATCAAGGTACCCCAACGAGGAATGTTTATGGAACAACGAGTAGCCTAATACACATGAGTGCATAGGTTCATACCACATCATACAATCCCAAATGAACACTTGGGACAAGGGGCTGAAAATTTTGAGGAACCTAAAACAGGAAGTCCCAACCAGTTCGTAGTTTAACATCTTGTGATGAGGATGATGGCGCTCTTAGTTTAAAATCGTAGGGATCATACCGTAGATGCCTAGTTTAATGTGATATGCAAGGGACAAGAAGTTTAGGCTGGGCCAACAGACAAAATGTCCAAGAGTTCTTATGTTTCCCATAAGTATGGGAATAAATCCATACGCAGTTCTTAAAGGCCATGCAGTTTAGCGTCATGCGATGAGGAAATGGGAGAATAGAAGAACGAGGAGTGGGGAACATGGTGTGGTCATCATAATCTTGACACGAGTGGGGCCAAAGAAGCCTAAATGACACCATGCAGGATCCTCCAAGAGAACTATACCTAGGGGTAGTCAAAGTGAAGAGTTTGGGGCTAGACACTAAGACAAGACATCTGAGTGTTCCTACATATCACATAAGGATGGGAATCAAGCCATATGTAGTTCTTGAGGTGAATTTTAACATCTTCTGGGATGAGATAGTTTAAACTCATGTAGGACCCTATACAGTTTAAGTTCATCTAGGGCCACATTCGTTTAGTCAAAGTACTTCTTGAGGAACGTGGTGATAGTGGGTGGAGTCATATTCTCACCATCCATGGTAACCAGGGAGTATGCGCCATTAGGGTAAATCATATGAATGATGTAAGGTCCTTTCCATTTGGGATATAATTTGGGTGGTTTCAACCCAAGTATCATTGGTGTTCTCTAGGGAAACACCAAGTCACCTTGCAATAAAGAGAGGAGGAAAACTTTCTTATTGAAATCTCTAACTATCTTGTGTTGATGCCTTTCTAGATTGTGTAGGGCACAAAGCCTATTCTAATCAAGGGATTCCAATTCGGCCAGATAGACTTAAACTACTTTATTTTTTGCTAGCTGATCAAAGAAAGTTGTGCATAATGAAGGCCAATGAATCTCGATGGGCAGGACGGCCTTTGTTTCATACATTAGGGAGTATAGGTTACGAGTTGTCATTCGATTAGCCAAGAGGGTTTTGGGGGGCCTTTTCAACCAAATCTTCTTGTTCAGAAAAACCATTTTCTATAGAATGTTAGAGAGGGTTTTTTTGAAGGCCTCAATCTTCCCATTCTCTTGTGCATGGTAGCGGGACGTACAGTTAGAACGGATGTTGTACTTGACGTACAATTTTTTATACTCAGCTTCTCGAAAGTTCTTGCAATTATCAGTGATGATGGAGTGAGGGACTCCAAACTGGTAGATGATTTTGGAGCTCACAAAGTCAATGATATAATGGGCCTTGACCTCCATGAGTGGAACTAACTCTTCCCACTTGGAGAAGAAATCTGTAGCAGTCAGGATGAACCTACACTGGAGAGCTATCACCGGTGGATATGGTCCCATGAAATCGATTCCACAGACCGAAAAGGGTCAAGAGTACTTGGTGTTGTAGAGAGGATCTTGAGGATGATGCATAAAGTTGTCATAAATTTGGCACACATGGAACCTTTTGACAAACTCATTTCAGTCACGGATAATAGAGGGAAAAAAATACCCCAGTCTCCAGATCTGGTGAGATAGTTTCAGCCTGGTTTGATGAGCACCGCAAGAACTGGAATGAACCTCCTATATAACCTAATAAATATAGACTTCAGGAATGAAATGGAGGATGACCCCATCAAACCCACACATTATAGGACCTTATCAAATGTAGGACCACTCTGGAAGGTAAACCGCAGTGTGGGACATCGAATTCACTCACGCTTGGACCGATCTATCGGGAGATTACCATTTTGGAGGTACTCCGCAATAGAGTTTCTCTAGTAAAGATTCACCTCAATCACTAGATCTGGGGGACCCAAAGGTCCTGAAATAGAGGCACCAGTGGTAAGGTGTCTAACCTGCAGGAGGTCATTGTCACATGAAGTGATAGGAGTGATGACTCTCCGGTTTCCCAGGTGGATAATCAAATCATCTTGATTTGGCTCTCCAAGTGATGCAGCTAGGCCAGAAAATGTGTCAACTCGACTATTCTGGGATCAAGGGACATGAGTGACTTCTGGCTGAGATGGGAACTGGGCCATCAGATGGAGGGTGCGTTCTAACACTGGTACACGATCTGGATTTCTGATGACATTGTCGCCATTGATATGTGTGATGACAAGTTCGGAGTCCCCATTGACATGAAAGTGGGGAACATCAATCTTGAAGGCCAGCTTGAGGTTAGTAATCAGATCCTGGTACTCTGCCTCATTGTTGGTGTAGCCTTTTGGTAGCAAGAATGAAGATTGAAAAATAGTTTGTGTTGTAGTGATGAAGACGATACTCAGACCTACACTATTGAGTCTGGGGTCATTGATCCTTCTATCGGTAGGACTCCGAGAAGCACCAACAAAGTGAATTTTCTAGTACAGAATTAATTGGTCTACTAAGAAGATTTCCTAATCAGAAAAGTCAACATCCAAAGACTAGTCCATGAGAGCTGGATGAGCGTTGAGAAAATATACCAATGCTTGCCCCTTAATAACATTATGCGGGAAAAATCCGACATTGAACTGCTGGAAGATCACTGCCCACCGAGCCAAATGGCCAGTAAACATTGGGCGTTTTAGGATGTACTTCAGTGGATCCACTAGGGACACCAACATTACCTCATGGTGCTGTAAGTGATGACATAATATCTGGACTTCATATACCAGCACAAGGCAGCTCTTCTCGATAGGGGAGTATCATGCCTCTGTATCAAGAAGCTTCTGACTGCGATAGTAGAGACATTTCTCTATCCCCTCATTGTTCATCTGGGTGAGAATGGAGCTAAGAGATTGTTCTAGGGCAGTCACATAAAGGACCAGAAGATTTCCAGATACAGGTGGCATTATGACTGGAGGATGCAGTAGGTACTGCTTGATTTCATTGAAATTAGTCTAACATTCTTCATCCCACTGATAGACGGTGCCTTTCTTCATAAGCTGCGAAGAGGGATTAGACTTTTTGGAAAAATTTGAAATGAATCAATGTGTGTATGAAATGTGGAATTGGAAACCTCAAAGCTATCGAAGGTTTCTTAGGGGATACATCTTGCTAATGGCCTTGATCTACTCTGGGTCGATTTCAATACCCATATACCTGACAACGAAGCCGAGAAAATTTCTAGAGGTGACCCCGAAGTCACACATAAGTGGGTTCATCTTCAGGTGGTGGGAATGAAGGAATATATACACTTTATCAAGGTCTTTGAGATAGTCCTGACACTGGAAAGATTTTACCACTAGGTCATCCATGCAGCATTCCACCGGTGTCCCAAGGATCTTCTTAAATATGCAATGCATAGCTCGTTGGTAGGTGGAACCTAAATTCTTTAGAACGAAGGGCATGACTTGGTAACAAAAAAGTACCTTGTGGTTCCTTGAATTCCATTGAATCCACATCCTTGTGAGCCATTCGGATCTGGTTATACACAGAGTACCCATCTATGAAGGAGAGGGCCTAGAACCTAGTTGTATCATCGATCAAAAATTCCCTCTCAGGAAGGGGAAAATCATCATTTAGACACTGACGGTTGAGATCTTGGAAGTCCATGTAGACTCAGATCTATCTATTCTTCTTTCTAACTTGAACAATGTTGGATATCCATTTTGGGTACTGGACCTACTTAACGAAATTGGATCTGATGAGCTTATCAACTTCGGCCTCGACCATGCCACCATAAGAATGGTGCATCTTTCTGGGAGGCTTCTTAAACCAGTGGTGATTTGCTGGGAGGTTGAGTTGGTGGATGGATAATTAAGGATTTATTCCGGGAATATCATCATTTCTCTAAGAAAATATATCACAGAGTTGTTTGAGGAAGTCCACATACTGTTGTTGCTCTTTGAGTGGAATAGTGGCACTGATCAGTGTGGGTTTCTGGTCTGCCTCGCTACCGAGTTTCACCTGTACCAATTCATAGACCGTTGGGGAGATGCCCTGTTAAAAGGCGGTGGTAGAATCCTCTTAATCTTCTTATTCACTTATATAGGAGGCATCCTCAATGGGAGGATTTTCTATTAAGTCAATAGATCTTGATGGGAGACTGGTACCAGCCAGAGCGGCGGTGGACACAGCATCAGGAGACTCTTGTACTGCCGAAACCTTGGCGATGAAAGCTTTCAATATGATTCCATCTGTTATTTGGTCTAAGGGTCCACACTTGATTATATCGATTCAATAGTAGTGTGTCAACTTGAGCTGGTTTATCCCATCCTGGTGGAACAATAAAGTATGATGTATTGTTTTCGCCATGTTGCATACATCCTGATAGCTTATTGGAGTAGGGAGCTCTGGGATTACCTGATCCTGGTTCATGTAGGAGTATGAGGTGATCTTACAGAATCAATTATACTTGGTAATGTTCTCCCCCTAGATCCAAAAACAATGAATCATTTTACCATGTCCATTGTTGTAGCCTCCAATCGGTGGATTAGAAAGATGTAGGCATAATCTAGTTTTTTCCATGGGACGGTCGTAGCCATAACATGCTCATTATCATTAGACTAAATATGCTTATCCTTACTCATGTAATAGTAAACATCCAAGTAGCAGGCTTCAAAAGATGAAAATAGAGACACGTCACCTTGGAGTATGCCCAATCAACTGTTAAGGGAGTACTTAAGGAATTGGTGATACGACGAAGGGACCACCGCATGGAGGTGGAGCCACGGAATGCCCATCAATGCATTGTAGGTGGTGTCCTAGGAGACAACCATGAACTCAGTGCTGGCTACCAGACCACTGAACTAGGTTTTTATGTGGAAATTTCCATCTATTGTTTGTTCTAGTATATCATAGCCTTTTATTTTCAGCTTATATGGACTCATATCATCCTCAGACAACCCCATTTTTCGTAGTGTCCGAGTCCAGATGAGGTTGATCTTAGAGACAGTGTCGACCAGACAGTGATGAACCTACACACCATTAAACTGACTGGTGATTAACGGTTTTTGAATGTTCCCATTTATGAGGGACCCCCCATCTTCTCCAAAGAATGAGATGATAGATTGGGATTCAGCTTGCTCGAATTCCTCATCGTGGAAGGTTTATGTGGATGCTACCTCCATCTCAAACTGGAGAAGGCTTCTTAAATCCTCAAAAATGGATTCATGCATTTCTGTTGACAAGAGAGGGGGCTCATGGATGGAGATCATTTCTGGAATACTGTAAATATGTTTTAGGAGATCATACTTCTATTCCATGCATGAGCTTAGGCTCACAGGAGGTATCTCCGTGATAGGAGGTATAGAGTGCCCTAATGGCTAGACCGATGGCTGAATGGTGCTAGAAATGTCCTCTTTCTCACTAGTCATAGTCTATGAATTGAGCACTAGATTTAGGCCTGATGACTAAGACCGGTCTGAAGTAGAGTGCAGCTAATCACAGTGTAGTCAAGGTTGATCGGCCTGATCATGCAACATAAACAACAGTGAAGGCATATCAGACAACACCCAATGGGATGGTTGCACATTCTGAGCTCTGCGTTGGGCCAGCTACCTAGTTTTGGTAGCATGAAAACCCTTACTTTAAGTATTGACTAAGGCACTCTGATGACCCATATTGTCACGACTCCATCGATGATGGTGACAACTGGGAACATTTTGAAGATCTTCCTGGCGCTCCTCACCATCAGAAATCATGTAGGGGTTTATCAGCTCTATGGTGTTAACCGAGGCGTACCCTTGACTGACACTTGAAGAATCATCCACTACTGGACGGATCCTAGTGGAATCTCCATCATTGGGGGCATGAAATCGCTGAGAGTATAGTATGATGATGGTATTGGTCAGAGACATTGTCTTCCCTTACGTTGTTGATGCCCAATTTTCAAGGAAGATGGTGGATGAGCCGTTGGTGTAGAGGTACTAGATGTAGGTGATGTGGCATCTTCTGACGGTTCATTTCAATTCAAGAATGCATAGATAATACCATAGGCACTGGTGACTATCTTATGAGCCATCCAGTCATCATAATTCTGGGACCTGTAGTTAGAAACCTGATGCCACTCACCTTCATTATCGCTACTGTTATCGGTCTTCACGAACACACATACTACATGTGCCAGAGATGGAACCAACCTGACTATGTTGTTGTCGACCTGGTCTTGAAGCTATTCCTTAAACACATAGCAATGTTTAAGGGTGTGCCCTAGGATCTGGTGATAGGGGCAGTAATTGGGGTGATTAATGACATTCACCTCTTCTGGCCTCCTGCATTCAGGAAAACATACAATCCCCTATTCCAAGGCACTTCAGAGATAACCAGATACTTGATCCTTGTTGAATGAGTAGGTCTGATTCCTCTTATCCAGGAAGGGGGCCCTTAGATCCTAGCCCTAATGATGGGATGGAGGATCTTTTCATTGAGGTGGGACCTGGTTATATAGCCTGGGTGGTAGTCGCACGTTTCGCTGGGGCACCAGCTGATTCTGAGGTTGGCATTTCTAGGCCAGTGGTTGCGCCTATGATGGAGGGACTTTGCGAGGCTACAAAGGTGGATCCACTGATAATAATTCCAGTTGTCTAGGGGACTTTATTTGGGCCACCGCGGTGGGCTTGGACCTGGTGGCCCTTCTCGTGTGGATTGTAGGTGGGAACATACGTGTCTGGATGGCCTATTGCAAGGCTTCTTCTAGGTGCTGGGCTTTATCGGTGAAGTCTCGGAAACCCCTGGGGTAATTTTGGGTGATCAAATAGGGTAATAGTTCTGCCTTGAAATTCCCTAAAAACATAATTAGTAGTTTATCATGAGTCAGTGGCATGTTGTGGGAGTATGTAAGCCCTTTACACCAGGAAACAAAGCTCGTGACGTGCTCGTCAGGCCTCTGTTTTCACTTAAACAGGTCTTCAATGCTCTTCTTCGAAGTGGAAGAACTGAATAGGTAAATAAATATCCTATGAAGATCTTCCCATCTAGCTACTCACCCGATGGGTAGCTATATGTAACAGACAAACGTAGGTCCTTCCATTGTCTGCACGAAGAATCAGAGTTTGGCACCCTCATGTTGCGCTGGATTCCCCAGTATGGGTCCACACCTTGAGATGAAGTCGTCTAGATGCTGCAGTGGATCACCCATTCCATTTAAGGGGGAATAAGTTGGATTTCAGAAACCCATGGGTGATGGAATATCATCCACCCATGCCAGATACAGTTTTCCATCAGGTGGGATTGCCACCTATCATGTTTCTAATGCCTTGAGGCAGGAAATGAGAGCCTCTATGGGATCATCTGGATGAGGGTTCATGTCTTGGTGGGGATCCCTGATTACCAGTGTTATGGTGGGTTCTTCAACATGATAGGCAGGCCCAAAGGCTTGTGGAGCTACTGGTAGGACAACCTAAGGAGCAACTGGGGGAACCTGAGCTGGGTTCCAGGCGTTGTCGCATCGCTCAGGTGGATTTGGCAACACATATCGTGCCCTCTTACTGTAAGTTCCAGCCTCAATCCGGTCAATAACCACAGGATGCTCAGGGTAATCTAGAGGCAATTCACCGGGGGAAGTTGGGTATGCCCTTGTTTCCCTAGTTGTGGATCACTGTAATCTAGTTGTCGCTCTACAGCACATTCAACAAGGAGGTCATTGACCATCCTCTTTTATTCTATGAGTTGCTGACACAACACGGCCTTTTCGGGATATTCTTCTACTTTCTGCACTGAGACAGACTGGTCAGAGGGTTTGACGGCTCTGAGGTGCTCCTTACCCTTGTTGGGATTTTGGCTGAGGACCAACGCCTCGGTGGGAATGGGAAGACCCAATAAATTTTTCTATTTATGAGTAATCCATCCTAATGGATCCAAAAGATGTGATACTCCCTTGGGAGGTACATCATATCCAAGAAGTTGTATCTCATTCTCTCCCCTCGATAGGTTGGCCATGTTAACTGCGACCCTGGCTAGAGGCATATCCTCTATGTCACTTGGAAAATTGGGATGGAACTGGATAGAACTGAAATAGAGGGTCGTGTACTACCCCCAACCATGTATTTTCGTGTAGGGAAAATCCTCCTTGATTATCCTATAGAGAAATTTCAATATATGGAAGCATTTTTGTTGGAGGGTCCTATGGAGACCTGGTGACTCAGGGCGCTGGGCCATATGGAGTATATCCAAATCATCCAAAACAAATTGTTGACCAATGTCTTCAAAGTTCAACTGACTCTTGGGGTAGGCCACTCGCCAATGACAAATATGGAAATGAGTCACCCAGCGGGTTTGGCGAAAGCATCCAACCTCCTCATATGTGAGTGATTCTGGAACACTAAAATTCGGTTTTGCAACTTGCCAAAACATCTCTGGGAAATTGTATGCTGTGAGAATGTCCCATAAGCTCCTCAGTCTAGACTCAGGGTCTGGACCTTCGTTGTCACATTCTTCAATTGGAGGTAGATGGGGAACAGGTAGCGGTACTAAAGTAGACCACTGAGATGGTAAGTAGGCCGGTGGGGAATATGGAAAGAAGGCTGACAAGCTACCTCATCTTGAGCTATCCTTCGAAGAGTGTAGTGAGTTGGCCACCACATCACGATAAGATAGGCTAGTGGCCACAGTTTATGTCTCAAGGACTACGAATGCTGAGGGTGGACCATGATGTCGCTCCTTCTCCATCGGTCCACATAATTACTCCCCATGATCTTCGGTCAAGGTAGAGAATTCTCCTGGTGATGATGGTGGTGATTTCACGGTCAGACCCTAAGGAGATGCCAAATCTTCATCCTCTTGGATGTATCTGTGGAGGGAGGAAGGGATCCATTGGACCTCGCATTCCAAAAGTATGAGGTTGATGTGCCTTGTTCCTACCCCAACCCGTGACATGGGGGGATCGAGGTGAGGGTTCCATTGCAGAGCCATATTCCTCCACATAATCTAAGAAGTAGAGAGGTTTAATCTCGGTCTGAATCTTCTTGGCATTCTTTTTATGGAGGAGATGACATGCCTTCCTGCCCCGGGATGGCTCTTCAGGGTAGGGTATTTGTTTCTCAAGGGGGACCTTTGGACAAATTGGTGTTGGGGCAGAGAGGGCTTCCACTAGAGTGAGACATGGTGCAAGTATCACCTGGACAGATGTCAAAGGGAACATGGGGAGGAACTCTGTGTTTACTAGATTATGTGTGGGGGGAATCTCTGCGGGAAGTGTTGGAGTGGGTAGGAACTCCGCCAAAGCTGGTGGGAGATTGGGTAGTACCTCCAAGCTCATATTACCTAACAACGTTAGTGCGAGGTGGGTCTTCATACTGGTCAAGCCGAGCATGGGTAGGACTGCCATGCTGGGTGCCGATGATGTGAGGTTGACCTTTACTCCTCTGATTTTTGGGGTGAGGAGGACCTTAACCAGCCTCTATAAGGACAAGGGGGAGGCCCCCATGCAAGAGATTGATAGGATGTATAACATATATACACCATCGGCCTGTGGCAGGAGGAATGACCCCATACCCGATGTTAGGAGCGCGGAAAAGGCTTCCGTATTGAGTGCCACTGCCATGGGGAGTACCCTCATTTGGGTTGAAGGTGGCATGGGGAGGACCTACACACCAATAGTGGGAGTGTGGAGGACCCACATTTTTAATGGGGGTGGTACGGGGAGGACCTCTGTATTGGGTATCATTACCTCATGTCAGTCCGCGGTGGCCACTACCTATGCCTATAACTAGGAGAGTTGACCCAGCATTCCCATGGGGTCGTTGGGGTCTCAATCCAGGTTGGTTATATGTGCTCCCCTACTCAACATAAGTAGGGGACTAATATTATACATCGGCAGTGGAACGAGACATGGTAATCGTTAATGTTGACACCCCTTAGTGGGCATCCTTCTCATCATTTGTTCAATGCTGGCATCAGGTTAATTGGACTGGGTCCGGTGGTGCAGGAACATAACTTACCTGCTCTTTGGCCCATGGGGTGGGTGGTGGCACTAGCGTGGCCTAGTGGGGGCCCTCCTTGGAGTCCCTGGAACGGGATCCCAGCTAGGCTGGCCCGGACATCCCCCACCTCATCAGTGTAGGGGAGGGAGTCATTGAAGCGTTCTGGGAAGAGGATCCCAAAACGGTTGTGCATCAGAGTGGGGAGAAGTGTCTCCATGCGCGGCTCTTGGGGTGGTAGTGTTGATGAGGCACATATGCCTCTAAATCCTGGCGGGCCATATCATGAGTTTGGAAAATCCCCTCTTCCTCGTATCAGCGGATGTGGTCATTTATTACCCTTCATTGAACAAGCTCAAAAGAAGAGATAGGGCATTAGTGCCTGACATCTATGGGTGTGGAACTTGTCGTAGAAGAAGTGGAACCATGCAGGGTTGTTTTGTTTAAGTTCCCCCTGCCCCCGCATCGGTGGTTGGGTGGTGGTCAGTTTCTTGTTATGGAAGCTTGGGTCCTAGAAGGTAGGGGGATTAAACAATTAGTGCTGAAACAAGGATATAAACCTTTAGTTCTCTAGTTCCATTCCTTCTTCCACAATTGGTAAGAAGGTTCCATGTTGACAACTTTGTAGACTGGGATTTCTGACTTTCAACTACCCCAACATCTAGAGAGTTTGACTCCAGGCCCACTATTTTCTTGGTAGGACCTGGCACTGGATAACTAGATCTGGTGAAACTCTAGTCTACTGATGTCTCAAATTCTAATAATCCCCACATTGAGGAGAAGATATTTCAAGTTGGGTTCACCGATTCTGTTTCTGATGCTTCCGTTAGGGCCCGCACATTCGTTTGTGGAGAAGGAGGTGTTATTTGTTTCCCCGCATTGCCGCCTTCCAAAGGTGGACTAAATCCATCGTGTATTCAAGAATGTTTTCTCATTGATCAAAACGAGATAATGGGATGTCGGTTCCTCCTTCTGTGGATTCCTCCTTAGAACTCATTTCCTTGTCTGGTTATCCATTGTAGTTTAAGACATTGTTTGTGAAACTCTTCCCAGTGCCATGTATTCATGGACTCCAGTTAATTACACTACTTATGTCAGGACATTCCAAAGGGTCCGGCCAGGGTAGGAACATTCAGTCGAAGGACTAGTCATGTTGGACATCACTGGAATGTCTAGATGCTGGAACACTGGCACCTCGGGTTTTCTTCCCCTTATGATAGGTCTTCTTGAGGGTGTGAAATCCTGAGGCATCTCAAGTCGAATACGGGGAATTATTTTCCATAGGCTTGTATCTGAGGTTTTCCTATACTTCCTATATTTAACACAGGGTATTCCATAGGTTTAATGTCTAACAAAGACATATCAAATAGATCAGAATACTGATGGGAGTGGATCACATGGGTGCAATCCCTAGATGGAACACTGATGCTGGGAATAATGCGTGAAAGTGGGTGACATGATTTCATTGGGATGTGGCAGCCTAGGTAAGAATCAGGATGGGTGTGGATTGTTGATAGTGGATAAAGAGTGAGATGGATCTGACGCAAGGTAAATGGTGAAGTTGGGATTCTGCCTCAGATAGACTTCCTACATATCGCCATGGCATAGAATCAAAGTCTTCATAGTTTGGTGTGGCGATGAGACACCTAAGGAGGCGACCCGTATGGAGGGGAACCGGAGGGAGTGGAACCTCCAAGATAGGGCATGAAATTCCTGAAACACATAGTCTTGAGGGAAAGGGTAATAAGAGACATGGGTGATGGGATTGATCCTTACGGAGGTGTCCTACATACCTTTCCTTGGAAAGGATCAAAATCCACGTAGTTCATGATGGGGCATGGAATTGGGGTGTGCACAGAGGACAACGACATAAAGGCATGATGGGGCTTTCGTGTGGTTAGCAGACCAAGAGTTGTTCTGAAGATTGGGGGGTGGACTGTAGATGTCGGTCCCAACAAAGGGGACTACAACGGCTTACCATTGGATGGGAATCTCAATGGATTACCGTTGGATGGGGATCGCAATGGCTTACTGCTAGATAGGGATCAAAATGGCTTATAGTCGATTGGGGAACACAACGACTTACCGTCGATTGGGTTTGGAACGACGTGGAGTGGTCGGGGCTAATGGGTGTTGGTCTTGAACCTCAGGGAGGTTTCCTATGCACCCTGCCTTGGAAGGGATGAAATTCCACGTAGTTCAGATAGATTGGTGTACCGATGTGAAGGGGGTCGAGACCAATAGGTGTTGGTCTTGAACCTCTGGGAGGAATACTAAATACCTTTCCTCGGTAAGGATCATATTTTGCGTAGTTCAGTAGGTGTGGGGATTAATCTTTAGACTGTCCTAAGGGGATTTCATGGTCGATTCTTACTTTAAGACCACATGAGTCATTCTCGGGGTGAGAAACAAGAGGCAGTAAAGACCGGACGATCACATTGTGAAAGGTGATTTTGTGGGAAGTGGAGTAATACTTACACATGGTTAGTGGACCAAAGGGGAAATAGGGAATTACGTGAGGTTAGCAGCCCAGGGAGATGTATATTGGGAATTACTCCAGAATGGTAGTCTGGGTGACGAAAAATCCCAACAGGAGAGGGATTTGGTACAAAAGAGAGGAGGGTTCTGGTGCTCATCCCCCCTCTTCTCTTTGGAAAGGAAGAAGATAGGAGGAGCATGGATGTTGCCTCTTGCATGAAAGGCTAGGAGCTTAAACCAAGTTGGTTCCCCTTTCCCTGCAGAAAGACGCTGCTCCAGCAAAGAGAATCTCCTTCCATGTGTGGAAGATTTCACTCCCATGGAGACGAGAAGGCGTGGGGAATGTCCGAGGTGTTGTACCCCACATGTGATGCATAGGGAGATGCCATAGTTTAACATCATGTTCTATGGATGAAGGTTCTTGGCAGTTTAAAGACTTGCATCTCCGATGAAGTGAGTTCAATCGGCACACCCTAGGACTTACATAACTGACAACCGCCTGCTCTTGAGGAAGGTATGGAATCAACAATGTCGTGGTGATGGGGTTTTGTGGAGTGATCCACTGAGAAATCCAAATAAGCGGGTCTATGTGAAGAAGAAATAGCTATTAGCATTCTTGGGTGCCACTAAGGAGTGGTGACGGTGGATGGGACTTACACATGGAAGTTTTTTAGGTGCCACTAAGAAGTGAAAATGGTGAATGGGGATTACGCATCGAAGTTATTCATAATGTCTTCTCCATGTTTGGACATGAGGGAATCCCAACTCACTTGTGGGTTAAGGAATATAATTGGGTCCAACACCTATGAACAATGTCACAAGAGGGATAACTCTAAGGGCATTGGAATCAGTCCGAACAAAGAGAGATGAGAAATGTGAATCACATGCCCGATATTTGAAACATGGGGAGGGTGGAATGACAATGGAGGATAACCATTGACCTTGTTCAAAACACAGTATCCATATCAAGTTATCCTGATATGAATCCATAACAGTTGAAGAAGTTTGAAACACTGGACCAGACTCAAAGTGTCGTACAGTTTCTTCCAGAACGTTGGCCCAAAACGGTAGGTGAGCCAATGCGGCATGGTACCAGGCCGTTAAGAGTCTCTTCAGACATGAAAGAATATGAACATATGAATTAAAGACACATGAATCATGAGGTGGAGTGGTGGAATTCTTGAAAAGATTCCAACACTATTAAAATTATGACACTATTATCATGGCATGTGATATCTTATGATTGTCATATAATCCATCTCTAATTTGGAACAAGAGGTATCCTATTATTGAATGATAGGGAATACAATAGTTTATAGTCATATAGAGAGGATTGTTGTCATCTTATTCTTGGCATATAAGTCATCTCTTGTTTGGATCAAGAGGCATCTTATGTTTGTCATATAGGTTTTACTACAATTTATAGTTTTGTAGAGAGGACTGTTGTCATCTTATGCTTGGTGCATAAGGCATCTTCTGTTTGGAGAAAGAGGCATCCTATATTTTTCAGATAGGGTGTACTACAGTTTATAGTCATATAGATAGGACTATTATAATCTTATGCTTGGATCATAATTCATCTCTTGTTTAAAGCAAGAGCCATCTCTCGTTTAGAGAAAGAGGCATCCTATGTATGGAACATAGGGTGTACTATAGTTCATAGTCTTGTAGGGAGGACCATTGGAATCTTATTCTTCGCACATAAGGCATCTCTTTTTTGCAGCAAGAGGCATCCTATATATATCGTATAGGGTGTACTATAATTTATATTCATGTAGATAGGACTATTAGGCATAAGGTGCCTAGAAATGGCTAGTGTTGGGACTTACGCAAGGGCGGACCTTTCTGGTTCAACCTAGCATAGGAGTCAGGTGATAGGGTTTGGATGAGTTTCTTGAGGAATGGTTTGACTCAAGGTACTCGGGGAAAGGATGATGAGAATCTCAACTAACGACATGGGAAACGAACAGAGAGGAATATGTCGACTCAAGGTGTTTCATGGGGTGATTAGTAGTATCTTGAATCATGGTATTCCATTGGATTAAGGTGGACATGCATAAGGGAGTAATGGAAAATGGTGATGTCCCTGCTCGAAAATTTCACGCGCAATATGGTAGGTGTGCGTGTAGTTGGGGAGTTGTGCGTGCAATTGGATAGGTGAAACACTTTGGCGCACAGAATTGAGAACAATGGAACTGTAGCGCACAAAAATGATGCTTTGCGCGCAAAATTGGGTACATTGTCCCATTTATGCACAAAAGTGAGTTTTTTCATGATAGATGGGGGGTTTTGTGCGCATGCATAGAAAATGAGGACATACGCGCATTAGAGTGGCAACCGACCTCCGTGGGCCCTCCTGGAAGATGGGGGTGCACTAGTATTTATAGGAGAAACCTTGAATGTCAGAGTGCATAAAATTACATTCTTATTTTCCACGCAAACCCATTTTACATGAAAGATTCCATTTTTGAGCGCAAGATTCTATTTTTGGATGTGAATCCATTCTTTTCCCCAAAATCGTCCAAGATGGCCATTTCCAGCAGTCTGCCTTCAAATGGCCATAACTTCTGATCCGTAACTCTGTTCAGGCTCCATGACTAGTCAAATTGAAGTTTTTGAAACGAGATACTCTTCGAGAGCATGTTTGGAAGAATTCGGTGAATTACATGGATGCGTTTTTCGGTTCCAATAGTATGTTTTGATGATATTCAAGTCATAAGTCCAAAATGACTTTGGAGGGATGAATATGGCTAATAAGGTCATTATTTCATCATTTAAAGAATACTAATAATAATGAAATAATAATAATTTTTATACATAAATAATAATTTTAAAATCAATCATGAAATACGGTTATTAAAAATGAACTACATTAAAATCCTAGAGATGGTAGGTCGTACGTACACATGAGTAACGTTTACAACTATCAAAGGTCGTGATGGAAAGATTGTTTCTATTATTTTACATTCATATAATGATAATTATATAACTAATATCATTTTTTAAAATACACTTATATATATCATCCATGTGATGTGATAATGAAAAACAAATCAAACCGTTTTGTGGATGTGGTAGTCAACATGTACATAAGAATGACATTATCATTTTTCAATAATTGGAAGGATAAGAATATATGACATATTAAATTTATATAACGATAAATATTTCATGAATATCATATATTTACATTACATAAATCATCATAAACCCTCATGATAGGCAATGGTGGAAAATGAATTACATCGGTTCATGAGGTGGTTGTACGTTGTAAACCCAAATGATGGTTTCGTTTCCCATTTGATGTAAAAGAATATGGATTTAGGATATTAAATTAACATAATAACATATAAGTACATTATTTATACTAATTTTATTATATCATCATTGTTTACTAAGATTTTAAAGATGTGGAAGAAAAAATAAAACATAAAGTCTTAGTTAAGAATGATACCTCTTATTCAGAAAACCTCTTTAGGTTTACAATAAAATACATACTAATAGGGTTTTATAATAAAACCAAGGAATACAGTACATTTTAAAATATCATACTCAGATTCCGTTGAATTTTTTCTTAAGACCTATTGGCCACATGGCCTCAAGCATATCTCTCCAAATGCCAGAGGTTTCTGACTAGTAGTGAGGACATTGGGTGAATCTGTGGGGAGACTATTCCATCTTTTCAGAGTGTAACATGGTGTTAGAAAACATAAAATAAATATAGTATGTATTAAATTAATAACAAAATAGCAAAACATCAAAATATATTTATATATAACAATTCCATAAGTAACCTCATATACAATAATGATCATTCCATGTGTCTACAAAGCAGTCAAAATAGGTATACATGGAAGGGGTATGATACATGTATCAAAATACCAAAAAGAAAAAAACATTTATCTTTAGCTAGAATCACTAGTCTCATCTTGGTCATGTTCTCCCCTAATCCTAACCAACAATTAAAAACCTCTAGTCAACCACCTACCCATATCCATGCCTACAGATATATAATCTTCCTAGGTACCAAAGGAAGCCCGAGTAAGGTGTGAGATAAAATCTCAATAGGCCACAACCAATGGTTTCTAATGTCATTAAGTCATTTAATATATAATAATAGAAGTGTGTAGGTAGTAATAGAAATTTTAAAGTAAGTTATAAAAGTAACCAACCCATAATTTTACGGGTTCGCATGGATAATCCCCCTCTTCTACCTACTTCATCCTTAGCCACAAGTCCCTAAATAATTAGTCAGTCCTATCTCATTTAGTAAATAAGTCTCAAAACTAGCATATATCCCAATATCCCCTATAACAATTTTTTATCAAGAGATTCTTAACCAGGCCATATATAAGGTTTAATACATAGACTGAATCCAAGCTTGTTCTTTGGATTGGTAGATGGGTTATATAAATAATTTAATTAATTAATTAATTAAGAACCTGATCCCCTTCTTATAATTCCTCATATGGAATATAGGTATCGCTTAAGGAATATCATGAACCAAAAACCTTACAAGACCATCCAATAATATTTTCATCATAACCCTGGTATCGCTTTATGTGTGGTATAATGTCACCGCTCACTGAGTTTTTCCTTTGTAGTCTTCTAAGGGATCTTAAGTGTCACCCATGGGGTATATAATAAACTGACATCTGAGTCTATCCTTGTAAGTCTATATACAGTGTCCAAATATCACTTAGGGGGTATATAGAATCATCCCTCTGATTATATCGTTGGAAATCATCTAAGGAGTCTAAGTGTTAGTAAGTGTAGGTATAGAAATAACCAAATGAGTTTATCCATGACATTCATATATGAAACCATGTGTCACCCAAGGAATATAATAAACATTCAATCAATACATTTAATCATTTCAATTAAACCTCACCTCAGAAAGTTGATCAAGGAATGGGAAAAGCCTAGAAGTCTTAGCCTCTTAATTATATCACATGGGAAATGTCAATGTAGGAAGAAACACATGCTTAAAAAAGATATTATATGTCCATATTATAGGGACATTGTATTCCATTCCATTCCTACAATCAATTTAGGTTACAATTACAATTTATAATTCAATTCATCAATTAGAATCCCATGGTAAGGGAAAATGTCATACTAAAAAGGTATTCAAGTTTATATGCCACCAATGGTAGTCCAGTTAATTAAACAACACACCCAAAGGGTGGTTATAATTTAAGGTTAATAACCACTAATCATTTATCAAGGGTCTCAGTAATTATATAGGTTATACCTATCCATTTTAATCTAGGATAAAATTCCATTTCAAGGTAGATTATCATAAAATCATGCACATTGAACAAAAACATATATATAAACACCCTAACATTAAGAGAAATGTATGATACCACCTACCATAGGTCCTTATTAGTGTTCTCATCCAGTAACAGGTACTAATTCGACTCAGATCAGGAGGAAAATGAAGAACAAATGAAGAACCTAAAAGTAGGGCTTAACATCTTGCACCTGAAAAACTCTGTTGATCCTAAGATAAAGGAATAATGATCCAAAATAATTGGGTACTCTATTGTGAAAATACAATGAAGTTGTTGGGGCTTGATTCTGATTTTGGATAAATAATGAGATTAAACCATAGGTTTAGGCTTTAGGAGGAGCTCTAATATGTTCACTGTTGTACAGAGGAATAAATGAAGATATAATTAAGGTTATTAGATTAATTTTGTGTAAAAAGTTCATTGTTACTCTAAAATACTGGGTTCTATAATTTTTACCCTTGGTTGTCCAAACAATGCACTAATCATGCACTCACTAATGTGCTAAGGGAGAACCCACAAGGTCACTGTGCATGGTTTTACTAACCGTATGAAAAATGTGAAGAAAAACAATGTCAAAAAATGAAGGTTCTCCCACATGGGTGTGCACTTCCAACTGGATGGTTTGAAAAAATCATTTGGTATCCTCTTTCCCTCTTTTCAAGCCTCTCATGTTCTGTTAGACTATGTGGCATGTCCTTCATGATTTCTACTAACCGTCTGGCCTGCTTGTTTTTCTCAAAAAGTTTGATTTTAGGCTCCGAACTAGCCCCATGTAACCTTGATACCCCCATAACCTAAAAGGGTATACACAATAGTCTCTAAATAATAATTCAAACTAAAAAATGAAGGAAATTAAAATATTTTGTACCTCATGAAAGAGTTGGGTTCTTACAAACATCCTCCATTAAAGTAATTCTTCCTCGAATTGACCTTCCAAGGGTGGGGAAGAATCATCTATGAACAACTCCATCCAATGTACTCATACATCAGCCTCATACTCGTAGATCTCATACTGTAACTGGTAATGCTACCATAGTACCCATACTAGAGGAACTGACTAGCCTTAAATAACCTTTATGTTGCGATCCACAATACTAATAGGATGTTCCTCAAAGGACGCATATACTTGTAACTAAACCACCTCAGGATGAAAAGCATGAGAAAATTCTGAATGATAATTACATAGTTGAGATATATGGAATATTTCATTCATGTATCACTACTGATGAGGTAACTACAATCAATAGGTGACCATACCGACTCTCTCAAGAATCTCAAACAACACAACATATCACGGTGAAAGATTACCTATTCTGTATATCCGTCTATGTCCCAGCCACGGTGAAACATTTAAAAGGAAATTATACCCAACTTTGAACTCCCTGGTTCATCTATAGAAATCGACATAAGATTTCTATTGAGACTATGTAGTATCCATTTTCTTCTGAATCATCCAAACATGCTATGTAGTCTCTTGTATGTCATGAGGTCCAATCATAGCAACATATTTTGCCTTTAATGATTATAGGTGTGATTGGAATATCCTACCATAAAAATACTCATAAGGTTCCATATGAATAGTATCCTGGAAGCTATTTTTGTAGGAAAACACAAATATTGATATGTGCCTCTCTTAAGATCCCCCAAAATCTAGGATGCATGCCTTTAACATGTCCTCAAGAAATTGTATCATGTGTTCTAACTATCCATCGGTCTGAGGGTGGTATGATGTTATTAGAATCACCAGATCACCCAATGCCCTCATCAAACCATTCCATAATGGTGAAATGAATGAGGGCTCCCTATCTAAAATTATAGTATGAGTGACCCCATGAATTCATATTATCTCATGGATATACAACCTATCAATCTCATATACTAAAAATGTCTCCTTGATAGGTAGGATATGAGAAAACTATGATATCATGTCAACAAAAATCCAAATGGCATCATTTCCTCAAGGTGACCTCAGTAAACTAGTCACAAAATCTCTCACAACATCATCACATTTCCACTCAGGAATGGGAACCTCTTTTAAAAGTATGGTTAGTCACTTGTGTTCTTCCTTTACCTGCTAATAGGTGGAACACCTCTTGAAAAATATAGCTACATCTCTTTTCATACCTGACCACTAGTATTAGGGAAATAAATACCTATACATATAGGTGGTGCTAGGATGCACCTCCCAAGATGAACCATGAAATTGAAACATCATCTCCTCATGCATGTCTATTGAAACCCATACACATCCTTGTATACTCAAAATTTTATCCTTGACTATGGTCCAACTAGGAGGAGGGTCCTCACCATCCACACTTTCCCATAAGACTAGGACCTAAAAATCTAATAATTGCCTCTTCCTCACTCTATTGAGAAGGGTAGAGGTCACCTCCAAGGATGAATGAAAAGTCTTCCTCTGACTATCATGTTCATCCCAGTGCATCTTAGAGAACAAATCCAAAAGATTCCACTCACCACTGGCCTCCTAGACCTCATGTATCTGAGTTCTCATACTCAGTGTATTGGCCACTACATTACCTTTACTAGTCATATAGGAATGATCAAAGTCAATATATTGTTGGTACTCAACCCTCCTTCATTGTCTTTGATTAAAATCATGCTTTTAAATATATATTTGAGGCTTTTGTGGTCCTTGTACACCAAAAAAATGATATCCCAGTAAATAGTGTCTCCAACAGCACAAAGCATGAACAACTACAACTAACTCAAGATCACGCATCAGGTTATTCCTCTCATGTGTCCTCAAATTTTGATACTCGTATTCGGCGAATCTATCCCCCTATATCATCACTTCTTAAAGTACAATACATGTTGTATCACAATATATTGTGTATCTTCTTATTGGTTTTGGAAAAATTAGTATTAGTGTTGAAATCTATCTTCCTTTCAGCTTCTAAAAGGCTAAATCACATGCATCTTAATATACAAACTTCACACCCTTCTTTTTCAAGAAAATAAGTGGAACTGTGAGGCATGTCATGTCTTCTATAAAACACCTTCAATATCCATCCACCCCAAAGAAACTCCTAATCTCAAATACGTTCTTGGGATTCTCTCTAGAAAATACATATATAGCCTTCTATGGGTCAACTTAAACTTGTATCTTTGAGATAATATGACCTTGGAGGTAAATATGATCCATCTAGAAGTGAATCCTTTTGAGCTTAGCATATATTCAATGCCCTCTTAGTGTATCCAATATGATATCAAGAAGATTTTCTTGGTCACGTTGATTGTGAGGATACACCAAGATATCATCCATGAATACCACAACAACAAAAATCAGATAAGGATGGAAAAATTGGTTCTTCAGTGACATGAAAAATTCTGGAATACTCATGAGATAGAATGGCATAAATAGATATTCATATAGATCATACCTTCTATGAAAATATGTTTGGAATATTTTTTGATGGTCTAACATGCACCTGATGATAACCCGGTCTAAAATCTATATCTGAGAACACTTGATCTCCTCAGATATGGTGAAATAGATTATCTATTTGTGGTAAAGGATACCTGTTCTTAACCATATTTTTGTTAAATTTCTATTAATCCACCCGTATCCTAAGTGTTCTATCCACCTTCTTCGCAAAAAGGACCGGAAAACCCCACAGTGAAGTACTGGGTTGGATAAATGATTTTACATCTAAATCCTCAATCCATATATTGAGATAATTCATCTTAGTAGTATTCATCCTATTAAGAACAATGGATACTGGTGTAGAATCTATCACTAGCTTGATAGAAAACTATACCTCTCTTATTGGAGGTAATCTTGTAAATTAATCTGGGAAAACATCCTTGAAATGATCAACCACTAGAGGGAAATCTTCCTAATGTGTTTGCTGATCATATAGATATAAACTCACAACCTATGATGTCATACCACCCATCCCATGTTGCTTAGTTCTATATAGGCTTGAATAGACATCCCATTCACCCTTATGAATAAACACTCTTCCCTCTGGTGATTTGAAGGTCACCCTTCAAGGATAGTAATCAACGAAAGCATGAAATGGAACCAAGCTGTCCATTATGAGAATGATATAAAAAACAATCATCTTGAGGGAAAATAGGTCCCACATGAAGTGACCCCCACTGATATCAAATGACACTCCCTACACTAGCATAAATCCTTTGTAATAATCCCCATCAAATTATCAAGTGCAATAAATCCATCAAAACACTAAACGTTGACCCAAGGCTCTCCACATAGGGAACAAATATAAATCAATGTGAAGTGCCTGTATCGAAAATAGAATATGCAAAAGTAGATTCTACTAGAATAGTACATATCACAATAGAAGGTTTGATAATCTGATCTTCATGGGTTATTTTCACTTCCTATATATGGAATAATCCACAGAATTGTGATATAGCCTCGCTACCAAGAGCAGAATCGCTCTAATGTCACTATAAATCTAGGGTTTGACTACCACGGACATGAGCACCACCTCGGCCTGATCAGCCAGCTTTACTCTAGCTCCCTGCCTGGTGAGAAGCTATTAACCTCGATCCTACATGTGGAGTCAGTGCAGACCCACTCTCACTGGCCTTTTGAGAAAAATTTCTACAAAATAAATATAAATGGCCCATCTTTCTGCAAGACCGACACTCGACAGGGCCCATCATGCACTAAGGTCTAGTATGTCCCTATCTACTACACCGGTGGAACCTCACCTAGCTATCATAGTATTTTCATGGAATACTATTTTCACCGCATGGAAGCTCCAAATAATGCTTCCTTCTATTGGTCAATTCAGTACAAAATATAGGTTTCGAACCACCCTGGATCACACCTCCATCCACTCTGGGGTTACGCTCTATGATAAGCACTTGATTCACTATTCTCAAAATTGTAGTCAACCAAAAGGTATTTAACTTCAATCAGATTTCATGCCTGAGACCATGCTCTAATCTCTTGGCTTTATGTGACTCCTCACCCATTAGAATAGTTGTGTGAAGTGTTAGAGTTCAATAAAACAATTCAAATAATCCATAAATAATAACATGACCTACTCTAAGTGTAAAAAATATGGAGATCTATTATCCCTCAATGTCTTAAGATAGAATTAATCATAAAATTTTAGATTAAAATACATAAAAGACATCTCTTTATGATGATCCATTAGAGTAATTACATCCCACTATCTTTTGGTTGAATCATGTAGCATGTAAGAAGAAAGATTTACCCTCCTCTGAGGGGATATCTTAAGATACTCAAAGTTTGATATCACAAAATCTATCCATTACTCTAAAAAATGTGGTCCTCCATCCCCTAAACATGAGTGTGTCTTCTATTTCTAGAACTCACATGTCAACTCTTCAATAGTTAGAGCGGGTTTTGGTGCTCCCTGAACAATCTTCATGAATAGAATACGGTTTTCATGGAATTGTGCCTCATCAACTGTGTATGGTATGACCACTGGTGCCTTATATAGAACTACTTGAGGATCAACAAGTATCTCGTGGTCCACTACATCTAGATCATACTCACCTATACCCTCCTGGAACAAGACTACATGATTTAGTGGTGGAATATATCTTCGAATTCCAAGATCATCTCTCATAGAAAGATTCAAAAACTAAAAGAACCAAATATATTTAAATAGTATAGGTATAATAATTACTATATAAGAATCAAACCCCTATTCCCTCTCCTTGATTCAGGTCAGGGTGACATTAAAATGTTATGAAAACAAGATACACTGCCTATATCCCACTAGTAAGGTTGTATTTGGGTCTAGTTCCCTCCTATAATAAATTAAATTTCACAATCCGTTTTCAAATTTATTTAATTTTTTTTCTTTAAATGGTTCACCACTCCCAATTCATAAGGGACCATACTCCTCATGAACCAAAATATTTCATCATCTCAATTCATACCTTAACACGTTCCAGTCCATGTGACTCATGTTCTTTGAATGAACATGCCAAAATTTATTTCATATGGTGTCTTCTATACCCTAATTGGGAAAACATTATTTAGGTTATGACACACACTCTATGTACCAACCAGGTTCCCTAATTCCATTCATAATCATTTATCAAATAGTATGTATATAAATGATGGAACATATCCCAACATTATAAAATCAAGTAATGCATCCAAAATGACATGGCATAATGCATGGAATGTGAATTGTAAAAGGTTCCTAAAATGATGTCTGGGATAGTATATCATCATCCCATCAAGTTGAGAAAAATAAAACCCAAATTCATATCAATTATCAATTCTAAATTTACATGCCTCACATAGTAGGGGAATCAAACACCTGTAATAGTCAAAATCCAAAAAAAAATCATTTAAGGCAATTTGTATTTTTTCTGTACGCAGGTTAGATACTCGTAGACACAAATCATTACCAAATTCTAATACATTCCAATGCTAATATATTGTCACCAAATAATAAACCAAAAATAGAAAATTCTATGATACCACTTTGTAACATCCCAGACCCAGATTCCCCTGAATGGTGCCTTGATCTTGGTTGGCCACATGGCCTCAAGACCATCTCTCTAAATTCGAGAGGCCACTGACTAAAATCAGGGGCCTATAGTGTATCTGTGGGGAGACTATGCCATATTTTCATTGTGTAACACAACGGTATCAAACATAAAATCAGTAGAGGGAGAAATAAAATAACCATACAATAGATAAACATCAAAAGATAGGAATATATAACAATTCTAGAAGTAATCTCATATACAATGATGATCATGTCATGTGTCTACAAAGCATACAAAATAGGTATACATATAAGGTGTACAATACATGTATCAAACTACCAAAAAGACTATAAAGATATATTACTAGCTAGAATAATGAGCCGCATCTCGGTCTTGTGCTCCCCTACCCCAATGAAACAATAAAAAACCTATAACATGGTACTTTCCAATATCCATACCTACAGACGTCTAAACTTTGTGGGTACTAAAGTCATCCTAAGTAGGCTGTGAGATAGAATCAAAGTAGGCCACAACCAATGATGTATAATTCCATCCAGTCATTGAATATATAATTATAGTCGTGTGTATGAAGTAATAAAAAATATAAAGTAATTTCTGAAGGTAAACAACACCTGAAGGTCTATGTTTTCTTGGAATCCCGTCTTATGCTACCTTATACAGCCTTAGCTGGAAGTCTTTGAATAAATAGTCAGTCCTATATCATTTAATAAATATTTCTCAGGAAGTGTATTGTAGCCTAGTGTCCCTTTTAATGATATTTGATCAAGATATTCCTACCCAGACCATCTATAAGGTGTATGACTCTAACTGGATATAGGCTTGTGCTTTGGATTGAAAGATGCGTCATATAATTCATTTCATTAATTAATCAATTAATAACTATATCCCATCCTTAAAATACCTTATTTTTAATTCTAGTATCACACCAAGAATATCATGAACCAAACACCTTTTAATCACATCCATAGTGGTCCTCATAAGAACCCATGTATCACTCTAGGAGTGGTATAAGATCACTGATCACTAAGTCTATCATTGGCGGTCCACTAAGGGATCCCAAGGGTCACCCATGGCATATAAAATAAAATTCCCTATAATTCCATCATTGGTAGTATATATAAAAAGTCCAAGTATCATTCGATTGTATATAAAATCATCTCTCTGAGTCAGACCTTATAAATCTGTTAGGGTGCCCAAGTGTCACTTGGTGTAAAGAGAGAAACAACCAAATGAGTCATTCCATGGCGTTTTTATATGAACCCATGCGTCACCCAAAGAACATAATAAACATTCAATCAATAAATATAATCATTTCAATTAAAACACTCCTCATATGGTGGTGAAAGGAATTGGCTAAGCTTATAAATATTAGCCTCTTAATTATCACATGTTGGAAATATCAATAGAAGAAGCAACACATTTTTAAATAAGCAATTTTATTAACATAGCCTAGGGACATGATCTTAAATTCACTTACTATAATAAATTAAAATTAATATTATTATTTAAAATTCAATTGATCATTTAACATCCCATGGAAAGGGAAAATAACACACTAAAACGGTATCCAAGTTCATATGTCATCCTTGGTGGTCAAATAAATTAAACAACACACCTAAAGGGTGGTTCGAATTTAAGGTTCGTATCCTTTAATCATTTATCAAAATTCTCATTGATTACATAGGTCATAACTATTCATTTTAATTGAGTATTAAATTCCACTTCAAGGGATATTCTTAGAAAGTCAGGTGCACGTCAAAACAACACATATATAAACACACTAACTTAAATAGAAAATCATGAGACCTCCTACTCTCGTATCAGCTCTAGATTTGACTCAAATCGGGAGAAAATGTAGAACATGTAATGAACATGAAAATAGGTCATATGAACATACACCGGAATACCTATTCCGATCCAAAGTTAAATAAAGAATGATACAAAAATAATTGAGTACTCAACAGTGTGAATCCAATGAAATGATCGACGCTCAATTTTGTGTCTGGGTGGAAGAAAAATATCAAATCCAAGGTTTTGGATCCAATAGAAGCTTTAATGATTTCACTTCTATGTGGATGAAAAAATGAGAATAGAATTTAGGTTATAAGATTAATTAAGAGAAAAAGTCATTATGCCTCAAAATACTGGGCTACATGATTTGTCAGCACAGTTTCCCAAATCATACATCAATGGTGCGCCCACTTTTGTGTTAAGGGGCACTTTCACAGTCACTTTGAATGGTTTTACTAACCATATGAATCCTATGAAAACATTTCTATCAAAAACTACATGTGCTCCTGCATAGGTGTGTGCCTCTAACCACAGGGTTTCAAAAACTGTGAAGGCTCCTATTGCACTCTGTCTAGGCCTCAAATGGTTAGTCATGTCATGAGTCCTATCACGTATGGTTTCTACTAACAATGTGGACTACTTTTTTCCCAAAAAAAATTGTTTTGAGCTCCGAACATGCCTCATAAACCTGTAATACCTTCATAATCTCAAAGTATGTACACATTAGGTCACAAATAAGCCTTTCTACCAAAAATTTATGGACAGTAAAATATTTCGCACCTCAACAAAGAACCAGTTTTTTCAAACATGATAAGGAAATTGAATAAGGTTTTTTTTAGGGATTCGATAAACAAAAAGGATTTTTGAGTGTAATTAAATGATGATAGGTTATGACCTTTAAAAAGTGAAAGGATGGAACCTTTTGAAATTTATTAAAATATTAGATTAATGTAAATTAATTTTTAGGTGAAAAAGGACCTAAACTGACATAATTATATGATATTATGTGTATCGGTATAAATAGTATTAAAAATATAATTTGAAAAAGTTTAAAATAATTTGTTATCCTTATCTATTTCTTTTAACCCTTGTTAACCCATTTGAAAATTATCGTGATAAGAATGTTTTTACTCTTTACAGGTCGATATAGTTACTATAAAAGAAAAATTGACCAATAGATGGACTTTGGTGGATATTTTTAAATATATCTCATTCACATGGATTAAAATATTATTTATAGTAATTTTAAAACATTAGGTAAAATATTATTTATTGTAAAATATCATTACAATCATTTTTTGAATTATTCATTTAATTTGACTTTGAAAACAATATGATTAGAATGGAATTAGAATATAATCCATTAAAAATCACTAAAATGTTATATTTGCCTCCAAAATTCATGGAACCCAAAAATTATTTCTATTTATATTACTTTTATAATTTTTAAAATAATTTATTTTCTTTTTCTACTAATTGGATAAATATCGTGTCGGATTTGCCTAAAACATTAAGTAAATTATTTCATTACTAATTTAGAAATAATTTAACTTTATAAAAACAAATAATTTATATTTAAAAATCATATTTAGAACCAAACATAAGTTTTTTATCCTTGTCACAAACTATTATAGTTATTATAAACAATAAAGTGACATTTTTGTCTTATATTTTACTTAATAGGTCAAATTTAGAGAAATATGGAACAATGTGGCCATATATATCTGATAATTTGATGTACATGGCCAAAATAAACTCATAAAATATGAAAAAGTAAAGTTATAGAGTAAATTTTCTGTCTTTATTGTATTATTTAAAACCTTAATTTCTTGATTTACCCTTATCGTAGTGATAAATATTATTAATGTTACTACTAATGGTGACTAAAAATACAAGTGATATATTTTCCAAATTTGGACCTAATAATTAAAAATATATAATCCACTTTAAAGGATTCAATTAAAGTAAGTGGAAGAATTTAATTTAAAATTAGACGTGCGAGATGCGACAGAATACTATTTTTTTAGGAAAAATTCATTTAGGAATAAAATCATTTTATACTATATCTAATTATCAAATTCATAAAAAAGACCATAATTAGATCATATTTAATAAAAATGGAACTAATTAATTTTTAAAAATTATCTGAAATAGAATTAGACTTTGTAAATACTTGAAAATAAAATACAATTTTCAAAAAAATCAACATTTTCCACTATTCATTGAAAAATAAAACTTTTCATAAAGATCTCAAAACTTCATCATATGATAATTTTGATATGTTAATTTCAGAAATTATATCCAATTTATCAAATAAAATTTCTAAATGTTCCCCAAATTAATTATAATATTTTTTCATAAAAGGAAATAAAATCCATTTTTGAAGAAAACCTATTTTTGAAGAATAAAATGACTACTAAAAATTGAGAGACTATTTAATAATAAATTATAAATATTTAATAGGAACTTTATATTTAATAAATCTATTAATCTTATTAGTACCCACTAATTTAACAGCTAGGTTGTAATAGTCAAATTTAAATAATAGTATTTCATAGTTCAGTTAATCTCAGTGTTGTGTGTCATATACGCTATTAGTCATATTTTAATTTTTTTAAATATTAGAGTGTTATATAGATGGAATGTAACATCCCAAGTAAGTAATGAATAATAGATATTTTTATCTATGTCTATTAATGATAAAGATAGTGTTTTAGAGGCTTAAAATGAAAATAAATACAATCTTATGCATGGAATACACTAATATTCTTAAAAGATTGTTTTAGTGCCTTTTGATGGAAAACCATTTTTGAATCTATATTTTGACAATTTTATAAACTATGTTTGTCAAAATAAACTTATCCTTTATTATTGGGACATCAAAATTTACCTTGTGTGAATTTTTGGTATTTTTCTGACAATGTTCATTTTTTAATGAATAGTGAAAAATACTGCATTTTACATAAAAACTACTTTTAATATAATTTATTTATATGATTAGATTATGTTTTGAATTGGTTTTGAAGTGAAATTAGAATATATTTTTACCATTTTATCCAATGGTGGTCATTGGAATCAATTTCACTTTGAAATTAGACTTAAACTGGTGTCAATCTTTTGATACTTATTGTTTTGTAAAAACACGCTATTTGCTCTGGCAGCGGGAATTAATTATTGAATTAATTAATGTGACTTATATGATTTGAATTTTGTAAAATAGACTTCATTTTTGAATTCGGAATATCAAATATAGCTTAGAGTTAATTTTTGGTAATTTTCTGAAAAACTTCAATTTTTGATGAATAGTGAAACCACTAAGTGGTAATCAAGCAAACTGATTTTTCAGTTAAATGAAAGTTTACCACTAATGTGTATTGAATTTTGAAAATCCGACATACATGGTTGTCATTAAGAAGTAAAATGTGGTTCAATGAGATTAAAATAATTTTTTGGTGAATAGTAACTTATTAAGTTTTTAATCGCGATTAGTGGTAATTAGTGTAGTTTAAGGAATAAATAATGCTTTAATAATATAAAATGACCTAGAAACATGTCCCAACCTTATTGGTTGTGTCATGGCCGACCAAGACAAGCCATGGGTCAACTTGGGGACCCCATGGATCCACTTTTGTTGGGAAATGACATAAATTACTTTTTATTTAATGTTAAAGTGAAAATGACACAAACATAATATGTTTTGCGAAAACATTTTTTAAGTGGGGTTATACAAGTCCAAATTTTGATTATAAATATTCAATGGAAAGATAAAAAGATTTCCGACATCATAGTAATTTTTTTATAATTTTTAGACATTAAATAAATTTAATTATTTATGACATAATAATGATGCAGCGATGACATCATTATTTGACGATTTAAATAAAATGGAAAGATAATATAAAATCTATGAACTACACATGGCCAAAACCAATTTGATGAGTGGATTTCGATGCCTTATAACCTTATCCACGAATTATATCAATGTGGGACCTTTTAAAACCGAAACACATTTTCAAATAATGTAATGTTTCTTTACTTTCCAAAAGTGCCCCTCCTCTCCTCTTATAAAAGGCCCCCACCTCTACCTCATTTCACACACTCTTCAAGCCATTGGCTCGGCCAACCCCTGCCCATTTGCTCTCTCCACATCCCTCTCCTCATCCTATAGGATTCCCTTTGGGCATAATCCTTTCAAAGGAAGCCTTTAGGCTCAAATCAAAAGGAGTTACACTTTTTAAAGGTAATTGTTTCTCTCATGTTCATTTGTTTTATTTTGCTTCTCCAACCCCCTAAAATCTTTTTATTTCCTTCTTTTATAACATCACCAGTATCTTCAATATACTAGGATGTTGTTATAAGATTTATTCGAGCTACACTCTCACACAACTACATCAAATGGTTAAAGAACATACGGTTTCCGTGGATGGCGAAATTCTGCCTCCCGAAACGATGATTGTTCAAAACTCATTAAACACCTTCAAAGGTGGCCATTATGATGTCACTATTTTTATATATGATATATAATATGTATATGTTTTCCTTAAGCTTCTGTTTTTCTTCATTTTGGTCATACTTTATGGTTTCCATTATGGGTAAACACGATATCTTCATTTTAGGAAGTGCGGACTACCGCCCCCTAAAAGTGATTTGATTCGTTAATACCATGTGTGGGATGTGTAAAGGATAAAGTTAATGATATTATATATGTTATTATACTGGAGTTATAACATACTCTTATACCATTATGAATCCATTCCATGAAGTATGAAATATAAATGGAATTAGCGTTCATGCGTACGTACGGCTTACCGTCTCCATGAACGGTGCGTTTCATTTCTTACCTCTAAATGATTATGTAATATTATAAATGCATGAATGTACTGGATATATCATGAATATCATTCTGGTATAATGAACCTTTGACCAAATTAACAACATGTAAGTATAAGAAGTCTATTTTTGACTTAAGAACCAAATACCGACAAAATGAACATTATTAACTTAAATGATTACATGATGTTCATAACATGGTATAAAAGGAATAATGAACTTGAAAAAGATTCATAAGCAAGTAGAGATTAACTCAAGTTTATTATTCAGGAGTTTAAAGAACGGTCGGGTCAAGTCGGATACGAGGTATGGGACTTCGTTTCAATCTCCTTTCGTTGAGGCATATTTTATTTTATACACAACTTTCTTTTATACGGTGTATAAACCCCTTTGACTTTTACGTTTATTCAAAAGGAATCTTTTTTATACGAAGCGTTTACTAAATGACAAAAGGGAATGTTTTTGTCGTACGTATGCGGCGACAACGACTTCTCCGTCGTCGTGACCGTTATTTGAGTTTCGGCTTCCTCTACAAGCCATACTTTTTTTTAAAAGAAAAATAAATACCATGTTTTACTTTTCTTTTATTTTGGTAGTGAAAATGGTTTTCATAATGTTTTTATTATATCAATGTATTGTATTGATATCTTGTGATTGAAATGTGGAAATGTTATGTTTCCTTTATGCATGTTTTATGTGATATGATTATGTTATGGTTCTTGGGCATTATTATGAAGACGGGTGGTTCCGTGATAAACTAAGGGCGGGTGAGCCCGTTATAGCTCTCCAATGCATTGGGTAACGCGAAGGAGTGAAACGTTAAGGTTTCTCCGAAGAGATTTTAGGGAATATACTGTGATGGGTATTCCAAACGTAACCAAGAGGGTTACTCCCTACGTAAGAATGTTATGAATGCCTCATGTTACCTTTACGTATTATGATGTATATGATTTATTCATGTTTTTATGAGGTATGTTAAAGTGCCTATGTTTTATGGGTAAAGTATGATTTCATTCTTATGTATATATGAACTCATGTTTCCTTTCCATGTTTTTTTTATAACCCATACTGAGTTTTTATGCTCATCCCAAGTTTTTGAAATGTTTTTCACAGGTCAAGGGAAAGGTACATGATAAGATGATAGAGTCAAGGATGTGTCAAGAAATAATCCATGTTTTATTTTAAATGTGTTTCCATTGATGGGAATGAAGAATACTATCTTTATGTAACCACTTTGTTTATATGTGGAATGTAATGCAAGTTTTATGATCTAATTCTCTAAAACTCTAAACCCGAAAAGATCCTCAATGTGTAATCTTGTAATAACTCAAGATTAAGTAAGGTTTAAGGCTGGGGCCTTATAGTTGGTATCAAAGGTCGGTTTAGATAACTTTAGGAGTTAGAATTCTATTAAATGATTATCCGAAAATATTTTTTTTTTCGAAATGACATAGCATTTAAAGATTACCATGTTGCTTCATCTAAGACATGTTTGTTCAGAATGGTTTTCCGCAGAGGAAACAGGGAAGTAGTGCTAGGAAGGCATACAGAAGGAAATAACCTTCCGAATCAGCATCTAGAAATGGTCGGAATTAGAACTGAACAGTTTGTTGCAGTAATGGCGCAGTTGACTCAAGCGATAAATGGCGGTGGTATCCATGCACGAGATCAGCCAGATCAACCGCAGAGGAACATGGCAGTGGTGGAACATTTCATGAGGCAACATCCACCATCATTCAGAGGATCATCTGACCCTGTGCAAGCTGAAGGGTGGATTAAAGCACTGGAGAAGATTTTTGATGTCATGGGGTGTTCAGACAATCAAAAGGTTAGTCTTGCTATTTACCGTTTGGAGGGTGAAGCAGATCAGTGGTGGTCTATGGTTAAAAATATCAGGGACGCCGATGAGATTGATGCTCTTGACTGGGATGAATTCAAAGGTATGTTTCTTGAGAAGTATTTTCCTAAGGCTGTTCGACTTAGGATGGAAAAGCAATTCTTGGAATTGAGTCAAGAGGAAGACTCAGTGGCTGCCTATGAAGAAAGGTTCACTCGATTGGAAAGGTATGCTCCAAATTTTATCCGGGACCTTGATAGTAAAATCAATCGTTTTTACTCAGGATTAAAGCCAAATTATCGAAGGGCATTAGCTTCTCGTGAGTTTAAAAGTTATGAAAAGCTTGTTCGATGTGCTGATAAGGTGGAAATGGAGTTTGCCGATGACCAAGTGTTCTATAACAACCAGCAGAAGAAGAGACCGAGGTGGCAGGAGAAAGGTAAGAATTCTTCAAAAAAGTCTGATGGTAAGAGAACTAAGTTTCCAGTTTGTGATAAATGTGGCAAAAGGCATGCTGGGGAATGTCTTCTGAATTCTGGGAAGTGCTACCGATGTGGTAAGATGGGACATAAGGCTCGTGATTGCACTGAAAAGGATCAAGGTGAAGGTAAAAACAAATTTGATTTACAGTTAGTGAAATGTTTTAAGTGCGATGAGATGGGTCACTATGCAAACGAGTGTCCGACAAGGAGCTTGAGTGATGGGAAGCAGTTAGAATACAAGAAGAAAGGGGTGGTGAAATCCTTTGCAACTACTTCAGCGGATGTCGGGCCATCAAATGAAGTCGTATCAGGTACTTTGTTTGTTTTTTCAGACTATGCCAGTGTGTTGTTTGATTCGGGGTCTACACATTCTTTCATCTCTGAAACCTTTTCTAGTAAAATGGGAATACCATCTCAAGAAATGACTCCTGAACTATTGGTAAAAACACCTGGGGGAAGTGTCGAGGAAAAAAGAATTTATAAGAATCTTCCTATCCTTATCTGTGGAAAGAACCTACTTGCAAACCTTATTGTTCTACCTCTAGTAGAGTTTGATGTTATCCTGGGTATGGATTGGATCTCTATTTACCATGCTAAGATTGACTGTAGAGCTAAAGAAGTTTCTTTTCAGAAAGACTTTCAGTTTGTTTACAAGAATGAACCATTACTTTTGATAACTTATGAAGAGGCCGAGAAACCTGTAAAAGATGGAAATGAATGTTACCTTGCACACGTCGTTGAAAATAAAGGAACTGTTCAGATTAATGATGTGCCAGTGGTAAATGAGTTTCCTGATGTTTTTCCTGATGACTTGCCTGGAATAATACCAGATCGGGAAGTTGAGTTTACTGTTGACTTAGTTCCTGATGCTAAGCCAATTTTGAAACCCCCTTATCGAATGGCACAAATTGAACTTTTAGAGTTGAAGGAGCAATTGCAAGATTTATTAGAGAAAGGTTTCATTAGACCTAGCACATCACCTTGGGGTGCTTCTGTTTTATTTGTTAAAAAGAAAGATGGTTCTATGAGACTTTGCATTGATTATAGAGCCTTGAATAATATCACTGTTAAGAACAAATATCCTTTGCCTCATATCGATGATTTGTTTGATCAGCTCCAGGGAGCTCAGTTTTTTTCAAAGATTGACCTGAGATCGGGGTACCATCAGCTGAAGGTAAAGGAGGCAGATATTCCGAAGACCGCATTCCGTACGAGATATGGCCATTATGAATTTGTAGTAATGCCTTTTGGGCTAACCAATGCACCTGCTGTATTCATGGACTTAATGAATAGAATTTTCCATGAGTTCTTGGATAAGTTTGTGGTGGTTTTCATTGATGATATTTTGGTGTTTTCTAAAAGTAAATAGGAGCATGAAAAACATTTAAGGGTTATCTTGCAAACCTTAAAAGAAAAGAAATTGTATGGGAAATTCAGCAAGTGTGAGTTTTGGTTGCAACAAATATCTTTCTTTGGTCACATTGTTTCTAAAGATGGAATAACTGTTGATCCTGCAAAAACAAAAGTTGTGGAAGAATGGCCAAGACCCACAAATGTAACCGAGATTCGTAGCTTCCTTGGTTTGGCGGGCCATTACCGAAGGTTTGTTAGAAATTTTTCACGGTTATCTAGTCCAATGACTAAGCTAACTCGGAAGGGTGTCAAGTTTATCTGGACAAAAGAATGTGATGATTGTTTTCAGGAATTGAAAAGAAGATTGGTGAATGCTCCAGTTTTGGCACTACCTTCCAGGAATGGTGAGTTTGTTATATACAGTGATGCTTCATTGAAAGGACTTGGTTGCGTCCTAATGCAGAATGATCAGGTAATTGCTTATGCTTCACGACAGTTGAAAACTCATGAGGTAAATTACCCTACACATGATTTGGAATTAGCTGCTGTTGTTTTTGCTTTAAAAATTTGGAGGCATCATTTGTATGGAGTAAAGTGTGAAATATATACCGATCACAAAAGTTTAAAGTATATATTCACTCAGAAAGAGTTAAACATGAGACAAAGGAGATGGCTGGAATTAATTAAGGATTATGATTGTACAATTCATTACCATCCGGGAAAAGCAAATAAAGTGGCTGATGCTTTGAGTCGAAAAAGTAATGCTTCATTAACAATGTTGCGTTTGGAACGTGATCCTTTGGTTAAGGATTTGATGAACTTTGGCATAGAAGTTGTTGGTGCAGGAAGTCCTTCTGTTTTGTTTCAGGTATCAGTGAGATCTTCTCTATCAGATAGAATCAAGCAAGCACAGAAGCAAGACAGTGAGTTGCAGAAAAGGGTAGAGCTGGTTCATAAAGGTAAGTTGCCTGAATTCAACATTGATAATGATTGCGTTTTGAGATTTGGGAAGAGATTGTGTGTGCCTTGTGATTCACAGTTGAAGAGAGAGTTGTTATGTGAAGCTCATAGTTCTCCGTTTTCAGTTCATCCGGGCAGTACTAAGATGTATAGAGATCTGCGGGAGTATTACTGGTGGGATGGAATGAAAAGAGATATTGCTGATTTTACTGTGAAGTGTTTGACTTGTCAGCAGGTTAAAGCTGAGCGGCAGTTACCGAAAGGGATGCTTCAGCCTTTACCAGTGCCAGAGTGGAAATGGGAGAATATATCCATGGACTTTGTTGTTGGATTACCAAAGACATCTCGAGGTAATAATGCAATCTGGGTTATTGTTGATCGCTTGACCAAATCTACTCATTTCCTTGCTATACGAGATACTTTCTCTCTTGATCAACTTTCCCGTTTGTATCTTAAAGAGATAGTCAGGTTACATGGAGTTCCTCTCTCCATTGTATCAGATCGTGATCCCAGGTTTACTTCTAACTTTTGGAAAGGCCTTCAGAAGTCGTTGGGTACTGAATTAAATTTTAGTACAGCTTTTCATCCTCAATCAGATGGGCAGTCAGAACGAACAATTCAGACATTGGAGGATATGCTACGAGCTTGTTCTATGGATTATCAGGGAAGTTGGGACCAACATCTTTCTTTGGTTGAGTTTTCATATAATAACAGTTTTCATTCCAGTATACAGATGGCACCATTTCAGGCATTATATGGGAAGCGGTGTCGAACTCCAGCTTTCTGGGATGAAGTGGGTGAAAGGAAGTTGATGGGACCAGAATTGGTAGAAGAGATGGCAGAAAAAGTTCAGCTGATTCAGAAACACATGAGAACAGCTCAGAGCAGGCAGAAGAGTTATGCGGATAACCGGAGGAAGGATCTATCTTTCGAGGTAGGTGATCATGTTTTTCTCAAGGTTTCTCCTTGGAAAAGTGTGATGAGATTTGGTAAGAAAGGAAAGTTGAGTCCAAGGTTCATTGGACCATACGAAATTCTAGAGAGAGTTGGATCAGTTGCATACCGAGTGGCTTTACCTCCGAGTTTATCTCAGGTACACAATGTTTTTCACGTTTCGATGTTGAGAAAGTATATGCCAGATCCATCTCATGTTTTGAGTCCAGAGGTAGTTCAGCTGGAAGAGAACCTATCTTATGAGGAACAACCGGTCCAGATTCTTGACCACAGGGAGCAAGTGTTACGGAATAAGGTGATTCATCAGGTAAAGGTTTTGTGGAAAAACCACATGATTGAAGAGGCAACATGGGAATCTGAAAATGCAATGAGGGATAAGTACCCCCATTTATTCGATAAGTAAATAAATTGCGGGGACGCAATTTTCTAAAGGGGGGAAGGATGTAACATCCCAAGTAAGTAATGAATAATAAATATTTTTATCTATGTCTATTAATGATAAATATAGTGTTTTAGAGGCTTAAAATGAAAATAAATACAATCTTATGCATGGAATACACTAATATTCTTAAAAGATTGTTTTAGTGCCTTTTGATGGAAAACCATTTTTGAATCTATATTTTGACAATTTTATAAACTATGTTTGTCAAAATAAACTTATCCTTTATGATTGGGACATCAAAATTTACCTTGTGTGAATTTTTGGTATTTTTCTGACAATGTTCATTTTTTAATGAATAGTGAAAAATACTGCATTTTACATAAAAACTACTTTTAATATAATTTATTTATATGATTAGATTATGTTTTGAATTGGTTTTGAAGTGAAATTAGAATATATTTTTACCATTTTATCCAATGGTGGTCATTGGAATCAATTTCACTTTGAAATTAGACTTAAACTGGTGTCAATCTTTTGATACTTATTGTTTTGTAAAAACACGCTATTTGCTCTGGCAGCGGGAATTAATTATTGAATTAATTAATGTGACTTATATTATTTGAATTTTGTAAAATAGACTTCATTTTTGAATTCGGAATATCAAATATAGCTTAGAGTGAATTTTTGGTAATTTTCTGAAAAACATCAATTTTTGATGAATAGTGAAACCACTAAGTGGTAATCAAGCAAACTGATTTTTCAGTTAAATGAAAGTTTACCACTAATGTGTATTGAATTTTGAAAATCCGACATACATGGTTGTCATTAAGAAGTAAAATGTGGTTCAATGAGATTAAAATAATTTTTTGGTGAATAGTAACTTATTAAGTTTTTAATCGCGATTAGTGGTAATTAGTGTAGTTTAAGGAATAAATAATGCTTTAATAATATAAAATGACCTAGAAACATGTCCCAGCCTTATTGGTTGTGTCATGGCCGACCAAGACAAGCCATGGGTCAACTTGGGGACCCCATGGATCCACTTTTGTTGGGAAATGACATAAATTACTTTTTATTTAATGTTAAAGTGAAAATGACACAAACATAATATGTTTTGCGAAAACATTTTTTAAGTGGGGTTATACAAGTCAAAATTTTGATTATAAATATTCAATGGAAATCTAAAAAGATTTCCTACATCATAGTAATTTTTTTATAATTTTTAGACATTAAATAAATTTAATTATTTATGACATAATAATGATGCAGCGATGACATCATTATTTGACGATTTAAATAAAATGGAAAGATAATATAAAATCTATGAACTACACATGGACAAAACCAATTGGATGAGTGGATTTCGATGCCTTATAACCTTATCCACGAATTCTATCAATGTGGGACCTTTTAAAACCGAAACACATTTTCAAATAATGTAATGTTTCTTTACTTTCCAAAAGTGCCCCTCCTCTCCTCTTATAAAAGGCCCCCACCTCTACCTCATTTCACACACTCTTTAAGCCATTGGCTCGGCCAACCCCTGCCCATTCGCTCTCTCCACATCCCTCTCCTCATCCTAGAGGATTCCCTTTGGGCAGAATCCATTCAAAGGAAGCCTTTAGGCTCAAATCAAAAGAAGTTACACTTTTTAAAGGTAATTGTTTCTCTCATGTTCATTTGTTTTATTTTGCTTCTCCAACCCCCTAAAATCTTTTTATTTCCTTATTTTATAACATCACCAGTATCTTCAATATACTAGGATGTTGTTATAAGATTTATTCGAGCTACACTCTCACACAACTACATCAAATGGTTAAAGAACATACGGTTTCCGTGGATGGCGAAATTTTGCCTCCCGAAACGATGATTGTTCAACACTCATTAAACACCTTCAAAGGTGGCCATTATGATGTCACTATTTTTATATATGATATATAATATGTATATGTTTTCCTTAAGCTTCTGTTTTTCTTCATTTTGGTCATACTTTATGGTTTCCATTATGGGTAAACACGATATCTTCATTTTAGGAAGTGCGGACTACCGCCCCCTAAAAGTGATTTGATTCGTTAATACCATGTGTGGGATGTGTAAAGGATAAAGTTAATGATATTATATATGTTATTATACTGGAGTTATAACATACTCTTATACCATTATGAATCCATTCCATGAAGTATGAAATAGAAATGGAAGTAGCGTTCATGCGTACGTACGGCTTACCGTCTCCATGAACGGTGCGTTTCATTTCTTACCTCTAAATGATTATGTAATATTATAAATGCATGAATGTACTGGATATATCATGAATATCATTCTGGTATAATGAACCTTTGACCAAATTAACAACATGTAAGTATAAGAAGTATATTTTTGACTTAAGAACCAAATACCGACAAAATGAATATTATTAACTTAAATGATTACATGATGTTCATAACATGGTATAAAATGAATAATGAACTTGAAAAAGATTCATAAGCAAGTAGAGATTAACTCAAGTTTATTATTCAGGATTTTAAAGAACGGTCGGGTCAAGTCGGATACGAGGTATGGGAATTCGTTTCAATCTCCTTTCGTTGAGGCATATTTTATTTTATACACAACTTTCTTTTATACGGTGTATAAACCCCTTTGACTTTTACGTTTATTCAAAAGGAATCTTTTTTATACGAAGCGTTTACTAAACGACAAAAGGGAATGTTTTTGTCGTACGTATGCGGCGACAACGACTTCTCCGTCGTCGTGACCGTTATTTGAGTTTCGGCTTCCTCTACAAGCCATACTTTTTTTAAAATAAAAATAAATACCATGTTTTACTTTTCTTTTATTTTGGTAGTGAAAATGGTTTTCATAATGTTTTTATTATATCAATGTATTGTATTGATATCTCGTGATTGAAATGTGGAAATGTTATGTTTCCTTTATGCATGTTTTATGTGATAAGATTATGTTATGGTTCTTGGGCATTATTATGAAGACGGGTGGTTCCGTGATAAACTAAGGGCGGGTGAGCCCGTTATAGCTCTCCAATGCATTGGGTAACGCGAAGGAGTGAAACGTTAAGGTTTCTCCGAAGAGATTTTAGGGAATATACTGTGATGGGTATTCCAAATGTAACCAAGAGTGTTACTCCCTACGTAAGAATGTTATGAATGCCTCAAGTTACCTTTACGTATTATGATGTATATGATTTATTCATGTTTTTATGAGGTATGTTAAAGTGCCTATGTTTTATGGGTAAAGTATGATTTCATTCTTATGTATATATGAACTCATGTTTCCTTTCCATGTTTTTTTTATAACCCATACTGAGTTTTTATGCTCATCCCAAGTTTTTGAAATGTTTTTCACAGGTCAAGGGAAAGGTACATGATAAGATGATAGAGTCAAGGATGTGTCAAGAAATAATCCATGTTTTATTTTAAATGTGTTTCCATTGATGGGAATGAAGAATACTATCTTTATGTAACCACTTTGTTTATATGTGGAATGTAATGCAAGTTTTATGATCTAATTCTCTAAAACTCTAAACCCGAAAAGATCCTCAATGTGTAATCTTGTAATAACTCAAGATTAAGTAAGGTTTAAGGCTGGGGCCTTATATGGAAACCCCACATTATTTTTTCATGGTATATTTTGAAGTGTGACACACTACCCACCAATATTTATGGTTTTAAATTTTTACAGGAAGCTGTTATGCCCCATTTTTTATTATTTGAGTTATTTTTATATGGTGTACACTACCCTCTGATATATATATATTGTATTTCCTAAGATATCTCCAAGGATTTAGTGGGTTCCTGTTGTATATAAAATACTACGATGGTTACCTGAGATTTTTCTATTATGCTTATGTAGAATATCTAGGTCTGGTGACCTTGGATTCAGCCTTCCGTACTATATTGAAAACATCAGAGATTCTCTTAGATTTATCAATTTCCTATATGGGATGTCTAGGATCTGACCTTGGATTTATCTTGATGAATACTAGAAAGGTGGGATTTATTCCCCTCGGTGATATTTCATGTTGGGGTGTTATACCCCCTGGGTAGATTATATGAGATTATTATGTGGGTTGTTATTCTCCCTAGATAGATTAGATGAGATTACCTTGTAGGGCCTTATTCCCCCAAGACAAATGATAAGGGATTACCAGGAAAGGAATTATTCCCCAAGGATAGATATTATATTTCATGGGTTCTTATCTAAGACTGCAAATCTACACCTACTAAATTTCCTAGGATTACCTCCTATGAATTTTCCATTGATCCAAATATAATTAGTAAATTTTATTCTATGTTCCCAAAGACACTCTGACACTGGACAAAGTAAATATGATTGATCTTGATTGTCATATTTAAACCCAATGATCGATGGTAGATATATTATTTACACTTCCCTAGTTATGTTATTTATTTTGAGCATATCACTTGTGCATACATTTCATTTATTGGTAATGTATAGGAACCCATTGGTGGTGAATTACTGATTTTTACACACACTAATCCAATTAAGCCATGGAAATTGGATACCTATAAAGACTACACAATTCATAGCTTCAAGTAGAGAAGAATATGGAAATGTATTATCAAGAAAAATAACACAGAATGATGTTAGAGACTTGGATTAGGTGATTCTCATCAATTAAAGTATAGAGTCAATGGATTTTAAATTCATTCATTTATTTTTTATATGTGATCATCTTGATGGGTGATCAATTTATGTTTTCTAGTATGATTGTAAGTCACAATGATTGTATTATTCTATATTTATTATTATTTTTGGGTATATTTTATTATTCTTTGTACTCTGATTTATTAACATGGATGATGTTCAGTTATTTCCATAGAGTCTCACTCTGATATGATGGTATACTCCTCCAAGGTAACACCATAGAAACTCACTTATATTATATGACCTCTAGCGTAGGGTAAGGTATGCCTGAAGTTACATGGATACCTCTAAAGATTCATGAAATTCTTGCCACATTGATGCTCATGTGTTTTAATTGAATAAGTATGTTGTGGTACTTACATATTCTACCCAAAAAAAATTTGAAATTTTTTAATGAAACTTCATACTCTATTCCCTTTTCATCAATGTATGACTCATCCTTTTGGTTGAGCAATTGTTTATAGGAATCACAGGTACAATATTTCTATTTCTAATTCTCTTGTGTCGGTTGGGGAAGTGTCATGAGAAAAACATGAAAAACAATTCATAGAATGATAGTACAAGGGAAAAAACCAAATAATGAGAGAAAGATCACATGACACAATTATTTACATGGTTTAGGAAATTATCCCTATATCCACATAGAGTAAGAAAACATCACTAATTTCGTGATAATTATAATAGTGTATAATCCCAAAGTTTAAAATGCAAACATGAAATGGTATCATAAAGATATGATGTAACTATGCCATCAACCACACCATAATTCCATTGTTCTATAGTGACTGGTGGCTGGAATTACACAGAACTATAATGACATTTTATTATCATGAGTCACATATTTCTATAGTGGCATGCGGAATTCTATACTATTACAGTGTCCTATTGCATACTGGTACCATAAGTTTACACTACTACAGTGCCTTTTTGGTTTCATCAATCATCTATGTAATAGTGAGTCTATATTAGTACACCATACCGAAATTTGGCCTGGGGTCGTATGGCCCTCAAACCCATGAGAAGGGGTGTGTTTCCCCTGCAACCCCGAATGACCACACCATAGAGGTCGAACTGGAAGAGTTTTGTTCTGGTGTGTAGTTTTATCCACCACATATTAGCTCAAGTTCATCTAAAGCATCAAGTTACATTATTCCAAAGGGGAATGAAATTTTATAAAAAATTATTCTACTATACTCAAATATGTATATAACCTTATTCATTTTATATTGAATCATGCCTCCCTTTCAACCATATATTATGCTAAAAAAATACCACAAAAACATATGATTTTATTTTTTATTTAGTAAACTCATGATTTTTTAGTGGTTTCATCAATGAGAGTCACAAATTACTATGAACCTCTATGTATTTTAATTTGGGTAGATATCCATACATACAATATTTAACTTTTTGTATTTATATGTTCTTTCGCTCAAGTTAAATCTCACCTTATGTTGCTTACCAAGAATGCAACTGAAGAAAACTAAGAAAAACATAACATATATAATACATTAATATCATGATTTAAATTATGTATCTCAAAGAAATTCCATAACCCAAGTATAAAATTTTAGTTTCTTAGATTCTAGCTACATAAAAATATTATTTTATACCTCTTTTCAACATTTATCCATACCCATAATCCTCTAAAACATTTTCTAGATACCGCACTTGACATAATAATATTTATAACCTGGGTAATGGAATCATATGAATGGGTTGATCTCAAATGGCATGTAAGATAAAAAAAACATATCATAAGGTATTATATCATAAACATTAAGGATAATAATATGAAGACATAGATATCTTAATAAAATGTAATAATTTTTTGTATGATAATCATAAAACACAATGGCACAACATAAGATTATAAAAATATCTTTAAGGAAGCCTAAAAGATATGGAATGGATCAAAACACATATCAATAATCATAAAACATGTGATCTTGATAAAAAAGTGTGTAACTCTTTAAAAAAATCATCGACTAAAAAACATGGAATTTAATTGAAATGAAGTGCATCTTGTAGAATTGAAATAACTTGATAAAAAACTTCATGCATAACACTATAAAAGACTTTAAACTATTTCATAACTTGGTAAACTTGAAAATGTGGAACATCCATAATAATAGGGAAACATGTGTGAGAAATCCCATTATTCCCACACAAATTTGAGCAGGGTTATTATAACCATGACTTAAAATGTGAGCAAATACATCATGCCCAAGATTGTTTTAAAAAACCCCATTATGTTTATACTTGACCGTCTCATGAGATGTAATCTTATACCAGTGAATTTTAGGGCGATATAGAACCCAAACCATCATCATCCTTACATATGCATTCCACTTAAAATAAAACATCATAATATCTTAAATATCCCATGTAAAAAATAATTTCTTTCTTGAACATTCAAATAACATGAACTTAATAACATGAAGGATATCAAAATCTTGTTTCTCAAAAGGAATCATCACATTATAACATATTTTCAGTGTTCAAAACATCAACTCATGGGAGATAAAACTAATAAGAAATAATGAATTGAAAATAAAAATGTTTTCACCAAACCATTTTCAAAAAAATTTAAAAATATGAAGTTCAAATTACATTCAAAAAACACATTTTTTAAAAGGTAAAAAGAATAATTTATATAAAACTTATTATAAAGAGGTACAAATAAAATATCCTTAAAAAGAAATAATTATTCAAAAAGGATTAGTGAAAATAGTTTGATATCTTTTACTTTTTAAATGAATCATCAATAATATAGAATTAAAAAAACAGTTATCAAAAGAAAATTTTGACTAGATGATAAAACCTTCTATTTTGAAAGGATAGAAAATCAATTTGAACATTTTGAAATAACCTTGTCAAAAACACAGATCATTAAAAAAGGATAAAGTGACCTTAATTTTAAAATTAAATAAGGTGGATAAAAGGAACATTTGAGATAAAAATATATTGAGTTTTCACAATGTAAAGGCATTAGTGGGAAGGTAAAATATGGATATTTCAAAAAAATACTTTAAAAGACATGGGAATTATTATCAACGAAAAATTAATTTTAATAAAACATTAGAATAATCGAAGAATAAGTACTTGGTGTGAAATATTATTTCCCCATAAAAGAAGGTGAAGATAAAACATAATATCATTATGGGCTGTAATAGATAAATCATGAAATATTATATTCAAATAAATGTTATTATGACCCAATAAAAATATTTGAGTCTCAAAAACCCCTTATAAACTTTATAACTTTCCAATAAAAATCCCATGAGAAAGATAACATGAAATTGAACATTTAATATCATGAAATACAGATAATCGTGATATAAAAATTACAATATAGTTGAAATTACTCCATACAAATGAAAATATGAGGTATAATATAAACATGTCTGAATGAAAGTAAATTGAGAAGAAAAACCATTATGACCATTGTATATTTTGAATAAAAACCTCATGAGATAATTAATATGGTAATAAACATTAGAAATCATGAAATATAATAGAAATATTTTCACCCAATGGAAATGGGGTTGTATTTACACACTCAAAAATAAAACAAGGTGTATACCATAAACATGTCTCAAAGGATTCAATTTTGAGACGAAGAAACACTTACCTTGTTTCTTTTCTAGTCGAATTAACTCTGAGCTCCTATAAAAAAATAAATTGATTAATATAAAACTTTATAACCATATTGATGACTAATAGTATTTATAATTTTTATTTATAAAAATATTTACATGTATATTACCTAGTTTTTTCTACATCAGGTGTTTACAGTTTTCACCGTTTGTAGTAGTTTTATAGGATTTCCCATTTATGTTCATTATTCCTAAACATTTAATCATTCAATGTTAATTAATATTATTATAATGGATGATTTATAATTATTTATGATTTTTAAATTTCATTTCTGGACAAATTTGATCTTAATCCTAGAAGATGAAATCGACAACATACATTTTTCTATGATTTTCAACCTATGAAGGGTGTTTTATAAATAAAAGAGTTAAATATTATTGTATCCATTCAATAAAAAAGAACAAATTATTATTTACATAATTATAAATTATTATGAACTAAATTTTGTTTCCATAATCATCCATGATATAATTTCATATCATTATTGAAGTAGCTGGTCAAACTGAACCAATATTAGACACATTTTAACTCAATTGGTGATTTTGGTTAAGGAGGTCTTTATTTTGAAATAATATAATTATTAAAGAAGCATAATGATATAATTTTTGATATTTTTTGGATTTTAAACTATATTCAAAGGTGTTTAGAAGAATAATGAAATTTTTTCCCTTGTTAGAAAATTTAGAGCCAATAATTTAAATTTTAAAACCATATAAATTTATTATTGATAAAATCTCATTTTAAAATACATATGTGTAATATATTTAAATTAATTTCTAACAAATTCATGCTTATATTTTAAAATTTAAAATATAGTTTTATAAATAAAACATGATATTTTAAAATATATAAGTTACTCAAATGACATACATTTTTTTTCAATAAATGGGTTTCACAAAATTTAATTTGTACTTGTATCCAAGTGTTGTTACAAAAGCCATAGTATCCTCAAAAAATGATATTTTTCACTATTCACCTAAAATTAAATTATATTTGAAAAGTTTTAAGAATAAATCTTAATATAATATGGACATGATAAATCCAAAAATGATATCAATTTTTCCAAATTCCCATCATAAAATTTATAAATTCTACTTCAAAATAAAACAATAAAATATCAAGAAAAAAACTTTTTATTGGGAATAATTCTTTTAGTATATTAATAATTCTTCTAATATTAGTGATAATCATAAATATATAAAAATATAAAAGAAAAATCCATTTTATAAAAAACATTTTAATTATAAAAATATATTTTTTTAGTTTCTTATTTATACTAATTGAGTTAGGCGTTTTACGGAATTTTTTATATTATTTTTTCCTTATATATATAAATATTAATTTCTATATATAACATATTTCTGTTACAACTATTTATAACTAATGATTCTACAGATACCTTATGGAGGTCTATATTGGTTTGGTTTTTGGTGTTGAATGTGATGAAAACCAAAGAACAAAATACATTTTAAGGAGAAAAACTCAGATCATTGCATTCAACCACTAAAATTAATTGCATCCTCAAAATTTAATTATCATTTAACTATAGGAATAGATAAAGGTAGTTAAAATACCGAAATTATTCAATATGTGATCTTAAATATCCTAGGTAATACTAGAAAACACTAATTTTCCATAAATATTTCAAGAAAGTGTACCAAATAATTAGGTATTGAGGACCATGTGAAGGATTCAATTTTCTTCATATATAATTCATAGTTTTTCATGTACTAATAGATTTTCATAGTTGATTTATAATTGTTTTTTTATATTATATAAATTAATTTTGGTGCAATGTGAATATAAGAATTCTATTTCAAGAATTTAGTCATTTTTTTGAGGTTGTTATTATTTTTTTCACAAAGTTTATTTCTAAAAAAAATAATCACACCACCAAATGTTTTACTTAAAATAAAAATCACTGAGGGTGGTTACTTGATTTCATTAGGAAAAATCATATATTCAATAGGGTTTATAGAACTATATCTATTAATTTGAGGTGGAGGGAAAGTGAATACTAATTACCATTATCCTCTTCATCAATAGTCGTTTTATATGTTCCTTCTTTCTCCCTAGGTCGATGAGTTTTTAGATTTGTACCATCATCCACAATCCATGTATTAGGGAATTGACTTAGATAATTATTTATTTCTCTACACATAAGTCATTTAATTGTTTATAGTTCCCAATGATGAGTTCTATCTTTTATCCTATTTTTAACTGAACTATTAATTTCCATTTGATAGATTGATGATTGATGGCCACCTTTATGAAAAGAAAATAATCGTTTAGTACACTTGAGGAAATTACATTGAATATTCTTCCCAAATTGTTGACATATAGGTAGTTTAATATCCTTTATTTCATTATCTTCATATCTTGAATTGTCACGAGTCTCTATACTTCTATTCTTTGGTGCACTAAGTATTTCAACTATGGTTACATTGTCAATAATGTTTCACGACAGTTATCTTGGAGTAATTACCTAATTTATCAACATATCTCTCATCACAATTAGTTTATTTTTTAAGTAATCATCACATTTTACTTCTCATCCAAGAGTAACTTGGTTCTTTATGGTTCCATCCATCACTAAAACAAAAAAGGTTTGGCATGAGTGATAAAAAATTGTAAATATAGTGTAATTTCATAATCAAAAAAGGAATTATAGCTTAAAATTTATTTTTATTTTACATTGTCACATTTACTTATATGTCCTTTAGTTTAACTTATATAAATATTAGTTTCACCGAAGATACTTTTAGTTGTGTTATCTTATGTTTCTCAAGTTAATACCTTAAACTAACAAGGAAATCAATCATTAAAATTGGTTTGAAATGAGCAAGTGACCTACCAAACCATATACCCAAGGAGAGTCAAACTTGGTTTGTAGTTTTAGGCCCACTCATTATGAATTATGGTGATGATTGAGTTAATTCTCAACTAACCCATTTCGAGGTGATTTCCCCTAGAGGCATATGTGCCACAGTCGAATCAACATAAAGAATCTCTATAGGGATTTATTGCTTGGTAACACCATATAAACAAGGATTTATGAACATTTCAGTATATAATTCTATCTCTAGACTCATCTATGGTTGTTTCACTCTGGATATAAAAAATAATTGTAACACCCCAAGATTTCATAGTATGTTATTTCTTCAAAGTAATTCAATAGCTTTCACTACACGCAACACTGAGTTCAAGCACACCACGAGTTTCCAAACTAGATGTTAAAAAGCGGTTATGAATAGTATTAACTGAATTATTATCTTTATCCTTATAATTATAGAATCCATATTATGAGTTTTTTAGACATAATGTAAGAATGAATACATTTTTTTCAGATAAAAGAAGTATTATTTTTCAAACAATTCAATTTACCTCCTTTTAATGAAGAACCCTTTTTAAATCCAATATTTGAAACTTTTATATATTCAATTTGACAAAATAAACTTCTTATTTAGAATCAAGACATAATAATTTAGTTTCAATAAATTTTTGGTGTTTTTATGATAACTTTCATATTTGGGTGAATAGTGAAAAATACTATATTTTAACTGAAAACAGCTTTTTTAATCAAAATAACTTCTTGTTTTAAATTATAAATATTAATTGTTTTGAAGTATAAATAGATTATATTTTTACCTTTTAATCCAATGCTTTTCATTGTAAGTAATTTTACATTGAAATTGGACATAAACAAGTATCAATCTTTTGATAGTTATTATTTCTTAAAAATATGCCTTTTAGTTTTGACAATGGAAATTAATTTTAAATTAATAAATAAAAATTTCAATGGTTTTAATTTGTTAAAATATACATCATTTTTGGATTCGGAATATCGAAATTATCCTAGGGTAATTTTTTGGTATTTTTCTGAAAACTTTCAATTTTTGATGAATAGTGAAAAACACTTAGTCATTGTTTAAAAACCGGCTTTTTATTTAAATAATTATTTATTTTATTTAAATTTATTTTAGGTCAAAATATATCCATAATACCTCTATAAATTAAATGTAACACATTGGAGTCATCTTATAATAATTCTAGATATATAAAAATATTATTTAACTTTTCACCGTTTTTTACCCACCTCCTAGGAGAATTTGCAAATTCACATAAAACTTAATTTTACCACTTCTATGAGTAGAATTTTAAAAATCCAAGAGACATGGTTAATATTAGTATGTAAAAATTTGGTTCCATAAGATGAAAATAATTTTTGGTGAATAGTAACTTTTGACTTTTATTTACCGCGGTTAAAGGTAAATAGGGTAATTCAAGATAAAATTATATTGTAATAATTTAAAAATACTTTAACTCATGTTCTAACATTATTTAATGAGGAATTTCCGACCATGGGAATCCTTGGGTCGATTTTAGGACCCCATGGAGCCACTTATGAATGATAATGACACTTTAGATTAATTAATTTAAAGTAAAGACAAAATTGACATAAACAAAAATCTTTTAGTAATTAATTTTTATATGGTGTTATATAAGTAATAATTTTGACTATAAATATTAGTTATAAATATAAATAGATTTAATACATCATGGTATTTGTTTTATAATTTTTAGACATTAAATAATTCAATTTATTTATGACATAATGATGATGTAGTAATTACCTTATTAATAAAAGAATCAAATAAATGGTATTATAATTATTAAAATAAATATAATTTCAATGTTTTTATGATATCCACGAATTTTCTAGGTGAATATGACATGTTATGGTGGATTCAATGTATCTTTTTAGAATTAATAAAGTTTTTATGACTTTCAAAAAAACAAAATACCAAATAGTGTCAAAATTGACATAAATTAATAATTAAAACAAATACTATATTATTGGTTGATATAATATTCCTAAAATTGTATGGTTCAGCCAAAGGGATTAAATAATATTATATATGTAATTATTGATCCACTTGAGGTTCTATTGTAAGCTTAGATTAATTTTATTAACCATATAGAGTAGGAATACAAGAAGGCACGGTAAAAGTTACACTATTTAACTAAGTGTTAAATCTAAAAGATAAGGTTAAAATGGTAACCTAAACTTATATAAAACCTATTGGTTGAGAGAATTTCGATACATAACCACCTCAGGATCGAAATAAATTCATTTGGAACCATTATAATCCGAATATGATTGTATAATAAATTAATAATTTATTATTTTCTTAAAGTGACCCTCACCCCTCTTTAAAAGGGCACTTCCCCTTATCTCAAAATCACACCTCCAAAGCCATTTGGCTCAGCCAAACCCTGCCCAAATATCCTCTCAACTATCCTACCTTCATCCTAGATGTCACAAATCAACCCTGGATGACCCTGAACTGATCACCCGAGCCGGCCCGCGACATAGCCCAAAGGGCATTCCCGATCCCCACGGGCTGGCAACCAGTGTCGGGCATCAAAATTTAACCATTGGGAAATATTTGGCCCAAGAGAAAAAGATTAAAATATAAAAAAACTGACAATAAAGATAAAAACTAGCATTGGAATGAAAATAAAATGAACATACCTCCTTGTGACATCTCAGGTCACCACCCAACTCCAGACCACACTGCTCCAACACTGAGCAGCTGAACCAGGAACCTATACGAGAAACTGAACCTGCAACTGGAAATATATAATAGGCATGAGCACTGAGATGCTTAGTAGGGATGCCAAGAACAAACAACTGAATCCAACAATTCTCTTTTCCAAAACAGTCCACTGACACAAGTTTGAAATACAGATATAAAGTAGGGTTTTCACATTTTAAAATATACAACATGTTGTTCTCATTTAAAAACCCAACACACGCTACACACCATTTCCAAAAAAACACTTTCCATTTTATAAATGAAATCCAAAACAGAAAATACCAAAGTTGGGCTAAAGTAAAACAATTAAAAGTGCAACTAAAAATAAACCAATGCAACGAAGAGTAAACAAGCAATGTAAATAATTCAGTAACCATGGGTGATCCTAAACATCCCTAGAAGACCCCTGGACGTACTCGGTTTCGGATCCACCTGCCGGCATATGGTGAAGCTCCTAAGTCTATAACCAACTAGCCGCCCTAACTGACCAATCCAGTGGCAATGTCCACCTAGCTGTACAACAAATCTAGGGGGTACCAACCCATCTAATCGGGGTTGGTCAGCAACCGTCACTCGATCATCTAAAAGACACCCAGGAACCCATGGTGGTTATAATAATACTGTGTAAGTAGGAAGGCCCTCGCATGTGTGACTCATATCACTGCACTTGCCTACCCCACACACGAACGCTTCCTATACGTTCTCCCATGAAGGATTACCGTAGATATGAGCGCCCCATATAATTATATATATGAATACATGTCAAATATACAAAGTGCCAACCGGTCCGTCACATCATTCAATTTTGAAAACCACTTTATCAAACACTTGGAGTTTTAAATCGGGCCTCTCATTTTACATAATCCAATGCCTTTATTAAAACAATGCACAAGCTTTTCTAAAACGTCTCTAAACACCACTTTTGTATTTAAACGCCAAACGGGCATATACTCATGGATTTATTTTCAAACCAATTTAACGAACCGCATGCAGAGGCCCACATCATTTAGAAAACAAGAACCTCTTATAAAACCAAGGATTCAAAAAAATACCAATTTAAAGAGATGCGAAATCATTTCTACAAAAACACTAAGTTCAATAAAACTAACCAACACAGGAAACCGATTTCCATAAAATGTTTCTACTAAAAAACACCACTCAAGAAGTCCAACAACATCATTTGCAGATAAAGGCAGTTAGTTCCAACCAAGTTGGAAAGGTATAAAAATGTGTTAAATAAAGAAGCATCCAAAAATTCATTTTTGATCAAACCTTTCAATAAGAAAACATAGTCATAAGTTAACTATAAACAAAATAGAGGTGTGAAACATCATCTAAGATTTAATTAAGAGAACACAACATTAAATGGATTAAAACTGGGAGAAAGGGCATGGAAACACCTACGCATAACTAAGGGACTATTTCAAAGAAGTTTTTAACACTTTTAACCATCGAATAAACACTTCAAAAAATAAACTATCAGGATTATAAGGGTGCAAATAACATCTATAAATCAAATTAAATCATGAAAGATCCTTTGGAAAGCTTCGGAAAGAGAGAAAATATGGAAACGACTACCTCAAACAATAATCACACCAAGTTTTTTAACTCCAAACACACCTTGCTCATGTGCACGCACTTCGACAAAAGTGCACACACTTGGAAATGATCTCGACACCCTGCAACAACTTCCGACACGAAAAAAATATATAAAAATAAAGCTGCACAGACCGATGCACCTCTCAATAAAAACCAAGAATTCAATGATATAAACACGACCCAAAAATAAAGTGTGCAACAAAGAAAGGGATTAAAAACACCACCTCAGACAACGACGTTGATCATGAGAACACGACAAGGCCAGATTTCAAGCTAAAAATCATTATCCGTACTACTAATAAAATAAAAGGAATTTCAAAACACAATAACAATAATAAAATAAACGCGTGCGCGATAACAAAACTCTTACCTAGTATGGTGGCTGTGAAACAAAACGTGTGGCGAGGCCAAACGCGACCCGCGAACAACAGCGGACAATCCGAAGTGATTTGAATCGCTTCTCCTTCAGTGGTGGCGGACGGAACAGGGTCCGACTTGACCCGAGACACCCTTCGTGAACACAGCGAGGGAATTCACAGCCATGTCAGAGCATGCTATGTTGTTGATTCAGGTTCACCACTGCTGGCTGCCAGACGAGGGGTCGAGTTCTCGTTGTTGGCTACCAGATAGGGGGTCGTCGCGCCGGGAGGAGGGAAACGGGACACTGTCGGTGGGTTGCGCCAAGCAAAAGGGGGCAGGGGGCTCTCATGCCAGCTGGACAAGGAAGGGGGCGTAGAGGTCATGCAACAGGCCCCACCGGATGGCCGGACGGCATAGGGAGGAGTTGCGGCGAGCGTCGGCGTAGGGGGGGTTCGAGCCGCTGCAACAAGGAGATTTCGTTGGGTTGTGCACCGCTAGTGAAAGGGGGTCTGGCGCCATAATAGAGCAGAGGGGTTCGTCGTGACCAGGACACCGAAGGAAGGATCTCGCGTTGGGGTCCGAGCGCGCCACACGGGAGAAAGGGAGAAGGTCGGAGGGTGGAGGCCGGTCGCATACACAGGTGGTTGAGAAGGGGGAGGACACTGCGCCATGCCATGGGGAGGGGGAGAAGGCACCTCGCGTCGGATGCAGGAGAAGGCGGAGGCTTCGCTGGATCAGGGAAGAGGATAAGGCCTCTGGAAAGGGGCTGGCTTCGCAAAGAGCAGAATGAGTGAAAGGGGGAGGCTCGTGTAGTGCAAATAGGGAAGAGGGGGAAAAATGGGGCATCGTCGGGGATGATTAAGTCTAGGGTTTTTTTGCCAATTTATCTTATAATTAAAATAAATATTATAACCAAGGATAATGATAATTATATTAAAAATAATATCATTATTATTATTATTATCAAAAATTTATTTTTTTATTTTATTTTATTAAACCCACTCTTATTTTATTTTATTTTTAAAGAAGCAGTAGTATTATTTATTCGAAAAACTAGGTAACCCTGTGGGCCATGCATGATTACCTGCAGCAGGACGCATAGTTGAGTAAGTTGTGCTCAACCCGCATCACCCGACATTGTCTACTTATAGTGTTGAGCCATGTTCTCATCACACGACTTAAAAAAACACGTGCACTTGCACACCACAACCCAATGCACTTGGGAATCCATGCGGGTTGACCGCACAATAGTGAAAAGAGCATCCAAAATTTTAAAACTTGACCTGTCGGCTAGCGAAACTAAAAATATAATTAAAAAAATTAAAAATAATAAATCAATCAGGTCAGGGTGTGACAATTCTCCCCACCACAGACACTTTCTTCCCCCAGAAAGTCAGCAAGCTAACATACGACCCAACTTGAGTACCTGCCCAGACAAAAACATAGAGAACCAAGAACCTCAGGGTGACCATTCCCAACAAACATCACACCCAACCAATTCAAGTAAAAACACTACCCGAGATTGAGGGGAGAACATGAGTGGGTTCTCTCCACCATAATAATTCGCTAATATAAAAACCCTTGAACCCGAACAAACCACCCCTGCGGGGGGAAACACAGAAACTCCCAAACAGTACTCATTCATCTTCCCCACATGTACTGAACAACACACCTGAGACCTCACAAAAATCCTGTTACGAAACAATCCAACAACTTGTGGATGAGAAATTAACTCAACACCTCCCATCAACTTCACAAAATGAAAATTCCCCTATCGAACACAGCTAGTACCAACTCAAAAACAGAATAGGTCCATCTATTCACGGGCCCACACCATTCAGAGAGACCAAAAAACATAAGAACCACACTGAGAGCAGATAAGACCGCCTAGATTGTGGGGGAACGGGCTCATCATGCCACCATAACAAGGATGGGCTTACGACAATGATGAGAATAGAAAAAGGTAAATTATGGATATTTCCATTCCAAAACTGAAGACAATATCTAGACCAAGGTTCTACACACCATCGGTAACTCCTGACTGTGTGCGAGATTCACCGTGAGACCTGTGGCTGGGGCCCTGATAGTTGAAGCATCTCCTGACTCACAGTCAGGAATTTTCAACTTCTGGTCTCTAACTCCTTCCATTCGATGATTTGAACTACCACGATTGTCCTAAATTTTCAAGGGATGCAACATGACGACTTAGAATGTCCGGACAGGCCATGCTGGTGGCGCACAAGGGAGATGTCTCATGAACTAAGACCTGGTACAGACGAGGATAGTTTCTTGGAGATAGGTTCCATCGGCCCGCACTCTTTGCCCGGAGGGGAAGCTTCACAGAGGTCAACCACCATTAATCACACCCAACACTCCAACAATGATGAGACATATCATCTTTACTAGTCCAGAACTGAACACTCAAATAACTCTAGGGTGGTACGAACCTTAACTATCCTGGGAGTTCCCAACAACCAGAAGACACACTATCGTTCAGAACCATACAACTGCCTCTAACAGACTTCGATTACCTCGAAAAGCAAGCAACACACAAAAGGAACTGAGTACTGAGCATAACTGATTGACAACTTTTGGAGGCTTTCTGGGTGGCATACCCATTACAAGATGAGAAACACCATCGAAACCGACATCATGCCAAAACTCAATCAAAAAAACAACACAAGACAAGGGAAACAGGCCCATAATCCAAACATATACAAATAAAATCATAAATCACTTTTCAAAATCCATTATTTCTTAAAATTTTAAAACTCACCTATGGCACCTTTTGAATAGTTACATGTGAATTCATTCAATCTCACTCACATCATGTGCAATCAAGTGCCCATGTGAACTCTTTGTACATAACCATGCACGTGTGACCCTTCATAAGGAGTTCCAAGGTTCAAGCACTTCTTTTTCCTTACCAAATCCAAACGCATACTAAGTTTTTTTTTCAAACCGATACACTTTCTCTTTAAAATCCCACGTTACTAATTTCAAAATCAATTTTTGAAGAAACCCATTTTCTCATTTCGAAATCACTTACATTTTTAACACACACTCACATCAGCCGAGTTCAAAATGAAACACAACCAACTATAAACCATCGAAATGAGGGACTTGTGTCTATGCCAAACCCGGCGATATGGTGGTGAGCCATGCCCCAAGTAAGGAAAAACCCTAAGAGGACCTTAAACTGGGCACTTGGACTCCACATGGTTCACCACCCCATGTGAGGCCACAACGTGAACCGATTCGCTCCCATTGTAATCCCTCAATCCAAAATAACCAAAGACAAAATACTCAAATCCCGGACTAACCCTGGTAACTCAGGTCTCATTGCGAGCGGTGGTTATCAGGCACCGACCCGTAACCTACCTACTGTGTCCCGAAAATCCTAATCTCTTTCTACTGGAAACCCCAAATAACAAGAACCTCCCCTCTGATACCACTTTTTCATGAACCAACCCAGGTCGACCCTGAACCGGTCACCCAAGCTGGACCGCAACATGGCTCGAAGGGAAATCCTGATCCCCACTGGCTGGACACCAGTTCCAAGCATCAAAATTTAACCGTTGGGAACAATTTGGCCCAAGAGAAAAAGATAAAAAAGATAAACAAACTGACAATAAATAAAAAACTGGTAGTGGGAAGAAAATAAACTGACCATACCTCCTTGTTACCTCCCAGGTCACCACCCAACTCAAGACCACGCTACTCCTACACTGAGCAGCTGAACCAGGAATCTATATGAGAAACTGAACCTGCAACTGGAAAGATATAATAGGCGTGAGCACCGAGATGCTCAGTAAGTATGCCAAGAAAAAACCGTTGAATCCAATAATCCTCTTTTCCAAAACAGTCCACTAACACAAGTTTGAAATACAGATATAAAGTAGGGTTTTCACATTTTAAAATATACAACTTGTTGTTATCATTTAACAACCCAACACACGCTACACACAATTTCCAAAAAAACACTTTCCATTTTATATATGAAATCCAAAATAGAAAATACCAAATATGGGCTAAAGTAAAACAAGTAAAAGTGAAACTGAAAATAAACCAATCCAACGAAGAGTAAAAAAGAAATGTAAATAATTCAGTAACCATGGGTAATCCTAAACATCCCTAGAATAACCCTGGACATACTCAGTTTCGGAACCACATGTCGGCATATGGTGAAGCTCCTAAGTCTATAACCAACTAGCCACCCTAACTAACTAATCCAGTGGCAAAGCCCACCTGGCCTAACAACAAATCCTGGGGGTACCAACCCGTCTAATCGGGGTTGGTCAGCAACCATCACTCGATCATCTAAAAGACGCCCAGGAACCCATAGTGTTTATAATAATACTGTGTATATTGGAAGGCCCTCGCACGCGTGACTCATCTCACCACACTTTCCTACCCCAGACACGGACGCTTCCTATACTTTCTCCCATGAAGGATTACCCTAGATAAGAGTGCCCCATATACTTATATATATGCATACATGTCAAATATACAAAGTGCCAACCGGGCCATCACATCATTCAATTAATAAAACCACTTTATCAAACACTTGGAGTTTTAAATTGGGCCACTCATTTTACATAATCAAATGCCTTTATGAAAACATTGTACAAGCTTTTCTAAAATGTATCTAAACACCACATTTGTATTTAAAATAAAAACGGGCATATACTCATGGATTTATTTTCAAAACAATTTAAAGAACCGCACAAAGAGGCCCACATCATTTTGAAAACAATAACTTCTTATAAAACCAAGGATTCAAAAAAAATACCAATTTAAAGAGACGTGAAATCATTTCTACAAAAACACTAAGTTCTATAAAACTAACCAACACAGGACAACAAGTTCCATAAAATGTTTCTTCTCGAAAACACCACTCAAGAATTCCAACAACACCATTTGCATATAAAGGCAATTAGTTCCAACCAAGTTGGAAATGTATAAAAATGTGAATAAATAAAGAAGCATCCAAAAATCCATTTTTGATCAAACCTTTCAACAGGAAAACGCAGTCATAAGTTAACTATAAACAAAATAAAGGTGAAAAACATCATATAAGATTTAACTAAGAGAACACAACATTAAATGGATTAAAACTGGGAGCAAGGGCATGGAAACACCTCCTCATAAATAAGGGTATATTTCAAAGTAGTTTTTAACACTTTTAACCATCGAATAAACACTACAATGAATAAACTATTAGGATGATAAGGGTCCGAATAACATCTATAAATCAAATGAAATCATGAAAGTACCTTTGGAAAGCTTTGGAAGGAGAGAAAGTATGGAAATTCCTAGCTCGAACAATAATCACACCAATATTTTTAACTCAAACCACACCCTGCTCTTGTACACGCACTTCGAAAAAATCACACACACTTGGAAATGATTTCGACTCCCTGCAACAACTTCCAACACCAAAAAAAATAAAAATAAAAATAAATCGGCACAGACCGATGCACCTCTCAATAAAAACCAAGGACTCGAAGATATAAACATGAACCAAAAATAAAGTGTGCAACAAAGAAAGGGATTAAAAACACCACCTCGGACAGCGGCGGTGATCATGAGAACATGACAAGGCAAGATTGCATGCTAAAAATCAGAATCTGCACTACCAATAAAATAAAAGGAATTTCAAAACACAATAACGATAATAAAATAAACACATGTGCGATATAAAAAACTCATACCTAGGATGGTGGCGGTGAACCAAAACGTGCGGTGAGGCCAAACGCACCCCGCGAACAACAGCATACGTTACGAAGTGATTTGAATCACTTTTCCTTTAGTGGCGATTGATGGAACAGGGTCCGACATGACCCGAGACACCCTTCACAAACCCATCGAGGGAATTCGAAGCCACATCGAAGTATGATGAGGTGTTGCACAAAGAAATTCAGGTTTGCCACTGCTGGCCGCCAGACGGAGGGTGGGGTTCTCACTGTTGGCCACTGGAGAGGGGGTCGTCTTGTCGAGAGGAGGGAAATGGGCCGCTGCTAGTGGGTCAAGCCAAGCAGAAGGGGGCAGGGGGATCTCGTGCCGGCTGGACAACGAAGGGGGCGTAGAGGTCATGCAACAAGACTGGCCGGACGGTCGGATGGCGTAGGGAAAAGTTGCGGTGAGCGGCGGCGTAAGGGGGGTTTGAGCCACTGGAACAGGGGGATTCATCTGGGTTGTGCACTGCTAGTGAAAAGGGGGGTCCAACGCTAGAATAGAGGATAGGGGTTCGTCACGCATAGGCCACCAGAGGAAGGATCTCGCACTGGGGTCTGAGCGCACCACACGGGAGAATGGGAGAAGGTTGGAGGGCGTCGGCCGGTCGCACACACAGGTGGTTGAGGAGGGGGAGGTCATTGTGCCATGCCGTGGGGAGGGGGAGAAGGCACCTCGCGTAGGATTCAGGAGAGGGTGGTGGATTCGCAGGATCGGGGAACAGGATAAGGCCACCAGAAGGGGTTGGCGGCATGAAGCGTAGAACGGGGGAAAGGGGGGGGGGGCTCACGTTGCACAAATAGGGAAGGGGGGAATGGGGTGTCACCGGGGATGATTATGTCTATGGTTTTTTTCCAATTTATCTTATAATTAAAATTAATATTAAAACCAAGGATAATAATAATTATTATAATAATAATATCATTATTATTATTATAAAAAATTAATTAATTTATTTCATTTTATATAACCCACTCTTATTTTATTTTATTTTTAAAGAAGCAGTAGTATTATTAATTCTAAAAACTATGTAACCCCGCCGGACGCACAAGATTACCTGCAGCCGGATGCACAGTTGAGTAAGTCTTGCTCAACCCACGACACCTGAAACTACCCGCTTATAGTGCTGAGCCATGTGCTCAACACACGGCATAAAAAACATGCACACTTGCACACCACAACCGAATGCACTTGGGTATCCATGCGGGCTGACCGTGCAATAGTGAGAAGAGCATCCAAAATTTTAAAACGCGAATCGTCGGCTACCAAAACTCAAAATAATAATTAAACAAATTAAAAATAATAAATCAATCAGGTCGGGGAGTGACACTAGAGGCCCTAATTTAGTCAGAAATCCAACCTAAGGATCCCTTTTGATCAAATCAAAATGAAGAACCCAAAGAAGAGGTAAGGATTTCACCACCCTCTTTCATGTTCTCTTATTCTTCCACATAATCTTTATTTTTTGTTTTCATTCTAAAATAATAACTTCATTATATTCTACATAATTTGATGTTATTATAAATATTGAATAACTATATTCGTTATTCTACCTATCTTATGAATGATAATGTCACCATGCATGCGTACGTACGGCTTACCGTCTCCATGTCGTGCTGTAATTTGTTATTCAACACTATGTTATTTGTATGGATATAATGATGACTAATATATATAAAAATAATGAAAATAACATTATAATGTCTCTATAAAATTAATATACCATCCAATTCTAAATTTTTAAGGAAATTATATTGCCGCTCATGCATACGTACGGATTACCGTCTCCACGACGCGATGAGTTTCATTTCAACGATCACCATTCATCGACAATTATTAAAATATATATTTCTAATAAGTATGTAATATATGATATAATAATTCTATTGGAGTTATATATATTTATATATATATGTACTTACATATATCTTATTCACATACTTCTGTTCAATACGATATGAAAAAGGAAACAACGTTTTTGCGTACGTACGGACTACCGTCTCCATAAACGGTGTTTTTAATTTCATATATATGTCTATTGTACATATTTATATTCTAAATATATATGATATAAAAATCATGTTTTTATATTCTAGACGTATTTAAATCTTGGTCTAAGTGATACAATCAATAGTAACAAGTTTAAACACTTACGATAAAGAAAGCGATTATTACCCAAAATGTTAATTTAACATGGAAATTATTATTAAATGGGTATTATAAAGTCATTAATGAATCTTGTATGATATAATAAATACTAATATGGTTCTTTTATACTTTAGTAATATACTAAGATCATCATACAAGAGGTTAAACGTACCCTTGACTAATGTAAAGTGCAAGGTAAGGGGTTTTCATCTCACTCCTTATTTCCATGAGATTCATGCCATATTGCCACTATTACCTTTTGTGTGGTGTATGTACTATCCATAATTGTATTCTTTGTGTAATACACTTTAATTTATGTGTATTTACATATTCATTGTATGATACTTCTTTCATAGGGTGCATGTTTCGTAATTTACCAAATCTGTAAAGGTTAATTTCACAATCTCTTTATTATCCGAGGTTGTTTTTACGTAAGTATCTACTGGGAAGTATTTATTATCCATGTCCATGTTTCATAAAATAGTTTTCAAAGGAATTCTATTAAGGTAATTTTTACTAAAACATCATTTTAAATGTTTTAAATATTTATTCTTCTAAACAATTCTCATTAATGTCCATGTTTTCAAAATGGTTTTAAGGATTTATTTAAATGGACATGAATGTTTTATAATGTTAACTAATTTAAAAATTTTCAAAGTGGTATGGGACACTTTGATTCATAAATGTATTTAAATTTATTCCTTTCTAAATTGTGTGACTTTTAAATGTTTTCATCAAAAGAGGGATATTTCTCTCAAAGAGTTTTGAAAATCATTGTCATCTATGTCAAAAACCATTAATGGATTTTAAACTTGTTTGAAGTTGATTTATTATGATACAAATCTTCCGTATTGTATTGAAGATTTTGTTATATGTTTGAATGTGGTTGTATTATTTTTATACCATTCATGGTTTATGGGTAAAGTATTGACATTTGGTATGCTAGTTTTAATATGAATGTTTATGTTATGTTTAAAAATTTCCATATGAGGAATGCATTGGACTTAGTAAGTGATGGGTGGAGCCCGCTATAGCTCCTTAATGCATCGGTAGGTATCATGAGACAAACTAGTGTCTTGGCATAAGGCCTTGACAAAATCTTATTTGTAGTCTTGGAACAAGGCCTTGACTATGTGGTTATGATAGTTTGGCATTATGAATTCCATCATTATGAAAGTGGCTATTGATATTTCATGGGATTATTCAGCTAGTAAAATATATATGTGAATAAGTAAATGTAATTTTTTTATTATATATTTTCCATATTATACTGAAGTTTAGGTTTAAAAGGATTTTTTAGTCTTATACATTGCCTTAAATGATTATGCTTATTTATTAAAGTTTCTGCTATATTGTAATCCTTACTGTGCATCTAAGCTCACCCTTTCTATGTTTTAATTTTCTCAGCATTCCAAGAAGTGTATTATGATTGATAACAGTATTAAGCTAGGGGATTAATGGTGTTATCAAAGGATCATTTATGTTATGTTTTATTTTCTAAAGTTTAATGTAACATCCATATACGTAATCTACTTTCCAATATTGCTAAACTGATCGGTCTTTCAGGACTTGATTCCTTGCAATCAAGACAATGTTTTAAAATAATGCACTGACTCTGGGTAACTAGATTCAGGGCGTTACTATTGGTATCAAAGGAAGTTTAGAAATATCCTTGGAAACCAGATTTAGATAAACTCTGATTAGGGAACATTACCCTAAGATAGACTTTGGGGATTTATATATAATAACTTCCTAGAATTTTGGTAATGTGGGTATTTTGTGAGTTTTCCAAGAAAATACATCTCTGTCAGGATACGAGCGGGTAGAGGCGGCTCTGGCATAGATGTACCTAGGGGTAAAACCCAAAAACACTACTTTTTTCTAGACTCGAATGGGAATTGGTGCACGACAACGAGCCTTGCTGCACTCTTGGTTACGATACTCCCGAGGGATATGCTTTGGATAATTCTCGTTTTCTTTACAAATCATTACAATGGATTTACGAGTATATATCTCCTCAAAGAAAATATTTTTATGTATTATATCCATAAACAATTCAATTTATGTTAGTTATTTTATAATATTGTAATTATTCATTTTAATTCATAAACTGACCTAGTGTATGCCATTGTATAGAAATGGCACCCAGTAGAAGGAATGTGAACTGCAGCAAAATGTATGATCCAAAGAGTAATAAGTATCATATCTTTCATAGTATTAAGCCAACATTTAGAAGGGAAATAGTCTACCATGTATTCTCAACATATGAAGAAATAGTATCATGTGTTAATAAGATAAGTAAATAATTCATTGAGTCCTATGGCTTTGAAGGGAAGTAAGAGAAGAAAAGGATGGAAGAGAGAAAGATGGATAAAGGGAAGAGGGAAAAGAAGGATTTTCCAATATGTGATGAATGTGGAATGAATCACCTTGGTAAATTCTTGAAGGGAATGAGAGTTTGTTATACGTGTGGAGAAAAAGGAAATTAATTACGTGATTGCAAGGGTAAGAAAAAAGTTTCAAATGTGCAATGCTTTACCTGCAAGGCGTTGGGACACTACCAAGTCAATGTCCCAATCATCAGAGTATACCACAAATTATGTTGTTGTATAATAATCAAGTTAAGATACTACCTCAGATGAAGATGAATGACTAGTGTTCTTATGTTGTTATTATATAATTATTTCATTTGATTGTTGTATCAACAATATACTAGTTACATTAATTATGAAGATAAATAAGGATTGTACTGCAGTACTATCTTATTGAGGATTTGAAAATATATGGTTCTAAGAAAAGTTACTTAATAGTAATCTATGATTTTTGGAAAATACATAGTTATAGGAAATGTAATCCTTAATATAGTCCTGATAATGGGGTAATGATTTTGGAATAAGAGATGGTTGATTTGGATAAATTATATTGGATATTCTTGACTTCCATGAAACTAATTAATGATTTGTACATTTCATCATTATTGGAGTTTACAAAATTTATGGATAGAAGGATTATATCCATTATTCTATAAGGAATAAAGGAGAATGAATATAATTAATAAGGTTTTATGGTAATTCAGAATGTTACCATGTTTTAAAATAATACATGATGAAGGTGTTCACATGTTATTACATGGAAAAAAGGATCCTCATTGTATTTAACTTCCTTATAAATTTTGGACTGAGAGTTTGGATAGAAGTATTTCAGATAAGTCTATAGGTTGGAATGGATTAATTTTGAAATTGGATACTATTGTTAAGGTTATTTTTCGATTGTTATAAAAAGGACAACCCATAGGCCGGGCGATAACTAGTCATGTCTGGCAAGGCCCCGAGACTTGAACTCGCAACCGAAGAGCGAAAAAGGTGAATCACCTATGACTGGACTACGTGATGTACTGTTTTTTATAATTTAGTTTTTTTTAATTGTCTAACAAATGAATTAAAAATTCTTTTTTTTGGAACCCTATACGAATGGGATAAATATAATATTTCTTTAGTTCTATTATCTTTTAGAGTGAAAGATGAGTTTGTGGTAGAAATTAGTTAAAGGATGGAACTCTACATGTCAAGCACATATTTTTCTTCTATTATTCTATGAAGAAATTAATTCTTAAACTTTAGTTAAGGGATCTTAAAACTAAAAATGTGTTATCCTAATACCTTATATTTTGTGGAACCAATGATATTTTAAATCATCATAGATTGATGGCTTTGAGGCCCTCAATTCTACAATTGTTTGTGACTGATGACCTCAATCACTCTCTATAAATATTTACGTTTTTCCTCCAATTATGTGTCTCTAATTACCACCAATGTTCTCCTAATCGAGATCACAATTTGGTGGTGAATTTTTCATTCCCCTTTTCCTATTATTAAGACTAAATTTTATTAACCCAATTTCCGATGAGGGTTTTCGCACAAAGGTATTTTCTATTTTCAACCCTTTATTCTCGAAGAACATTTTCAAATTGAGAGGATGCAATTTATTGAAATAGGGAAGAATGAAACACCCCAAGATTTCATAGTATGTTATTTCTTCAAAGTAATTCAATAACTTGCACTACAGGCAACACTGAGTTCAAGTACACCACGACTTACCAAATGAGCCATTCAAAAGCAGTTATAAATAGTATTAACTGAATTTCTATCTTTATCCTTATAATTATATAATCCATATTATGATTTTTCTATAGATAATCTAAGAACAAATACATTTTTTCAGATAAAAGAAGTATTTTTCAAAAAATTCAATTTTAACGCCTTTTAATGGAGAACCGTTTTTAAATCTCATATTAGAAACTTTTATATATTCAATTTGAAAAAATTAAATTCTTCTTTAGAATTAGGACATAATAATTTAGTTTCAATAAATTTTTGGTGTTTTCCGATAACTTTCATATTTGGGTGAATAGTAAAAAATACTATATTTTAACTGAAAACAACTTTTTTAATCCAAATAAATTATAGTGTTAAATTATAAATTTTAATGGTTTGGAAGTATAAATAGATTTAATTTTTATCATTTGATCCAATTTTGGTCATTGTAAATAATTTTACATTGAAGTTGGACATAAACAAGTGTCAATCTTTTGATAGTTATTATTTCTTAAAAATACGCCTTTTGGTTTTGACAATGGGAATTAATTTTAATTTAATAAATGAAAATTCTATGTTTTGAATTTCGTAAAATAGACATCATTTTTTGGATTTGGAATATCTAAATTAGCCTACGCAGAATTTTTGGTATTTTTCTGAAAACATTCAAATTTTGATGAATAGTGAAAAACACAAAGTCATTGTTTAAAAACTGGATTTTTATTTAAATAATTATTTATTTTATTTATATATATTTTAGGTAAAAATAGATACATAATACCTATATAAATTCAATGTAACTCATTGGAGTCAGTTTATAATAATTTTAGATATATAAAAATTTTACTGAACTTTTCACCGTCTTTTACCCACCTTCTAGGAGAATTTGAAAATCCACATAAAACGTAATTGTATCGCTTCTCTGAGTGGAATTTTAAAAAACCAAGATACATGGTTAACCTCATTATGTAAAATTTGGTTCAATAAGATGCAAATATTTTGTGGTGAATAGTAACTTTTGACTTTTATTTACCGCGGTTGAAGGTAAATAGTGTAATTCAAGGTAAAAAGAATATTTTAATAATTAAAAATTACCTTAACACATGTACTAACCTTATTTGATGAGTAATTTCGGACCATGGGCATACTTGGGTCTATTTTGGGACCCCATGGAGCCACTTATGAAAGATAATGACACTTTAGATTAATTAATTTAAAGTAAAGACAAAATTGACATAAACAAAAATCTTTTAGTAATTAATTTTTATATGGTGTTATATAATTAATAATTTTGACTATAAATATTATGTGGAAAGATAAATCACTTTCCTACATGATATTATTTTTTTTATAATTTTTAGACTTTAAATAATTAAATTTTATTATGACACAATGATGATGCAGTAATTACCTTATTAATGAAAGAATCAAATAAATGGTATTATAAATATTAAAATAAATATAATTTCAAAGTTTTTATGATATCCAAGAATTTTATAGGTTAATAGGACATGTTGGGGCTGATTCAACGTATCTTGTTCGAAGTAATCAAGTTTTGATGACTTTCACAAAAATAAAATACCAAATAGTGTCAAAATTGACATAAATTTATATTTAAAAGAAATACTATATTATTGGTTGATATAATATTCCTAAAAATGTAAGCTCCTTCCAAAGGGATTAAATAATATTATATATTTCATTATTCAGCCACTTGGGGTTCTCTTGGAAGTTTAGAGTAATATTATTAACAATATAGAGTAAGAATACAAGAAGACACGGTAAAAGTTAAACTATTTAACTAAGAGTTAAATCTAAAAGATAAGGTTTAAATGGTAACCTAAACTTGTCTAAAACCTGTTAGTCGAAAATATTTCGACCCATAACCACCTAAGGCTAGAAATAAATTCATATGGAACCATTAAAAACTGAATATTATTGTATAATAAATTAATACTTTAATCTTTTCCTAAAGCGACCCTCACCCCTCTTATAAAAGGGAACTTCCCCTTCTCTCAAAATCACATCTCCAAAGCCATTTGGCTTGGCCAAACACTACCCAAATCCCTTTTAGACTATCCTACCTTCATCCTAGAGTCCCTCCTTTAGTTATAAAATCAAAATAAGGATCCATTTTGATCTAATCAAAAAGAAGAACCCGAAGAAGAGGTAATGATTTCACCACCCTCTTTCAAGTTCTTTTATTCTTCCACATACTCTTTCTTTGTTGTTTTCATTTAAAATAATAACTCCAGTATCTTCTATATAATGTGATTTTATTATAAATATGGAACAAATATATTCATTATTCTACCCATCTTATGAATGATAATGTCACCATGCGTAAGTACGTACAGCTTACCGTCTCCACGCCATGGTGTAATTTTTTATTCAACCCTATGTTATTTGGATGGATATAATGATGAGTAATATGTATAAAAATAATGAAAATAACATGCTAATGTCTCTTTAAAATTAATATACCATCCAATTCCATGTCTTTAATGAAATTATATTATCACTTGTGCGTACGTACGGATTATCGTCTCCACAACACGATGAGATTCATTTCCACGATCACCATTCATTGACAATTATAAAAATATATATTACTAATAAGTATGTAATATATGAAATAATAATTCTACTGGAGATATATATATATATATATATATATATATATATATATATATGTACATAAATATATCTTATTCACTTAGTTCCATTCAATACGATATGAAAACGGAAACAACGTTTATGCGTACATACGGAATACCGTCTCCATAAATGGTGTTTTTCATTTCATTTATATTTATATTATACATATTTATATTCTAAATGTATATGATATATAAATCATGTTTTATATTCTGGAAGTATTTAAATCTTGGTCTAAGTGATACAATCAAGAGTAACAAGTTAAAACTTGTACGATAAAGAAAGATATTGTTATCTGAAATGTTAATTTAACATGGAAATTATTATTAAATGGGTATTATAAAGTAATTAATGAATCATGTATGATATCATAAATACTAATATGGTTCTAATATAATTTAATAACATACTACGATCTTTATACTGGAGGTTAAACGTACCCTCGACTAATGGAAAGTGCAAGGTAACGGGTTTTCATCTCAGTCATTATTTCCGTGAGATTCATGCCATATTGCCACTATTACCTTTTGTGTGGTGTATGTAATTCCCATAATTGTATTATTTGGGTAATACACTTCAATTTATGTGTGTTTACATATTCATTATATGATACTTCTTTCATAGGGTGTATGTTTCGTAAGTTACCAAATTGGTAAGGGTTAATTTCACAATATCTTTATTATCTGAGGTTGTTTTTACGTAAGTATCTACTATGAAATATTTATTATCCATGTCCATATTTCATAAAATATTTTTCAAAGGGATTATTTTAAGATACTTTTTAGTAAAACATCATTTTAAATGTTTTAAATATTTATTCTTCTAAACCATTATCATTAATATCCATGTTTTCAAATTGGTTTTAAGGATTTATTTAAATGGACATGAATGTTTTAAAATGTTAACTACTTTCAAATGTTTCAAAGTGGTATGGGACACATTGATTCAAAAATGTATTTAAATGTCTTCCTTTCTAAATTTTGTGACTTTTAAATGTTTTCATAAAAAAATGGATATTTCTCTCAAAGAGTTTTCTAAATAATTTTCATCTATGTCAAAATCCTTTAATGGATTTTAAGCTTGTTTTAAATTGATTTATTATGATACAAATCTTTCATATTGTATTGAAGTTTTTGTGATATGTTTGAATATGGATTTATTATTTCTATACCATTCATGGTTTTAGGGTAAAGTATTGACATTTCGCATGCCAGTTTTAATACGAATGTTTATGTTATGTTTAAACATTTTCATATGAGGAATGCATTAGACTTAGTAAGTGACGGGTGGAGCCCGCTATAGCTCCTCGATGCATCGGTAGGTCTCATGAGACAAAATAGTGTCTTGGCAGAAGGCCTTGAAAAAATCTTATTTGTAGTCTTCACACAAGGCCTTGACTATGTGGTTATGATAGTTTGGAATTATGCATTCCATCATTATGAAAGTGGCTATTGATATTGCATGTGATTATTCTACTATTAGAATATCCATTTGAATAAGTAAATGGAATTATTTTATTGTATATTTTCCATATTATTCTGATGTTTATTTTTAAAAAGAATTTTTTTTAGTCTTATACATTGCCATAAATGTTTATGCTTATTTATGAAAGTTTCCACTATATTGTTATCCTTACTGAGCATCTGAGCTCACCCCTTTCTATGTTTTAATTTTCTTAGGATTCCAAGAAGTGTATTATGATTGATAATCAGGGTTAAGATAGGGGATTAATGGAATTATCAAAGGATCATTTAAGATGTGTTTTATTTTTTAAAGTGTAATGTAATGTCCATGTATGTAATTTTTTTTTCAAGACTACTAAACGGATCGGTCTTTCGGGACTTGATTCCTTGTAATCATGCCAATTTATTAAAATAATGCACCGACTCTGGGTAACTAGGGTCGGGGCGTTACAATAATCCTCAAAATAAATAAACAAATCTCTAAAAATAACTAAACCCCCTTGTGATACCAATAAAATTGATCATGGATAAAATTAACATAAATAATACATTAATCTCACGGTTTAAACTAGAATTATCACAAACATTCACATAACTCGAGGAATGAGAGGTTTAGTGTCTTGGAGACATGCTATATAATGATCTTATTTTACTACACTTGTGAAAATTTCTCCAAAAATGTGCTCATATAGATTCTTTTCTGGATACCTTACATTAAATAATCATCATAATAACCTAGGTAATATAAATATAATATGTGGTGATGTCTAATATAGAAACGAAACATTTTTTACAGTAATATTATTTTATTTTTAACATAAACAACATAATGTTGATACAATCCAGGATATAAAGGCTTAGTATCTTGGGAATTTGTTTTTCATAAATCACTTGTATAAGACAAAACGTAAAAATTTATATAAATCATTTTTCATTATCATTATAAAATCTCTCATGGTATCCTTATAACATGTATTCACTTGAATATATACATCAATAAAATGGGTGATCTAAAATCTCAGTAAGGGGTGGAATAAGGTAAATGAATTAATGGACCATGGGTGAGAATAATAAACATCATAATATCATAAGAATGGTATTATCCTAATAATCATGAGGGAAACATTAGATAAAGGAAATTAATGTGTTATATATATATTAAATAAATATAATAAAATATTTTTCAAATACAACACATAGTTGTGAACAAAGCTAGAATCATGGTCACACATAAAATATTTCCTAATTCATAACATTATAATTGTGAAACAATATAGCATAATGTTCCAGAATAATACACATAATGAGATATATAACATTATATAACACATTGAAGATATATATAATTTTTATCCCACCCATTACATTATAAAATTCTAAAAATCATGGTTGCCACATAGAACGTAAAACAATCGTAGCCATAAAATAAATTCACAGAAAAGAATATATTTTATTAAGTTTTATTAAAGAATTATTTCATTAATAAAGTTTGGGGTTCCCAAAGAAATAATTTGAATCATGTTTTTTCATATAACATCATCATTCACGAGTGGATAAGAAACAAATCAAGAGGATTCAATGTGTAATTTTATAAATTAAAGACTTTTTGAAAAATATTTTTAAATAGACGAGAAAAATTTTTGGAAGGGTAAAAACATGTATATACACATAAATAAATTGTAAAATATAGTGAATATAAATTTTAATGACATTAGAAGAAAATAAATCTAGAAAAAATTTTAAATATGATTTTCCCTAAAAAAATGATTTTGGATTCGAGAATCCCCTTACATTAAATCGTTCTTTATATTATTGTTTTTACGCCTCATGAATAATAAACTTTGGTTTATTGAAACATGTATCCATAATTTAATTATGTTAATATAGGTCACTATTTATCAATTATAATCATTTTATTTAATTTATTAATTCTCAGTGTTAAAGATGAATCCTTTTGATATCATATTTTCCTTAAAAATATCCTATTTGGTTTGCATTTCACATCTTTAGTAAAAGGTCATTAATAAATAAGTATAATTACTTATAGATTCATAGAATAAAAATATTTATACATTAATATATTATTAATAATTTATAATAATCATCTATAAGGGTGGTGGTGATAAAGGATTTGGTAATTTCCTTGTTGGTGATTAACCAACTTTTGATAGGACATTATCCCAAGAAGATGAAAGAGAAGTATGAAATATAAATAATTCATAAATATAATTTTTACAGTAGGATAATATCATTAATATAATTATAACATACTTATCGATTATTCTTAGAAGTATTTTTTAAATTAATTGGGAAAAAGGAAGAGAAGAGTAAAATGAAAGAAGTGTATAATAACGTACTCATTTCTAGGGATGCTTCTCTTGTACGACACTAAAATTCCTTGATTCATGGAAGTACTTTTCTCCATAATTTCTCTATATATTCTATGGGGAATTTTGAGAGGGTATTCGGATAAATATTTTCATTTTTTGAGTATAGGCTGAGTGGTTTCCCAAGGAAGGATTTATGGGTTATTTATATTTGAGGTGAGCAGTATTTTGAGTTAAAATATTAAATAAAATAATATATCCAAGGTAAACCAATCAATATTTATTTTTTGAGATTATGAAATATTTATGTATTAAGTAAAATTATTTTAAGACTTTGGAACACTTTTTAATCTGAATTTATTAGTTTAGTCAAAAGGAAAGGTTGAAAAATAAGAAAACTTTATTTTAATGAAATACTTTAGACTTTGGAAAATATTTTTTTAGGTTTGTAAATTAAATTTATTCCTCTTAAAATTCCGATATATCATATCAAATTGATTTTGGGATGAAATAAAAAATTTATCATTTTCCAATTAATTATTGTATTTCCTTTATTTCACAAAACATATGGTATTTGAAAAATAATAATTTTACTATTCAAGTAAAATTGATGTTTTTCAAAAAGTATTCCAAAAAATCATCTTTGTAAAATTTCAAAGTGATGATTCAGAAATTATATTGATTTATTATATGTAATTTAAATTTAAAATATAAAAATTATTATTTTTACAAAAATACATTAAAGTAAAATTAATTAAAAAAGGTGCTTATACTTTCTGTGTGTTTTTAATCTTGATATTAATTTCATATAATTATAATATTTATATTTTATTAAATTAATAATGATAAATATAATTTATATTAAATTTTATTATTTTTATGACCAATTACTATTCTCAATGGTTAGTTTCTATTTCCTATAGTGATGTTATTATTCCAGTGGTCAGGTTACTATTCCAATGGTTATATTATTATTTAAATAGTCACAATACCACTTATAAATAGTAAATAATTCCTTAATTCAACATTCACTATAATTCATCCCAAGGTTCCATATTTTCCTTTCCAAATATGTCGATTTGTTTACTAATATTATATTTCTTTTCTATATTTTTATTCTTAGGGGCAATGATTGTATCAGATTGGAAGAATCCAAAATTTTCCATTGTAGTTTTTCAATTTTAAATTTTCCTTCCAGTAATATTTAGAATTTTCATGGGTGTAGTTTCTAATAATTATAAAAGGTATATTAATGAAATAAAGTGTTTTTCAAGTTTCTATGTGTTTTTAAGTGTATAATACCATATAATATAATATAACATACATTTATTTAGGAAATATATCACTTATAAGCTTTGGTCCATTACATTGTCCCCCATTTAGATATTTCAACCTTGAAATTTCAACTCATATTCTAAATTGAAAATTTATGAAGGTACATATATTACATTCATTCCCCTTGTTCCAACATTGCCTCTACATATTTAATGTTCCTCCACAACACCTTGATAGGGTGAGTTATCCTATTGCATAAAACATTTTCTCTATGGTCCAAGATCTTCACCAGTTCTCCTGAAAAGAGAGTTCATGCTCCAGTCATACCACCTCAGGATTCAGTACATGGGATGGATCAGTTATTTACTTCCTCCTGAGAGTTATGTATAATACATCATGAACATGAGTCAGTATTAGTGGAATTTATAAATGATAGGACACTACTCTTATGTTATCTAGGATCTCAAATGGGACAATATACCTAGAGCTAAGCTTTACTTTATTTCAAAAACACATGAATCACATTCATAGTGATATGCAAAAGAATTTTTTTCTCTAACATAAATCTCTATGTCTCGTTGATGGGTTTTAGTATATCACTTTTTCTAACTTGGGGTAGCTTTTATTAGTTATTTTATGGAATGAACCTTTTATGTCATCTCTTGAGCAAGATCATATGGAATTAGCTTTCATTATTCAATTTCATCTCAAAAAGTAGGAGTTCTACATATATTCCCATATAGAGCTTCATATAGAACCATTTGATTACTAGAGTGGATGATATTATTATATAAGAACTCAACTAATATGAGATATTTATCCCACCTTTGTTTAAATTCCATTTATAAGGATCTTGGATTATCCTCCATTGTCTAATTTGTCTTTTCTGAGCGGACATCAGTTTGGGGGTGATAGTTTATACCAAAAAAAATTAATTATTCATAAAAATTTTAAGGATTATCAAGAATTTGTAAGTGAACCTTATATCATGATCATAAATTATCAAATGTGTTTCCCCATACAGCCTCACCACTTTTTTTACATATATCCTATCAAGTTTCTCAATTGAAAAATATTCCCAGATAGAAATGAAGTGGATAGTCTTGGTGAATCGATCCACCATGACTCATATTTCATTACATCCTTAAAATGTATTTGGGATACCAGTGAAAAATTCCATGGTGAAGTTCTCCCATTTCCTTTCTAGTATGGGAAAAGGTTTCATCATTCCCTTATACTATGGTTACTCTTCTTTAACTTGTTTACATACAAATCACTTTGAGGTGCACTTAGAAATCTTATTCTTTGGGTTATCCCACGAAAAATTCCATTTAACATCATGGTACATCTCGGAACTTCTATGATGGGTGGAGAAAGACGACCTATATGAATTATCCAAATGAACTTTATTTATTTTAAGTGAAAAAGGTGTATAAATTATAATTCGAAATTTAGTGACACCATATTTATTGATATTGAATTCATGAAGTTTCCTCTCATTTACTATTTACTCATAATTTGAAGTTCTAAATCATCCCATTGTTCCACCTTGGTGTTCTATTACATAAATGACTGGGTAATCATTTGGTAAAGGTAGGATATATTCTTTTCAATTATGATTTTCAGACCCATTATTTGCATATCCATGAATATATGGTCATTATCTATCTTCATCATGGATAAAGTAGAATGTTCATTTCTACTAGGAGAATTATTTACCTTGTTTAACTTTCTAGTATGGTAGTGAATAGATCAATAATAGTCCTTAATTAGCTTTAACTATCTTCATTTATGCATGTTGATCTCTTTTTGTGTAAATATATACTTTAGACACTTGTGATATGTATATATGTCACACTTCTCACAATAAATGTAGTGACACTATATATTCATGTTGAATACAACAATTGCTACCTCTATATCATATATCAGGTATTTTTTCACATAGATATTCAACAATAATGAGGAATAGGTTATCACTTTATCTTTCTACATGAGTAAACAACCCAATCCTTTCCCTGAAGCGTTACTATATATCACAAAAACTTATCCACTTTATGGTATTGTGAGTATAGGCATTGTGATTAGCCTCTTCTTAAGTTCCTTAAATATTTCCTTAAATTATTTTATCCAAGAAAACTTTAATCCATTCTATGTTAATATTGTTAATTGGTTATACAATCATGGTATTTTTTTCACAAAATGTCTGTAGCACACAGCTAAGACAAGACAACCATAAATTTCTATAACACTAGTGGGTATGGCATATTCTTTTATTTCATTTGTATTTGAAGGGTTGATATAAATTCCCTCACTTTTGGTAATGTGACCCAATAATGAGACTTATTGCATCAAAAATTCAGACATGCTAAACTTAGCATACATTTTCATTTTTCTTAATGCTTCTAGAAAAATCATTAAATTCTCTTAATATTCATCCTTTCACTTGGAGTAAATGAGAATATCATCAACAAATTCTACCCAAAAAAATTCAAGGTAGTCTATATAGACTCTATTCATCAGAACTATGTATATTACATGGGTATTAGTAATTCCTAATGGCATCACTATGAACTAATAGTGATGATACCTTATACGAAAATTCATCTTATAAATATATTATTTGTTCAATTTACACTAGTAGAAAAAGTTTTATTAACGTCTCATTTATAATTTCATTTTAACATTACTAAAATTATAATAGTAAACACATTATCTTTTTATTTCAGTTATTATAATAAACAATGCTAAAATATAATGAGTTACATTGTTGATGTTTTTTTTTCATAAAACAGACTTCAAAAAATATGTACAATATTTTTTGTGTTGATTTCACTATAAACCGATGCCAAAAATGCCCAATGGCCATATTTTTTGTGTCATTTTTTATAAAAAAAATGTGAAAAAAATATATTATCATCTTCAATTTTATGGAAAACTAACCCTCATAATGAATAAATAGTTTTAACATTGGTTTTAGTGAAATCCAATGTTAAAACTCTTAAAAAACACCCAACCCCGAAACTCTTATTTAATATTCCACTCATTCTTTCTTTCTCTCAGCCTACGATTCTTTTGATGGAGACCAAAACCCTTAAATGTATTTTGTGATGGGTTTTTCTCAATTTGAATTATATTTTCTTGATTTCTAACCATCAATAATTCATCCTTTCATGATCTAGGATTTTATTTAATCTATGTAACCTTTTTATGACTGATTGGCACTCAGATCGTATGTTTTTTTGTTTGTTCATTTTCTATGTTCATTATTTTGAAAATATTATAATTATTCTTTTTAGTGTTTTTATTTCCAAAAAATTAAAGGGAAATTATCTATATATATTTTTATTCTTTGGTAAACCTATTATTATCAAGTGACACCACAATTATAGGTTTTTTTGTTTTATTCTTTTTTTTCAAATGTTTTAATTATTTTTTTAGTGTTCCTCCTACCATCAAATTTAAGGGACGTTAACTATATTCAGGATTAAACTTTTTTTCTACAACTCAAAAAAAATTAGTGGTTTGTAAAAAAAATTATGATAATTTTTTTTATTTTTTAGTTAAAAATTTCATTCACTCATTAATTTTGATTGTATGTATTTGACTTTTAATTATTATTTTTTGTTTAATAATTAGTTTATGATTTTGGTGTTGAAACCGCAAAAAAAAATATTAACTATTGAATGATTGTATGGAGATTCTAAAAAACCATTATTCCTAGGTTGTAAATATATAGTATTCTCAATAGTTTTGAGATTGGTTAACTTGAAAGAAAAAATGGTTGGAGTGATAAAATGTTCTCTAAATTACTTGAGTTTTAAACTAGTTACTTATAGAAGGAAACAAGCTTCCAGATTCCAATTATGAGGTAAATAAAATATTATACCCATTGGGATTGGGGTATAAAAATATAAATTCTTTCCCTAATGATTGTTTGTTTTATAAGAAAGAATATGAATTTTTATCAAAATATCTTACTTGTGGAACATCACACTATAATATGGATGAAGAATTGAATTCAGAATCATTCTTAGATACTGACATTTAACCTCATTCTAAATAAGTAATTACTTTTAATAATCCCTTTATATAATTCTGATAAATTAACTCAATTTTATTCTCAAGTATCTAAATAAATGATCTTTAATAATCAATTTGTTACCTTCCAATAATGACTCATTTGAAGTATCTATTTTAAAATTAAATTGATGTAAAAAGGTTATGATGTCATTCAGAATATTGCGTCTCTAATGGTAAATTTCTTCACCCTACTAACTCATCACAATGGAAGATATTTTATAAAAAAATATTGATTTTGGAAGTGAAGATAGAAATCTTAGAATGGGAGTGTGTACATATGGAATGAATAAATATCAGATACCAAGTATTCAACTTAGTTCATAGCCTATTTTGTTTGTAGTTTACAACTTATCCACATAGAAATGAATGAAGAAAAAATATGTTATGATGAGATTGATTATTTTTGGACCAAAACCTCCAATATATGATATTGATGTGTATCTTTCACCATTGATTCATGATTTGAAGCTTTTATGGGAGGAAGGTGTTAATGTTTTTGATGCACACAAGAAAAAATATTTTATTTTGCGTGTTATGTAATGTTCATTATAAACAACTTTACTTCATATGGAAACTTATCTGGATACAGTGTTAAGAGACATAAATCATGTCCAATTTGTGAAGAAGTGACTTCATATTATCAATTGTAAAATGGAATAAACAAAGTGTATATGGGACATTGAATATTTTTGAAAATTGATCATCCTTGTCATAGATTAAAAAAGGCATTTAATAGTTTATAGTAATTTAATATTCCCCCATAAACATTATCAGTTGATGAATATTACAATAGGGTGAAAAATATTTATTCTAAATTTGTAATGAAAAGTAGTTCTGGTCTTTAAAAAAAATATCTTGAAGAAATAGTCTATTTTTTGAACTACCTTATTGGATATTTTTAGAGATAAAATATAACATTAATGTTATGCATGTTGGGAAAAATATATGTGTCATCTTGATTGGAAATTTATTATACATTAAAGGAAATAAAAAAGATAGATTGAATTCTATATTGGGCATGATAGTAATAGGAATGTGTTTGGAGTTCACCCCCCCCCCAATGAAAGGAAATATAACATATTTACCTTATTTCTGTCACAAATTAAGAAAAACATATGTATTTATTTTAATAATAGGTATAATTAACATTGTATTAATGATATAGCATGTTGTATTTACAGATTCAGCCAAAAACTAAATAGGTAAGTCATATTCACTTAGCATGGTTCTAGCAATTGCTTGCAGGGTTCTATTTTGTCTTTCTACAACACTATTATATTGAGCTGTTCTAGGGGTAGACAAATTATGACTATAGCCATTTTGAGAAAAAAAAGTTTCAAACTCTTGATTTTCAAACTCATGTCCATGATCACTTCTTAATGATTTAATTCTAAGTCCACTAAGATTTTCTAAGGTTTTTCATATTTGGTAAAATGAGAGAAGGCTTCTCTTTTGTGAGACAAAAAAAGTCCAATTATATCTATAAAAGTCATCTAAAAGAACATAATCATACTAATTACCATTTAAACTAGAAACTATAGATGGTCCAAACAAATCCATGTGAACCAGTTCGAGAGGTTGAGAAGTTAACACTTATTTTGTTTGGTTTGAAGGAAATTTTGTGTTTTTTTCCATTTTGAAAAGGATTACACACTTTATCATTTGGAAACTCAAGTTTGGGTAGGTATTTGACTAATATTTTTCTAGTTAACTTGATAAGGGAGTTAATATTATAGTGTCCTAGTCTCCTTTGCCAAAGCCAAGACTCTGTGAAATACACTTAAACACGAAGCATTTTGAGAAACTAAAGAATCTATATTAACAGAGTATACATCTTAATTTCTTAATGAATAAAATAATAGTTCATTTATAGAATTAAAAACATTGCAAGAATCATTTTCAAATTTAACATGAAATCCATCATCGCATTATTATGAAATACTAAGAATATTATATTTTAATTCATCAAGAAAAAGTATGTTGGAAAATAAAACTAAGTTAGAGTTACCGATTTAGTGAAGGAAAATGATCTTTCCTTTGGTATCTTCACCAAAGGAGACATGTACACCATCAATTTTTATTAAATTTCTGAAGCATGAATACTCTCATGTTAGGTGTCTTGAACACCCACTATCAAAGTATGATAAGATTTTATCAGAGCTCTTTAAGTAGCATTCCTACAAAATTTTCAAATAAAAACAGATTTTGGTACCCATATTTTTTTGGGTATAGAAATATTATTGAATAGTGATTTAGGAACCCCGATCAACCTCATAAGTATCCTATACTAATTATGTAAATTTCGTAAAAAATAAACACTATTTGTTCTAGGAAATATTGAAACAGTAGAGAGTGTATCATAATTTGAACTAGCTGAATGTTTTCCAGAACGAAGAGTAAAGTTGTATGTCCTAGATTTATAGACAAAATTAGTTCATCCAAAATTTCTTTTACCTGATTGATATTCAATACCAGTAGTATATTTATGATCAATCTATTTACCTATCATTTGAACCAAAGTATCTTTGCCATTAGTAAAACTTTAAAGATCCTTTTTAAATTTCTCATTAGATAGAATTAGTTCAATGTTTTCTTTGAGTAATTGATCATATTTATCTATTTATAAATTAAGTTAAGATGTAAAAGTTGAGGTAAGATCATTTTGTTTCTTTAAATATTTGTATTTATCTTTTAGTTCATTACATGTATCTTCAAGAATATTATAATAAGCAAACATTTCCTCATTAAACATATTTTCCGAATCACTTTCATCTCCAGAATAACAGGAATTGTGTATAAGATATTCCTGTATTACCTCAGATGTGTCTGTCATGAAACACCTATTGGATTTGTTGGCATGTTCATCATGTGATAATTTTTAATAACTTGAACTTTCCTCATAAGCACTCTATGTTGATTTCATTTCCTTTTTATACTTTCTATATTTTTCCTCATACTTCATTTTGTACTTGATATTTGGATAGTCATCCTTTACATGTCCCTTTCACTTACATTCATATCATACTATCACATCATACTTATCACTTATTTTACACTATTTTTTTATCTTTATTTTTGACCATAACTTCCCTTGAAGTTAGGATTTATGAAAAATTTATTCTTCCTGTAAAATCTCTAAAACCTTCTGGCTAATTGAGCCATCTCCTCATCACTATCTAGTGATGATTGTTCACTGTTGGAGATTTTTATAGGGACTTTCAATTTCCCTTTCTCTTTGTTTTTAGAGGTGGTGGTCTTGAATGCAACATATTTTCTTTTGGGTTCAGCCTCCTCTTATTTGTTGACTTTCAGATCCTCTTCATACATCATTAGTTTCCCAATGAGTTATTTTACATGTAACTTGTTGATGTCACATGACTCTCTAATAGAGAAAGAGGTTCTTCTACATCTGTCAGGTAGGCATATGAGAATCCTCATAATTTTTTCTTTGGCAGTAACTTCTCTTCCATAAGAAATCATTGTGTGGACAATTGTTTTGAACCTGAAATACATGTTATAAATAGGCTCATCATGACTCATTTTAATGTTATCATATTTAATATTATAAGTATTAAGTCTCACTTATTTCACACTATAAGTTCCTTCATGTGAAATAGAAAACATTTCCCAAATTTCATGGGTAGTTTTACATGCAGAAATTATGTTAAATTCCTCATCTCCTAAAGAGCAATACAAACCATTCATAGATTTGAAATTATTATTTTAGGCAGTCTTTTTTGGGTCATACAGGGTGATTCTATAAGTAGTAGGAATCTTATACTCGTCTATAATTGAAGACAAAATTTCAAAACCCATACTTTCTAAATGCATTTTCATTTTAATTTTCCATTGGGAATAATTAGTTCCATTAAAGAATGGTGGTATGTTTCTTGAAGAACCTCTAAATATATTATAGATAAAGAAATACTTTCAAAGATCTATAAATTTATAATTAACATAAATTTACATATCTTTAAAGTAGAACTAAAATCATAGTTGAATAGGGTCAAAAATAGAGTCTTAAGAGGTATAATAAACTCCTCTGATACAAAAAGTTGGTCGTAGTAGAACACATGAGAGGGGGTGAATTGAGTATCTATAAAAAAATTTGTTTGAAAATTATTCTTAAAATATTCCCCAATAAAATAAATAAATCCCAGTTAATAAGAATAATATGGTTATAAAAGTTTGAATGTTTAGATAAGTTCTCAGAAGATTGATTAATTATCTGTAATATTAATATTAGTTATTAATATTACTTTTAAAGATGTTCTAATAAGGTAAACCAAATATAACTTATTTCCAAGATTAACAATAAAAATAAATTTAGTGATTTTTGGATTACACAGTAAAACAGAGAAAAATAAATTAAACAACACATCGGATATAAAACAAGTGGTTCAATCTAAAACTGACACCTAATCCACTGCACTTGGTGATCACCTGTAACCAAGAAATCTATATTAATAAACTTGATCTACACCCTAGATCAGGGTAAACAACAGTACATAGGACTATCCAGGTCACATGGCCTCTTCCATAGTTCATCATGGGAATAAACTATCTGGTCACACAGGGACATCATCCACACTTATTTATGGGAGTAAAAAAGTGTAAAAATATATGATAGAAAGGATATCTTGTATCCTCTAGTTTAATACAAGAGACATTGTTTGTTTTAATACTAACACACACACACTACCCGAAGGCTAAAAAAATACAAAACATAGAAAAAATGATTGGATAAGGTTAGAAGTTTTCTGATTGTTAGTCTATGCATCTCTGTACTTCTAGGATGAAGCAGTTGTAAGAATAAAGTCCTCTTGCAAGAAATAGAGTATCACAAGTCAGGTGCTCTGGATTCCAGTAAGTTCTGGCTTATGTCATTCATGGATTTGGTATTGCGAAGATGTGATAAACTTTGATTTATGGTATCCCAATGATTTATCCATGTGTTCTTCAGATGTATTGAGTTACATGTGTCGGTTATTTTCTTAAGAATGATCATGCTTCTTCGTTGTCTCTCGCACTTGTTTCTGTGCCACACACCCCTTTCTATTCTTGGAGTTCCTATGTTGGAGATAATAGAATTCACGTATTCTACACCTCATAACTCATACTATTAGGTGAAATGTCTAAAAAGAAATATTAATTATGTCAGTGCATTTAAAAAAATAAAATATGACCGTTAGAAATTAAATTGAAAAACGACAAAACATATTAAATAATGGTGTCACAGTATTTCTGAAAGTAGTGTCTTCATGAAATGGTGTCTCCTTGAAATGGTGTTTCCTTCTTCTACATTAAGTGGTGAGACATTTATTATGGCATAGTTGTATAGGTATCAGGAACTTGTATCACAGATGTGGTGTTAGGATCACGGTGTCTTGTCATGGTGTCCGGGTCATTGTGACTGGGTCACGGTGTTTGGGTCACGGTTTCTCAAAATTATCCAAATATCTGTATACAGACTAAAATAGTGATATTCATAGAATAGATTAAACATAATAATATCAAGTAAATCTATTATAATACAAATTAAAATTAGTTTACAATAATCAAACATAGAACTTAAGATCTTGGATAAGTTAATTTAAAGCATAAATAAACCAACCATTTGTACACATGATTTGAGAAAGATTAAATGGGATTAATAAGCTTCACCGAATGTATAGGATTTGAGATCATTAAAACATGATTAACACATGAGGAGTCCAAAAATCTCCCCCTTTTTTATGATCATAAATCATGTGAGTGAGATATCTGTTCTTAGTGAGTGTGACTCTCCATTAGTGTTCATTTAGGGTTCATGTCTATCCCCCATTTGTGATTATTAGAAAGTGTATAAATGTAAATAAGAGAGGAGAAAATAAAAGTCCATAGTGTATTATATGGAAAAAAAGTTTCATTAAAAGTAGGAAGAAACAAAAATAAAACAATATCCCTATCAAAATATAGTATTCATTTTTTTTAGCACTGGTTATCTTCTCTTTTCCCTTGGCAGTAGCATCACTATAAGCCATAGGAGCTGAGGTAGAAGTTGAAGAAGGATGTGAACCAACTTATTGAGAAGGTAGAGGGATTCCATTGAAAATATTGGGGGACAAGGTAGGTGTAGTGGAAGACCGATTAAATTGTTGGTCGAGGATAACAGGTCTGATCTGACTCATATCCTAAGAGATAGACATAGATATAGAGGCAAGGACTAAAGATGAAAAGGTAGGAAAACTAGGTCTCAAAGGTGCAGTTGTAGGAGCCACAATATCAGTGCTATAGCCATGAAGATAAGGCCTCAAAATTATGATTAAGTGAACAATAATCTCATCACTATATTGCAACGCTTTCTCAAAGTCATCCATGTTCTCCATGAACTTTTCCAACAAAAGAGTTAAATATTTGAGCTTCTGGACCTGATTTTTGAATGCTTGAGTGACAGGAGGGATTTTCAAATTTTATACAAAGTACTTGAAGTGTTTTTTCATATCATCCTTAGAGAATATCCTATGGAAATAGAAGTCCACATTCTTATAAATTTTCTCTTGAGAATCAATGGAAATCTTTGAATGAATAATTACAAATCAAGAACTTTGTCACTGTTCTTGACAACCACAGATACTCTTTTTCAAATCCACTGAGTACAGACTGAATTTCTTCTTTAACAACTATTCTAATTAGATCACTATCTAAAGAACGTTGAGATGATTTTCCAAAGGCACTAGAAACTATAACAGCTGAAGTAGGAGGCTTCAGTTGATTTAGAAATTTTTGGAGACAACCCTTATACTCATCAGTCAACTTGTTAAGACTAATAACAAGTTCACGCATCTCTTGAAAAAAAATCATGTTTCTTTCAGACACTATTTCAGATAAGTAAATTAGGTTAGTTTGAATCATGGAAGATACTTCTTGAGGAATCTGACCACTAACATCCTCAATAGGATGAGCAACAAGTTCTAGTCTTGAATTCAGCACTCTCTGCATAGCTTCAACCAGACCTCTGAGAGACTTCACTTCATCACTGAGCTGTTTGTTCTCAACTCTGACTTCTTGAATATCATGAAGCATTTTTGGATGAATCTTTCATATAATCTTTTTTAATAGTAGGTAAGCATCTCTTTCACTCCGGTTGGTCACATAAGTAGGTTGAGTATTTATAATCATTTCAACCCCATTCTATAGGGTATCTCCAAATGCTTTAAAATCATCCTTACTCATCAAGGTGGAAGGTTCTTGTAAATGTTCAGCAATAGGAATTGAGACAATCTCATTTTCCTTCGAAGAGATAAGATCAAAGACTGATTTTAATTGAAATATAGTAGAGAGTTCTATAATCTTAACTGAAACATCTTGAGAATCATTCACATCAAAATAGCTATGGAATTTATAACATGTATCCATAGAGATTTGATCAATGAGATTAGGCACTTCAACACTTTCCAGAGTAGGGTATTTCTCCCCCTCAACATGTGCATCTTTCTCATGACTAATATATTTAGTTCTTTGATCTAATTCCACGATTTTATCCTTAATTGCTTCACCCATTTATTTTATTTCCAACTGAAAGGATTTCTATATTCTCTCCTCAACAGATGGGATAACCTCAAAAACATCTTGTTCCTCCAAATGTTCCTTATAAGCATGTACTTTATCCAAAGAAAGATTTTCTTATAAATGTTGTTCCAGAATAGCCTTATCTTTTTCAACAGTAACAAATTCTTCTTTAGAGCCAGGTTCTTCTTCAAGATCCACAATTTCTTCAGGGATAGTTCATTCCTTCTCAATTAAGACTTGATGAGAAGTTTCACTATCTTCCTCATCCAGGACATTTTTCCTTATATGTGAAACAACCTCTTCTACTTATTCTAAATTATATTAGTCAATGATTTCATCTAGTTCCAAACCTGGATCAGGAATGTCCTTAGGTTTTGAAGAGTGTTTAAACAGGTTGAACTTTTCATAAACCCTATCATTATCCTCCACCCATGATTTTCTCCATGGATTCCAACTAATTTTAATTATCTTGACTGTAACTTTGGAAATACAAAATTCATTGTTCATAATGACTTCTTAATCTTGTCCAACCAACCCTTTTGCATGAAGCATAGCTGAGATTAACCGTGAGTAAAATACAAAGGTTGACATAGAGTTTGTCGTGATCAACTCACGCATATAGAGTATAACATACTTGAATAGGTTGACCTTGTGTGAATTATTCATAATATGTATCAAAAATAAATCCTAATACTTTAGTGTAGCAAAGTCTCCTTTTTTGGCGCTAATCAGATTTTGAACAAACTTAAACAAAAGCCTGGTTTCACCATCTAGCTCCACAACAATAGCTATTCTCCTTGTTTTATTCCTATTCAAGATTATCAAAACTTCTTCTAAAACAAATAAATAACATGGAGGATGAGGACCTGTCTGGTAGTCCTCAAAAATACCCTCATGTGGTATCCTTAGGCAAGCAGCCCATAACATTGAAGAAAGATTACATCTCTGGCCATTGATCCAACTTCTTACAACAAAACCATCCTCTGTATCAAAAGAGAATTGAACGAACTGATAAAACTTTACAACTAGATTTGGGTAAATCGGTCTATCCTATTTTGTGAACCAATCTAGTCATCCTTGATCTTTTAGTACTTTCAATAGTAAAGACCTACTTGACAGTAGCCACTTGAGGAAAAAATTTCAGGTACCACTATTCTATTCACTATGTTCAGATTCAACAGACCTTCAGGTGCTTACTTCAGTGCTATTTTCATCTTCTTCTTAGATATTCACTTCTTAGAATTTGATGATGATGGGCATTTCATTTGAGGCATTCAACGAAGGTTTGAGAGAGAGAGAGAGAAAGGTTGAAAGAGGGGTTACAGTTTGAGAGAGGAGAGCTCGGGTAAATAATGGAGTGAAACCTTTTTTGTTTTTATCATTTAGGGATGTCAAGCGTCGTTGTTGGCGCCAAAATAAGGCTCGAAAGAAAGGAACGAAAAAGAAGGCTGGCGCACTGCCTCGTGAAGCACCGACGCAAAGCACCAACGCGAAGCACCGCCACGAAGTGCCCCGATCATCGCGGTCTCGCGAAGCTCCAGAGGTGGTAACTCTCCGTGAACGCATTTGACGTTCGCGAGCCAGCCGCGAAGCTCCAAAGGTGGTAATGCTTCGCGAACGCTTTTGACGTTCGTGAGTGCGCCGCGAAGCACCTGAGGCGGCGCGCGAGTTCTACTTCACGGCGCCCCTTCCTTATAAATACTGGACTCCCCCTGAGTCCCGAGGATGGACAATCCGACCTTTCGGCTTCTCCTCTCCCGAATCGTGAAGCACTCTTTTCCCCGGGAATCATGAGCTCCACGAGGTACTTCTACTTCACGAGACGCCTTTTCTTTGTCTCGTTTTGAGCCCCTCTTCCGAGAGGGATTCCCTTCGCGAAGCTCAAGGGCATTCGCGAAGGACGGGGATTCCCAATGGAACCCAGGCAGCCGCGGAGCACTTATGTGTCGCGAAACCCCCAACCTGTACTAGTGATCCCTATGCTAAGGTAGGATCGCTATACATCGCGAAGCACACTGCTTCGCAGGACCCCGCTTCGCGAGGCACCCCTTCTTCGTGAGGCAGTGCTCCGCGAACACTGTTCTACTTCGCGAAGCACCCTCCACTCACACCTATTCCCCATGCTAAGGCCAAGGCACTCCACTTCGCGAAGCACACTCCTTTACTTAGAAATTCCTCTTCCCGTGCGACCCTCCAGGTTTGCACGATGTGATTTCAAAGTCCCATGGACAATACCACCCGTAGCGTTGCTTCGCCTAATGCTTCTTTGCATAGCCACGCTAACGGCTATTGATTCTTTGCATAGTCACACTAACGTGGACCCCTTTATGG